>OX104067.1:87504738-87790566 GCA_944474145.2 Dicrocoelium dendriticum
TACCGTGACTTGGGTGTCCTGGTTCAAGATGACTTGGGTTGCTCCAGGCAATCCGAAAAGGCCTCGAAGACCGGGAACCAACACGTTGGGCTGTTGAGGCGGGCATTCGGACAAATAAACAGCTCCATATTTCGACAAATGCTCAGTGCGTACGTTGGCCCCCATGTTAAGTGCGCAATTCAAGCCTGGCATCCATGGCTGAAACACGACCTTAATGCACTGGAGCAGCCTCAATGCCGGGCACCTAAGAACGTAACTGGAATGCGCAATCTGTCCTACCAGGAGAGGCTGCGACGACTAGGATTGTTCAGTGGAAGCTATCGCAGGTTACTAGGCGACCTGCTTATGATATACTTGATTCTGCAAGACCCACATCATGTGTGCCGCCCTTTACTGCAACTCAGCAGCAATACAAACCTTAGGGGCCACTCATTAAAACTCGCAGAACAATACAGTAGTCTGGAGTGCCGCAGAAATTTCTTTTCCATCCGTGTCTGTCACCCGTGGAATGCTCTTCCAGAATCGGTCGTTTCTGCACCGACACTAACAATATTTAAAAGACGGTTGGACGATGCACTCATCCACTTACACTTTGTTGCTTAACACTATGTCTTCATCCTACACCTGGAGTTTACCCTGGAATTATTTGTTGTTAACTGTGAGTGTTGTGAATCTAAGTGGATCGCAGGACTGCTGCGAAGCAAACGATAAATCCTTATTTTCGTATTTAAAGTGTTAACTATTTTACTATCCTTTTCAACATAATTATTATGTTGATATCCCTACCAACTATCCAACGGGGCTTGTAAAGCAACGCTTCTTAACCCGTACAAATTCATTGTTCCTTGTTGTTCATTGTACTTGGGAAGTGTCAGGGACGAGTGCAGCAAAAGGGTAGATCACACAGTCTGGTACTTCATGTCGTGCCTTAGGCTCCAGTCAATTTGCTTGATCGCGATTGGATGAAAACGTTACCACAAGTACTAAATACTATCCACTCCGTGGGGGAGGATACATTTGAATCGGTCCTTAAACGTTATCCAGGAGTGTTTGACGTGCAGCAATTGGACAGACTCAATAATTTTAAAGCAAAAATCCATATGTCAGATTCAAGTACACCAAAGTTATTTAAGGCCAGAACACTGCCCGATTCCTTACGACTTGGAGTGGAAGACGACATAAAAAGTCTTCAAACAGAAAGTATAATTGTACCAGTCCAACAAGCTGAATGAGCCGCCCCGATAATGTCTGTACTTAAGCCCGATGGTAACGTACGAAGTTGGGGTGATTATAAGCTTACTGCAAATCGAGGTGCCATCGTAGACTGTTATCCATTACCGAAAATTGAGGATTTGTACGGCAACTTGTCTGGAGGAGTCAAGTTCACTAAATTGGAGTTGAGGCACGCCTATTCGCAGGTAGAGTTCGATATGACCTCCCGACGTCTTATGACGCTCAGTACACGTTTAGGGCTATTCGAATACACTAGACTGCCTTTCGGGATTAACCCAGCGCCGGTGATCTTCCAAAGGGTAATTGACAATATCTTGCGTGACATACCAAACAATTACGCATATCTCGATGATATCCTTATCCCGGGTCGCACAGAAAAGGAGCACTTGTACACGTTGGACCGGGCGTTGCATAAACTCTTTGAACACGGTTTGCGTTTAAAACGCTCCAAATGTGATTCGCTGGTTGCTTCAGTTGACTACCTCGGTTATAGACTGGACAAGCATGGTTTACACGCGCAGAAAGATAAATTACAACCCATTATTTCTGCACCTTCACCTCTTGACGGAGCCCAGTTACGCTCGTTCGTTGGAATGCTCTCACATTATCATCGGTTCCTACCTAATCTTGCTTCTGTTCTAGCACCACTTCACAACTTGCTGAAAAAAGCTTCCAAGTGGGCGTGGGGCGAGGAAAAGCAACAAGCATTGACAGGGCAAAATGTCTCCTTGCTTCTTCACCAGCTTTGGTACACTATGACCCAAACAAACCCCTCATCCTACAGTGTGATGCTTCACCATTTGGAGTCAGGGCAGGGCTAGGACATAAAGTCCACGACGGGACAGTTCGTCCTATTGCTTTCGCGTCCCGTACCTTACAACCTGCGGAGAAAAATTACGCACAATTAGACAATGAAGCACTAACCGTAGTATTTGGAGTAAAGCGGTTCCATCAGTACTTGTGTGCCAATCGGGTGGAGATACAGACTGACCAAAAAATACTGTTATCAATTCTCGGTAAGGAACGAGGCATAGAACAACTTAACGCACCCCGAATGGTACGCTGGGCCCTCCTACTTTCTGCTTACAATTATCAAAGTCGACACATTGCCGGTCCTCACAATAATGTCGATGATGCGCGCAGTGGATTGCTACAGCTTGACCAACAGGAGGAAAGAAGTGACGAGCCCTGCGAGTTCGTTCAACTTTTGCAACACCTGAATACTACACCCATATCTGGCGACATGGTTAGGAAAGCTACAAAGAGAGATCCCAATCTATCGACTGTGAAACGTATGCTGCTGCGTGGCTGGGGTTCGCGAGCCCCTGGTGATCTGCGTCCGCTTTTCAGTTGCAGATTTGAGCTGAGCCTGCATGAAGGATGTATTCTACGTGGATCGCGCATCGTTATTCCATTGACTCTCAGGTCAGCTGTACTGAAAGAATTACATGATGCACTTCCAGGTATTGTCCACATGAAGGCCCTCGCCAGCTCCTACTGCTGGTGGCCAGCGATTGACCGAGACATCGAAGCACTTTTGAGTACTTGTAACACATGCCAAAAATATCAAAGAGATAATCCAATAGGCCCAATTCACCGTTGGCAGTTGCCCGACAGCCCATGGGAACGTGTCCACGCCGATTACTTTGGCCCGATCGAAGGAAAAATGTTGCTAATTTAGTAGATGCGTACTCCAAATGGATTGATGTGCACGTTGTTGCAAACGCTACTGCAGAAGCTACAATCAATGGCGTACACTCTAGCCTATCTACACATGAAACACCGCAAGTATTAGTTACTGACAACGGTCTGCCATTTACGAGTGCAGCGTTCAAAGAATACCTGCAGAGCAACGGCATTCAACACATGACTTCCGCACCGTACCATCCAGCGTGTAACGGTTTAGCTGAAAGAGCGGTCCAAACCGTGAAAGCTGGTTTTCTAAAGCAGCCTAATGGACCCTTACGAATCAAACGTGACCGATTCTTGTTCGCACATCGGATCACATTGCTAGGGTCTATCGGACAGAGCCCTGGGGAGGCAATGTTTCGGCGTCGACTACATACGGGGCTAGACCTACTTTTCCCAGACCCTCGTCAGACCAGGCGTTGCCAGCAACAACGTATGCATGGAAGTGGACGTGCACCAGTTGAGCCCCAGTAGTCGATATTGGAACTGTTGTTTACACGAAACTACCACATGAGCAGTTATGGCAGCCTGGCCCCGTGCTTAAGAGCGCAGAAAGGGAGGCCGAAATACAACTAGAGAGTGGAGAGACAGTACGCACGCACAATGATTTCATCCGGCCCCGCACCCCAGTCACGCCGTACCCTGGGGTAGAGAAAGTGGTTCCAGAAGATCTGGAGGAGACAAACAGAAACCAAAGGAAGAAATCGATCAGCCGATTGCTAATCGGAAACTGCAACGCTCACCTAAGCCGATAGAACCTTACATTTCACAACTGTGATTCCATCGGTCACGTGAGGGGATGTTACATGTGTGTCGTCCGCTAAACCGCTGAGCCGATGAGCAAACACAGACACATACAGATCGATTGACCGATAGTTCATACGTCCACTCTTTTTCTTGTGCTGATTGGTTTCTTTCAGACTTATTCATCTGGTGTAACCTACAAGCAATCTAATACAATTTTTGACCCGTCCTATCCGGTGTGTGTTCTTATTCACTTCTTGCGCGGACCAAGGGTCCAGGTGCAATCCAGCAATACTGTAGTAATACGTATCACAAGGTTAACATTCATTAACGCACTGCTAACAACAATAGCTCTATCTTGCACGTACACTAACGCCCCAGACCTTCTAAGCAACTTGGCCGAACTTAGGGGACTCAATGCCTTACAACCGCGGGACCTTCTCATGATTATAGATATGTTTATGTCCTGAGATAACCGATTCTGAGCTCAGATTACTCGGTATGCCGCCGTTTTGGACCGACAGAACCCGTAGTTAGCGGTGTGATTCTTCAATCCGCGAAGTTGTTGATCACCCGGAAATCCGAGCTCCTACTTCGCTTTGTGCCCCTATAGTTACGAAACAAGGACACATGTCTACTAGCCGTGATTTACCGCCCACCAAACTCAACGTCGGAAATTTACGCCAAACTGAACCAAATTTTTCAGTTTGCTTTGAACAAGTCTTACACCCAAATTCTTGTTGCTGGAAACTTTAACGTGCACGGCTTAGAAAAGACGACAACCGAAGGTACGCAGTTTAAAGCCGGCTTACAATAGTTAATTGCCAGCCTCCGTCTGTACAACCATGTAACCTTTCCAACCAGCTTTCGAACTGCAAACAAGCCGTTGATACTGGACAGTGTACTAATTAACGTAGAACTTATGGTTGACGAGAGAGCTACAAGCACACCAGTTGGTCATACTGATCATGTTACTCAACTCTTTGAATATATATGCTATGCGGAATACCCTGAAAAGTTGGATGATAAAGTGCATATTGTCTCGCATTACATGTTGTTATCTAAACTTGTTAAGGATACATCTTAGACTTTTTTAACCGAATGCCTTCAGCTGTTGCTTGGGAAACTTTTACAAGTACGTCTAGCCCACTGGTAACGCACGCAACGGAGCAGGAGTCCTTCCAACCCAAAAGCAAGCATAAGTCATTTCGTAGGAGCAGAACACCTAAAGGCATGTCTCGGATAGACTTGGCATGGCGAGATCACCAGGACTGCTCGAATGCCGAAACCTGGACTGCATACGTGCCACATCGTAACTTCTGTGTGAAAGTGATCCTCGATAGCAAGGTCGAGCATGAGCAGGAGTTAATGAAGCGATGCTGCACGAGCTGCAAATTCCTGTACAGGCCCCTTAACGACCTTCGAAAGGTGAAGCGGGGGATTCCAGCACTAGGCACGCCTGATAAGCGCACGCGATCAGCAGTGGAAGCAGCCGGTCTCCTACGGCTTCATTACTCCAGAACTTTCCAACCGGTAACAAGTCCAACCATTCTTCTCATTTCTATTACTCCACCATCGGGTTCAGACATCAACTTCACTACGAGAGCTGTGCTGAAGCAATTGTTATCCTTACGTACTTACAGTTCTCCTGGAGTCCACAATCGGCCAAAGGCTCTGGAGGCGGTATCTAGTGATTTGGCGGAGCCACTGGCTGTTTTCTACCAGCAATGTATAGAAGAGAACCATATTCCACCAGTTTGTAAGCTAGGGTTCATCATTACTATTTATAAAGTAGGTAGCCGCATTGAACCTACCAACAATTGTCAAATAACTCTATTTCCTGTACTATCGAAAATGATGGAATCAATCCTCGCAGATGCGCTGGTTCAGTATCTGGAAAGCCACAACATAATAGCCTCAGAGCAACATGGCTTTCTTCAAAAGCATTCGTGCCATTGTTGGCGGAATCCGGTTTCGGATTTGCCTGTCACTGTGGTAAGCCACAGGACGCTTACGCCTGCAAGGGACCATGGTTGGCTAGCACTGCACCACCCACAGCTCTAACCACACACCCCATTTCCAGTGTACACCCGAAGGAATAAGACCGGGAGGCATGTGGATGGGAACAAAGTTTCGTCAAAGGGGCCGGCTCACACTACTTCACAGGCAAACACAAGCACCCTCTATGTGGGGAATCAAGCGCACACACAAGGCGGTGGCTGGACCGCAGTTCGCTACACACTGAGTGCATCGAACCACTCTTTGATCCTAACACAGCTACAAGGACTGTGAATTTTGTCCCCTCCAGCAACGACCAACTGTCTCCAGGAGCCAGTATGGACGAGGTAGCGGTTAATAGACAGGTAGGCACCTCGTCAACATGCACATCAAGCGCAGCCACACCGGGGATATCAAACAACAGCCAATAACTTAAGAGAGAGGGAGTGAGACAAAGAAAATAGCTCGATTAATGGAAAAGGAAACGATGACGTAAACCTTAAGTTAATGAGCATATTAACTAAGTTGTGTACAAACGAATCCTAGATAAATTCACAAGGCCAGCAAGAATACTTTACGGAAATGCCACGAACACATAAGTGTTATGGAAATCGAATACAATTGGCTTAAGCGAGGTGTGCAAGTTAATGGAATAGGGTACATGTCGACATTTATATGAGAAAGAGAAGCATTAATGCAAAATTGAAAACCCACCACCTGAAATAAAGAGACTTAGTCTGGAAGCACGCGGTTAGTAAATCGAATGCAACGTACATACAAACGCTGCGCCGGTTCTGCTTACCTTCTCTGCAAACCTCGTCGTCCATTCTCTAGTGGTCCTGAGTAGCCTCTCTCATGGCTCACTAAGCCTGCCTGACTAAGGCACTCGCGATTGCATGTTCTACAGCATCATGCGCTTGATTGCGATGGAGAACAACAGATCCGTGCTTGTGGCTTCTTTTCTGCATGCATGAGGGCTCTCTCCTGCACCTCGGCAACGGCCTTCGTGATCAGATCGCGACATGCACGCCGATCAACTGCCTTCGATTCCCATGATCTGCAATCAAGATTAGAACGTGTGAGGCTCACTTTAATCATGTCCCGGTATCGTAACTTTGGTTTCCCCACGTGCCGCTTCCCAATACACACCTGACCATATAATAGCTGCTTCGGTATCCGCGTCGAATACATACGGCTCACATGACCGATCCACCTCAGGTGTCTCAATAAAAGTATGCAGTCCACTGCCTACATTCCACTTCGGCGCAACACTTCCGTGTCTGCAACGGTGTTGCCCCAGCCGATGCGCAAAATCCGTCGCAGACACTGCAGATGACACCGCTCGAGGTATCGCACATCCCTCCAGTACATCGTCTACGTTTTGCTGCCGTATAGAAGAACGGACAGCACCATTGATTTGTACCCCATCAGCTTCGTGCCAACGGTACGCTGATGGTTTTTCCCTACTCGGTACGCAAGCTTCCCGAATGCCGCCGCTGCCTTCGACAGCGGCGGATACCTAGCTTACTGTGTAGCTGCTGATCGGTCGACATTACACCCCCAAAGTAGCAAAAGCGGTTGGTGGTTTCTAAATCTTCAGCAATAATGCTGCTTCGCGGCAATATTGAAGATTGCACCTTCGGAGAAAGCTGAAAGAGACAGACAGGTTTGCTTGTTTGACGGTGAGTCCAAATTTTGCCGCTGTCGAAGCCAGAGCACTGGTCATCTGCCGCAACCCATCTTCTTTATGTGAAAACAACGCAGTCGTCAGCAAACTGCCAACATACGGATAGTTGTCTCACAAACTAGATCCCCGCACTGAATCGACGGATGTTCATCAACCCACCATCAATACGGTGCTCCACACGAACACCGTAAGCACAAGCGGCATCAAAAGCACAAGACATAATGGCATGAAGATATATATTAAACAGGGCAGGAGCTAAGACACAGCCTTGCTTCCCACAAGAGACAACTGCAAAGTCATCCGAGGTCTCTCCACTCAGCTGCGCCCTCGCTCGCATACGACTGTGCAGACATTCAATTAAACTTACAAACTTACGCGGGCAACCAAACTTACCCAACACCAGCCACAATGCCTCGCGGTTCACGGTATCAAATGCCTTGGTGAAATCAACAGAAAACGTGTGTAATGGCTGGTGTCGTTCTCTGCACTTCTCTTGCAACTGACGAGCCGCAAACACCATACTATAGTGCTGCGACCCGCACGGAATCCACATTGCTTCTCCGACACGTTAGGTTCCAAAACTTGACTGACGAGACGGTTGAGCAGGATTCGGGCAACCACCTTGCCCACACAACTCAGCAAGTTGATGCCACGATAATTCGTGCAACATCGCTTGCTCCCTTTGCCCCCGTACGAGGATGACACAAGAGCATCCTTCAGCTCAGGAGGCACCTCATCCTAAATCCATACACGTTGCGCCAAATGGTGCAGCGCAGTCAACAACGCAGGTCAAACGTGTTTCAATACTTCAGTCGGGATCCCGTCGGCACCAGCACACTTGCCGTTTCGCAGCTGAGCAAGTGCTCTCTGCGCCTCATCCAGTGTCGGCGTGTCCGCCAGATTCGGCTGCACATCGTGCTGCTTGTGGCCGTTCAATATAGGGCAGTCGATCTCTGAACGGTTGTTCAAGAGACAGACAAATTGTTTCCGCCAGATCTGCATCATGTCTGCAGTCTGTGTGCAGGTAGCGCCTGAACTACCATCAAGCAGTGTCCGCGGCGGCTCCAATCTCGGTCCATACACCGCCTTCAAGAGTCCAAGGATTCCTTGCGTTGGCGGCGTTCGGCCTAGCATTCCATCTGCTTCGTCTTCTCTGTCCACCATGCATTTTTAGTGCGACGGAGCTCACGGGTCAGTCGCCGTCGAAGTTTTGCGAAACTGACTACTCATTCCTCAGGTCACTGCGGTCAGCGACGTGTGCAGTAAATGCTGCATTCTTCTGCGACACCAATGCGCTGATCGTCGCATTGTTGTCATCAAACCAATCAGGCCGCTTACAGTTTGCGCACCCGATGGTCTCCTCGGCAGCAGCTGTCACCTGGTCGCGAACGCGTTGCCACGGACCGACCACTGTGCCTATGAAGTCCACCTCACACAGGCTCGCAGCGATCGGCTTCTTCAGCTCAATACCTTTCGCCACAGTACCGAGGAAGAGAATGTTTAATTTACCCCGATGCATGGCGGGAGTGCAATACATAGATTAACGTCAATATATGTGCACGTTGGTCCGAACCAATTTGTGATCAGTGCCGCACTCAGCTCCACGCGGTACATGTGTCATGCGCACGTCACGCATATCATGCTGAAGTAGGATGACACAGTCGAGCAGGTGAGCGTGACTACTCCGTGGGTGCGTCCAAGTTGCTATATCACTCGCACTCAGTGCAAAGCGTGTGTTCGTGATCGTCAGGCCGTGAGTGGCACACAGTGAGAGCAGCCTGTCACCGTTCACTTTCGCTGAATCAATGCCATGCGCACCGATAAAATCTGTCCACGCTGATGCATCACGCCCAACGCAGGAGTTGAAATCACCCGGCAGACCGGCACAGACCGTATCACGGAGGATAGCTCAGTGTGGAACTGATCACGCGTGTCATCAGGATAACACATGGTCGGAAAGTACGGGCTTATAAAAGTAGCGAACGTACCACTTCCGAGTCGCAGGCGAACAGTCATCAGACGTGCGCTGATGCCCGTTGGTTCACCTACCAGCTGGCCATGGAGGCGATCGGATATTGCAAATCCGACCCCATGTTCACGTGGTGCTGAGGCGGTGTTGCCCACCCAGTAGAATGTGTATCCAGCACCTGCTTCATGCAACTTACCTTGCTCAGCGAGCCGGGTTTCACTGTGCGCCGTAATCTCGATGTGGTACCGCGTCAGCTCCATCGCGACTAGTGCAGTGCGTCGCTCCGGCCACTCGCTGGGGTTCCGCTCCAGTAGTGTGCGCACGTTCCAGCACCCGATGCTGAGTGCATTGTGCGCAGGCATACGATTACATTGGTGGGCAATCGCGCGCGAGGTGGTCGTTGTGCTTCGGAGGTTTGCTTGAGGGACACCACCCGGAGCCTTTGGCTCAATTGCCTGACCCACAAGGCAGTTGGGAGCAGATCAAGCTCGGATATGTGATTGCAGAGACAGATTGGGATCTGCTTGACGGCCGTCACACACAGCCTTTGAGGTTCTGGAACGTTTTATATATGTTTTGCGACCGTAGCAGGACACGCATCTGCGAGCACGGCCAGACGTATGTGTGGTTTGGTGGGTTTGCATTAAATTAACCAGGGGCTTCCTGGCTTGAGGCGGGCAGTAGCAAACATTGAACATCCGGAGGTGTCCTCCCGCCGTCAGAGACATGCGTGGCGCTCGTGCTCCACGACAATGGAGCTGTAAGCTTATAACCCATAGACCTGTTGTCACCGATGGCTAGGTTTTACGGAAAGTGGGCCATCGACCACTTCCTAACCTCCGAAGAGGATGGACTAGGAGATTACCAGGGCTCCCACACCTGACATGGGAACGACTCAGCCAAAGCCTTCGATTAAATTAACACCCGAAAGGCAGCCTGTCTAGCACATGGTCAGTTAGCTGACTCATGCGGATTGGTGTCCTGGATCTTAGCATGGAGAAGGGCGAAACCCAAATCCCACCCAGGGGTCGCCACGAGGAGACGCCCACGACATGAGCAAATAACACAACATTAGCAGCAAAGGGTAGATCATCTGTCAGGATCTAGCCACCACCAGCCTCAGAGCACCATAGGCTAATAATTGCACGTAATACCTTGACTGAAGCTGTTGATGATGGAATAGGAGTCGATGTCATGTACCTAGAATTTTCAAAAGCGTTTGATTGCTTAGACCATCGCATTCTCCTTCAGAAGCTATGGAACTACGGCGTTGGCTACCCGGTCCTGAGTTGGATTAGCAATTTTCTGCACGAACCAAGGCTAGTGTTGAGAGTCCGAGAATCATTGTCTGATGCAATCGATGTGGCGAGTGGATTACGAGAAGGATCGATGCTTGGATCTCGTCAGTTCTTGGTTTTGGTTAACCATTTGCTGTGACAAATTGCCTCTGATTTCCTATTTTTCGCTGAAGATATCAAGATATGGTGAGGGATCAGAGGACCGGACGACCACGAACGGCTCCAGTGCGATCTTAACTCAGTGTAAAACTGGTTAGTTCAAAATGCCCTACCATCCAACTTAGACAAATGTCGCGTTGTACGGTTACGCCATATACATAACTACACCTATTTGCTTGGGAGAAACAGATTGCAGAATAGCTCGCAGAAACGTGAACTTGATGTGAACGTACAGAGCGAACTCAATTATTCAAAACAGGCTGGAGGCAACCAGTGCGTCAGCATGCTGCGAAGGACATTCGGGAGATTTGACCCATCAATGAAGGCTGTGGATAGCGGCCTTGTCGAGATTTTCGCTCGACATTTTCAGGGTTCTGTATCAATATGGCAAACCGCTATGTCAACCAAGGGCATAAGTTGTAGCAAACGCGTCACTTCTCGCTCAAAAGCTGTTCAATGCGCTCTGTGTGAAGGGTGTCTGCAAAAATTCGTGCTGTAACATCGATGACGCTCCATACGAATGCCTTCAACGCATTGCCTCGGAGGTCGTGAGCTCATATTGTGACTCATGTCGCGTAATAGTGAATGACCAACGCATTCTGGCTAGCGGTTACATGTGTGTCGTCCGCTAAACCGCTGAGCCGATGAGCAAAACAGACACATACAGATCGATTGACCGATAGCTGATTCGTCCACTCTTTCTCCTTGTGTTGCTTGGTTCCTTTCAGATTTATTAATCTGGTGTAACCTACAAGCCATCTAATAGGGTATTTGACATGTCCTATCCGGTGTGGGTTCCTATTCACTTCTTGCGCGGACCAAGGGTCGAGCAACGAGGCATGGAACAACTTAACGCACCCCGAATGGTACGCTGGGCCCTCCTACTTTCTGCTTACAATTATCAAAGTCGACACATTGCCGGTCCTCACAATAATGTCGATGATGCGCGCAGTGGATTGCTACAGCTTGACCAACAGGAGGAAAGAAGTGACGAGCCCTGCGAGTTCGTTCAACTTTTGCAACACCTGAATACTACACCCATATCTGGCGACATGGTTAGGAAAGCTACAAAGAGAGATCCCAATCTATCGACTGTGAAACGTATGCTGCTGCGTGGCTGGGGTTCGCGAGCCCCTGGTGATCTGCGTCCGCTTTTCAGTTGCAGATTTGAGCTGAGCCTGCATGAAGGATGTATTCTACGTGGATCGCGCATCGTTATTCCATTGACTCTCAGGTCAGCTGTACTGAAAGAATTACATGATGCACTTCCAGGTATTGTCCACATGAAGGCCCTCGCCAGCTCCTACTGCTGGTGGCCAGCGATTGACCGAGACATCGAAGCACTTTTGAGTACTTGTAACACATGCCAAAAATATCAAAGAGATAATCCAATAGGCCCAATTCACCGTTGGCAGTTGCCCGACAGCCCATGGGAACGTGTCCACGCCGATTACTTTGGCCCGATCGAAGGAAAAATGTTGCTAATTTAGTAGATGCGTACTCCAAATGGATTGATGTGCACGTTGTTGCAAACGCTACTGCAGAAGCTACAATCAATGGCGTACACTCTAGCCTATCTACACATGAAACACCGCAAGTATTAGTTACTGACAACGGTCTGCCATTTACGAGTGCAGCGTTCAAAGAATACCTGCAGAGCAACGGCATTCAACACATGACTTCCGCACCGTACCATCCAGCGTGTAACGGTTTAGCTGAAAGAGCGGTCCAAACCGTGAAAGCTGGTTTTCTAAAGCAGCCTAATGGACCCTTACGAATCAAACGTGACCGATTCTTGTTCGCACATCGGATCACATTGCTAGGGTCTATCGGACAGAGCCCTGGGGAGGCAATGTTTCGGCGTCGACTACATACGGGGCTAGACCTACTTTTCCCAGACCCTCGTCAGACCAGGCGTTGCCAGCAACAACGTATGCATGGAAGTGGACGTGCACCAGTTGAGCCCCAGTAGTCGATATTGGAACTGTTGTTTACACGAAACTACCACATGAGCAGTTATGGCAGCCTGGCCCCGTGCTTAAGAGCGCAGAAAGGGAGGCCGAAATACAACTAGAGAGTGGAGAGACAGTACGCACGCACAATGATTTCATCCGGCCCCGCACCCCAGTCACGCCGTACCCTGGGGTAGAGAAAGTGGTTCCAGAAGATCTGGAGGAGACAAACAGAAACCAAAGGAAGAAATCGATCAGCCGATTGCTAATCGGAAACTGCAACGCTCACCTAAGCCGATAGAACCTTACATTTCACAACTGTGATTCCATCGGTCACGTGAGGGGATGTTACATGTGTGTCGTCCGCTAAACCGCTGAGCCGATGAGCAAACACAGACACATACAGATCGATTGACCGATAGTTCATACGTCCACTCTTTTTCTTGTGCTGATTGGTTTCTTTCAGACTTATTCATCTGGTGTAACCTACAAGCAATCTAATACAATTTTTGACACGTCCTATCCGGTGTATGTTCTTATTCACTTCTTGCGCGGACCAAGGGTCCAGGTGCGATCCAGCCTACTCCAGTAATACGTATCGCTATCCATCGTCCTCGCAGTATATGCAGATGTCACCCCGGCCTTGTACAATACGGAAGATGAGTCACCCCTATCATCCATTTCCCTACCTGCGTCTGGGTATGCTACACCCAAACCAAATCGAACCCGCACTCTCTCCGCTACGTCGACCGAGTCATTACCGTAGAGTAAGATAATGTGTCGGCCAACAATAAGCCCGGGACGTATGCTGCTGTGTCGAGCGCCACCGCTCCAGCAACAACCAGTCTGTGCCCAGCTGAAAGCACGCCCCTACGAAAGCTGGCCTCTATGCCCAAAGGCGAAAATCAACACCTGGGATTACTCTTCCATAGTGAAGGGAAATGTGACCCCGACATTAATCAGTCAAAGCTTAGCCACCAATTCTGTTAAGTTTAACCCAAATCCGGGGATAAACCCAATTCTAAGCCCTCAGCATCACAGTCGCCAATGAAGCTAGTTCTCAATAGACATTCTGAGCTAGAGAAACTGATCAAAGAAAATCCGTCCTCTCGCATACCGCAGATCCATGAGCGCACTCCACCTTCTCGGGACCGTTGCCTCATCATCATGAACGCAGCAGAATCGAACAAAGCCGCCCCAGAGGAAAGTATTCTGGATGACGAAATACTTCTCGAGCGCTTGACCTCGTGTTATTTGATGAAGGGGAACAGGGGATTAACATCGTCTTTGCAGAAAGCAAGAGGATCCACCCAAATATTGTCCCCTCAAAGTCGTGTGTCAGACGGAGGAGGAATGCCGACATATTCTGCAACGGACCTCGCGTCTCAAAGGTGAGCCGTATTACGTACTACGTGATCTTCCTTCAGATGATCGGATAAAAATGAAAAAGGCTGTTGAGGAGCTAGGAACACGCCAAGGATATGGTGAAACTGACCTTTATATTGTGGATTTTTGCGTGGTTCGGAAGACCCTAAGAGCCCGTTGGAGACTCATTCTTCTCATCCCGGGTCAATAAAGTACACAAATGGACTATGCGTGTTAACCGCCAATGCGTGCAGTCTGCGGAATAAATTGGATGAGATTCAGTTGATTGCCTCAGAGACCCGTCCAGACCTAATAGCCTTCAATGAAACTTGGCTATTCACCGAAAGCACGGATTCAGAGTTATCTATCCCCGGTTACCAACTCACCAGATCCGATTGACAAGGAGGGAGGTCTAGTGGTGGCGTAATAGTCTACTGTAAGACGGATATCAAAGTGCACGTAGTTGAAGCGATCAGTGACAAAGACGAAGTGTTTGATGCACTCTGGTGTTGTGTTCATGATGGACGGAGTTCTCTCACATTTGGTGTCGTCTACAGAGAGCCTCAAGGATCCGGAGCCCGTTTGATGGACTCGATCAGGAAGCATGGTGCACGAAAGGATTGTCTAATCGTTGGGGAGTTCAATGCTCCATCTGTTGACTGGAACCTGTTTCTTTATGACTGACCTACCGAGTCCTTCGAGGCTAATTTACTGGAGAACATTCTTCGTTGTAATTTGCTCCAACACGTCACTACACCAACGTGTATTCCTCCAGATCAGACGCCGCATATCCTGGATCTCGTGCTCTCCCCAACACAATCAGGCATCAAGAATCTTTCAGTTCTACAGCCCATTGGCAGCAGTAATCACTGTACTGCCCCATTCCAGTGGTCACGTCGCTTCGCTGTTCACAGCCAACGTGCCGACCGGCGGAATTTCTGGTGTGCCGATCCAATTCGTTTGCAAACGGCCACAAGCATCGTCGATTGGAGTATCCCTGAACACCGCAATGTTGACGAAGCGTGGCACCACTTGTACTCCAAGCTGACGTTACTCATTGGACAGGTCATCCCCTTCTCCAAAAGAAGACCTTTCTCCAACGGCCATCCATGGGTCGATCGCAAATTGAGATCAATGATGAAAAGAAGGCGTAAACTATGGGATCGTTTCAGAATTACGCGAGTTGGGCTTGCCTACTGCCACTACAAAATGGTCAGGAATGCTTGAAACATAAAAAACGCGAGAAACGCCAAAAGTACGAACTGTCATTAGCTGCACTTTCCAGTACAAACTCCAAGGCGCTCTTCTCATGCCTCAAACGAAGCACTAAAGCTGGAATTGGTGTCCCTGCCTTGTCTCCCTGTGAGCTTTTGGACCTAGTCTACGAAGCCGTTGAGAAAGCTAGCCGTTTGGTCCATCGATATTCCACTGCCTACTCGACCGAAACGCCACTCCCAGATAGAATTGCACCCACTCCTCCTTCCCTGCTGGAGCACGTGAATGTTACCACTGACGTTGTAATGAAACTTCTACTTGACATAGACCCGTATTCCTCGCCTGGTCCCGATGGTTTACACCCATTGTTTCTTAAGACCGGGACCGGACACACTGCGGCCCCTGTCTGTCAACTTTTCCGTCGTTCCCTTGAGGTCGGGCGGCTTCCAACTGCTTGGAAAGTGGGAATTGTTAAACCCATTTACAAAGGAGGGAACCGATAGAATCCATCCAGCTATGGTCCCATCTATTTGACTTCGACTTTGTGCAAAGTCTTGGGACGGACTCTGAAACGCGCCCTCCGTCTACATCTCGATGAGTTGGAGTTCCTCTCTCATGCCCAACATGGTTTCCGAAGGGCGCATTCATGCGCCAAAAATTTGCTGGTAGCTAGGGAAAATGGGCAAGATCATTAGATGCCGGTAAGCGTCTGGATGCTATGTTTGTCGATTTCCGCAAGGCTTACGACAAGGTGTCACATGAGTGCCTCCTCTTCAAACTCCGGGGAATCGGCGTTCTTGGCAATTTTCTTTCTTGGGTCTCCAATTTCCTTGACGGTCGCTTCATGCAGGTGAAAGTTAACGAAGCGCTTTCTGATCAGGTTCTCATGACCAGTGGGGTCCCCCATGGTTCTGTACTCGGCTCCGAACTCTTCAAAATCTTCATCAACGATCTGCCATCCGAACTGCAGACCGACTGCTTAATCTACGCGGATGATCTGAAGCTGTGGATGGAGGTATCCAGTCTGGAAGATGCAGACAGACTTCAAGCGATACTCGATCAGCTCCACGACTGGTCACTAAAGTGGCAGTTGCCCATTAACCATGACAAATGCGCTGTCCTTCCAATCGGTGCACCTGAGCCTTTTGGGGCTTACCATATCGGGTGTTTCCTGCTTAGAAATGTCAACCAAGAGAGGGATCTAGGGGTGATTGTGTCTCCTGATCTCAAATCAATCCAGGACACCCGGAAGAGGGTCGCATTCGTATACAGAATACTTCACCCTAAACGGAGAGCCTTTTCACGCTTGACCCCAGCACTCTTCAGACTACTGTTTGCTTCACATGTACGCCCAGTTCTCGAGTGCGGATTGCCTGCTGCGTACTCGCTCACTAATTCCGAACGTGACATGGTCGAGAAGGTTCAACGACGTGGATGCAAATCCATTCCAGAGCTGCGGGACTTATCCTACCTCCTACGGCTTCAACGGTTGAACCTGTTCTCTTTGGATTATCGTCGTCCCCGCGGAGATATGATGTGCACTCGGCGTATTCTACGAGGTAAGCTGGGGAGTGAGCTGCAATCGTTCTTTTGTCTAACCGCAAGTTGTGCAACTCGAGGCCACCGGTGGAAACTTTTCAAACCGTGGCGACTCCGTGTACGGTCCGATCTAGCCCTATCCACCCGGGTAGTGAATGACTGGAACAGCTTGCCAGAGGCTGTCGTCGATGCGGAGACGAAGTAATGTTCCAAACGACGGTTGGATACCTAATCTCTGAGTGCGCAGGGATTCTGCTGCCCACAATACAACCATAGCGATCTTCTGCTGAACCTTGTTCCGCAGTGACCCTCAGCAACTCTCACAATGTTCGGGAAGTGACGGAGCTGACAAAGGAACTTCCTTCTGTTCTCTACTAACCAATGAACCAAGGATGCACAATTCCTACGTGAGCCCGCATATTGAGTATGCTATCCAATCTTGGCAACCTTGGTTGAAGCGTGACCTAAAAGCGTTAGAAACAACACAACAAGAGCAACAAAGAAAGCAAAGTGTCTGCGCTATCAAGCCCGCTTTCAGCGGGCGCTATTGAAAGCTGCGTGGCGACCTCATATCAGCGTATCAGATACTGAGTGACCCCAACAACGTATGCCGCCATTTGCTGAAACTTAGCCACAACACGCAGCTCAGGAGTAAGTGCTTAAAATTGCAGGAGAGTGGCGACGGAAATACTTTTCCCTTCGTATTTGCCAACCCGGGAAGGCACTCCCAGACTAAGTTGTATCCTCTCATACCTTGGACGTTTGCGAAAAACGATTGGAGGTTTCTCCTAGCTCCCAGCATTTTGGTACCTATGCTCCTTTATGGTGGATTACGCCAAGCATGCTTTTCAACAAGATTTATGTATCAAATGGACCTAAGTGAGCGAACATGTTTTACTTTTTCATGCATACATTAACCAGCACTGCACCCCAGTGTCTAACTAAACGTTTATGCTCGACTTTTTTAATTTTACACTGATGTAATTTAGTAAACTATTCTTCTCGGCAGGCGTTCGGTAGATGACCCAGATATATTTTGCTTTCATAATATTCACCCAAACCGTCCTACGGGACGTGTCAAGCACTTGCTTTTATCCCTGATAAATCATTTTTCATTGTTCATTGTTGTTGAACTACCTAAAAATAAAGCGGCTTTCAGGTGGAAACAAACTAAACAGGGAGTCCAGAAAGTCCGAGTAAAGCAGCAAAATAAGGGTTCCAAGGACTAGAAGTGAGTGATCAATGACCCATCAGCTATTCACATCGGCTTTGATGCAGCGTCCTACGAGCACCTGTGTTATTTACTGGAGAACCAGGTGATAAGCCCAGAACCCCCTTTAGGACCTTGCCGCCTATTGTACGCGACTGCTTATTCACCTCGCCTAAAAACAGTCGAGACTTATTCACTTATCTTCTCGAGGAAGGCGTTCCCCAATCCCTAAACTGAAGACGCGCCCGGTGACGTACAGCTATCCCGAAAAAACCAGTGGTCGGTTCACTTACGGAAAATTGAAGGTATTTAAGTGTACGGTGCTTCCGTATTTCTATACGGCAGCTTAATGTGGACCAGCTACCGGAAGGACGTCAGCTACGTGGGGCGATTCCCTCAAAAGCGTCTGCTACGGCTACTGCACGTAAGTTGGTGCGACGTTGCTGCAGTCATAAAATTGCTGCGCTGCATTGGCATGTGTACATTGTGTGCAGTGCAGGGATTAGTAAGCTACCAGCGTCATCATCATTACCATTATACCCGTTGACTAGAGGTGTAAAAGACCTCAGCTACTGTGCCGGAATACATTAAAGAAAAAAGGAAAACATGCAACAGTTGCATGGCAGCTGAGATACAGGTAACGGATGGGCCTCTTTTCAAAAAGTAACCAGCTGGCTTCTACGCAACAAACTATTACGCAAAAGTATATTAAGCCAAGAACTGAGATCGTGGTTGGAGGGGTGGCTAAGAGGAATAGATAGGAATAAAGAACCACACAGCACGAACATCATTGAGGTCGGCTCCTAGCCATGTCAGCAAGTGTATCCAGCCAAACACGCTCATCGGCTTTTGGATCCCAAGCAGGAAGCCGAGATGGTTTAATCGATGTCAGCTTCGAAGTAAAGGCCTTCATCCCGCTCGACGGTCATCGCTTGACCACCACTCCTGTTCTTCCATCCACACCCCCGGGTGATAACAACGCAGGTTGCGGGCCTCGATAGGCTGGCATGCTAACACGTGGCCCAACCACCGGAGCCTAGTGCGTTAAATTACGGTGCGGCTCGGTTCATTTCCTTTTCCTGTGCCATAGACAAGGCGTCGAACACGCTTGTTTCTCACGCGGTGTTCCCACCATATGTGAGCCAAAAGTACGAAGGCACTGATGATCGAAAGTAACTGACCTCTATTTCCGCGGGTCTAAGGGACCAAGTTGCACAACCGTACAGTAAGGTTTAAAGTACTGCTGCATTTGTACACTCTAAACTTCAGGGCGAGAGTGATGTCGCGCGCCATAAGTGGCGAAGACTAGCAAAGTACGACAAGCTCTGGCTATACGGTTCGTGAATTTGTCTTCGATCCCAGCGTCACCGATAGAACTTCAGAAGGAGTTAAATTTGGAACGAGTTCCGGTTGATCCCCACCACGGGACAGCGAAGAAGGCGGTTCTGCTAATCCTGGTGGAAAGCTCTGCACTTCGTGGGTGCAAAGCCCGAAGCGACTGACAGCCAGTGCTGTGTCCAATGCTGCTTTCACGTCTGGGAGCTGTCACATATGAGGGAACTATCGTCAGCATACTCCAATTCAGGAAGTCGTTCTCCTGGGAGCAGCCCATACCTCCTAGGTCGTGTTCTGTGGACGAGATCTGCATGCCTTGGTCAATAGCGAAGTTAAGGAGGAACGTTGACAGCGGGCATCCTTGTCTCACTCCATGAACGATATTGAAGGACGGCGACGAGTTGTCGATAGCCCAGACTCTGACTGAGCTATTCGCGAATAGTGCACGGATAATGTTCACATATTTCTCGAGCACACCCTTCCTGAATAGACGGTCTCAAAGGGTACATCCATCAACCGGATCCAAGGCGCCTTTGATGTCTAGGAACACAACAACGGTGAGCAGCTAATATATGTGATGGTGCTCCAAGAGCTAACTCCAAGTGAAGTTATGCTCGACAAAGCCATTACATCTAGGAAACCCAGATGGCTCCTATTGAATCTGGCTTTCACGAGCGCCAGAAGTCGATTAACGCTTAAAGAGGCATGTAATTTGGAGGCCAAAAACAGCAGTGTGATACATTTATGGCTTTCGAATTCCACACACGAGCCTCCTTATAAGATCTGAACTATAACGGAGCGGTTCCAGTCGGTTGGGACAATTTCCCGCTCCCACAGTTTCATTAGTAAATAGTGTAAAACGGCAACAAGAGCAGGGCCCACGAATTGGAAGAGGGCTATATGGAGATCATTTGGTCCCGCAGCTTGGTTCAAGTTCAACTGTCCGTTCTCACGTTCGAGTACTGAACATGCAGCCTGATCCAGAAAGACAGCCCAGGGAGCAGAGTGGTCACTGGTCGGTGAGGATTCAAGCAACTTCAGCCGATTAAAAGGCTATTCGAAATGCTCAGCCCAACGCTGTAAACGAGTGGCCAACAGCGTGGCCACATGGAGCAGTCTTCCAATGGAGGACAAGTTAACTGTATGTCTAAGCACGATCAGCGCAGTTATTTGTGGGTGCGCTGCGCGTGCATATATCTGATTTAATAACGAAGCCTAATACGTCGATTTTTATGGTACGTGTGCTGCAGCATCGTTGCAGCCGGTTTGAAGTGTGCTTGTGTGTGGAGTTTCTTGCATTTCAGGGGTCCGTTGTTGTTCGTTACCCTCGGACTGGATGCGTCTGGTGTAAATGATGACAAGGTGTCTACCTGTCTACTACCCACCACCTCGTCCACACTGGCTCCAAGATCCACTTGGTAGTTGCAAGAGGGAATTTGGTTTAGGATCCTCATGACGGTGCTAGTTTCAAAGAGTGACTGCATGCATATAGTGTAAAAAACTACGGCCCAGCCCCCACAGGATTTCCCAATTAGATAAGAATGCTTCTGCTCTGCTTATTGAATAAGTGAGGGTGTTGGGTGGAGCCGAGGACACTAGTCGGTAAGGAATGACACGTAAGACGTGTCAAATACAACAGTATAGAAGTCAGAGGCGACTGAACCCAACTTATATTGTGCAAGCCTGGGATACTAGTCGGTAATCAATGACACATAATACGTGTCAAATACGACAGTATAGAAGCCGGAGACGATTGAACGCTACGTATATTGTACGGGATACAAGAATAGGAAGCGAATAAGACAGAGCGAGAAAAGTGCAGCGAAGTACTCACCAAAAAGGTTTGTGTCAGCGGATGTGCAGTCAGTAAAACAAGTGGACGATTCGAAGGTTAAAACAACCGTAAAATCCAAGGATACAAAATACTGAAGGAGCATGTTTTTCGGTAAACTACAAGGGCCTCCCCTAGAAGGCTGAATAATGAAAGCCTTCGATGGAGCTGTTAGTGGGGGAAACACAAGGTGGGGGTAGATGCGAACTTTTGCAGGGACTTGAGTAATGGCTTCCAAAGTGGGGTGTGTAGCAGATTTCACTGGGTCCAGGCTTTTGTTAGTTATTTATGACGATCGTGTGGACCAGAGTGCATCATTGGTGGGCCGTCGGGGCGGGTTGGTCGAACTGCAAAAATCTGGCTAGTCCAGAAATAAGGTCGACAGGACCTTCCCATTGCTGCAGACCCGACGGTGCGCTTGGGAGGTCTCATTCTCCCCACCGCACTTCAGTCCACGGTCCTCGTCCCACGAAGAATTGCAAGCGTCCTAGTCCCATGGATAAATCCGGGCGTCCTCGTCCCACGAAGAGTTGCGGACGTCCTCATCTCACGAAGAAATCCGGCGTCCCCGTCGGCAATGCTTAGGCGGCGTTTGGGGACCAATCCATTCGTAGGTGTCCGCGGCCGATGACGACTGTCTGTTCTTTGAGTGAGGAAGGGGCTTTGGGACGGCTGGCGAGTCACTTCAGGGTTGCATTGAGCCGGTTGGCGTGTCACTCGAGGGTTGTCTGAGCAGTTCCGGCGGTTGAGTTTCTGGAAGGTAGAATTCAGACGGGGTTTGCAAGAGTCGGGGAAGTGGCTTGATGCCGGAGAGGGAACGTGGCATGCATGATAAAAGCAAATACGCTTTTTAGCTTTTCAAAATGTTTTGGGTTTTTGTCGATTTTGCAAAACGTTTGTGGATGGGACATAGGATAACCATTAAAGACGAAAAAGGCGTGTTAATGGAAATAGCAAACGCTTACAAAATCGGAAAAACGGACCGGACGTTTGACCTGTCTACCGCGTCGGTCGGTTGCCTGGGGTTACGGCGGGATAGATTGCGGGTCAAGGGGTACGGAGGATTGCGGGCTACCCAGTGCTCGGGAAGTCACCACAGGTGCGGGTGCTTGTGCGAGGGCATCAGGATGTGTTGCAAGTGCCTCGTCAAAGAAAGCCACTTTGAGGTGGTCGATGGACACCGTTGTTCGGTGACCATTCTGGTATAACAACGTCATGCGATCATGTCAAAATAAGCTTTATGCAGCTTAATTGGTTCTTATGCAGAATCTGTACTACCAATGTGTTTCTTTATGGACCTTCTTCTGACGGACGGTGCACTGCTGGTTGATAGACGGACTGTTTCTGGAAAAAGGCCAATCACCACAATTCTAACAAACACGTGAGGCTTTCTGTCGTGCGATGTTATACCCTTCTAACGGTGTTTGGGTGGAAATTGTGTTAAGCACTGCGATATTCGATTTCAGTTGTTTTAACTTTAACATTTGTGAGTCACTTTAGGTTACATAGACGCTGACATTTTCCACTGACGTCCTGAATGGTGAACTCTGGAGATGAGTCCAGTTTGGATAACAGACTTTTTCTGATTTCTGCGTCGGCTTCTGAAGTTAAGGTAGCTACCAAAGTGAGTGACCTGATCAGATCGTTTGTAAGTTGTTAGAGTTTGAAGGGTTTACATGAATGGTTCACTTTACGCGCGTATGAAACAACCTTTGTATTATTTTTCGACAACCTTCAAATACAGATAACGGATGCTGACAACTGGTGATCTTTCACCAAAGATGGAAACGAGGACATCGACAGTCTCTTGGTTCATTGGTGTGTAGAGAGCAGGAGGTGAGACCCTTTTCAGATCCGTCGATTCCGATTCAGTGCAAATTTGACATAACTGGCTGCGAAGTATCATTCCTCCTAGGATCGTCGCCCTTGCAGTAGAAGTAGCAGAACCCTGCCTTACTCATCAGATGGCAGTCAAGCAGTCGTTGGAAACTTCCTTCTGTCGGTGTATCAGCAATGACCTCCGGAAGGCTGCACCACGGTTTCACTACACGAATTGATAGGGGAGCCACAGGACGGACGTGAAGTATTCGTCTCTTGTACAACTTCCAATTGTAGCTTCGTGTCGAGGTGTACACACTGAGCCGAAAGTGTTTTGTACCTCACTCTTAAGTTCGCCTCTTAGGATCCATCGGATGTAGATAAGATCCCCACGGCGTCGACGATAATCCGTGGGGAATAACTGCAGCTTACGGAGTCGAGGAGGGTAAGCAAGATCTGGAAGCTCCATGATGGATTCCGAACAACCCCTGAACTCTTTCTAGCAAGTCGCATCTAGATTACAAGAGAGGATGGGCAACTGGCAGCCCATAATTTAATGTTGGGCGAACATGTAATGTGAAGACAATTCTGAAAACTGCCGGAGTGATACGGGTGGGCGATCTGCGTAGAGCTCTCAGCATCCTGTTTGCGGCCGCAAGCTTTCTCAGACTATTTGGGATGTTGTAAGGTTACGTGACACGATAAGCACAAGATAGTTATCGTGTGTGGCATTCTTGAGAAGATACCGCCTATGTGGTACGCACCGAATGCTAGAAGTTAGATTCAGGGCGACAGGTTCTCTGTGAGTGTTTGGAACAACGATGTTTGTCTTTGTTCTGTTTGTAGCATAGCGCGCTATTGTTGCTGGATATAAGCTTTCCGTGTTGTGTTAATCGGGTTAGCTGTGAATGAACAATCATCTCCGTTGCCAGTGTTATAATTGCGGTTGGTGTGGATTAGAGTTGTTAAAGCAAAGACTTCACCGTACCAGACAGTGTACTAACCAAAGGTCAAGACAGCAGGCAATATAGGGTAAAGTGACAGCGTATGCCAGATACATCGCATCATGTGCATGAACCATCGTAGGCCAGTGAATGAAAATAGAGTTCACGGCCAGAACCACGCGAATACGCTATGCTTTTAAGGCACCGGATAGTCAGGTCTAACCGTAATTGAGGCTTGCCAATAAAATATCTAGTAGGTATCCTCCTAACAAGTAATCTGCATTGCAGCGGAGGATAAATAGACTGCGCTAGATTCTAGTCAGATTTGCAATTTGTGACGGTCAGCTACCATCCCCCGTGGCTCAGTAGCATAAACTGCTGCTGGTTACTTGGCACAAGCTGTTTGCGGTCACGGATTCAGTTCCCTGCAGGGGACCGAGGGGATGCACACTACTAACGTAACAGTCATCTGAAGGTTTTTCGGATTGGTGCTTAGAGTATCGCAGTTGTGATCTGCTGGGACGAACAAGTTATATTAAAAGAGGAATAAGCAAAATTGGAAACGTCGAGTAGACGCATCGCACATACACACACGATGAGTGCAGCGGGTAAATCATTCTATGAGCAGAGCAATGAGTCGGGGTTGATGCAGCCTCCAATGTTGGTGTCGAGAAGAGAAAAATGAGGGTAACAGATGCGAGGGAAATGTCACCTTATAAACAAAAGTTGGAGGATTATCAAAAAATACACGTTAGTCGAGGGTGAGGAATACACCTCAGCTAACGTGATATAACACAAAAAGGTAAAACACTAAGCAATGTTGACTTAAAAGCTATAAAATAGCAACATAATGTTATTACCATCATAGTGATTGTTGTTGGAAGAGAAGGGGAGGAACAAAGTGACTCACAATACAAACACCATTGAGGTCGGCTCTTCGCCATGTCGGCTAGTGTATCCATCTCTCGGTCCTCAGCCAGGCAGTCGGGAAACACCAACCGATACCAACTTCGAAGTGAGGGACTTCATTACTGCTGACAAAGTTATCCTTTGGCCTCCGTTCCTATTTTTCCATCTACACCCACGGCGCGTAAACAACGCACGTCGTGGGAGTCGCTGGGCCGGCATGCGCAACACGTGGCGCAGCCGTCGGGGCCCGGTGCGCGATATAACGGTGCTAAGCGGTTACTTGCTCTTCCTGCAGCAAATACGCGGCGCTGAACAAGCTCATTGTTCACGCGGTGCTCCAAACAGACAACAGCTAAGCTGCGAAGACACAGATGATGTTATGTGGAACAATTATGTGTTATGTGGAACAATTAGAAATGAATTCTGTATAACTCCGAAATATGGTGAAAAAGTTATAAAAATTGTCACCCTGAATATCGGTATCGTACTCATGCAACGGTATTGCAGCACCCATAAATGTGAGATATCATCGTGAGTGTGCACTCGTCCTCTGAATCGAAGAATGGTATAATATAAATCCAACAACCAATAGACGTGGCCTCCATCACATGTTCAGGCAAACTGGTTCAAATGTTTACCCAGTTCCGTTCGAAATACAATGAGTGGAAAACTCGCTTCACATTCGGCAAAACAAGTTAGTACCTCTACCCGCGGGTGCTGTATGGCCCACGTTAGTGCAGAACTGGCCTCAGCATGGGGAAGTCATCGAGATGTAGAATGCGGTAGGTCCAAATAAGGTCGACTCGCACCCGACGGTAGGACAAGGTGTAAAATCCTAGCCTCTTGCAACGGTCTTCATATCGCAAGCCACGTAAATTCGGTATGAGCCTGGTAGCAACGTGTTAGAACAATTCGATCTTCCGTGCCTCGCCTCGGGTGATCGGGAAGTAGGCAGCAAACCGTACTCCAGCACTGGTCTAATGATGGAAGATAATAGGTAAGTGGCAGCCTCCCAGACTAGGTGCCGAAGCTACTTTTCAGTGCCTAAAGCATGCGTAGCCCGTTAAGATACATCCTGTTCGTGTTGTCCACAAACTACAAATCGCAAAAAGTACTCGCGCAAAAGTACACCTAGGTCCTTCACGGAGGGCGTGCGATATAACGGTCGGCATTCAAGGGTGTAGGTTCGGCCGACAGCACCCCTTCCCAGGCTCATAAATACAGACTTGGCTGGGTTGACCGGGAAATGAAGTTCTACAGACCATGTGGATAGGCGGTTGAGGTCTTGCTGAAGTACGTCACAGTCGTAGGGAGTGTCAATTCCTCTTCAGCTACTCAGGTCGTCCGCAAGCAAGACACATGGTGTCCGGAGGAAAAGGCATCAGCAGTACGTCGGTACGCAGCACCGATGATTCGTTGCCGCGCAATCACCACCGGTCGCACGTGGGCTAAGGATACTGCGAGTGCCACCCTGCCTTTCCACAGGCTCCAACCCGCGCCGTCAGATTACAAGACATGTTTGTTACCTTTAGGCTATGGACGGAAGATCGTATATATATATATATATATATATATATATATATATACATATATATATATATATATATATATATATATATATATATATATATATATATATATAATACACAATCTGTGGTACAGATATTGTGCCATCGGAATCATGGCTGATTAGGAAAACAATATGAATAAGAAAGGAGCAACAAGAACTGTTTTTTGTCTATTTCACCACTCCGTTTTTGACATACTTTTCGGTTTGTTCTTTTTTTAGGGGGAGGAAGAAGGGACACCGCAGCAAACCGATGCACACGTCCGCCATTGACATCGATCTTGAGCCATGGCTTCCAAGGTCTTCATCCAGCAAGTATCCGCATCTCTCGGACCCCAAGCAGATAGTCGACAACAACCGGCCGAGGCCAACTGTTTCGTCAGCTTTTTCATGCGGCTTCTCCAAGTTGTAGGCTGTCCACCAGACCGTCTCTTCCAGCCCTGTCAATGAAGTGTAAACAACGCACGACGGGGGCAACGCTGGACAGGCATGCGCAATACGTGTCCCAACCACCGCAGTTGATGCAGTGAGATGAGGTCCTCGAGAGAGTGGCTTCCACATCCCAAGACACGCTGTCTAACTTCCACATTGCTTAGGTGGTGCTTCCACCACACACGGGCAAGGGACCGCAGACAGCGGTGCTCGAAGACGGATAGCCTACACAAGTCATCTTTACGAATGGGCCAGGTGTCGCATCCGTACAACAGTACAGCACGAACAGTTGCACCATAGACCCACCATTTGATGGAGAGACGAGTGTCGTGGCGACGCCACGAATTCCTCAGCCTAGAAAAAGCGAGGCCTGCTCTCGAGATGCGCATCAAAATCTCGTCTCCAACAGCCCCGCCAGCAGTGATGCAACTTCCCAGGTAGACAAAGCTCTCCACAACCTCTAGTGTCTCACCAGCAAGCGTGAGTGCAGGCAGAGGCACTTGCCAGCCTTGGAAGAGAGCCTTGCATTTGGATGGCGAAAAGTACATACCGTACTTTGATGCTTCAATCGCCAAGCGGTTTAATGCAAGTTGGACGACGTGTGGATCGTCACCCAGCAAGACGATATCATCAGCATAATCCAAATCAACAACTCGACTACCTGGGAGGAGCTCAACGCCAGCATTCAACGAATCGCCTAGAGCGTTCTTCAAGACATCCTCAATGGCAAAGTTGAATAGGAACGGAGAGATAGGGCATCCTTGTCGAACTCCGCTGGAGACCACAAAGGTAGGTGAAAGCTTACCATAAGCCCTAAAACTGCCCGAGGTCAGACTATATAGAGCGCGCAGTATGGAGAAGAACTTCTCGGGGACACCATTCTTCAGTAGGCCGTGCTACAGTACTGTACGACCGATAGAATCGAAGGCTGCACGGATATCCAGGAACACAGCAATCGTTGGCCTCTGATACATATGGCGGAGCTCGATGATTTGGCGAAGTGTGAAGATTTGATCGATGCAGCCACGACCAGGGCGAAACCCAGCTTGTTCTTCTCATTGCAACGATTCGCGTGTTGGGGATAGCCTGCGAAATATGATGGACACCAGCAGCTTGCAAACGACGGGGACTAAACTTATTCCTCTGTAATTGGAGCAGATTGTGCGCAGGCCCTTTTTGAAGATGGGGACGACTATCGATTCATCCCAAGACGACGGAACTTTTTCTTTCGACCAAATTTATGAGAACAAAGCGGTGAGTTCTCGAACCAGCGATGCGCCACCATCTATAAATAAAGCCGGAGGAAGACCATCAGGACAGGGGGCTATATAACGCTTCATGTGCCGGAGCTCTTGCTCGATTTCCTGGGAAGAGGGAGGGTCTGTGGGGGTAGACCACTCGGCCGCAGCGCGAGCGCCAGAGGTAGAAGATGGAACTAGGGGCCAACAAAACTGCGAGCACATCGCTCCAACCGTCGTTGAAGATTGGTGATTAAGGTGCCATCCTCTTCGCATATTGTTTCACTTATACCAGATCGAACACCTTCGGTGACTCGAATGAGATGGAAGAGTTTTCTGGTATTACCAGAGACTAGCAAGCTCCATCTTCCTAGCAAGTTCACACCACCAAGCTTCGCGGTCCATTTGCAGACTCCTGAGCAACTCTCGACCAAGGCACTGGCGTTCTTCAATGTGTCTGGAATCCGATGGGAAGACCGTGCCCCATGCTGAGGCTGATGTTAAATTCTTGATTCTTCTTCACCGTAGTTGGACTAAACCAATTTACACTTAAACTAGGTCTTTTTAAGCTGGATAAATTTCATTTCCACTTTGGTTGCCTGTCCGAATAATATATTAATTGGCCACGTTGCTTACGCTAATTGCGCTTATCTTCCATGGCTGTGTTTGTAGCCTCCGTAACTAACTTATGGACATTTTCTCCTTATCGCTGATTCGTTGCTAATCAACTTACTTCATATACTAATTTAGCGAAGAGCTATCTGCATCAAGTATCTGCATCAATTATTCGATTTATTTTACTTCATATTGTCGTTTCAAGTGATTGGCCGTTGCTTGGTATCCCCCGTGTGGCTGCGCTTGGTGTGCATGTTGACAAGGTGCCTACCTGTCTATTCCCCACTACCTCGTCCATACTGGCTCCAGGAGACCGTTGGTCGTTGCTGGATGGGACGGGGTGCAGTTCCTTGTGGCCGTGCTAGGCTCGAAGATCGGTTCCATACACTCAGTGTGGAGCGGATTACGGTCCAGCCACCGCCTTGTGTGCGCTTGATTCCCCAAATACAACATGCTTTTGTTTGCCTGTGAAGGAGTGTGGACCGGCTCCATTGATTAAACGTGACTCCCATCCACATGTCTCCCGGTCTTATTCCTTCGGGTTTACACTGGATATGGGGTGTGGTTGGAGCTGTGGGTGGTGCAGCGCAATCCACCCATGGTCTCTCTGTAGGCGCAGGCGTCCTGTAGCTGGCCACAATGATAGGCAAATCCGAGACATGATGCCGCCAACCATGGACCGAAGATCGGAGAAGCTGAGTTAGATCACCACTGTGGATCAGAAACATAGCAGACCCCATTAAAGTGCCTCGAGATACGCCACTTGCAGACGGATATCAGACAGTTAGATAGTCGGCGATATATACCCTAAAATATAGTCCAACAAGAAAATCGCAGATCCACTGGTGCAGTAAGCCATCGACTACGCACATCTTGAGTTTGTGAAGGAGGATCTCATGGCTGAAATTGCCAAACGCTTTATTGAAATCGATGAATATCCCGTCGACCGAAATCCAAATGATTAATTCCTGCAACCACTCATGCGTCGTCAAAAGAAAGCTTGCAATGCATACCGACGCAGACTGCAGCTTAAGAAGGCGCGACGGCTTGCGTACCACATTGACACAATGAACTAAACTGTGTCGTGCCTCCGAGCTTCTTGAGAGCTACTCCTACTGTAACGGGGTTTAGGAAACCAGTCCAGTATGCTCGACCTTACCACCTAAGCGCAGGTTACCGGAGTCAGCAGATCAGTTCGATCGAGAGAACGCGTGTACCCACCGGGAGACACAGCGATGGCTGGACAGCGAATCACGAGTGGCACACGTATCCAGAAACCGGCAAACCGGATTGGACAATGGAACATAGAGGGCACACTGGCAACTCGACAATCGCTATTAACGGCAAGTTTCAGAGTGCAAAGCCAAATATGATTGGTCCAAAGAAATACAGACAATCAGATGCCAAGCACGAAAGACGTGATCATGGCGCGAGACAGAAAGACAGCGACCGAAGAGGAATAACATAACCCAATGAAACAAAAGGGGAACGCAACCAATGAGGTGAGCCGAAAAACAGGAGACCCACTGAGAAGGCTCGAAGATTAACAGTGTTTATTTCCTTTAAATAGGCTACACTATACTGAATAAACGCCTGTTTTCCGCCCGCCGCCATCGTGAATTTTTGATCGTGTCCCTGTCACTTAACACCTACAAGACTGATCAACGGTCAAAGGTCAGACAAACTCAGTCTCCTGGTCCTCCAGGCTGGGGTTTTAAATGGGATGGCGACCATTTATGTAAAACTAAATTCTTGCCATCTCCCCGCTGCCTTGCGGACAGGCTTTTGAACCAAAAGCTTCGGTTGAGGACGCTGATCGTCCTGCTGTTTAGGTGTGGGCGACCTGGCACTATCTCGTCCCTCATACAACCATGACAATTTTCCCCAACTCTAACTTCATCCTGCATCGACCGTCGCGCAGATTATCAAGGGTCGCCTTATCTGCTGCTTACAGTAGGGCGGATAAGCGAAAACATCCTACTGTTTACATCTCCATTCTTAATTTTTCACCTCTCTTAGTCCCATTCCGACCTTCTGTACTTCCCAGCTTAATTGACAACAACTCAAGTGCCACTAGAATAGAACTATCTGCAGCCATCTTCCCGCAACACCCACCGGATGTCTATGTCAACCGTCCCTTGTAATGCCACGCCGCCCCGTCTACCTAGCAGCGTTAAATGTTCGCACTTTAAGACAAATCGTTCAATAGGTTGTAATCCCATGCACATTGGACACATTTGGTATTGATATATGTTGTGTGTCCGTAACTATGATCAGTGACCCTAATGGGGTTGTTGAACTAACTGCACCCGGCTTATTCTCTCGCTATTGGTTGCACGCATGCAGAGACGCCGATGCAGCACTCACGGGTCAAGCTGGTGTAGGTATCATTCTAAAGTCCAAGACTGGACTATTGTTGGTTGATTAGATCTCAATGAACAGTCGTTTGTGTGCAACCCGTTTGACGACTTCACCTGTGTTTGATTCACGAAGTAGTACAAACGATGTTTGCTTGTGATTTCCGCTTATGCCCCCACCGACTGTAGTTCTGATGTTGCCAAGGACACATTCTGTCACGAACTGAACGTGGTACTACTCAGTGCTACTAGATCAGATATTATAGTAATTGCAGGGGATATGAATGCACAAGTAGGGTGTCCGAGCTATTCAGAAGCTCAGCTAAATGGTACTTATGGGCCTAACTCCGAACGGACTGACAACGGTGAGCGTCTGCTGCAATTATGTACATAGCACTAGTTGTTTTCTAGTAGCACCGCTTTTAGACACAGTGGGTGTCGAAGTGCCACTTGGCGTCCTCTTGTAGCTGGCCAGCGATAGACCCGAATTGACCACGTAGCCATAGGTCAGAGATGGCGTATTTCCATCCTAGATTGCCGCTCGAAATGGAATATGTTTATCGACTCTGATCATGCTCTGGTACGCTGTCGTTTCTCCATATTAACCGGGAGGCGCACTTAGCGTCTCCTCCGATTGGCAACTGAGAATTCGTCTCAGCCCTCGGTCAAGCAAGCCTATCAAGACCCACTGCGACCCGAAGTTTCACTCTCTTGTCTTAATGACACTGAGCTTCAATGGTATAGGATCTCGGCGGCCATGCACGACGCAGGAGCATCTGCTTGTGGCACTATCAATTGTCACCGAATCAGTCACTGGATATCCAAGAGGTTGGTGACCAGCCGGGCTATTAGGCGCGAACTAAAGCGGAGCCTACGTGCTGAAAAGGACAGACTTCTTCCTACTCAACTGATGCCGGATGTGCCGTCTACGGTTATTTTAGAGGCTCCGTCGGAGAGCGAGCTCTGGAACGCGGTCACAGCCCTAAATCCTTTTCGAGCCGCTGGCCCGGATTCCCTTCCACCTGCACTATTTATAGACGAAAGTGTGATCTCCAGCAAAGCACTGACCTCCCTATTCGAACATATCTGGAAGGAGGTGTCCCGGCTAACTGGAGTGAATAGATTATAGCGGCAGTATACAACAAGGGCAGTCACACAGACTGTGCTACCGACATGGGTATTAGCCTAACGCTAGTCGTGACAAAATTACTGGCCCCGATTCTCGTTCGTCACTACACTGTGGAACGGAAATCGCAGATTAGGGAAGGGCATGTAGATTTCAGCCCTGGACATGATTGTATAGACCATATTTTTACTCTGCGGCAGGTGCTAGAGCAGCGCCACGCATACTGCATACCGACAATAGCCGTGTTTCTCGATTTCAAGTGTGCGTTCGATTCAGTCGATCGATGCATTCTGTACGAAATACTTGCGCAGAAAATGTTCCTACGAAATATATGAACATCCTACGTGCTCTATATTCGAACACCACAGGCTGCGTCAAGATCTACGGTGACCTGTCGGATAGTTTTCCAACCACAAGTGGCATTCGTCAGGGTCGTCCGATTTCCCTGTTTTGTTCAATTTCGTCGTGGACTCTATCTTGCAGTGTTACCTTGAGTAATCTCACCATGTAGCCGTCGAGGTCCTGCCTGGTCAAAGGATAGTTGATCTTGATTACGCGGATGATATCGTCTTGCCTTTCGACGATGTTGCGGGGGCACAATCAACTCTGAATGGTCTGTCTAGAGTGGTCCCATTATTTGGTACGCGTTTCGCACCTTCAAAGTGCAAAGTGTTGTTGCAGGACCTCTACCCACTTGATGACCCTTTGACGCTTGCTAACGAGGTGGTTGACTGATTCACTTACCGAAACGAAAGCCCCTCTGACCTCCGGGAACACGACTATTGTAAGCCGCCAAAAAGCATTGCGGTTCTCCAACAGCTGAGGTAACGTGAAGAGGTAGTCAATACAGCCTCGATTTCGACGAAACTCGGCTTGCTCCTCGCGCATCTGGCCTTCACGAGTGTCAGTCAGCCTATGGAGGACGACAGACGGAAGTAACTTAGAGGCAGTGGAGATCAGTCTGATTCTTCTATGAATGATGCATTGGGAACGGGAGCCATCCTTGAAAGCATTTGGACTACTGAAACCATCCCATCCGACTGGGAATAAGCGGATATTGTACCTGTCTACAAAAAAGGAGACAGGACCGTTTACTCCAACCATCTTGGGACCAGGTTCATTTGTGTCGAATCCAAAGTGCTCGCTGTCGCACTCTTGCGCACAGGAATAGCAAGCTGGATTTCGTCCAGAACGCAGCTTCATCGATCATTTTTACGATCCGCCAGATACTTGAATACCGCCATATGTTCAGTCGACCAACCAGTCATATTTTTGGATATCCAAGCCGCGTTTGACTCCGTTGACAAAGTGGTCATTTGGGACTGCTTACTGAAGACGGGAGTACCTGAGAAGTACAGCAGCATCCTCCATGCCAATTACCATCAAAGTTCAAGCCGCGTGCGAGTATACGGAGAATTTTCGCCCCCTTCAGTATCACTAGTAGTGTTAGACATGGTTGCCCAGCCTCCCCCTTCTTGTTCAACTTCGCCATGGACGAGATCCTGGAAACCGCCCTGGAAAAACCTGAGTCTTGCGGGAGTTGGAGTACACAGATGACATCGACGTGATTTATGAGCTATACCATATATATATATATATATATATATATATATACATATATATATATATATATATATATATATATATATATATATATATATAAACTACTATGGAGCGGCTCCAGTCTGCCGGGACAACCTCCCACTAATAAGTTATGTATATCGTCCCAAAGCCGAGATCCCCCAGATTTGAAGAGGGCTGGATGAAATCCATCTGATCCAGCGGCCTTGTTCAATTTCAGTCATCTGATCTCACGCTCGACTTCTGCGTGTGAAGGCGCTTCCAAGGGAACGGCGTAGGGAGTAAGGCGCTCATTGGCCGATAGAGAAACTGGAAATTCCGACTGACCGAACTGCTTCTCAGTGTTCTTATAAATCTTCCTTCTGTGATTGCAGATAGAAGCAATGGAGCGACCGCAATAAAAGCGATGAACCAAGTGGAAGGTGAAGAGAACCCACATCGTCATTATCATTAACGTTAAAGGAGAAGGCACCTCTTTGCAGCAGGCCGACACAGTTGACCATGACGTAGCTTACTGGCCAATCTTTGAAAGCGGGCTAATAATGATGCTACATCTGGGGCGCTGCCAATGAAGATGGTCTATCTTGAAGTCCGCCAGTGGGCGCTAGGTCATTCCTTTACTAACTGTTGATTCGAACCCGTTATTTGATTTGCGTACACTGTTTGCGGAGTGCTCAACACAATGTTCGCCTGAAGCCTCTTCTAATCGGAGAACTCGGCCGGTCAGCTTGCACGGTAACAGCAGGTTATCCGTACAGTCAGCGGAAACCACAAGAATTAACCGGCTAAATTATTGCACCAACTTGTTGCATCTAAACGGCAGAAATTACGTTTCAAACCGGACTGTCCACCAAGCAGCTAGGTGCCTGATTAAAGGAAATTACAGAGTACCAAGGTGGTAGAGAAGAAAATGGGGCTGTGGGATCCGATGCAGTAGCTGCTAGGGGATTGTGCGGTACGGTTGAATCTGGAAGGCAGTAGCGCATTAGTATTCTCTTTCCGACTTACAGAAGCAACTACTATGTTTACGAAGGATGAGAAGTTTCTACGACATTCGTTTTCCAGTTGTCAGTCCTGTAACCATGATGACGAGGAAAGCCTGTAATACGGTCATTAGAACTATGATCTGCGAACTATAAACAATCAAACAGGAAACCAACATTCAGGAACGAAGCTACTTCATGGTGTATGCAATACGACGTCGCAATTCTAACAGGGATATTGTCATTTAGTGTTGCTACAGCTGACGAGTAGACAAAGTTTCCGGGGGGAAGCAAAACCTATCCAGAAAGCTCACTCTTTCAATGAGAAAATGACCTGAGCCAATGTAGTGTATCTGAGGAATTAATTCGTTTCTGGAACATTCAAGTCTCACAAGTGACAGTGTTTACCTCCTCTTTGGTAGAGCAGAAATAAACTGCTCATGCTGGCAGCTGAACTGGCTACCCTAAAACTTGGACACACACAGGTTGACATAGATATTTGTTGAGTCTCACATTACCTTCACTAGCTTCAGTAACAGGTCCTGCAACACAGCTTCGCGCCGAATCGTCGACTTCTGATTTTGGTTGTGATCAGGAACTTGCGGGGATCGCACAGAAATGGAGAGATCTAACACAGTGTATGTTAATATGTACCCTATCCAGGCCGGATAAAAACTGTGCCACGAGTAACACGACGCGGTAAGGACAGTTATGGAAAGCGTGTGGCCAGAACTGATGTAGTCATGCGACAATCATCGATACAATGGGCGTGAACTGAAAATGAAGACGGAGTAAGGTCAGATATCATCATCAAGCGAGACAGGATAAGAGTGTGAAGATCCGGACAACCAAATATCGAATAAGAGTACAAGTCTAGGGGCGAATTGGGTTGCACAGTGCGTGAAATCCTGCAGTGATACCTTTGGCAAATAAATACACATAGAGAGGAATCATAAGTGCACTGAAGAAAGACGATAAAGTAAGGAATAACGTGATTAACTTTGTCACGTGGCAACGGTTTTTGAAGCATGTGTGTGTGCAGCATCTGAGCCGTCACCGTGTTGGCAGAGTTGACGAGAGGTTTTTTGCTTTTCGTAGTTATTCTTTTGTCTCAATCGAACAAAAAGGCTAGGTGAATCGTAGCTGGACTTGCGCTTGCTAAAACGTTCGACCCAGGACAAACGAGCACGTGACGGTTGGTTCTGAGAGGATAAATCTGGAAATAAGAGGTGGTTTAAAGGTAAGAAGATGAAACGATGCAGTTAAAGTCGATACACAGTTCCGTAAAAACAATGGATCTGGCAGAGCAATGATAACTGACCACAGACTGGTGCATAACTATTTTGAGCGCAACAATCAGTGAAGAAAGTAGTCGTTCTGATATTTGAATTCTGCAACCCTGGCAGTATTTCAGTCCACATATAGTCGAAGTTACCTCATCGGACTTTGATCTCATTCTGCATCGGTCGTCATACAAGTTAAAATAACCGCACTATCCGCAGTAATGCTGCAGGGTGGATGAGCGAAAACAACATATTAACAACGCATCATTATTAGCTCACCAGCTCCTCACTCATACGCCTCCCGATAACGGCCTGAATGAAGTATCCAATCGAAGTGAACATAGAGACCCCAGGAACAAGTTATACACGGTCATGTGTCTAGGCTGAGTTTAGAGTGTGTGATTATGGTGAGTTTCCTGTAGTTGGACTGAGTCAAAACATTAAAAACAGCTGCCAACAAAGTTATTAACGGAGACAGATGAACAATGTAGGACGAGGTGGTTTTGCCAATTAAACCTATCGTAACTGAAGGACCGACATTTTGATACACATTATGAACCTTGCTCCAATAGTCTTCAGTTCAAAACAGACAGTATTAATGCAAATTATAACTTGAATCTATGCAGTCGGTACGCCACAGGTTCAGGACATCATGAGTCGCTTATCAGCACATGACGCCCGAGATTCTTGGCTGCATGTAACACACATAACCACAAACAAGTAAGTAGCCTGCAATTGTACACAAAGTATACCGGTGCTGACGCGTATTGCGCCTCAGAACTACAAGTGATGAATGGTAGGTTATCAAATTATCTTTTCGTAATTGGTTAGGCAAGTCTAGGAGTGCCTGGGCAGTAAACACAAATGGTAGGAGAACACTACTCACAGTTTCAGAGCAAAATCCGAAGTCGCTTATTGGACCGTTTGTGAAGTCATGTGTGCCTAATCCCATTAAGGTTGGCTAAAACGTACAGCGCAACAAAAGACACCGCTTGTTAATGACGGATAAACAAGCATACATGGATTGGAATCCACATACTAAAAGGACTTCATTTAAAGCAGCACTGAGGCCCTACTGTGCAAACGGACCGCGGAGCATTATCCGGATTACAATCGCGGAACCACCACACCATATATTTGGCTAAAATGTTTAGACGATAGCGAGGCGAGATAAGGACTCTCTTTCGTTCGAAGCTGGTGTCTGAATCATTGGTTTATATGCCATTCGGATAAATACAAGCCATCCAGGGACCCAACATCCTTCAAATAAGAGCCTAAGTCTAATGAAGAAATCATGGTTTTATAGCGATAAAACTCGGGTACTTTGAAAAAATATCACCCAATAGGTCACACATTTATCAAAAACGAGGGCACTACAAGTTAAACCTGAAAAAGTAGAGCTCCTACTGTAGCGAAATCTAGGGAACGACATTCGGCATCATCATCAATCATCCTTCACGTAAGCTATAGACGACACACCATAGAGCTAATGTGCGGCCTCGCAATGCAATGCAGCTAGGGGTGAAAAATTGAGCAAGCCATAGCAAAAGTAAAGCAAAAAATGCATCACGCTTTGTTACATATGCATTGGCGTTAAACATCATCAGTGCACACGAAGCTAGAGGTCAAACAATCAACAACAGCAGTCCATCAGCCACGTCAACTGATACTTCGCCGCCATACGACCATGAGGACCTATGAAATAAAGAATAAGAAGAGGGAGAGAAAAGGGACTTACTGAAAAGCTTAATGCCCTAAACAAACATTCAGGGTCAAGGCGCCTACACCTTGCGTAGACAACATACCGTAACAAACAGCTGGCTATCGTGCAAAGATTAGGCGACATCGGCGAGACAGCTGCCGTGCGGCTTTCACTGCGCCGCGTCATAATCAGCCATTACCCCGCAGATAACTCAACACAAAAGGCACCATAAACAGGCAGTCCGACTAGGAAACAGCAGCAAACGCGACACTTGTGTCCACTGCGAGCCATGTTTAGTCAAGTCTCATGGCAAGCACAATGCGCGTCATGTGCACTCCGATCCGGAAGGCGAGACGGACCAACGGCACCCAGTTTGGTCGTCAGTGACTTCATTTCCCGATGCCAAGTAAACTTCTGTCCACCTCGAGCCTTGCGCCCCCTTACAAGTGACAAACTAAATAAGGCCCTTCTAGGTGAACGGTAATCAGTCATACGTAGCACGTGCCTGAGCCAACGCAACTTTGCCAGTGCGATCTGTTGATCTAGGAAGTTATCATGATTATCACTACCTAGTACCTGGTCACGCACGTCATCATTGCGGACACCCTGGTGCCATACGACAACAGCAATACTCTGCAGAAAAAGATGATCGAAGACTCGAAGGCGCCTCAGACCATCAGACCGAAAGGGCCAAGTCCCATTATCACAGAACAGGACAACCCTCACTGTGGCCTTGTATACAAGGCCTATCCGACGAAGGAAAAGTTCCTTCTCTCGTCAATAATGCCGCAAAATAAAGAAGCCAGTACTGCAATGCGTAAACTGACCTCAGTTTCTATGCGCCCAATGTTGCTGATACAGTTGAAAAGGTAAGGGAATCGGTCAACTACGTCGAGTTCCTCGTTAGCAAGCGTCAAAGGGTCATCAAGTGGGTAGTGGTCCTGCAACAACACTTTGCACTTTGAAGGTGCGAAACGCGTACCAAATAATGGGACCACTCTAGACAGACCATTCAGAGTTGATTGTGCCGCCGCAACATCGTCGAAAGGCAAGACGATATCATCCGCGTAATCAAGATCAACTATCCTTTGACCAGGCAGGACCTCGACGGCTACATGGTGAGATTACTCAAGGTAACACTGCAAGATAGAGTCCACGACGAAATTGAACAAAAACAGGGAAATCGGACGACCCTGACGAACGCCACTTGTGGTCGGAAACCTATCCGACAGGTCATCGTAGACCATGACGCAGCCTGTGGTGTTCGAGTATAGAGCACGTAGGATGTTCATATATTTCGTAGGAACACTTTCCGCGCAAGTATTTCGTACAGAATGCATCGATCGACTGAATCGAACGCACACTTGAAATCGAGAAACACAGCTATTGTCGGTATGCAGTATGCGTGGCGCTGCTCTAGCACCTGCCGCAGAGTAAAAATATGGTCTATACAATCATGTCCAGGGCTGAAATCTACATGCCCTTCCCTAATCTGCGATTTCCGTTCCACAGTGTAGTGACGAACGAGAATCGGGGCCAGTAATTTTGTCACGACTAGCGTTAGGCTAATACCCATGTCGGTAGCACAGTCTGTGTGACTGCCCTTGTTGTATACTGCCGCTATAATCTATTCACTCCAGTTAGCCGGGACACCTCCTTCCAGATATGTTCGAATAGGGAGGTCAGTGCTTTGCTGGAGATCACACTTTCGTCTATAAATAGTGCAGGTGGAAGGGAATCCGGGCCAGCGGCTCGAAAAGGATTTAGGGCTGTGACCGCGTTCCAGAGCTCGCTCTCCGACGGAGCCTCTAAAATAACCGTAGACGGCACATCCGGCATCAGTTGAGTAGGAAGAAGTCTGTCCTTTTCAGCACGTAGGCTCCGCTTTAGTTCGCGCCTAATAGCCCGGCTGGTCACCAACCTCTTGGATATCCAGTGACTGATTCGGTGACAATTGATAGTGCCACAAGCAGATGCTCCTGCGTCGTGCATGGCCGCCGAGATCCTATACCATTGAAGCTCAGTGTCATTAAGACAAGAGAGTGAAACTTCGGGTCGCAGTGGGTCTTGATAGGCTTGCTTGACCGAGGGCTGAGACGAATTCTCAGTTGCCAATCGGAGGAGACGCTAAGTGCGCCTCCCGGTTAATATGGAGAAACGACAGCGTACCAGAGCATGATCAGAGTCGATAAACATATTCCATTTCGAGCGGCAATCTAGGATGGAAATACGCCATCTCTGACCTATGGCTACGTGGTCAATTCGGGTCTATCGCTGGCCAGCTACAAGAGGACGCCAAGTGGCACTTCGACACCCACTGTGTCTAAAAGCGGTGCTACTAGAAAACAACTAGTGCTATGTACATAATTGCAGCAGACGCTCACCGTTGTCAGTCCGTTCGGAGTTAGGCCCATAAGTACCATTTAGCTGAGCTTCTGAATAGCTCAGACACCCTACTTGTGCATTCATATCCCCTGCAATTACTATAATATCTGATCTAGTAGCACTGAGTAGTACCACGTTCAATTCGTGACAGAATGTGTCCTTGGCAACATCAGAACTACAGTCGGTGGGGGCATAAGCGGAAATCACAAGCAAACATCGTTTGTACTACTTCGTGAATCAAACACAGGTGAAGTCGTCAAACGGGTTGCACACAAATGACTGTTCATTGAGATCTAATCAACCAACAATAGTCCAGTCTTGGAGCTTAGAATGATACCTACACCAGCTTGACCCGTGAGTGCTGCATCGGCGTCTCTGCATGCGTGCAACCAATAGCGAGAGAATAAGCCGGGTGCAGTTAGTTCAACAACCCCATTAGGGTCACTGATCATAGTTACGGACACACAACATATATCAATACCAAATGTGTCCAATGTGCATGGGATTACAACCTATTGAACGATTTGTCTTAAAGTGCGAACATTTAACGCTGCTAGGTAGACGGGGCGGCGTGGCGTTACAAGGGACGGTTGACATAGACATCCGGTGGGTGTTGCGGGAAGATGGCTGCAGATAGTTCTATTCTAGTGGCACTTGAGTTGCCGTCAATTAAGCTGGGAAGTACAGAAGGTCGGGATAGGACTAAGAGAGGTGAAAAATAAAGAATGGAGGCGTAAACAGTAGGATGTTTTCGCTTATCCGCCCTGCTGTAAGCAGCAGATAAGGCGACCCTTGATAATCTGCGCGACATCATCATCATCATCATCATTACACGTTAGCTGGAGGTGGAAAACACAGCTATTGTGCCGCAATACAAAAGGCAAGAAAAGAAAAAACAAACAAACAGTGGCACGCCCGCTGAGTCCCCAGTAACGGATGGACATCGTTCCGGAGAGCTAACAGCTGGCTGCCGTAAAAGAAAGTCATATTATGCCTAACGATTGAGATCGTGATTGGAGGGGGATGCTAAACAGGAGGGGGATGGACAAAGGAACTCACAACACAAACGCCATTGGGGCCGGCTCCTAGCCATATCAGCAAGTGTGTCCAGCCAAACGTGTTCACCGTCCTTAGGACCCCAGCCAGGCAGTCGGGATGCACCAACCGACGCCAACTTCGAAGTGAGGGTTTTCATTTCTCGCGACCAAGTCATCACTTGGCCTCCCCTCCTCCTCTTCCAACCGCACCCACAACGCGCAAACAATGCACGTCGTGGGAGTCGGTGTGCTGGCATGCGCAAGACGTGGCCCAGCCATCGGAGCCTGGTGCGTGATATAATCGTGCTGAGCGGTTCACTCGCTCTTCCTGCACCAAATACGCGACGTCGAACACGCTCATTGCTCACGCGGTGTTCCCACCAGACATGAGCTAAGCTGCGAAGGCAGCGATGATCGAACGTGACGAGTCTCTTCATGTCTGTCGACCTGATGGGCCAGGTTTCACAGCCATATAGGAGAGTTGAACGGACGGCTGCGTTGTAAACTCTGCCCTTGAGGGCGAGAGTAATGTCGCGTCTGCGCCACAGGTAACGGAGATTGGCAAAAGCACCTCGAGCTTTTGCTATACGGTTCGTAACCTCATCTTCAATCCCACGGGTGCTAATACTGCGCGACGGTCGATGCAGGATGAAGTTAGAGTTGGGGAAAATTGTCATGGTTGTATGAGGGACGAGATACTGCCAGGTCGCCTACACCTAAACAGCAGGACGATCAGCGTCCTCAACCGAAGTTTTTGGTTCAAAAGCCTGTCCGCAAGGCAGCGGGGAGATGGCAAGAATTTAGGTTTACATAAATGGACGCCATCCCATTTAAAACCCCAGCCTGGAGGACCAGGAGACTGAGTTTGTCTGACCTTTAACCGTTGATCAATCTGGTAGGAGTAGCTCTCAAGAGGCCCGGAGGCACCACCTAATATAGCTCAATGGGTCAAGAAGGTAAGCAAACTGTCGCACCACGTTAATGTCCAGCGTCGTTGCGATAGCGGTAGGAACGCTTCAACTACTGTGTCGCAATACATGAGATAAAAGGAGAGGCAGCACAGTCGCGCATGCTGAACCAACCGTAAAGGATGAATGTGGTTTCGAAAAGCGAGAAGCCGGCTGCTTATTCGGAAAAGTTATACAACCCTTCTGGAGGGGGACGGAGGAAGAGAATCTCACAAGACAAACAATTGAAGTGGGCTCTTAACATATTGATGCAAAGTAGATATGGACACCTTATACCTCTGCGGAAAGCCAATTCCATTCCGCAACACGGTAAGAGACTTGGGTATTCATTCTTCAAGCACTCTCGATTTCGGGGAGCGGAACGAATTCATAGCAGCCAAAGACCGCCAAACAGCGCGATTAATCTTCAAATCGCTGATGCTGCATGATTACACCATGCATTTGTTCAGGATCTTCGTGCGCCATCTTTTGAAATACACTTCGATGATATTTACTGGCTGTGGGAAAGGTGATCGTTTATGGTTAGAGAATGTGCAGCGTCGATTCACCGAATCTCCAGCACCAAACTATTCAGAGCGCTGCATTCTGCTTAAATTAGAGCCATTGTGGTTACGGAGGTTGAAACGGAACCTGAGGTTTCTATTCGACTGAGTGCACAAATGAATACTTGCCCAGCACATTGTATATACTTCATGCAGAATTGAAGGTATAACATTAGGAATAAGAGAAATTTGGTTCCCACAAGTAGAACAGTAACAAGGATACGCAGGAAGTTATATCTGACGAAATACGCGGCTATCTGGAACAGATTAGCTACTGAACTGCGACTATATGAGTCTAGACAATCGTTTGGAAAAATGCTGGATACGTACCTCACTGTGTTACAAGTCAAAGAAACTGCACTGCAGAGTGGAGTCATGAGGAAGGGGTTACAGTACAGGTGTAAGGGACAAATGCACAATAAAATAAGCAAACTGTCTGAATAGAAGCTTCCTCGTTAAGTTAAACCATTAAGCTTATTCCCATTACATTATCACGTTATATCGCTTTTCGGTATGCAAAATTAATATTCCTTTCTCTCTTTACATTTGTTGCGCACTGCCAATTGTCATCACTTCTGTTCCGAAGAAAACAAATCATCTACCTGTGGCATTTCTTGATGCTCTGTGAAGTCCACTTTCACACCAATTACTCTAGCATTCGGTTGTCCGGAGTCGCTGTATCGATCTCAAAAGCGTTCATACAGCCGATTTTGCTCATATTTATTTTTGCTGTGTATTTCCTATATACAATATGAAGCAGAACTTGGAGGATAGATAACAGTCATTTATCATTATTTGTAATTCGCCACCTTCTACATTACATTTGTCAATTGTTGACTACGACTGGGCCGATCTCCCGAGGTGATGGAATGAAGCTTCCGGCTTATTTAATAAACCCACATGTGGCGAGTTGTCAGACCTATTGGTGAGAAAAAAATATGCCTACTCAAGATAAATTGGCACACACTCATCGAGTGGAAAAGGTGTCCGAATTGAACAAGACAGAAGCCGGAACGGGGTGAATGGCCTAAAAAGCATGAGAGCTCACTTATCTTGGCCAGACTATTACTCATTATAAACAAGGATGGTCATAAAAAATCAGCCAGTATGATGATGGCTCGTTTGCCGTTATACCACACCGACACGAAGCCAAATGAGACGTGGAAGTGCGAATGAAAGCCTATTGAGGAAATACCCCGCATGGAAGTAGGACCTCAGGAGTCGATTCCATAGATAACCCACTAAGTATAGTATGCTTTTTCAATAAAAACTTTCATCCTGCTTTTAAACTCCCCCTTTTATCATTTATACCAATTAAACTCCTTATAAACCGGATCTTAAACTATTCCAAAAAACCTGAAATAAGATGTGCACTTTGGTATCAGGATGTACCATGGGGCCAGTCAAAATAGTTGGATAGTAACTCGCACAGTCGAGAAACAAACATTCTCATTCTCAACCCCATCAGGGGTCAGCGCAGGGGAGGTACCTACCAATCTTGGAAGAAATCGTTGCACTAGGAGTGTGAAAACCAAAGCCCGAAACTGCTGACAGCCAGTGTTAATCTGTCCAGTGCTGCCGGGCACGCTTGGAAGCTGTCACTGATAAGGGAAATGCTGTCCGCATACACCAAGTCAAGAAGTCGTTCACCTGGGGGCAGCTACATACGTAAGCCGTGTTCTGTGAACGCGATCTACATGACTTTGTCAATAGCGAAGCTGAAGAGGAAAGGTGATAACGGGCAACCCTGTCATACACTAATGGAAACATTGGTGGGCGGCGACAAGTTGCCGTAAGATCTCTGCCCGAAATATGAACGTACAGTGCTCTGATAATGTTTACTTATTTCTCGGGCACAACTTTCTTGAGTAGACGGTGCCAAAGAGCAGGTGACTGGAAAATAGCGTAAGCGAAAATGGCAAATAGCAAAAAGCACACAGACGTAAAAGCGGACACGGAAAAATGCAGACAATGAAGATTGCGCACACAGAAAAGAACGTGTTTGTTAAGCCGGACGAAAACAGAGCTGTGTGATAAGATGGTTATTTGCATAAGTCAATCACAAAAATACCGCAACAGGACGTGTGATGCACTCGAGGTCACATGAAGACAGAATCCAAATTACCAATCAATAATTACGGCGGACTGACGCACGCGTTTAGCGTCCAGCCATGCGTATCATTTGGGTTCACTGATCCATTCGTTAAAAGGTGCTTTTCCTAACACTTCGTTTGAAGTTCACTGTCATATGATTTCAGTCTGGGGTTAACCTGGAAGGGTGTGATAGGAAGTCAGCAACGATCGGGCCATCTTCTGGGTCGACAAACGAGTGAAGGAGGTTGTTGGATTGATAGACTTAGCTTGCTGAGTGGCCATTTTTTGGCAGTTTGACCTCGTCCAGAAGTAATTCAAGAGGCGTAGCTAGGGTATCTTCTCTGCTGTCAAATGTGATGTAGTTCCTGAGTTGACTGAAGTGGTGGATCTATCTGTCATCGCCTACGGCCACTTCATAACAGGCATGTCCATATCTTTTTACAACCATTTCAGGTGTCCGAGAGATTTGATTGTTCCGATAGTTCTTTGTCAAAACTTTCTGTCCAACTTCGAAGTGTCGTGGTACACCGCGATGCTTTCGGTTGTACTTGTGCGCCATTATCCAGTTTCTTTCGGGATTGGGTCTATCCGGCAGCCTTATTAGATCAAATTTTGTTAGATGCCTTCCGAGCAGGAGTGATTCTGCTGGGGACTTCCCTTCAGGTGCCTGTGGATAAGGTGTAATCCTGTACGTAAACAGAAAAGCTTGTAGGACCACTTGAATTGGACCGTCTCCTTCCGCTTTGAACAGAGCCCTTCTGAAAGTACACATAAGTCTTTCAGCTTGCCCATTTAACTGTGGATGATAAGGTGAGCGCAAATGCTGCATGTCATGTACCGCACAGAATTCAGCACAATTTGAAGAGGTAAACTGGGGTCCATTGTCGGATACTACTGTTTCCGGAAAAGCGAATCGACTAAATACTTCCCTGAGGACTGTAATCGTAGCCGATGTTGATATGTTCGACATTTGGAAGATCTCGGGCAACTTGCTGTATGCATCGATGATAAGTAAGTAGTTCTGTCCTTTGATTGGTCCTGCGAAACCAAGGTGAACTCATGACCATGATTTCGTGAACTTTGGCCAGCAGAACATTTCGCATTTCTGTGGCGATTTTGCCACTAGGGCACAATTTGAACAGGAACATGTTAACATTTCGATTTGAGAATCCATAAACGGCCAGTACAGATAACTCCTCGCTAGAGCTTTCATCCTGCTGGAACCTGGGTGTCCAGTATGAAAATGATGTAAGACTTTAGATTGAAGTTCGGCTGGGATGACGACACGTTCACGAAACAAGATACAGTCTTCGACGGCCGATAGCGCTGATTTCGTGGCTCAATTTTCTACTGACCTCCGACACATTTCAGGTCAGAGCGTTCTCTTCCGTTTCTTTTAACTTACCTTTGTTTTCATTCTGAGTGGTAAAACGTGTTCACCTGTGACAGCAGCGAATCCCGTAGGATGACGTCTCGAATCTGACTGAAGATATTTGAAGCTTGCTCAAAGTATCTGAGGGTACACGGTTAACTTCCGTTTCGATTGAGACATTTGCAACGACAGTGTCTTCCGGTTGGTGCTGTTCGTCTAACAACCGTGACAGCGCATCGGCCTGACAAATCTCGCTCGTCGATCGGTACTTGATGTTGAAATCGTACCCCAGCAAGGTTGTCGCCAATCTCTGCAGACGATTAGTGGTATATACAGGCATTCCTTTCTTCGAACCGAATATAGCAAGAAGCGGTTTGTGATCCGTTAGTAAGACAAAGTGACGGCCATAGAACATTTTGTGGAAATGTTTCACTGCAAACACAATAGTGAGATCCTCCCTTTCAATTTGACTATAATTTCTTTCTGCTGCTGTCAGTGAATGAGCGGCATGAGCGAATGGCTTCTCTGACCCACCTGGGAAAATGTGGGAGATGACTGCCTCAACTCCATAGCTGGATGCATCCGATGCCACTACAATTGACAGTTTTAGATCGTTAGTGACAATTTGATGCTGTCGAAGGCTTCCTGACATTCGGTAGTCCAGACCTACGGAACGTCCTTCATCAGCAACCGATTTGATGGTCCGCGTAGGTCGTGCATGGATAGCAGGCAGGTACCGTAATAACTCACCATACTCGACGTCTCTAGGCCTTTCGGCGGAGGCATCTCCTTGATCGCTTTGATGTTGGATGAATCAGGTCCTGGTACATTTCGGTCATTGATAAAGCCCAGGTATTTAATGAAAGTCATGAAAAACTCACACTTGTCCATTCGTAGGCGAAAACCGTACTCCTTTATTCTGTCAAGCACAAGTTCCGTTCGATGGTGCAGTTCTTCCTGGTTAGATCCCATGATAATGATATCGTCCAGGTATGCAGCGGCATAAAGTATTACCTGTAGCATCGTATCCATGATCTGCTGAAAGATTGCCGGGGCCGACTTAACGCCAAAAGGTAGGCGTGTATACCGGAACAGTCCTATGTGAGCATTAATCGTTAGCAACTCATGCAATTCTCCTGATATTCCAATCTGGAGATATGCGTCGGACAAGTCCAAGTTGACAAAACACTTGCCACCGTTCAGAGGTCGAAGATTGAAACCACTGCAGATGAAACTGGTCTCTTCGGTCGGAAGACCGGCTTTGCTTCTGGCCGCAGGGAAAGATTGCCCTTGGTTTCCGTGCACAATCCCAGACCATCTTGAAACACCCGCGGATATTTCCGCTGTAAAAACTCCGTCCACCCTGCAGATGCGTCGCTTCCTTTGTTGCACACAGAATTTAAGGGAACATCAAGCAGTTTCATATTCTCTATCCAATCGAGACCGAGTAAGTTTAGATTGGGAAGTCCGATTATGAAGCATACCCCGATGAACTGACAATCTTTGAAGATTAGAGGACAACAGATTTCACCGGCCAAATTTAGCGATCCTCCTGAAGCGTTGGTTGCAATCCGAATTTTTCTTTGAACAAGTGGCTCACTGATTGTCTTCAAAGTTGTCTCGGAAATGAGCGTGACGCCTGAGGCAGTGTCAACTTGGAGACGCACGGGCAGCTAGTTCACAACCACTGTTACGAACCTGCGTTTTGTGGTCCATGTTCGAAGGTAACAAAGACAGGATAAATTTGAGGTCTTTGTTTTTTAACGATGTGGGTACAAGCATGTTGGCAGGTTTGGTGTAAGCGTTTTTGTTGAAAATGGTTGCACGGTAATGATGCTTCTTGTGCCCCCTTTTGTTGCACTTCTGACAAGGAGACTTCTTGAACGGGCAGAATTTGACGGTGCCATTCGCCACATTGCCAGCATGCGAATGGTGGTCTGTTTGACTTCAATGAGTTTTGGACCGTCGCTGTACTCTCGCGTTGGTTCGATACCGCCAACACATCCACGAGACACGGACAGGGGCCCTGGGCAATCATGTTCGTATCGTGCTACAAGTTGTTTAACCTCCGGCATTCGGAATTGATGGACACGAGATTGATGGACGGGTCCTGCTCAATTTTAGTGAGCAGCCTCATGAGTATTTCGGCATTCTCGGGCGCTTGGAGACCACAAACGAAAAGTAAGGCCTTGAACTGGTCATCTGACATTTCTTTTAGCCTGAAACGCTCGCAATGACGATTGACGGTACTCGCGTAAGTTACAAAAACGTCTGGCCCGCACGTAATGAGCTTCATGCAGCTGCATCGGACGCTGAATAAGGAAGATTGTTCATTAAAAAGGTCATTTAACAGAGGTACAATTTGGTCAAAGGTAAAATCTTTGGGGCATTTTTGCAAAAAAAATTGAGAAACTTGTCATCCTCCTTGGTTCCCAGCTTTCGTAAAACCAGTCTGCACTTTCATCCCTCGTCAGCATCAGTGAATTCGGACGGGAAAACGTCTTCGTATCTTCGGAACCAAGATTCGAAGGTTAGGCCGGCATTCGGGTCGTATTGAAACTCACAAATGCTGTTCGCAATCGCATCCGCGGAAGATCGCTGATTTTCATTGGCTGGTCTTGCTTGAACCGCAAAACGCTGAAGGGTATTTTCGAGCAATCGTGTCTGGCTTTCTTCAAATTGCTCCTGATGATGTTGAACTATTGCGGTAAGTTGCTCCACTGAAAATGACATAGTTCGTCGCATTATCGTCGTACCCAACCAAGCCGTTACCTCTGTCGCTAGTTGTTAAGCCAGACGAAAACAGAGCTGTGTAATAAGATGATTATTTGCGTAACAGTCAATCTCAAAAGTGCCGCAACATAACGTGCAATGCACTCGAGGTCACATGAATTATCAACCAATATTCACGGCAGACGGACGCACGCGTCTAGCGTCCAGTCATGCATATAATTTGGGTTCACTGATCCATTCGTTAGGAGGTGCCCTTCCTAATAATATTTTGCTATGAGTACCATAAAAAGTTTTCCGATTTCTCGCGTATTTGAAGTGCCGTTCTCTCCAAGTGGTTGGCTTGCCAAACAACCTCCTTGTGGTGCCAGCTGGGTGGTTCGGGATTTTCCCGTTCCAGCAAATGGTTCGGCGGCAGTGTTTCAGGACGTGGTGGGTTTTCGCCTGGAAAGCGTTCGCCCTATAAAAAGCCATATATGTCCGTTTAACAACACTGTGACGTGGCGGACGTGACTCGCCACTAAATAAAGTCACTGCCCTTGCTTCATCCTGGCGAAGCATTGCATTCCAACAAGTTTATGCTGTTATTTTGGGGAGTATTGGGCCTCTGTTTGACAAAAGAACAAACGAAAGACGTATGAACTGAGCAATCAGTCACCGGCTCCCAATGGGCGCGATTCGCTGAATTCGCTCCGCTGCTTTGCGGGCAGGCTATTCAGCCAAAGGCTCGGGGTGGTGTCCCCTAAGTCAACACCCTACTTCGGCTTGGGCAACCGGGTAGTACCTCGCCCACTGACGAAACCATGGACTTTGATTTGTGTTTTCTTTTACTATTTCTGTACCTTGTTTTGAATTGCATGGTTTCCGATGGCTCAACGTCTATTAACAGACTGTTGCAATATATATATATATATATATATATATATATATATATAAAGTTCTTTGTTTCCCGTAAAACTGAACTTGCCGAAAGACTGATACTTGCAAATAAATACACTTCTACAGGACATAATTCTTTCACAGTTTTCATTATGCACTCTTTGACTAAGTTACCATCCGTAAGTGGTTTTCCTCCATCTGACATCCTTTGTATTATTTTATAACCTGTGCGGGTGAAAACTTCATTTGTAGAGAAGTTTCTCGTGAAAATAGTTCTTTGGGTTTCTAAAGCACTTTTCATGGGATCATAATTCGCGCAGGGTTGCTTCCCAGAAAACTGAATATGCTGGTAGGTGTTTTGTCTAATGTGTCAGCTGTACGCCGTAACGGCGCTTCGCTGCCGCGCGACCACCACCAGTCGGGCGCGGGCTGAGTATACCGCGAGGACGCCCGTCCCTACGCGGATTCGAACCGGTGACCTTATGGTTACAAAGCAAACGTGCAGACCACTCGGCCACCGGCCGACTTTATGGTAGAGCACCTGGGCATCGACCCCAGTCATCATCATCATCATCATCAACAGCAGTACATCAGCCATTTGAACTGATGCTTCGCTGCCATACAACCATGAGGACATATGAAATAAAGAATAAGAAGAGGGAGAGAAGGGGGACTTACCTGAAAACCTTAATGCCCTAAGCAAACATTCAGGGTCAAGGCGCCTACACCTTGTGTAGACAACATTCCGTCACAAACAGCTGGCTATCGTGCAAAGATAAGGCGGCATCGGCGAGACAGCTTCCTTGCGGCTTTCACTGCCACGCGTCATAATCAGCCATTACCCCGCAGATAACTCAGCACCAAACACACTTTAAACAGGCAATCCGATTAGGAGACGGCAGCAGACGCGCCACTGGTGTCTACTGCGAGCCATGTCCTGTAAAGTCTCGAGTCAAGCACAAGGTGAGTCACGTGGACTCCAACCCGGAAGGCGAGACGGACCAACGGCACCCAGTTTGGTCGTCAGTGACTTCATTTCCCGCTGCCAAGTCAACTTCTGTCCACCTCGAGCCTTGCGCCATCCGACACCTGGTAGACTGAACAAGGCCCTCCTAGGTAAGCGGTGAACAGGCATGCGTAGCACGTGCCCGAGCCAACGTAACTTATTCAGTGCTATCTGTTGTTCTAGGGAGCTAGCATGATCATCACCAGCTAGTACTCGCCTACGCACATCATCGTTGCGGACACGCTGGTGCCATCCGACACCAGCAATGCTTCGCAAACAACGATGATCAAAGACTTGAAGGCGCCTCAGATCTTCAGAACGAAGGGGCCAAGTCTCACTACCATACAGCAGAACGGCCCTCACTGTGGCCTTGTATACACGGTCTTTCAGACGGAGGGAAACTCCCTTCTGTCGCCAAAGATGACGCAGGTTCAAGAAGGCAGCTCTAGCCTTTGCAATGCGTGAGCTCACGTCAGTTTCTATGCGCCCATCATTGCTGATGCAGCTGCCAAGGTAAGTGAATTGATCAACCACCTCGAGTTCCTCGTTAGCAAGCGTCAAGGGTCATCGAGTGGCTGGTGGTCCTGCAGCAACACTTTGCACTTTGAAGGTGCGAAGTGCATACCAAATAATGGGACCACTCTGGATAGGCTATTCAGGGTTGATTGTGCCGCCTCAACATTGTCGAAAAGCAAGACGATATCGTCCGCATAATCTAGATCAACTAACCGTTCACCAGGCAGCACTTCAACACCTACATCGTGAGATTCCGCAAGGGAACACTCCATGATAGAATCCACGACGAAATTGAACAAAAATGGGGAAATCGGGCAACCCTGTCGAACGCCACTTGTAGTCGAAAAGCTATCCGATAGGGCACCATAGACCCTGACGCGGCCTCTAGTGTTCGAGTATAGAGCACGAAGGATGTTCACATATTTCGTGGAAACACCTTTCCGCGCAAGTATTTCGAACAGAATCGATCGATCGACTGAATCGAACGCACTCTTGAAATCGAGGAACACAGCTATTGTCGGTCGGCGGTATGCGTGGCGCTGCTCTAGCACCTGCCGCAAAGTAAATATATGGTCTATACAGCCACGTCCTGGGCGAAAACCGGCCTGCTCTTCTCTAATCCGAGATTCCCGTTCTGCAGTGAGGCGACGAACGATAATCGAGGCCAGTAATTTTGTCACAACTGGCGTTAGGCTAATACCCCTGTGGTTCGCACAGTTTGTGCGACTGCCCTTCTTATATATTGCCACTATAATCGATTCGCTCCAATTAGCCGGCACACTCTCTTCGTTCCAGATACGTTCGAATAGGGAGGTCAGTGCTTTGCAGAGGACCTCACCTCCATCCTTAAATAGTGCAGGTGGGAGGGAATCCGGGCCAGCGGCACGAAAACGATTGAGGGCTGTGATCGCGTTTCGGACCTCGGCCTCCGACGGAGGCTCTAAACTAACCGTCCATGGCTCGTCCTGCATCACCTGAGTAGGAAGAGGTCCGGGAGCAGGGGGCCAGCTGAACTGATCTTGAAAGTGCTCAGCCCAACGAGCCATACGGCGCTCCTTATTGTGTATCAGCGCACCCGCGCTGTCCCTGATTGTCTCACTGACGCCTGGTTTTCTCGGACCAGTGGTGCGTATTAGCTGGAAGAGCTTCCGGTAATTGCCTACTGCTCCTGCCTCCTCCATTTCTTGAGCCCGACTGGTCCACCAGGTTTCCTTGTCAGCACGTAGGCTCCGCTTTAGTTCACGCCTAATAGCCCGTCTGGTCACATTGTGTTCAGAACCAGCCGGGAGGTGCCTTCTAGCATCCAAAAGGTTCACGGACCTCTCGGATATCCAGTGACTGGTGCGATGACGACTGATAGTGCCACAAGCAGATGCTCCTGCGTCGTGCATAGTGGCCGAGATCCTATTCCACTGAAGCTCAGTGTCATTAGGACAAGACAGCGAGAGTTCGCTATGCAGTGCTTCTTGATAGGCTTGCCTGACAGAGGGCTGGGACAATTTCTCCGTTGCCAATCGGGGGAGACGCTTTGTGCGCCTTCCGGTAAAGTTCATATCGACCCCAGTACCTCTCGCATGCCTCATAACAACAGTTTCACCGCATATGACGCAAGTTGCATTCTGGACTATAGTTTCCAGAAAAAATTATTTTACTCCATGTTTGTTGAAAAAGCGACACTCAGTGTCCATTTTCCTCTCTTTAGTGTCTATAAGTGGCTTTTGTATAAGGAACTGGTTCAAAATGAGGCTTACTCATATTTCGCTTGAATTAATAGGACGGACGATCGAACGCATCTCATTGTGCCGGGTCAACGAGAAGACTGTGTGGGTTACAAATAGATGTTCAGGCTGAGCGCCAAATGCAACCTAGCTAAATGTTTCATAGCGGTGTGAGTGGTCCTGGCAAATAGGTAACACACTGAATATAGTTCAAATTGCCGAAACTGATAAGTGACGTGAAGGGGCTAAATATGGTTTGGGTGCGGCGATGTTACTGTATGAACGTGTTCAGATTGAGGTCATGCGAGGAAATGATCGAAAGTACATTAGTATGAATATCATAAGCACAGAGGTAGAGTGAGGGTATGGGTAATTTGGGTGCCCAAATTCGGGTACGGTTGGCGGGCCAGATGAACTAGCGCCCCGACCCCTGGCCTAGTGTATCACATCACTTTACATCCAGCATGTAATGGAAAGTCACCAAGAGATACTGCTAGGTTGAGATATTAGGTCTGTCTGGGAATTCGAGCAATTCTAAGCGAAGACAAGTGGCAAAACGGAGAAGTACAAACGTGTTACAACATCAACGGCAAATGACCATCAATAATTATAAAACCGTTGAGCTAGTGTGTATGCCAATGATTACCACCCACAACAAAACAAATGGGAGCCTGTTGTAGTTACTAAATAACCAAGCATATTCGCCTACTTAGTTGCGGTCGAAGGCGAAATCTGAGATCACCAAAGCAACTATCTACGACTCCGTTTCAAAAGCAACGAGTGGCTACCGGACTGTAACCCCATGCAAGGTGTTCAGTTGCTACTAGAGGAACTATCTCTGTGGAAAGCAACAGATGCAGACTAGTATTGATTCGCGCATGCGAGCAGAGGTGATTCCAGATTTGGATATGGCTCGCAGACAAACAGTAAGGAACCGTCGACAGCTGGATCGTTTCATAGGGCCCCCGACATTAGTGTAAAGAGAATAAGTTGTTGCACACGAAAGACCAATCAAACTGGTCAACGTCTGATCAGATCCAATCCGACTGTGTCACCGACCAAGCGAACAATGATGAGTCATGTGCCTGTGAACTAATGACATGCGCCTGAGCATACACCTGCTTAACTTGTGACCTCGTGGCATCAATACTACCGGTCCGATCCACGTTCCGGTAATCAATCCACCTACAAAGAGTACTTAAGAACATTTACAATATTCGACATCGCTTCCTCGTGTTGTAGTGAAGTACTGGGAGCAGTAATCAACAACTATCTTTAGAATCCAAGTACTCAAGAACGATAAATTTGCCCGTTCGCAACACTGCAGTACTGCAACTAGAACCCGGGACCTTTCAGATGTCAACTGAGGTCTCCAATCGCAGCTGGCAGCATTAGTAACAATGTTAAATGATTAAATGGGGGTCATTGAGATGCATAAATAATCCCCATTTGAGTCAGAAGTAAGCACGGGCGCGAAGAATATTCTTTTCGATAATTCCCATCAGGCGAGTACAATTATGAAACAAAACGTTTGGAGAGAATAAAGCCCGTAGAGGCCTGTACAGAGAGCAATCAACTCACTAACTGGGCAATATGAAAACTAAATCAATGATTTGATCAATCGGATTGTCGCATTAGGAAGCAGGTGATCAAGGAAGGTCCAGTTCAAGGCCAAGGCAACTTCAGAGCTTGTAGCAGTGTGCGCTGTTTGCACAGCTCTGGTTTTAGCACTTTGATAGCAATGGCTTCAGCAATGCTCAATAAATGTTTCTTCAGCTGTTTTGGGTATCGTTTAGGGATAGTATAAACGACTCGAAACGACTGGTTTATCTGGACTTGATGTCCAGTGTCGACCAAGTGTTGTAATACAGAACTGTTGATGGATTTTACCGTGCCTTTTCGTAGGGACGCAGGACAATGCTCAGCGATTCTTTTGGACAAACACCTGGTCGTATGTCCAAGATACCTAGCACCACAGGTGCAGGTGAACTGGTATAAGACAAACGATTCGGACCGAACCGGGAGTTTATCCTTTAGGCGCTGAAGAATCAACGGTCTTGTTTCGGCAAGTAGTTTTAGGTTGGCGGCTGGAAATGTCTTGGTCACTGCGGTCGAGATTTTTCTATTCAACAGTTCGAATGCGACGTCACCTTTAAAGGGAACTGCAAGGAATACATCCTTTTTGGGAACTGCAGCGACACATTTGACAGTCTCAAGCTGTTTGGAATGCTTTTTGATGAAAGGCATGGGGTATCCATTTTCTTGCAGCGTGTTAAAGATGAGCTTGTTTTCGCTTTCAAGCGTCTCTGGACTGCAGATTGCTCTGGCACGATGGTATAAGCAACGGACTAAATTCCTCTTGTATCTCAGCGGCACAAAGCTAAGAAAGTGGGTGTATTGACCTACCCACGTCGCTTTGCGAAAAACGCTCCTTCTGATAGTCCCGTCTTCATGCCGATGCAATAGAACGTCTAAGAACGCCAAGCGGCCATCTTGCTCAACTTCACTGGTGAATTTTAATAATGGATGCACTCTGTTAAACTGATCTAATAGAGTTAGGTAATCGATGGAAGAGTCACAAGCAATGAAAGTGTCGTCCATGCAGTTCCCAATAAGGATGTATTCCTTACAGTTCCCTTTAAAGATGACGTCGCATTCGAACTGTTGAATAGAAAAATCTCGACCGCAGTGACCAAGACATTTCCAGCCGCCAACCTAAAACTACTTGCCGAAACAAGACCGTTGATTCTTCAGCGCCTAAAGGATAAACTCCCGGTTCGGTCCGAATCGTTTGTCTTATACCAGTTCACCTGCACCTGTGGTGCTAGGTATCTTGGACATACGACCAGGTGTTTGTCCAAAAGAATTGCTGTGCATTGTCCTGCGTCCCTACGAAAAGGCACGGTAAAATCCATCAACAGTTCTGTATTACAACACTTGATCGACACTGGACATCAAGTCCAGATAAACCAGTCGTTTCGAGTCGTTTATACTATCCCTAAACGATACCCAAAACAGCTGAAGAAACATTTATTGAGCGTTGCTGAAGCCAACTGGGATATAGCACTACCTATCTCGCACTGCCAAGCAGGTTACTACCTTTGCAGATGACAGTGGCTAGCCTCTGAAGGTCATGGCTTTTATTAAACGTTACATCCAAGGCAACTGAAACTAGAAGTTACATTTTATATTACTAATGAGCAGGAGGATGTTAATTACAAGGTGGCCTGCGTGGCAGTGAAAGATAGGTCGTGCTATATCCCAGTTAGGTTGTAAGTTATGTAGCCCAGCCGACGTCCCCCGTGGCTCAGGCTGCTGGCTAGTTGGCAACTGCCACTAGCGGCCATGGGTACGATCCCCAGTAGGGGACCGAGGGAATACGCACCACTGACGAGCCCTAATAAGGTGAAACACGTCTGGTGCTTTTCCGGACTAGGCTGTGCTATGTAGCTTGTGAGCTGCTGAGATGAAAACATTAAAATTACAATTAAAAGCCTCCTGCTCAATAGTAACAGAATTTTAATTTATTGTAGGTGTGTGGTCGGAGTTCACAGTTGTGCTCCAAATTGAGAGACAGTTTTGGACGAGGATTGTGCAAGGGCAACTCATCCCGACTTAACCGATTTGCGTCAGTGGTTGATTTGAGGCTGGTGGGCGCCATGTCACCCTCCGGCGGGTGCTATGTCGGAAGTTAGTGCTCGCGAGACAAAGATGAGTATCTTCACGCAAATGAAGTAACCGCTCACCGTTATCATTACGGCAGCCTACAATGTGTTTGCCGCCCACATGCAGTATATCAAAAGACACCTTGTCCAAGTTCAGCATTTAGATCACTAGCCAGCTCCACAGTAACCGTACTTCTTCAGTGACGAAGGAGTTTGTTCAGTTGATCGTTTTCCCCCGAGTCAGAATTAGTTTGCGAGGTCGTAAGCATCAATGGCAGACACGTAATGGCCCTGTGTGACTTATACGACGGCTCGTTGCCTAATGGTAACGAGATTGTCTTGTAATCTGAAGGCACGGGTTCCAGCTTGCTTAAGGAAAGAGAGACTCTAGCAGTATCCTTATCCTATGTGCGACCGACGGTGGTTGCGTGGCAACGAAGCGTACGGATGATGCCTTTTCCTAGAAGCGTTGAACGAACCAACTAATCGGACAGTGAACATCCGGCTATTTGTTTGGACCCAGCCTGCCAGAACAGCTTCAGCGCAGGAGTCAAGAGCAAGCCCCATAACGGAATGACTGACAAATGAAACTGCGAATCACCCGGATAGACACAATGAAAAAGTATCGCCAACGTCACACGAAGGCGATAGCAGAGTGGGCAGAGAGCTGGAGTTATGCAACCGAGCTTACTATAAACGACAGCAACGAGTCGAATCAGTATCATCATCACCATCAACAGCAGTACATCAGCCACTTGAACTCATGATTCGCTGACATATACCCAAGACCAGCAAAAAATAAAAACAATAAGAGGGAGATAAATGTACCCCCGGAAAACCTTAACGCCCTAAAAGAACATTCAGCATCAAGGAACCGACAGCTTGTCAACAACAGCTGGTGTAGGCATCATTCTAAGCTCCAAGGCGGAGCCATCGTTGGTTGATTGGATTCCGGTGAACAGCCGTTTATGTGCAGCCCGTTTGACGACATCAGCTAAGGTTGATTCACGAAGTAATACAAAACGCTGCTTGTTTGTGATTTCTGCTTATGCTCCCACCGACTGCTGTTCTAATGCTGTCAAGGACACATTCTATCACGAACTGAACGCGCTGCTACGCAGTGCTACTAGTTCAGATAATGTAGTACTTGCAGGGGATATGAACGCACAAGTAGGGCGTCTGAGCTCTTCAGAAGCTCAGCTGGGTGGTAGTTGTGGGCTTAACTCCGAACGGACTGACAACGGCGACCGCCTGCTGCAACTGTGTGCGCAGCCCTAGTTGTTTCTTAGTAGCACTGCTTTTAGACACAGTGGACCACTTGGCGTCCTCCTGTAGCTGGCAATCAATGGAGCAAAATTGACCACATAACCTTTGGTTACAAATGGCGTGATTCCAAACTGCATTGCCGTTCATACTGGAGTACCTGTGTCGACTCTGATCATGCTCTGGTACGCTGTCGCCTCTCCATGAACTTTAGCAAGAGGCGCACCAAGTGTCCCCTACGATTAGCTACTGAGAATTTGTCTCAGCCCTCGGTCAGGCAAGCCTATCAAGAAGTACTGCATACCGAACTTCCGCTGTTTTGTCCTAATGACACTGAGCTTCAGTGGAATAGGATCTCGGCCACTATGCACCACGCAGGAGCATCTGCTTGTGGCACTATCCATCGTCACCACACCAGTCACTGGATATCCGAGAGGTCGGTGAACCTGTTGGAATCTAGAAGACACCTCCCGGCTGGCTCTGAACACAATGTGACCAGACGCGCTATTAGACGTGAACTAAAGCAGAGCCTACGTGCTGAAAAGGAAGCCTGAAGGACCAGTCGGGCTCAAGAAATGGAGGAGGCAGGAACAGTAGGCAATTACCGCAAGCTCTTCCAGCTAATCCGCACCAATGGTCCCGGAAAACCAGGCGTCAGTGACACAACCAGAGACAGCGCGGGTGCGCTGATACACAATAAGGAGCGCCGTATGACTCGTTGGGCCGAACACTTTCAAGATCAGTTCAGCTGGCCCCCTGCTCCCGGACCTCTTCCAACTCAGGTGATGTAAGACGAGGCATGGAAGTTTAGTTTGAGCCTCCGTCGGAGGCCGAGGTCCAAAATGCGATCACAACCCTCAATCGCTTTCGTGCCGCTGGCCCGGATTCCCTCCCACCTGACTATTTAAGGATGGAGGTGAGGTGCTCTGTAAATCACTCACCTCCCTATTCGAAGGTATCTGGAAGGAAGTGTCCCGGCTAATTGTAGCGAATCGATTGCAGTGGCAATATACAAGAAGGGCAGTCGCACAGACTGTCCTAACCACAGGGGTACTAGCCTAACGCCAGTTGTGACAAAATTACTGGCCTCAATTCTCGTCCGTCGCCTCACTGCGGAACGGGAATCTCGGATTAGGGAAGAGCAGGCCGGTTTCCGCCCAGGACGTGACTGTATAGACCATATATTCACTTTGCGGCAGGTGATAGAGCAGCGTCACACACACCGCAGATCGACAATAGCTGTGTTCCACGATTTCAAGAGTGCGTTCGATTCAGTTGATGGATCGATTCTGTTCGAAATACTTGTGCGGAAAGGTGTTCCCACGAAATATGTGAATATCCTTCGTGCTCTATACTTGAACACTACAGGTAATGGCTGATTATGACGCGTGGCAGTGAAAGCCGCAAGGAAGTTGTCTCACCCATGTCGCATAATCTTTGCACGAAAGCCAGCTGTTTGTGACGGTATGATGTCTACACAAGGTGCACGCGCCTTGACCCTGAGTGTTTGCTTAGGGCATTAGGGTTTTAAGGTAAGTCCCCCTTCTCTCCTTCTTCTTATTCTTTATTTCATAGGTCCTCATGGTTGTATGGCAGCGAAACATCAGTTCAAATGGCTGACGTACTGCTGTTGATGATGATGAGTTACGTTCCAAAAGGCACATCGATCAACCGAATCTAATGTACCTCTGATGTCTAGGTAAACGACAACGGTGGGCCGCCAATAAACATGGCAGTGATTCAACAAGTGGGGTTCGCTAGGATTATTCTAGATATCTCTTCTTCTTCAAGTTTGTGAGCGAAAGGATCATGAATGAATCAGTTCTTCCAGACTCCACCGGAGTGGACGTTCTACCAGGTGATCGACTGACAAACCTGGAGTATGCGGACGACATAATTCTCCTTGAGTCTGAAGCAGTAGCTATGTAAGTCCTACTGCACGAACTGGCGTGTATCGTTGCACGCTTCGGCAAGGTATAAAGGAGTAAATTACTGCGGCAGGACTGGAGCGACACACTACTGGTTCTAGCTATCAGCGAACAGGTACTAGAAGTGGTGGATCTGTTCACGCACCTTGGTAGCTGTGTTAGTTCTGGTGATCAAATCACTGAGGAGGTTCCTTCGCGTATCAATAAGCCCGGTGTGGCTTTCCAGGGTCTCAAGGACCTATGGAGACGGTAGGATACTAGGCTGTCAGTAAAAGATAGGGTATGAGTAAATAAATAAATATACGACGCTGCGGTAAGGCCGGTGTTGTTGTATAAATCAGAAATTTGGTCAGGTAGTAGTGAAGGCATTAAGCGCTTGTGCGTGTTTGACCAGTGGTGCTTACGCGGTATTGCTCACATCTGGTGAGAACACCGAGTTAGCAATGCTGAGGTCAGCTGGTTGGCTTTGGGTAAGTATCTCAATTCCATCGTGCCTAGACTTAGTGTCAACCAGCTGTGAACATGTGTATGACATTCGGATCCTGGAGCGTCTGGCAGCAAGCGAGCACTCAGTTCTTATTGTCAACATGGACCTGCGGCTGCAGCAATCCCACGTACAGCAGCGAGATCACAACTACTGTAAGATGGATTTCGACGGCATGACTCGAGTCGAGAATCAAGTTGACTGGTCTCTGCCGTAATCTGCATATGTTTAAGCTTGTTGGTCAGTCATAAAAAATGGAGTGAACTCATTGTGTAACTAGTTTGTGCCTCTCAAGTGTCGCAAAGTCAGACCGGTCAAGTCACATTGGTTTAACAAGGAATATGGTATGTTGGCTCGGCAGCCGCGCAGACAAATTACTCATCTTTGGATCGGTGGACAACTACGAGCTGCATAAAAAGCAGCGATATATCTGCAGGAGTGCGAAAACAGGCAAGCGCCGGGAAATTCGAAGAGCAGTTTGCAATTACAGCAAAGACGGTTTTGAAAGAAATCTTTGCGTAAGTAAAGCGGCGCCTGGAACCGACAGATGCACTACCAGTGATAGAGGACGCGAACGGGCAGGCCTTAACCTCCAGCCCTCAGCGCGCATTCGCCTTAGCGGCGCACTGTGCTTTAGTGTTTGCAAAATACCACGCGTCTGTACTGAGTTCGGCCTGCACCGCTCATATGTATTGCGGCACAGAAGCTGAGGTGTTTTAAACCTCTAGCCAACGTGTATAAAGATGATGACGATGACCAACAGTCTGGACTGCGGTGTGGAAGTGGTGCGTCAACCACCCCCCCAGCCTTGACGGTAGTGAAATAACTGGGCATGACGGACCGCGCACCTGATTCCCAATTCCTTACAGGTCATCACCTCACCTGCCGCAAATGACCTGTTCAACAGGTCGCTGTAGGAAGGTTCATTGCCGGTTGTTTTGAAATGCTCGGTGGTAAGGCCGATTCCAAGAGGCGCTATCAAAGTAAAAAACTACGGGGGAACTTGACACCAATTGTGGCCAAAGTTGCTGAGGAGATTGTGAAGAAGTGTTTGCTTGGCGCCTGCGTGGCACGGTTTCATGTCAGGCCGTTCGTGCATCATCAACCTGCTCGTGATTGCAAGTAGTGAACCAACGGAAGTCGATTTCAGCAAAGATTTCGGCAACGTGAATCATGAGGTTTGCCACCTCAAGCCAAGACTGTGCGGTCTTGGCCGCTCACTGTACTGGTGGATCCGCGAGTTTCCCATTGGACGAAAGTGGAGGGTTGTTAAAGCCTAAGCGTGCGGAACTAACGCAAGCCTGCAAACGCAGTAATGGCTCGTAGTCGAACGACGCAAGGACAACAGAGCACATCGAGTTGGTAGCATGCAAGGTGTAGTCTGGCAAGAATGGGTACAGAGCATCGACTAAGTGGTTGAAGCCATTACTGGTGAGTGGGTAATAGACAGGCAGAAACACACGCCATATGTAGGGACACGTCAATACTGGGTATGAACATCTGACGTGCGATAATCACTCACACGCCACAAGGGTGTGATTCGATACTCACCTGACCGAAGGGTTTCCTTCGATCAGTGGCGTACCCTAAGGCACCGTGGTGGGGCCTATATTGGGTGGCCGTATGTCATGTCTGCGGACGACCTGAAGATGTGGGGAATGAGAGGCACTTCCAACAACTGTGGCCTACTTCAACAAGACTTCGATCACCCTTTTACGTGGTCTGCAGTAGTCCGCCTCCAGGTCAATCCATCCAAGTTGGTATTCATGAGCTTGGGGAAGGGTGGTGACGGCCAACTGCTACATCCCGCAACTTCCGTGAAGAACATAGGCGTACTCTGACGGACTTCGCATGTTCTAGGCGGTTAAACGCAGCTTCTGCGTCTGGTCTGAGGAAGTTGCCACTGGCCTCTACTCCACCAGCAGACCAATGCTAGAGTACGGCTCGCCGGCCTATTGCCCACCACACGAGGTGAGGCACAAAAGATTGGACGTATCCAACAAGTCGCTACCAGGCTCATCCAAAGTTTATTGGATTTAGCGTATGAGAGGTGCGAGAGGTAAAGACTATACACTTTGGACTATCGTCAGTTGCGAGCCGACCCTATCATGGCCTATCGCATTCTACATCTAGGTGACTTCCCCATGCGGAGGTCACTGCTCCACTTGCGAACACCTTGTGGCACACGCGATTCCAGTTCTGAAGCGAATGCCCCATCCCCTGTGCTTAGAAATGCGAGCGGTAAATGTCTGGAACAGTTTGTCAGAACATATGGTGGGAGAAAACTCAATGCAGCAGTTCAAACGATTGTTAGATATGCATTTCTCAAATGTTAGATTCCGAGAACTATTACCAAGTGACATTCCACACTTGTGATTCCCAATTTACTGTGAGTTACACGTTTGCTTACGATGTCACGTGAAAACGTGCAAAGCTATTAGGGTATTGAAAAGTCATAGTTTGTTTTTTACGTTTTTGATCATATTCCGATAGTTGTACAGATTCAGATTTCTAATTGCTCCCACAGTACAGTATTCAGAAGTCTTCAGGTGCGTTATTGAGTATTTGTTGAATCTTAACCGCTTACGTTGGCTAAGCCATGTCCTCTGTGTGCCAGTTGATCAGCTTTCTCGGTGTGCATTATGCACTAAGCTGAGCGAAAACGCGAGATGGTCATGTGATGACGTGACATGAAGAAACTGACCGAGAGACTTTGGCGGACTAGTACATGACGCCTTTGTAAATGGGTGAACGGAAGGTACCACCCTAGTGGTTAGAGACGCTATCAGACATGGCGCAGTCAGTGGCGTTCCTGATTCTAGCAGTTAATCTTCAACACATTCAGAATAGTTTTGCGCTTTGCTGTCCTGATTCCACTTACTTTGTATTCTATTCGCATTCGACCTCATTTTCTTACTGGTTATTTATTGCAGTTCTGGAAACGTGGATCGTGGCAACTGATCCAGCACACTTCGGTTCCCGAATCACAGTAGTGTAAGTGATCTGGACGGAACCGGTGATAAAATCAATAAAAGTGATACAGCAACCCAAAGAATTCAATTACTAACATGAGATCGAGTTGTTGACTGGTTCGTTATGCTTGGTAATATGGTTGTATGCAGCAGATGTATAAAGCTCGGAGAACCAACCAATAGCTGAGTAACCAAACCAGACTACCAGTGTTCCAAGTTATTTCGGACACGAGACCCGTGCACCGAGGGGTGGTGGACGAATCTGCCCAAATTCACATCTCCAAAACGCTGAGGAAATAAATAGCAGCAATCTAGCGTAAAGGTGCAGGAAACGCCAGATGGAGGCCATAAAAAAGGAAGTGAATGCTTGCGCACTACTGACCTCATGAATATACTGCATCCGATAGGTAAACCGATTGACCACTTCGTGTGGTCGTTGGCGATATCGAGAACTAGTGATCCTTGCAAGGTCATGTAACACCTCTCATCTTCATCTGTGAAGTTCACGATATAGCCTGCAAGTCGTACCTAAGAAAAAGCAGTTAGTCGCGCACTCTAAGGTTGATTATCGGTACGCCAACAGAATTTCCATCCTGAGGTGAGATGAAAAAGACAAGAGCCCATGATGACCATTTATACAGTAAATGGAGATCTATCATGGTCCAGAGGCACTCTACTTATCGGGGTGAATTTAGGAAACAGTTTCTAGCAGGTCCATATAGGACCACGAAAGTGACAGCAACGACTTCAGAATAAAAGGAAATTAATTTGGTACACTCTTCGAAGATAGACCAAGCCATAATAGGCGCGATCGACAGAACCAGACAAGCTTATCAAGATTGTAAATGTAATGTTTTCGTCCCAGCTGCTCACAAGCGACATAACACAGTTTAGTTCGGAAAAGCACCAAACGTTTCGCCCTAGTAGGGCTCGTCAGTAGGGACGAAAACATCACAATTACAATTTAAAAATCCTCCTACTCATTAGTAATATAAAATGTAACTTCTCGTTTCAAATGCTACGGACGTAACGTTCAGTGAGAGTAAGCCATGACCTTTGGAGGCTAGTCGCTGTCATCTGCAAAGGTAGCAACCTGCGTGGCAGTGCAACATAGGTCGTGTTAGCTTGCAAATTGTGTAGCCCAGACGACGTCTCCCGTGGCTCAGTGGCTTAAGCTGCTGGCTAGTTGACATCTGCCTCTAGCGGTCACGCCTCAGCGAAGCGTCAACTTTGCAGGTTTTGTCATTCAGATGCACTGTCCGCAATTCAACTATCATACCGAGCTGGCCCATTAAATGATGAACCCACTAAATAAGCCCAACGCTCATGTGATTCTCAAAATCATGTCTTCAGCGAATTACTCATCCCCGATTCTGCTCATTCGTAGCCTGAACATACAATCCGCGCTCATGACTGATGGACTCCATAACTGCTACAATTAGTTTTATCCTCACTATAGTCGTCACTGAAGAGTTGATCATAACTACTTGTTTACCTAGGTTAAGGCGTTTAACCGTAAATAAACTACTGAATTTTTTATTGGTTCATGTGGGTTGACCCCATTGAATGCATTCAGTTTTACTGTACTTATTACTCCTTTCCGAAAACTGGCTAAGCGCCTTCAAATGTCCACATGTTCTGGTGAATAGTCAGTGCTCTTAAGCTCAATAAAGTATCGTGATTGCGATCAGTCTAGTACCGTCCCAACCTGCCAGAAACATACTCTTTCGAGAACCCACAATTTTAAGATTAAAAGGTCTGTTCTCAACCGCGTCTGATGGCCATCGGTCAGGATGCATTTGAGATTAATTTAGCCCGCCGTGACAACTATTTCCTTAGTTCGATGAGCCAGCGAGGACCGTGTTACATCTAACTTGAAAGAGGTTCTATGTAATATCGCTCTGCTGAAACGAGACAGCACTGAGGCCAACGATCTTCCATGGTAGCTGAAAGAAAAAGGAAAGTCTGGTGGCTCGTGGACCCAGTGGTCATGACTCTTGCTGCCAGTCCACCAACAAATAACAGGTGAGAACATGAGATTAAATTCAAAGAGCATGGCGTAAAACCAACAAGTATCGAATATTAACAGTCGAATGCAGGGAAGCCACAGACTGCGCAACAAAACTGGACCTTTACGTGGTGTGATGGTTTGCATACCTCGTCGACCCGTTGAGTCATACTGAGTGGGACTATTAAGCCCCTTAGAGCTACTTCCATATTAGTCAATAGTAAAATGTCAGACAAATTCCGTCTTCAATATCAGGTTGCTAATTTGAAATGGGTTAGCGTCCATCTCTGTGAAACCGAAAAGATGCCAGCTCCGCTGTCTTGCTAGCAGAGTTCTGAGCCAAAGGCTTTGATTGAGAGCTCCAGTGGTTCTGTCTATGTCTGGGCGCCCTGACAGTATCTCAGCTCACGTAAAACCATGATTATTTCTTTCAACTACATTGATCGACCGTTGCACAGCTTATCAAGAGTCACCTTATCTGCTGCCTACAGAAGGGTGGATAAGCGAAAACATGCTACCGATGGCGTCGCAACGAGACTGGACTTTAACGTGGTGCGACGGTTTGCGTACCTCATTGACCCATTGAGCTACACTGGGTGATGCCTCCGGGCACCCTGAGAGCTACTCCTACCAGGTTGGTCAATGGTGAAAGGTCAGACAAACTCAGTCTCCTGCTCCTCCAGGTTGGGGGGTTTGAAATGGGATGACGTCCATTTCTGTAAAACTAAATCACTGCCACCCCGCTGCCTTGCAAACAGGCTTTTGAGCTAAAGGCTTTGGATGAGGACCCTAATCGTTATCCTGTCTAGGTCGGGGCGCCCTGGCAGTATCTCAGCTTACATACAACCATGGCATCTTCTTCAAACATAAACTTCATCTTGCATCGGCCGTTGCGCAGATTATCAAGAGTCGCCTTATCTGCTGCATACAGCAGGGCGGATAAGCGAATATATGCTACTACTGGCGTCTCCCTTCTTTATTTTCCACCTTTTTCTCTTACTCCCATCCCGATCCCCATTACTAACCTTCCTTCTATAATTCTCAGCTCAAATGACAGCGACAGAAGTGCCACTGGAGTAGAACCACCTGCAGCCACTATCCCACCGCAGCTAGGGGACGCCTATCGGCTAAAGTCCTTTATAAGCCCACGCTATCCCGTTTCCATAGCGAGCTAAAACGTTCGCACTTTAAGGCAAACAGGTCAACAGGCTGCACTCGCACGCACCTTGGACACACTGGGTATTGATGTGTGTTGTGTGTCGGAAACTAGGATCAATGACCCTAAGGAGGTTATCGAAGTAACTGCACCAGGCTTATCCTTTCGTTATTGGTTGCACGCATCCGGAGACGCCGATGCAGCACTCACAGGTCAAGCTGGTTTAGGTATCATTCTAGGCTCCATGGCTGAGTCAACGTTGGTTGAGTGGATTCCGGTGAACAGCCGTTTATGTGCAGCCCGTTTGACGACATCAGCTAAGGTTGATTCACGAAGTAATACAAAACGCTGCTTGTTTGTGATTTCTGCTTATGCTCCCACCGACTGCTGTTCTAATGCTGTCAAGGACACATTCTATCACGAACTGAACGCGCTGCTACGCAGTGCTACTAGTTCAGATAATATAGTACTTGCAGGGGATATGAACGCACAAGTAGGGCGTCTGAGCTCTTCAGAAGCTCAGCTGGGTGGTAGTTGTGGGCTTAACTCCGAACGGACTGACAACGGTGACCGTCTGCTGGAGCTGTGTGCGCAGCACTAGTTATTTCTTAGTAGTACTGCTTTTAGACACAGTGGGCGCCGAAGTGCCACTTGGCGTCCTCCTGTAGCTGGCAATCAATGGAGCAAAATTGACCACATAACCTTTGGTTACAAATGGCGTGATTCCAAACTGCATTGCCGTTCATACTGGAGTACCTGTGTCGACTCTGATCATGCTCTGGTACGCTGTCGCCTCTCCATGAACTTTAGCAAGAGGCGCACCAAGCGTATGCTCCGATTGGCAACTGAGAATTCGTCTCAGCCCTCGGTCAGGCAAGCCTATCAAGAAGTACTGCATACCGAACTTCCGCTGTTTTGTCCTAATGACACTGAGCTTCAGTGGAATAGGATCTCGGCCGCTATGCACCACGCAGGAGCATCTGCTTGTGGCACTATCCATCGTCACCACACCAGTCACTGGATATCCGAGAGGTCGGTGAACCTGTTGGAATCTAGAAGACACCTCCCGGCTGGCTCTGAACACAATGTGACCAGACGCGCTATTAGACGTGAACTAAAGCAGAGTCTACGTGCTGAAAAGGAAGCCTGAAGGACCAGTCGGGCTCAAGAAATGGAGGAGGCAGGAACAGTAGGCAATTACCGCAAGCTCTTCCAGCTAATCCGCATTACTGCTCCCAGAAAACCAGGCATCAGTGACACATCCAGAGACAGCGCGGGTGCGCTGATACACAATAAGGAGCGCCGTATGGCTCGTTGGACCGAACACTTTCCAGATCAGTTCAGCTGGCCCTCTGCTCCCGAACATCTTCCTACTCAAGTGATGCAGGACGAGGCATGGAAGTTTAGTTTAGAGCCTCCGTGGGAGGCCGAGGCGTCTCATCTAGTGTCGGCATGTCCACCAGACTCGCCTTCACAACGTGCTGCTTGAGGCCGTTCAATGTAGGCCAGTCAATTTCTGAACGATTATTCAAAAGACAGTCCAAGTGTTTCCGCCAGATCTGCATTATGTCTGCAGTCCGTGTGCAGGTAGCGCCTGAACCACCATCGATCAGCGTCCTCACCTGCCCCAATCTCGGTCCATACACGGAGCTCTCGGGCCAGTCGCCATCGAAGTTTGCGAAACTGACTCTTCTTCCCCAAGTCACTGCGGTCTGCGACAGGTGCAGCAAATGCTGCATTCTTCCCCGACACCAATGCGCCAATCGTCGCATTGTTCTCATCAAACCAATCATGCCGCTTAGAGTTTGCGCGCCTGATGGTCTCCTCGGCAGCAGCTGTCACCTGGTCGTGAATGTGGTGCCACACGTCGCCCACTGTGGCTATGCAGTCCACATCACATAAGCGTGCAGCCATTGCCTTCTCCAGCTCAATACGTTTCGTCCCAGTACTGAGGAAGAAAGTTAAATTTACGACGATTCACGACGGGAGTGCAATACACAGATTTAGGAATATATATGTACAGTTTGGTGCGCACCAATTTGTGATCAGTGCCACACTCAGCTCCACACAGTACATGTGTCATGCGCACTTCACGCATATCACGCTAACGTACGATGACATAGTCGAGCAGGTGAGCGTGACCACTCCGTAGGTGTGTCTAAGTTGCTATCTCACTCGCACTCAGTGCAAAGCGAGTGTTCGTGATCGTCAGGCCGTGAGTGGCACACAGTGAGAGGAGTCTGTCACAGTTCGCATTCGTTGAACCAATGCCGTGCGGACAGCAACCTCCGGTCGGTTATTTTTGGCTGTGTTGACAAGATCACTTTGTGTTGGATTTCTGCGTTCATTGGAAGTATTTCGTGGAAATTTAGATACAATTCAGTTTCATTTCCGATTCTGAAATTTCCGACCAGCAATACTTGTGTTTTCATCGCTTGGTTTCGGCAATCTTGCTATCGCCAATTTATTCGTGTATTGGCCGCCATCTTGTACACAACGCCGAAGCAGTCGTCATGTGTTACTTGCTCCAAGCTAGTCGGATACCGTGCAAATCCCCTCACGTGTGCTTTGTGCCAAGTTAGATACCACATTTCATGTGTTGGATTATCATTTGAGCATTTTCATCGTCTTCGCGAGATCCAACACGACTTCGTCCAAACTATATGTGAAAATTGCCGAAATAAGATACAACCAGGAAGAGTAAAGCCGAGGTGTAGGCCTCAGCGTTTCGTTGCGAACAGCTCCGTGTGCTTGGCCCAACAACCTAGCCCGAAGAGCCTTCAGGTTTCAGCTCAGTCGTCCTCCTCTACCCGTGCAAACTCATCAACAAGAAGTCCAAACGTTGTGAGAAGCCCAGCTGCACCTTGCATAAATTGTTTACCTTTGTTGTGTCCAACGGACACTGATGTCCCAGCAGGTGAAAGTCTGAGTGCTGAAGGCCAGTGGAAAGAACAAAGAACGAAATTACGAAGGGACATTGGGCGTTTAAGTTCTATAAGTCAACAGTTAGCCAAACCACATGAGGCTGGTAGTATACTTCGCCCTGCAAGATCAACCTCGTAAGACCAGAGACGTTATAATCTCGTGATCTTTCACGCACCGGAGTCCAGTGATCCATTACCCCAAGTGCGCTACGATCACGATGTCGAGTTTTACAGGGTCTAATTGACAGACTCCTCGACGCTGGTGAGGACTCGGCAAAAGTGAGGCAGATTACCCGTCTTGGAAAGCAAGGTGATCAACGAAATCGGCCTATGAGAATCACTTTTGTGGACGAAGCCAGCCCAAGGCTGATCATGTCCCGCCTAAGTAGGCTGAAAGGTTTGAAGATCCATGTTCGTCCAGACCTGGACCCAGTAGACAGGGAGCGGCTCAAGTCTGCCATCATTGAGCTGAAAAGACGCACTGGTGAGGGGGAAACAAATCGCCGTATCGTAAATTTTCGGGTGGTTTCCAACAGTCTACGAATCAGGATAAACAGGCTGCTCACACTTCAAGCACGCCCGGCGGCTCCTGCTGCGGCTTGCGAGTAGCCTTCACAAACGTTTGCAGTGTTATGAATAAGCGCGATGAGCTTTCTTGTTTCGTTGCGTCTGAGCGGCCAGACGTAGTGGGACTCGCAGAGACATGGCTGCATGCAGAGTTATACACCCGAGAACTTGAACTCAACGGTTACTTGTGCTTCCGATGCTAGACTAAAGAATGCCCACGGTGGTGTCGTACTTTACATCCGGTCTTCCTTGCGTGGGAGACTTGTGAGCAACTACCGAAGTGACGATTGTTTGTGTGAGATACTGTGGTGCTCCATCCGCCTCAGGCGAGGAGAACTGCTAGTGAGCGCAGTTTATCGCAGTCCCCTGAGTCGTGGTTTGGATTGGCTGCCCATTCTTCGAACCCACATGAGTAGTCCACACTTTCTACTTATGGGCGATTTTAACTGTCCTCGAATACGATGGCCTGATGTGCATTTGATGCCTGGACATAGGGAAGTTGAAGCAAAGTTGGTGGATTTTGTACTAGAAACTGGTGCATCGCAACACATATGCCAGCCAACACGCATAACGGCACGTTAACACCGTCCTGTCTCGACCTGATGTTAACGAGCTACAAACAACGAGTGCGTGACGTTAGGATCCTGGAGCCCCTGGCTACGAGCGACCATTCAGCGCTTATAGCTGATATGGGATTATATTTGCCGTATTCATGTCCGCTGGAACCAGCTCCCAACTACTGGAAAACGGATTTCGATGGTCCAGCTCGAACCGCGAGCCAACTGGATTGGTCTCTGTCATAAGCTGCAGCTGTGGAAGATTGTTGGACATTTATAAAAGATAGATTGACATCATTGTGTTCCCAATTTGTGCCATTGAAATGTCGGAAGGTTGGACCGATTAAGCCTCATCGGTTTGACAAAGATTATGGAAACCTGGCTCGGAGGCGGCGCAGACTGTGGGACAAATTCCTCCTCTCTGGCTCCGCCAATGATTACGAAGGGTATAAATGTCAGCGGAACCTCTGCAACAGTGCAAAAAAGAATAAACGCCGACATTTCGAAGAGCAACTCGCAGTAGCCGCGAAGACCGCCCCAAAGAGAATTTTTGCATACGTGAAGCGACGCCTGAAGCCGGCAGGTGATGTGCCAGTGCTGGATGGCCCGGATGGACAGCCCCTAACCTCCAGCACTGAGCATGCGTCCGTGCTAGCGGCGCACTTCGCTTCTGTATTTGCGAATAACCACGTGTCTGTTCCGAGTTCGACGTGTACCGCCTTTACTGAACTTGATAGTCTGCATTGCAGCATTGAAGAGGTAGGTCAACTACTCGCCAACCTTGACGGCACCAAACCTGCCGGACCTGATGGGCTTCACCTACTGGTTCTCAAGACAGTTTCGACCATCATCTCGCCTGTCGTGACTGACCTTTTCAACAGGTCGCTGTCCGAAGTTTCGTTGCCGGTTGACTGGAAATGTTCCGTGGTGAAGCCTATTCCGAAGGGCTGCGACCCTAGCAAAGTAGACAACTACAGGCCAAGTTGTCTGACACCTATTTTGACAAAGATTGCTGAGAAAATCGTTAAGAGATTGCCGCAGTTGCTACAGTCAAACAAGGTCCTAACACCCGCAAAGCACGGTTTTATGCAAGGTCGCTCATGCATTACCAACCTGCTTGTGACGAGGCATGAGTGGTTGAAAGCAATAAGCAAGGGGAAGTCCGTCGATGTGATATTCATCGATATCAGTAAAGCGTTCGATAAGGTCAGTCATGAGGTTCTCCATAACAAACTCAGAATGTGTGGTGTCGGTGGCTCACTGCACCGGTGGATCCGTGACTTTCTTGCTGGAGGGTACAAGTCGACGACCATCTAATTAACTGGTACCCATCTACAAGTGGCGTGCCTCAAGGCACTGTGCTGGGGCCCACTCTGCTCCGGATTCAAATCAACGATCTACCGCAGCTTCTCCGGTCGCCGTGTGGCTTGTTTGTGGACGATATAAAGATTTGGAGAGAAATTGACACTCACGATGACTGTGGACTACTTTAGCAAGACCTAAACCGCCTATCCACATGGTCTGCAGAAGTTCTTCTCCCGATCAACCCAGCCAAGTCTGTATTTATGAGCCTGGGGAAGGGTGCTGACGGCCGAACCTACACCCTTGAGGGCCAACCGCTATATCCCACACCCACCGTGAAGGACCTAAGTGTACTCTCGCGCTACGATTTGAAGTCCGGGGACAACACGAACAGGCTATATTGTAACGGACTGCGCATGCTTTGGGCGCTCAAACGTAGCTTCGGCACATGGTCTGAAGAGGTTGCCACTCGCCTCTTCTCTCTCGTCATTAGACCAATGTTAGAGTACGGTTCGCCCGCCAAGTTTCCGATTACCCAAGGCGAGGCACAAAAGATCGTACGGGTCCAAAATGTTGCTACCAAGCTCATCCCGGGTTTACGTGGCTTGGGGTATGAAGACCGGTGCGAGAAACTAGGACTCTACACCTTGTCCTACCATCGGATGCGAGTCGATCTCATTATGACCTACCGTATGCTACATCTCGGTGACTTCCCTATGCTGAGGCCAATGCTGCACTTACGAGGGCCCTGCAGCACACGCGGACACAGATACAAACTTGTCGTGCCGGATGTGAAACGTGTTCCCCACCCACTGCGCTTCGAACGGAGAGTGGTAAACATTTGGAACAGTTTACCTGAACATGTGATTGAGGCAACATCTGTGCAGCAGTTCAAAACGTTGTTGGATTTATATGTCACCACTATTCGATTCAGAGAACGATTGCACACTTACGATGACATTTCACATTTGTAAGTCCTGAAATATCTAAGTCAGATATTTTAAAGGTTACATGAGAAGGACAACAATATTCACGGTTGACAACTTTTATAACGTTTTTCACCACATTTCGAAAGAGTTGTACAGAATCCATTTCTACTTGCTCTATAATACAGTATTCAGCATTCAGAACCGATAACATCTGCCCACACCGATGCATCACGCCCAACGCGCGCGTTGAAATCACCCAGCAGAAATAGTCCGTCGCTCCTCGGCACAGACCGTATCACGGAGGATAGATGAGTGTAGAATTCATCACGCGTGCCATCAGGATAACACATGGTCGGAAACTACGGGCTTATAAAAGTAGCGAACTAACCACTTTCGAGTCGTAGGCGAACAGTCATCAGTCGCGCGCTGATGCCAGTTGGTTCACACACCAGCTGACCATGGAGGCGATCGGATATTGCAAATCCGACCCCATGTTCACGTGGTGCTGAGACGGCGTTTCCCACCCAGTAGAATGTGTAACCAGCACCTGCTTCATGCAACTTACCTTGCTCAGCGAGCCGGGTTTCACTGAGCGCCGCAATATCGATGTGGTAACGCACCAGCTCCATCGCGACCAGTACAGTGCGTCGCTCGGGGCGCTCACTGGAGTTCCGCTCCAGTAGTGTGCGCACGTTCCAGCACCCGATGCTGAGTGCTTTGCGCGCAGGCATACGATTGCATTGGTGGGCAATCGCACGCGAGGTGGTCGTTGTGCTTCGGAGGTTTGCTTGAGGGTCTCCAACCGGAGCCTTTGGCTCAATAGCCTGACCCACAAGGCAGCGGGGAGCAGATCCAGCTCGGGAATGTGATTGCAGAGACAGATTGGGATCTGCTTGACGGCCATCACACGCAGCATTGGAGATACTGGAACGATTCATATATGTTTTGCGACCGTAATAGGATACGCACCTGCGACCACGGCCAGATGCAGGTGGGTTTTGGCGGGTTTGCACCAATCTGACCAGGGGCTGCCTGGCTTGAGACGAGCAGTAGCAAACCATTGAACACCCGGAGGTGCCCACCCACCGTCAGAAACAATGCGTGGTGCTCGTGCTCTATGCCAATGGAGCTGTGAGTTTATAACCCATAGAACTGCTGTCTCCCATGGCTAGATTTTACGGGAAGAGGGTCATCCACCACTTCCGAAGAGGATGGACTAGGATACTGGCAGGGCGCACACACTTGACAGGAGAATGACTCGGGTCCTCAGCCAAAGCCTTCGATTAAATGTACACCAGAAAAGAAGAGGGTCTAGCACATGGCCAGTTCACGGACTCATGCGGATTGGTGTCCTGGAACTTAGCAGGGAGAAGAGCGAAACCCAACTCCCACCCAGCGGTCGCCACGAGGCGTTCAGGACATGAGACAATCGCGTAACAGTAGCAGCAGTGGGTAGATCATCTGTCAGGAACTAGCCACCACCAGCATCAGCGCACAATAGGCTCTAACGCCTATATATATATATATATATATATATATATATATATATATATATATTCAACACAACCAATAAACCATTGACAAGGTGTTACGACACGGGCGACAGCAAAAAATACGGGAGGAAATGCGTAGATCAGAACAAAGTTTCACAAGTATTTTGAAATCGGAAGCGATTCTGTGCCAGCCAGGTGCGCACACTCTCATTGGGCCCCTAACAAGGGAGTCTGGAACGCTCCACTGTGGTCAACTGTAATGGCAGGGCGTTGACATTCAGGACTCCGGTTGTGAGTCACGTTTCCGTCGCTTTTAATAAACGCCGGTGCATGCTATCATAGTACAACACGGCAACCGTTTAGCAGGCATACAAAGGACGTGCCCGAGCCACCGGAATGTACGCAAGGAAACTATGCGGCTCAGTGGTTCACTGAGTCTGTCTGACTTGAAGATCTGAAGTAGAACGTCGTCACTACTAACGCGATACTGTTAGCGTACACCAGCGGTGCCTCGGAAACAGTGATCAAAAAGTGACAGTCTGTGGGTTCCGTTTATTCGAACGGACTAGTTCTCGCAACTATTAAACAGCGCTGTCCCTACCGTAGCATTATGGAATCGACCTTCTAGTGAAAGTCTGAGAGCACGTCGGCGCAAGAGATGTTGTATGTTGGCGAAAACTACCCTAGCTTCATGTATGTGTAAAATGATCTCATACGTAAATCCGCTCGCGCTAATGCAACGTTCAACCTTAACGAACTTGTCGACCACTCTCAGGGAAGAAGGGAAGGTGATGGTGGGAGAAATCTCTAACCAGTCCTAGGGGAAAACTGCGCATGGCGAACCAACTGTAGCAAAGTAACATCGGCGCCTATGGTGCTGGGAAACAGTGCTGCTTATAGACTATCGATAGTCGCTATATGGTTCCACTGGCTGTGTGAGTAAACAAAATCAACCTTCAAGTTACCTGAGCTTTTGAGTAGCTCAGACAACCAACATAAGCAAATGGAACGACCGTTAAAGTGGTAACACTGTAGTGGTTGCCTGTGACAATAAGTGGCGTAGTCAACTATAAAAACGAATAAATAGCATACATCGCTGGTTCGAGTAATAACCCCAGTTGACATAATTAAACGGACTGAACAAAAACAAATGTTTAACGGAATCCAGCCAACCAGCGATGAATTAGCTTTATTGACCAGAACGGCGTCCGGTTCAGCTTGACCTATGAGCGATGCTACAGTATCCCCGAACATATACAAACAAAGCGAGCGGATAAATGTTCGATTGATTGTATGATACGTAAAGGTTGTGGGCAACAGTTTTGGAAACTCAGCACACATCAACACCAAGATTTATTGGCAAAAGCGACGATTTATCCTGCTGACATATATTTTTATATTATGTAGGTTGAACGCAGTCAAAAACCTCGGGCAGCACGTGCAGTTAGGCAATTTAATGACTAAATAGTGAATGCGGCGATAAAACATGCAAGTGGTAAAAGTGTGCCGATACTAAAGCTGGTTTCTTCTGCGATAATGTAAACGTTTATGCGCCATTCAACAAGTGAGTTTGGACCTGTGTCGAAAGAGCACATTAAATGAGAGCATAATGTTAGAATTGCATAGATTTTCAAGTGCCTCCTGTAGATGTGCTATCAAGTTAGAATGCCGTACCAGGTCACATCGAGGAGTAAAGTTAAACTTGGGGTAACCGCAGTTTTACAACTCGTGATTTGGAATAAAGGTTTTTAATGAATCACGAGTAGCGCAACCCCCATTGGTAAGCCAGCGGAAGTTTGCTGGATACAAGCGCGCAGTAGAGTTGTATCGGTAAAGTCCACAGCTGTAGTACGTGGCAGCACGTTGCACAAAACACATATCTCTGTAGACGAAAGCAATCACACCGATAGCTTAGTAGGAAATGCCATCCAACCTATTTCTATACTCGGTTTGTAGTGAGCGAATGAACTACCAATCGGTAATGATGATCGTGGTACTCTGATGCGAAATATCTCGTTCTCTTTATTATTCACCAAGCCGTTTCTAGGAGCAACGAATAAAAAACAGAATCTCATAGCACAACAAAATTGTATTAGACATAGGACGAGCAAACACAGCTAATAACCCTTTTATTACCAGGGTGACAAAAGACTCCTTAAAACGGATCATATCATCGAACATGAGAACAAATGACGGGTGCTTAACAAACTGTTATTGGACGATGCCGAGCATCCAGCAAACTGAGCTCCTATCCCGAAAGTGTTAACAGGTAATTTGGCCTCGTGGGATCACAGTTTGGATAAATTCTGACCAGAACGTAGCTTGACATAATACTAATACTAATAATAATAATAATAATAATAATAATAATAATAAATCGCCAGCTGGACGCCGTAAGGGTGCTTCGCTGCCAAGCGACCACCAACAGTCGCGCGTGGGCTGAGCATACCGCGCGGACGCCCGTCCCTACGCGGATTCGAGCCGGTGACCTTATGGTTGCAAATCAGACGTACGTACCATTCGGCCACAGGCCGACGCTTGACATAACTGGGGTTGAGGAATCCAATTTAGACTGGCTAAATAATCATCGTCCCAACATTGAAGCGCCAAGTATCCAGTCGCTACGCCACTGGTCACCAGAATAATATTAGTAATGGATGGCTAGAAAAATAAGGCAGTGTTTCGCAAAAACCAGAATAAATCGTTTAAAAACAAACAACAAATTACCCAGCTAAAGGTGCACAGACGCGACAGTTTTGGCTTTAATAAAGATGTGCAATGTGCCCTGGGAGAAAACTCGAGAATATCTGAGAGGTCTGAAAAAGCCAGTGGTGTCAAATAGTATGGTAATGTGACAAGCAGCTACTTCTGAGCGAATAATGTAAACCAATTGATGTGCAAACACGAAGAGTGAAACTATTGCTTCTAGATCAGGTACAAACGGCGCACCAGGATCAATCACCAAGAGTTTGCTTCCACCCAGATACCGGCGGCTGCAATGGGATTTGGGTAACAATAGCTCACCCGCAGCTACCCAGGTTAGAAGATAGAACAACTGCAATACAAACGGACTAGACTATTCTTGACGTCAAGATGACTAGCCAGAGTTCTTCAACAGGTAGACAAGTCTTGTAACCAATTTCGAAGGACATCATAATCGGACTCTGGCAAGTGTAATAAGTATGACTGAAGCGATCTAGTGAATGAGTAATATACGCTCATCGCGTTCGTTTGGAAGTCGAAGTGGGCTATCTGTCGCAACGACACTGAACCTTGACGGTTTGCGCACCTCCTTGACCCCTTGAGCTATACTGAGTCGTGCTTCCGTGCCTCTTGAGAGCTACTCCTACCAGGTTGGCCAATGGTTAGAGGTCAGACAAGCTGTTTCCTGGTCCTCCAGGTTGGGGATTTGAAATGGGATAGCGTCCAGTTCTGTAAAACTAAATCCTTACCACTTCCCAACTGCTTTGAGGACAGGCTTTTGAGCTAAAGGCTTTGGTTAAGGACGCTGATCGTCCTCCTGCCTAGATGTGGGCGTCATGGCAGTACCTCAGCCCATATACAACCATGACTTTCATAAAAACATAAACTACATCCTGCATCGGCCGTCGCGCAGATTATCAAGAGTCGCCTTATCTGCTCTATATACAGCAGAGTGAATAAGCGAAAACATGATATTGCTGACGTCGCACTTCTTTCTTGTACACCTCTTTCTCTTACTCCCATCCCGAAACCCATCACTAACCTCCCTTACATAATGCCCAGCTTAATTGACAGCAACCGAAGCGCCACTAGAGTAGGAGCATCTGCAGCCACCTTCCCGCAACACCCACCGGATGCCTATGTCAACCGTCCCTTGCAACGCCACGTCATCCCGTCTACCTAGCGGCGTTCACAGTTTAAAACAAATAGGTCAACAGGCTGTACTCCCACGCACATTGGACACACTTGGTATTGATATATGTTGTGTGCTCGAAACTAGGATCAGTGACCCGAATGGGCATGTTGAACTAACTGCGCCCGGCTTATTCTCTCGCTATTGGTTGCACGCATGCAGAGACGCCGATGCAGCACTCACGGATCAAGCTGGTGTAGGTATCAATCTAAGCCCCAAGGCTCAACCATCGATGGTTGATTAGATCCCAATGAACAGCCGATTGTGTGCGGCCCGTTTGACGACCTCAACTGTGGCTGATCCTCGAAGTAGTACAGAACGACGTTTGTTTGTGATTTCCGCTTATACCCCCATCGACCGCAGTGCTGATGTTGCCAAGGACACATTCTGTCACGCACTGAAAGCGATACTACGCAGGGTTACTAGTCCAGACTTGCAGGGGATATGAATGCACAAGTAGGGCGTCTGGGCTCTTCAGAAGCTCAGCTAAATGGTACTTATGGGTCTAACTCCGAACGGACTGACAACGGCGAGCGTCTGCTGCAATTATGTACATAGCACTAGTTGTTTCCTAGTAACACCGCTTTAAGACACAGTGGGCGTCGAAGTGCAATTTGGCGTCCTCCTGTAGCTGGCCAGCCATGGACCCAAATTGACCACATATCCATAGGTCAGAGATGGCGTAGTTCCATCCTAGGTTGACTCTCGTTCTAGAGTGCTTGCGTCGACTCTGATCATGTCTTGGTACGCCATCGTTTACTGAATACTGAGTACTGTATTTTGGAGCAAGTAGAAAATAACTCTGTACAACTCCATCGGGTGATAAACAAAAAACATTTTAAAAAAATTAAACACGTCCGGTGGTTATCCTGAGATGGTTCAGCAACTCCTTCTGTAGCATACAAAATGCTTGTTCACACAGTGAGTCACAAGTGGATGATATCGTTATCAAGTGGCAACCGTTCTCTGAAACGTATGTTAGCGAAGTGTAAATCCAACAAAGATTTGAATTTCTGCACAGATTCGGCCTCGACGACGTGTTCTGGCAGACTGTTCCAGGCGTGCACAACCCTCCACTCGAAACACAGGGGGTGTGGGATTTTCTTCAGATCAGGTACCACGAGTTTGTACCTGTGCCCACGTGTGGTGCATGGTACTCGCAAGTGGAGTAACGACCTCAGCATGGGGAAATGACCGATATGTAAAATACGGTAGGTCATGATAAGGTCCACTCGAACACGGCGATATGACAAGGTGTAGAGCCCAAGGTTCATGCACCGGTTTTCAAGCTGGGGACCAACTTGGTGGCGACGTGTTGTACTCGTTCGATCTTTTGCGCTTCGCCGCGAGTGATCGGATAGTATGCAGGCGAGCTGTACTTTACCATTGCTCTGACGATGGAATAGAAGAGGCGAGTGGCAACGTTCTAAGACCAAGTGCAGAAGCTGCGCTTCAGCGCCCAGAGCATGCGCAGTCCGTTTCGATACAGTTTGTTGTTGTCGACGGACTTAAAGTCGCAGCGTGAGAGTACACCTAGGTCTTTCACGGAAGGTGTGGGATGCAGTGGTTGGCCGTCTAGGGTGTACGTTCGGTCGTGAACAGCCTTCCCGAGATTCATGAATAGGGACTTTGCCGGGTTGACCGGTAGGTGGACTTCAGCAGACCATAATGCGAGGCGGTCGAGGTCTTGTTGGAGAATGTCACAGTCATCGACAGTAACAATTTCTCGCCAAATTTTGAGGTCATCCGCAAACAGTGCACACGGCGACCGTAGAAGCTGGGGCAGCTCGTTGATATGGATGAGAAACAGAGTGGGTCCCAGTACCGTACCTTGAGCTACACCACTAGTCGAGGGATACCAATCGGTTAGATGGCCGTCCACCTGTACCCTCCACTTTCTTCTAACGAGAAATTCATGGATCCATCGATGTAACGATCCTCCGACACCACACGACCTTAATCTGTCTAGAAGCAATTCATGATTAACTTTGTCCAATGCTTTGCTGAAGTCGATGTAGATTACGTCGACGGACTTTCCCCGGTTTAGTGCTTGCAACCATTCCTGTCTCGTCACAAGTAAGTTGGTAACACAAGAATACCCAATCCTGAATCCGTGTTGTGCCGGTGTCAGAAGTTCTTTCGATTGCAACAGATGTATTAGACGCTCTTTTTACTATCTTCTCGATCACTTTGGCCAAAACGGGTAAGACAAATTGGCCTGTAGTTATCCACCTTAATGGGGTCGCCACCTTTCAGGATCGGCCTCCCCACCGAGCGCTTCCAGTCGTTTGGCAATGAGCCCTCAGACAATGATTTGTTGAATAGATCCGTAACAGCAGGCGAGATAATGGCAGCTAGTGATTTGATAATTAGCGAATGAAGCCCGTCAGGCCCTGCAGGCTTGGTACCGTCAAGGTTCGCAAGTAGCAGGCGCACCTCGTAGACATCACAAACCAAACTGTTGAGTTCTATAGGAATGTTACTCGCTGAGATGGGTATGGACGCCGCGTCGTTTGCAAACATGGAAGCGAAGTGAGCGACCAGTGCGGACGCGCGATCGGAAATGGAAGTTAGCAGGTGTCCGTCCGCGTCTTCCAGACATGACACGTCACCTTTTGGCTTCAAACGGTGTTTCACGTAAGCAAAGATTTTCTTTGGGGCCATCCTCGCGTCAGTTGCAAGCTTCTCTTCGAACTTCCGGCGCTTTATCAATTTCACTTTGTTGCAAATATTTCGCTGTCTTTTATATGCTTCGTAATCAGTGGCGGAGCCAGAGGCGAAATGCGTCCCACACTCTTCGCCGTAACCGAGCCAGCCTACCATATTCCTTGTCGAACCAGTGGGGTTTGATTGGTCCGACTTTCTGAAATTTCAACGGCACAAACTGAGAACAAAGCGAAGCCAATCCTTCCTTTATTACCGTCCAACCGTCCTCCACAGATGTAACATGCGGTAGAGACCAATCCATTTGGCTCGCTGCTCGATTTAATCCATCGAAATCAGTTTTCCACTAGTTGTAAGCTGGTTCCACCGGAGATACACTCGGTAAGTTCAGTTCCATAGTGGCTATCAGCACGGAATGGTCGCTTTTAGCTAGGGGCTCCTGGATTCGTATATCATGCAACCGCTGTTCGCAATTCGTCACCATCAAATCAAGGCATGATGGGTTCGAACGCGCCGTCATGCGCGTAGGTTGGTATATGTGTTGCGATGCCCCAGTTTCAAGCAACAAATCAACAAACTTTGATTCGACTTCGGAATACACGGGCATGAGTTGGATTTCAGGCCATTGAATGTGGGGACAATTGAAGTCACCCATGAGTAGAAAACATGGACGACACATGTTAGTCCGAAGATGCGGTAGCCAATCTAAGGAGCGGTTCAGAGGGCTACGGTAGAATGCACCTACTGTCAGCTTGTCGCGCCTGAGGTTGATCGAGCACCATACCTGCTCACACAGTCCATCTCCACTTCGGTACACGCTTACAAGCCTTCCACGCAGGGAAGACCGTATATAAATTAACTTTACCGGGAGGCGCACCAAGCGTATCCTCCGATTAGCAACTGAGAATTCGTCTCAGCCCTCGGTCAGGCAAGCCTATTAGGATGCAATGCGTACCGAATTGTTGCCCTCTTGTCCTAACGACACTGAGCTTCAATGGAATACGATCTCCGACGCCATGCACGACGCAGGAGCACCTGCTTGTGGCACTATCGTCACCGTATCGATCACTGCATATCCGAGTGGTCGGTGAACCTGTTGGAATCCAGAAAAAACCTCCCGGCTGGATCTGAGCATGTGATCAGACAGACTTTTAGGCGCGAACAAAAACGGAGCCTGCGTGCTGACAAGGAAGCCTGGTGGACCAGTGGGACTAAAGAAAAGGAGGAGGCGGGATCAATAGGCAATTATTACAAGCTCTTCCAGCTGATCCGCACCACTGGTCCCAGGAAACCAGGCGTTAGTGAAACAATCAGAGACAGTGCGGGTGCACCGATACACAATAAGGAACGCTGTATGACTCGTTGGGAGAAGCGCATTTAAGATCAGTTCAGCTGGCCCCTGCACCCCGAACTTTTCCTACTCAGGTGATGCAGGAAGAGCCACGAACGGTTAGTTTAAAGCCTCCGTCAGAGGCCGAGATAGAAAATATGATCACAGCCCTGAATCGTTTTTATGCCGCTAGCGCGGATTCCTTCTCAGCTGCAATATTTAAGAATAGAGGTAAGGTACTCTGCAAAGCACCGACCTCCGTATTCGAACATATCTGGAAGGAAGAGTGGCCCGGCTAACAGCAGTGCTGACAAGAATACTGGCCTCGACTCTCGTTCGTCGCTTATGGAACTGCATTCTCGGATTAGGGAAGAGTAGGCAGGTTTCCTCCCATGACGGCTGTATGGACCATATATTCACTCTGCGGCCGGTGCTAGAGCAGCGCCACACATACCGCAGAGCGACAATAGCTGTTCCCCGACTTCAAGAGTGCGTTCGGCTCAGTCGATCGAACCATTATGTTCGAAATACTTGCGCGACAAGGTGTTCCCATTAATATGGGAACACCTTACGTGCGTTAAGCAAAAGACCCAAGGACGGGGAGTTTTATGGAATTGCAACGATTCGCAATGCAGTAGTTCCGTAACCTATGTATCCTATGTTCGAGCAACCTCTGCAGGATGTTCGATCGCCCCTAAATCAGCTCATCCAAGTCCCGAGTGTACGGCGACAAAGTATGTGCATTAAATAAGTAGTGTAGTATGGACACACTGAGTGCAGCGCAAATCCGGAACGGTATCAGCGCAAGGTACAGACGCCAAAAGGAGCTGACTAAAACACGATAAGAAACTATGATAAATAGGAATTGCACTGGGTGGCGCGGTTTGGCTGAAAGAATACAACAAGCCATTTAAGGAAGATATACTGCAACAGAAGCAAACGATATTTGCAACAACAGTCAGACAAAATGCGATAAAACAAGAAAAGAGCGAAAAGACTCACCAGTGTGTTTCTTTCTCCTAGTGGTTAATTCTGTATCCGAAAGAGCGGCAGTACCTTCATCACCTAGATGAGTTCCGTGGAGAGAATCATCTTCCGTCAACACGCAATCCAAAGTTTCAAAGTTGCTCAGTTCAACTAAAGCAGTGTAAATGGTCAGATAAAATATGGTTACTACTAGCTGTGTCATGGTGGACAGTCTCGACGACACAATCACCATTTTTCGAGAACCTAATGCCATCGAATTGAATATCATTTGTCTGGTCGACTTGGATGGGAGTCCGGACAATGCCCTCAGAAGGCGAGCGAGGATCAATATCTAATACGCGTGATTTATTGATCGCACGAGAAGTGTACACACAACGTTTCCCCTCGGAAGCTTCACTCAAGCTTGAACGATTGGAAACTGAATTCCCCATCGAAAACCGTGGGTCAAACCAGACGACATTTCGCTGATAGGTTAAAACACACCTTGCAACCTTTTTAGACGACTGTTAACCGTAATGTATACGCTTCAACCTTATACATAAAAACATTCATGTGCACAAAACTAACGGTAAATAAATCTTGCTATACCCTTGTTGCAAGTCAGGCCAGGTTCAAGTTCAAGTTCAGTTAGGACTGGAAAGATAGGATGGATGGCGTAAGTGTTCCTTCTTAGGCGGATCGTCGATCAACGCGTGCATAGGGGTGCTCTGACTTCTTGATGGGTCTAAAAGGAAAACACCCGAAAAAACACCCTGGCCCACCTATTTAATGCCCCCGTACCTTACAGTCGCTGTCCCTGCTGTCAGTTGTGTGAATTAAGTCATAGGGGAAGAAAAATCGAAGTTAAGAGGGTAAGGGAAATCACTTAAAAGAAGCGAATACTACCAACGGCGAGGGAACGTAAAACAAATAGAATCGAAGTATGAAGATGGGAATTAGTCAGGAAAATGAAACGTTTCGTGTTGCCACCCAACAGCGTCTAGTTGACGCTCGAACCCCTTAACCGTAGCTTCCTTGACAACATCTTCTGGAAGCAGGTTTCAGCGCTCGATGACTCGACGCGATAACCCTGTCTCCGCTTTAACACGATCGGACCGCGGTTTGTACAACTTCATACGATGCCCGCGTAGACCAGATAATCTCGCAGGACTAAATAGTCAGGACAAATCAGAGCCAACCTTCCCAGACAAAATACGGTATGTTAGAATTAGGTCCCCTCCTAATCCTTCGATAGTGTATTGACTGTATATCCAAACTAAGTTGGCGTTCGGGTTACGTTTCTCTTCCTAATCCCTTGACCAACTTCGTACTGACACGCAACACTCTCACTAGTGCCAGTTTGTCCCGAACAAGGCATGATGGACAGGCCTGGACGCAATATGCTAGGTGCGGTCGCAAAAACGCTGAGAAGGCCTTCACGAACACATCAGTGGTTAGGGTTCTGAAAGAACGACGTATAAACGACATCATCCGGAAACCTTTACTAGCCGCCTTCTTCCAGTTGTCTCCAGAGTGTAATGTAGAACATTGGACGACACCGTGATCAACCTGAGGAGACACGTGAGAAAGTTCACTCCCATTGAGCACATAACTTCTGGAGGTAGCAGGCGCTCCGATACACTGACCAATTTTCCCGGTTTATGGGAAGCAACCACAAACAGACCATTCCCAGGGTCTATCCAGAGCCCGTTGAAGAGTCACAGGACCTCCAGGAATATAATCAGTATTACAGAGCTTTAAGTCATCAGCAAATAAGAGCGATAGTGCCTCAAACTCCTCCGGCAAGTCATTCGCGTAGACTGAGAAAAGCCGCGGACCTAGGACAGAGCCTTGCGGAACGCCGCTAAGTACAGCTTGTCGAAAAGAAAGACTGCTTCCCACAAAAATACACTGTTCCCGTCCGCCCAGAAAAGCTGACTTCCACTGGAAAGGGGATTAGCCATTCCATACGACCTCAACTTCAGTGAGAGTCGCGAATGGGGGACAGTGTCAAAGGACCTGGCGAAGTCAATGAACACCACATCCACCGCATATCCTCTGTCTACGGCTTCAGCCCAGCACTCACGAGCTAACAGCAAGTTCGTCTGACACGAAAATCCATTGTGAAAACAGCGTTGCTCGACGCTAAGCAGTTTAAACGCATTTAAATGGTTCTCCTCTATATCTCGTACTAATTTTTCATGTAACAACGCACACGCTAGTCAAGCTGGCCTTGAAGACTTAGTTGGGTTTACCTCTCTTAGCAACCAGAGAACTTGGGACTCCGTTACAGGAAGTTCATCCAGACAATTGTCCTAAGCGACTGTGGAAGCTGGTTCTTACATGGCGTATTTATTTCGTGAACAAAGACGCTTGAGTAATGCTCATCAAGAACTCATACATTGTCATAGTCGCTATAGGCATGGGTACCATCTCCACGAAAAAGATGTTGGTATGGGCGAGCTTGCACCGCAGCGTCGTTTAACGTAAGCGAAGAATTTCTTGGATTTTTCGAGGCAGTATTAGCTAGGCCCTTTTCATACTGAAACCGGGCCAACCTAAGTTGTAGCTTGCAATCATTTCGAGCCAACTGATACGTGTCGATCCTGCTGTTCGACGGAGCTGTTGAATACGTTCGCCAGCATCGAGGCCGCTTCCTTAGGAGACTCTTCCCCGCGGACTCTATCCACGGAGGCTGCGCTCTCGATTCCCTTCTTTTACCAGTGGGAGGTGAGGTGCAGAAATGTCGACGAGGTGAGCGTTACGTTTTTCCCAGGCTATGTGAACAGGGTCTGTCTCAGATATCACATAAGGCGCTGACCTAGCTTTATCCCGCATCGCTTGGAAGTTTGCGGCCCAACTGTTCGGATATCAAATGGTAGTCATTTGGCGAGGCCTGAGAAGGGTACACTGGATAGACAAGCCAACGTGATCGCTAGCGCCAAGTGTCGAGCCGTATTTATAAATAAATAAATAAATAAATAAATATTTTCTTCTCCACTGCGCGAGGCACGCCCATGGAGGCATGAGCAGATTTTCCAAAGTCATTTCCAAAGTCAAGTGACTTAGTAAAAACAAGATCTAATATGGACTGCCGTTGATTGCTCATGTGCCTAGTGGAGAGGTCCGCGCACTGGTGAGTAGTACCTGCAGCGTTAATTCCAGCAGTTCTGTGCCGAAAGATTCCAGAGGCGGACTGCAAGATAGATCATCCCAACACCCTTCTGGGAGGTTGAAGTCTCCAAGCGCCAGACACTTGTTCGCAGCGCGAGTGTGTATAAACTCAGTGATTCCATTGGATGTGCTCATAGGGCTTCTATACATTAACATGACCGCAACTCGAACCGAGGAAGCGCAAATCAAGACTACGAGAACCGCAACTTATTTGTCGATAAACTGAAAAACGCTAGTCCTCAATACGTCGGTGTGATAACTTACATAAAGAGCTACACCACCTCCTTGACGGCCAATGCGGTGGTCAGTGCGGAACAGTGCGTAGCTAGGCAAATATACTTCGTCATCTGTGATTTCCTCAGACAGCCACGTTTCAGTAAAAGCATGTAAATTTGGCCGAGGTTTGCCTACCAGCAGACCCGCTGCGCACATCTTGTATTGGAGTTCAATGGATTAATTTAGAGCAGCGGGAGGTCCTGTGACAATTATTACGCTTCTTATTCAAAGCAAAGATGATGCGGCGTCTTGCGTATCATGGTTCCGCAAGCGGCAATCACCATCACAGCAGAAAAAGTACGATCCTTTATTAGGCAGCAGATATGAGTACAAAAGTCGTTTGCAATATTCCTCACACAGTGCAGTTATGACCGGCGCAGATAAATGGTTCCAGTCCATCGCCACCCGGCTGGAAAAGGTAACGTCGCAATGGACTCTGAGCTTCCTCAGCTGAGAGTTACCAGGAGTGACGCTCGTTAAATTTTCATCTCTGCGTTGAGAGAACTCTTTCGAATCCTTTCCATCATTCCACGCAGTGTGCTTCTGGAGTATATCAGCTCACCACCACGAAGACGATAAGCCAAGGAAAACATGGGTTTCGTTCGAAAAAGTTGTGTGTAGGGCAAATTCCGGAGCACTGTGGTAGATTTCCATCCTTGCCGTTTGAAGCTCTCTATGAGAACCCGTTCGATCTTCGTTAGAGGATAAACCGCAGGTAAACCGTAATCGAGGATAGGGTGCACATGAGAATTAAAAAGGAGTCTGAAGACAGCAGGAGTTATGCAGGAATATGCTCTCCTTATGGCACTGAAACATACCATTAGCAGCCGCTAACCTCCTCAAGGTGTCCTGGGTAGTGTGCACATCAGGAGACACAAGTACACCAAGGTCCTTCTCACAAGCAGCACTCCTGAGGAAGAAACGATCAAGGTGCTAAGCCACAAAGGGGTATGGGTAACTGCTAGTGACGACAGCGCACTTACAATGATATGCAACTGCCACATCTACACCTAGCGGTGCAGCTGCTCTAGCGACTCTTGCAGTCGGTCAGCATCGTCAAGTTCAAAAAGCTCTATCTTTAGCTTCAGAGCGTCAGCAATTAGCAGGCAATACGTTCGGTGCTCTGATGGCAGGTCGTGGATGACTATCTTAAACAACTCAGAACCAATATCGGTGCCTTTCGGAGCTCTACTGGTCAACTAGACCTACTCGGATTAAGTTCCATTTACATTTACATGCCTATTGCGGCCAATCAAAAAACCAGCGAGCCAAGAGAGAAGCGCCTCCGTAACAAGGATACCCTGAAGTTGAACGGGAAGGCGTTCGTGCAGTACGTCATCAAATGCTTCTATGAAGTTGGAAAAAGCCGACGTCCAGGCGACTGCTGGCTTCCAACCAGTTAACCCACATTTTCTGGCCACAAGCAAGTTGAAGGCACATGAGCGTGCACTACGGAAGCCATGCTGCGTGGAAGTGATTATATGCACTTTATCAAGATGGCGATTCAAGGCTCACTTGTAACTTACCTATGTGCTTGTACACATAACGGATGGCAAACAAATCGGCCGATAGTTCCCAAGATCCTGACGCTTCCCAGTTTGTATATGGGATAACCGATAACAAATTTTCAAGCAAGCGGAAGACGTCCTACATCAAGTGGCGGAGAAAACATTTGGCAGAGGTGCAACGATGTGCTGACCTACCATTTTGAGAAACAGTGGGTAAAAGCCCATCAGTTGCCGGTGAGGAAACAAGAGTTAACTTAGTAGCGATTTCGCGGCTGAAGTAGAGCTGCTTTCAAGATACACCAGAGTGAACGGTGAGGTAGGCACAAGTTTACTTGGCAGCGCTTCGTAAAGCGTGATTATGGAGGAATACTGCGAGACCACGAGATGGGACTTCGCGTCATGTTCATGAAGTACAGTACCATTTGCGTGGGAAAATAGGGCAGTTATTCCATTGTTCGCCTTGGTACTGCGTTTCAGATAGGAGAAAAGAAGCTTGAGAGCGGTAATGAATTCCTTGGCGAAGCGACAGTCATTCTGCTGGCTTTGCTTGCACTCAGTTAAAATGCAGCGATTTCTGCGTACTTTATATTTGGAGCGTTCTGATGTTAAGTTCATGACTTCAAAGCCTACAATCAATTTGCCTCGTTGATTCATAAGGGGCTTTAAGTTCTGCCCAAGCCAAGGCGGGCTTCTTGGGTAACGATCACTACTAGTGAGTGGGACAACTTGCTTAAGGCTCGACACGGGCTTGGAGTAGAAGCGGCTCTAGACATCAGCACGATGGATTTGCTGACATGTATTCCAATCTATAGTGATTTTAGTATTTTTTCGAGGATTTGCATCAACACGCCAGAAATCCTAACGGTACACCCTTTGGTGTTGAATGCCAAGGCGTTGCATCCAGCGAAAGTAAAAACACTGTGGTCGCCCATGCCCAGCATCTGGAAAAAAGCAACCTCAGAAGCATCAGGCAGTTCCAGTGTAAGCAAAGCTCTAGAAAATGTGGCGAAGAACCTTCACCTATTCTGGTGGAACGTACAACATATTGCACCAGATGACAGGGCAATCAGTATCAACCGACGCCGGAGAAAGTTGCGATGGAGTAAGTCACAGTCGATACCAGTAGCGTATAAGTCTCTCAGAATCAGGCAATCCCTGCCACCATCTTGCTCCTTGTGAGAGTCCCGCCCGCTGACTCCGGAAGGCGAAGGGTCTCTGTAGATAGCTATAACCAAAAGGGACTTGCATCTATCATGGGGCCGGCAACAACGAAGTTCAGCTCTCTGTCATTGTACCTCAGACTATAGTGAGGTTCGTCCAAAGAGCGTCCATTTTCTTGTGCTGGTAAGTGAAACGCAGCCGCCGTCACTTCGACGTTACCTTGACTCTGCTTACCACTGCAAAAGAACGAAGCAAGCACAAAGTAATATTTGCACTTTCAAGTTTCAGCATCAAAATACACTGGAGATCCCGGGATAATTACCGCCTATCTAAAGAATGTCAGACCAGTCGTCAACGAGACCAAGTTTGAAGCTTCTACCATCTCACATCTCGCTAAATAAGAAAGAATGTTATCCCAGCCGTCAAGTGCTGGGTTTGCGAAACTTTGCCCAGTTGTCCAAACGATCCTTATTGGTTTTGAGCCTAAGGCCGTGCCCGTGCAGATGGTCCGCCGTAGCGAACTGAGACAGGTGGATAAGATTTATACCACCGCGTCTCTTGTTGAGTTTATAGTTATCTGTCAACCTTACTTTTAATCTGTGCCATAAAAAGACAAGCAATCCTTAGCTACTTAGACGTACTTCGAGCGACTTCCTTCGTTGAACTTCTAGCATCATCGCAAGGTTCTGGAGCTTTGCTAGACACCTAGCGTTCACTACAAATTGACTCTTTCCAAGCCTTAACCCAGCACGCCAGGTGGGGCCCAACCATAGCTTTATATAACGGCAAGCATACTTTTACTTTAGTACTACCTAGCTAAATCATGGGACGAAACAGCTCTTGTCTCGCTCTAGTTGCGGCATAGCGAAGCTTTGCCGGAGGTATGAAACTGTGTACTATGACGGCAGCTATCTTGAAGATTACCACAATAAACTGCAGTTATAGGGAATCCGCAAAAGACGACACTGCAACAGCACTACCACTACTGTTCAATAGCTGGCAATTGTTGGCAGTCAGAGGCAAATCCCCACGGCCCAACCAACTAGCCAGTTATGCTGTCCTTAGCCAAGACGGTTAAAGTTCCTTCAACGACTAACTTCATGCCACCTGCCTCAAAAAGGCAGCCAGGTGGTTTAAAAACATAGGAACAGAAGATAAATGCCGGATCGAACCGTCGGGGACACCGCTGTAGGCAATGCCCACACCATAACTCGCTTGCCCGACCCGGCCCGAAATGTTCTTCCACGTAAAAATTAAAAAAGCCAAGATACTAATTAAGGAAGCTGTCCAAACCATGTCACCTCCTCAAGTAACATTGGTAGTTCACTGCAACAAAGTCGGTAGCACACAACAAATATCACACTACTACCAAACTCCATCTAAAAATACAGCGGGTCATCTCATCTAACAACACAGTAAAATAGCAAGAAAATACTTCTTTTTAAGAAAGCCATGCTGTACTGCTCTACTTAAATCGTGCGAAGACAAGTGCCCAGTGCTCCAGTCTCTTACAAGCATTTCCAGGCAGTTTAGTATGTTGCTGGTCAACCAACCCGGCCTACGGTTAAGAGGCCATGACTTAGAACCCCGTATGCATGGCAGCAAGGGTTGCCTTTTATTCGCTGGCAGCTTTTCTTCATGAAGAAACAGGTAGAATAACACCATCATAGGAGACAGAAGGATATCACCAAGTGGCTTACGATATATCAATAAAACACTAAAAATATTTATTCACGTTTGCGCGAGGTATGCTTAAGGAGGCAAGAGCAAACAAGTGAAAATGTGCAGACGCTTCCTGGTAACTATAACCATTAAAATCGAAAATTGTTCAGATATTCATGGTGGAAAATGTACAAGTGGTCCAACTGTAACAATGCATGTAGTTCATGGTCGTGAGGTGGATACATTTATATGGGCATAAGCAGTCTGTCTGCACGCGTCCTGGAACATTGCCATTGATTCATTTAAAGAGAGATGTAAATAGCAATGTTTCTTATTACCCCAGCATTTGCTCTGTTAATCGCAGTCTAGATACACCCAAGTTTTTGTTGACTGCTGCAGGATAGGTTAGAACTTGCTTGGTTAATTGGTCTTGTTCTAACCTGACGGAATGACCCAGTGCTTTTCGATTGTGGCTCATGATTAGACCATTTTGGAGTGTTAGGCGCTGTTCGTCTGTATCCAAAAGGTTTCGAGTTGAAATAATTTGGAGCACGGAAAAGTGCCAAACACTATGGTACAGACCTCTGAGTATAACAAATTGCCCGGAACAACAACTCAGCATTCCTTCAGTGCTGTTATATATTTGATTGAGAAACTGGCTCCCACTGCCAAGTGAATGGAAATAGCAGAGTGAATAGTTGCAGTTAGATGGCAGGTGAAATGTATTAACCCAATAGTGAAACTTGCCAAAAGCATTAGTTCGGGCGTTACTGCGAGGGTAGCAATATATCAGAAATTTTTAATTACATTAATATACAGCCGGCAGCAACAATTGCCCGTCGCAGTTAGGCATGAGGTCTGCGTATACGTATGACCTTGAAAGTCAGTGAAAGAGCTCCGCAAAAGAATTATGTGAAGAGGAAAATATTAGGTAACATGTACGCGATTTTTCAGGTCACTAAGGAGGTGTAGTCGGTAAGTCGAAACCGCAGCGGAAAAATCAACAATCATTTCCTACCAAAGGAACGTTGTGCCTCGTTAAACAGTGTATAGGCAGCAGCGATGGAAGTTAGTTCGCTTGCTAGAGATTGTATCTGAGGAAACTTCGCAGAAAACGGCAAAAGAGGCAGGCACACAAAAAGACAAAATGGATGCATCCGGAGCGCGGTTGGAAATGTGATAATTTGCAAACGTCCTTTAAACGATGGACCCCATATAACCTGTGACATTCTGACTTAAATAGCTCATGCACGTTCGTTTGCTAAAAATCCCGAATACAAAGAAAAGTCGGTTAACACCGGATCTGTGAACAATGCGGAGACATTTCAAATGTAAGAAGAAAAAGAGGAAAGGGTAAAGTTTTGATATAAACTTTTGGATAGGTTTGATGTTACAAGAGCCAAAAAGCCACTTGACGGGAAAGCGTATGGCGGAAGAGGTACTCCTTCGATTTCAAGTATTTGTAGCATGGATGCCAAAAGGGGGACAAAGTGACAAAGTGTACAGGTGTGTTACATTTAAACGAGCAAAGAGGAGCGCATTATCAGAGCAGAGGACCAAAAAAAGAAACGGTTGGTGTTAATGACCGCAGTCACTCTCGCATGCTAAAAAGACTAATCAGGTGAGGGCGCTGGAGATAAAGCAGAGAAGCTCAACCTGGATTACGCCAGCTCCCTTGGCGAAGAAACGCGCCGTATCACCTGACAAACCGTGCGAAACTGGGGTCAGGTCGAAGACTCGTGAAGTAAATACGCCGCGTCTATGTTACCTTCCGTAAAGTTGCTGAAGTCACGGCAGCGCTTTCCAACGAGCGCATGCTGGAAGACCTCCAGTAATTTAGGTCCTACGTCAAAAAGGTGCTTTGACCTTGTTTCTCGGTGTCACTAACAGGAAGTAAACCAGACTGTGGAACCACTCTGTCGATAATCCGCAAAACAGGCTAGTTCGTGTAGTCCCTTCAAACCCGGAGGAACGGAAAAGTTTAATACACTTTGCATTCAAACTCTTGGGTAGCATTGTCCGCCTACCGCCGGACCTCCCACTGGCAGATCGACTGAAGTCAAAGGAAGCTAACAAAGGCCTCAAGCGCAGGCGGGCGGCTGGTTAGCGAGGTTTTGGTCTTGTGGGCTTTAATGTTTTCAGTCGGAAGTCAAACTGTACCCAACGGAACCTCGCTTCGTAGCATACGAACAAGGGCTGGTGGTGCCGAGTTCCTTCGGGTAGTGCTTAGCAATGTGCGTAGCCTAGAGTACGAGTTACACGAGGTGGGTCAACCTGTAGACAAACCTAGTCCCGACCTACTTGCTTTCACTGAAGCGTGGTTGTCCAAGCATATCGCCGAGGATGAAGTAGGCGTACCTGGCTACGCACCGCTTAGATTTGACCGCTTCGTTAGCCGCGAAGGCAATGGCATCGGAATTTATGTGAGCTGTACAATTGACGTGCTGTATACCTGTGCTTTACAGTCGCCGGATCAAACTGTTGAAACCCCGTCGACTATTGCGTGCACTTCCTCTACTCAAGTTTAAGTTGTAGTGGTATTTGGAAGTCCTGGAAGTATCTCCAGATAGGTTGTTGAGCATATCCGTACCCAGCCTGTTAATAGGTGTCAAATGCCTGGAGAGTTTAACCTCTCTGAAGTCCACTAGCCTGAGCTAGCATGCACTTCAGCGGTGGGCAGTTCGGTTTGGATATCCTCGAGCTGACGTTGCAACTTCGTTTGCATCAGTTCGTGAACTTCCCGAGTAGAATTACGAGAAGCCAACTACCGTCTACCTTGCATCTCATTTTTTCGAAGTTGCACATTTTCGCAAGTGATATCATATACGGCAGTCCTTTAGAATCAAGTGACCATGTCTGAATATGTTTTGCATCCTACCTATCAAATCGAACGCAATCGGTGAGCCTGGGCGGCACGCAGTCTTCAAAAAAGCTGTCACCAGCGGAGTTATTCAAGGAAGTGTCCTGGGCCCTATGCTCTTCTTACTCTACGTCAATGGCATCTTCCAAGTCTTCCGCTGGGGAACGCCATACCTATTTGCAGGCGACATCAAAGTCGTATTTTCCTTTGTCTCCGATAATATGAAAGATAACCTATCCACAATACAAAGAAACCTTAAGGCGCTAGAAAACTGGTGCGCAATATGGAATCTCGAATTTTCCCCAGGAAAATCAACACTCTCTTTCAAATGCACCGTGCCACCGAATACCCTTACTCTCATTGAAGCTCCTCTTACCGTTAGCCACTTTGTTCGTGATTTGGTTGTTCAATACTTCAATACCTTTAACTTTGCGGAACAGGTAAGCTATAGTGCAGCCAAAGCTAGGTCGTTAATAGGCTATATCTTCAAATCCATGTCGCTTTTGGAATCTCGATTGACACTTTATAAAACGTGCGCTAGGCCTATTCACGAATACTGCTCTATAGTCCTTACGAACTCACGCAAGTGAGACAGGGTTGCACTCGAGAACGTACAGCGTTCCTTCACCAAACGTCTATTGGGCTCAAACATGCTGAACTATCGTAGTCGATGCAAACAACTGGGGCTGGACCCGCTATGGCTACGTAGGCTAAAGATAAACCTTACGTTTCTATACAAACTTAAACAAAAGCCGGAAACGAACCTGACACGACACTTCCGAACGGAAGGAGATACCCGATATCATCTGCGCAACGCGACCTTTTCATCCAGTCTGCCGGCTGCTCGTTGTGGCATACGACATAACTTCTTCCTTTATAAATACGCGAACACCTGGAAAAAATTACCTCTGCAAATCCGATCATCTATGACCAGTACACACTTCAGCAACGCTATACAGAGATTCCTCGACGTAAACACAGTCTCCGAACTATTAAGCCTCAAAGTGACGGAAGACGAGCTATGGGAGACAGGACCAAACAACCTCTAGCGAACTAGCCTACATCCCCTTTTTAATGCTTTAGTACCAACAGTTTCCTACTTCATTTTAACCTCGCATCACGACTGTCTCTGATACCTTATTCGCACGTCTGCTCTCTTTTGTCCTTCCTATCCCTACCTAGACGAGACTGCATCAAGACTTCCATCTATTTGATGCAAATATTTCACTTACCGTTCCTTCTAGAACGTTGATATTTACATCCTTAGCCGCGTCTTTGCTTACTCTACTCCTCCCTTATGCTTAACCCGACTCTGTATATATTGTATTCGGCACCTCTTCTGGCCCTTATCGCAACTCTTCTATAGTGGCCTAAGAACACACAACGCCTGTGACAAATCCTAGGCCTCGCTAGATTCTCATTCCTACTGTCATGCTTCTCAGCTCACTTCAACGCCTCCCTCTCTTGCTTGGCCTCTCTTTTGGTCCACATCGCAACTGTTCAATGGTGGCATGGGTACCACTAGCGTCAGCGCAAAATACTAGGCGTCCTTTGATCCTCTTTGTTACTGTGGCACACATACTTAAAACTTTTCGACTAGTCCGGCGGCTCAGGCCCCAAATGGCCATAAGCGTCAAACCAAGCCCTCTTTTCATTTGAACATCGGCTACAATTAGCGAAGGTTCTAATTTTTAAATGTAACAACCTCATGATACTCGTGTCTCTCTGATACATTATCAGCATGTTTAGTCACCCTACCGAAAACGAAAGTTCCGGTCCTTGATTAGTTTGCCTCTCGGATCCACTCTCAAGCTTCTCAGCTCACAATTACGCCCCCTCTCTTATTTGGCCTCTCTTTTGGTCCGTACCGCAACTGTTCAAGGGTGGAGTAGGTTCTCATAGCGTCAGCACAACATACTAGGCCACATTTGATTCGCTTTCCTACTGCGCCACGCACTCTTAAACCTCCTGGACCGCACCGGCCTCCGGCTCCAAATGCCTATGGGTCTCAAACAAAGGCTTCTCTTCCTTTGAGCATCGATTACAGTTTTCATTGGCATAAGAAACAGCCTAATGATACTGGCCTCCGTCTGACTCATTACCTGTATGCTTGGTCCCAGGCAAATTTGCAATTTCAGGTCTCTGATTGACTTTTGCCTCTCGGCTCCACCATCATGAATCTCAGCTCACAATTACTTTCCCCTCTCTTGTTTGGCCTCTCTTTTGGTCCATATCTCACCGGTTCAATGGTGGTATAGTTGCCTCTAAGGTCAACGCAACTTACTAGCACCCGTGTGATTCTCTTTGCTACAATGGCACTCATCGTTAAACCCACTGGACTACTCCGGCCCCTCAGGCTCCAAATGCCTATAGGTCTCAAGCCATGAGTTCTTTTCCTCTAAGGATCGGCTGCCATCGATTAAGGTTCTCAATGGTATAAGTATCGGCCACATGATTTTCGTCTCAGTCCGATTCATTATCTGTATGCCTAATCCCAGACGTCGCTATATGATCTTGCAACTGTGGCTCTCACTCCTAAACCTTTTGGACTAGTCCGGCCGCTCAGGCTCCAAATGCCTATGGGTCTCAAACCAAGGCTTCTCTTCATTTCAACATCGCTTAAAGTTCTCAATGGCAGCAGAAACAGTGTCATGTACTCGCCTCCGTCTGACACATTATAATATGCTTGGACCCCTGCAAATTGCAATTTCATGTCTCTGATTGACTTTTGCCTCTCGGCTCCACTATCATGCATCTTAGCTTACAATCACATTCCCCTCTCTTGTTTGGCCTACCTTTTTTATATCGCATTGGTTTAATTGCGGTATAGGTGCATCTAACGTCAGCGCAACTTCTTAGCACCAGCTTGATTCACTTTGCTACTATGGCACTCATCGTTAAACCCATTGGACTACTCCGGCCTCTCAGGCTCCAAATACCTATTGGTCTCAAGCCAAGGCCTCTCTTCCTCTGAGGATCGGTTGCCATCGATTAAGGTTATCAATGGTATAAGTAACGGCTTCATGATTCTCGTCTCCGTCCGATTCATTATCTATACGCTTGGTCCCCCAACCTAAATCGAAAGCTCATGTGCTAGATTAATCTTGCCTCTCGGCTCCACTATCATTCTTGTCAGCTCACAAGTATCGTCTCCCTCTCTTGTTTGGCCTCTCTTTTGGTCCATATCACATCGGTTCAGTGACGGCACAAGTGCCTCTAACGCCAGCGCAACTTACTAGCCCCCGTTTGATTCTCTTTACTACTGTGACACTCATTATTAAACCTACTGGACTTGTCTGGCCTCTTAGGCTCCTAATACCCATCGGTCCCAAAACGAGGCCTCTCTCATTCGAGCATCGGCTGCCGTCAGCAAATGTTCTCATTTGTATAATTAACTGCCTCATGTACTCTCCTCCGTCTGGTATATTACCTGCATGCTTTGTTCTTCTACCGAAATTGAAATTTCAGGTCCCTGGCTGAGTTTTGCCTCTTGGCTCCACTCTCAAGCTTCTCAGCTCACAATTAAGTCCCCCTCTCTTATTTGGCCTCTTCTCTGGTCCATATCGCATCGGTTCAATGGCGGTTTAGGTTCCAATAGCGTCAGCACAACATACTAGGCCACATTTGATTCGCTTTCCTACTGCGCCACGCACTCTTAAACCTCCTGGACCGCACCGGCCTCCGACTCCAAATGCCTATAAATCTTAACCAAAGGCTTCCCTTCCTTTGAGCGTCGATTACAGTTTTCATTGGCATCAGAAACAGCCTAATGATACTGGCCTCCGTCTGACTCATTACCTGTATACTTGGTCCCAGGCAAATTTGCAATTTCAGGTCTCTGATTGACTTTTGCCTCTCGGCTCCACCTTCATGAATCTCAGCTCACAATTACGTTCCACTCTCTTGTTTGACCTCTCTTTTGGTCCATATCGCATCGGTTCAATGGCGGTATAGGTATCACTAGCGTAAACGCAACATCCTAGGCTTCCTTTGATTCTCTTTGCTACTGTGGTACTCAGTTTTAAACATCTTCGACTAGTCCGGCCTTTCAGTCTTCAAATGCCCATAGGCATCAAACCAAGGCCTCTCTTCTTTTGAGTACCGGCTGCCGCAGGTAAAGTTCTAATTGGTATAATTAACTTCCTTGTGTGCTCACCTCCGTTTGGTACATTATCTGCATGCTTGGTCGTTCTACGGAAATTGCAATTTTAGGTCCCTGGTTGAGGTTTGCCTCTCGGCTCCATTCTCATGCTTCTCAGCACACAATTGCGTCCCCCTCTCTTGTTTTGCCTCTCTTTTGGTCTATACCGCAACAGTACAATGGCGGTATAGTTATCACCAGCGTCAGCGCAACATCCCAGTTCTCTTTTTGTTACCTTTCCTTCTGTGCATCTCAATCTAAAACATTTTGGCCAAGTCAGTCCTCTGAGGCTCCAAATGCCTATAGGTCTGAAGCCAAGGCCTCTCTTACTTTGAGCACCGGCTGCCTTCGACTCAAGTTCTCATTGGTATAAGTTACAACCTTATCATACTCTTCTTTGTCCGAATCATAATCTCTATGCTTGGTAACGCCTACCGAAATCCGAAATATGACTGAGGTTGGCTCTCGGCTCCACTCTCATGTATCTCAGCTCACATTAACGTCTTCGTCTCTTGTTTGGCGTCTCTCTTCGTTCATATCGCAACTATGCATTGGCGGTATAGGTACCACTAGCCTCAGCTCAGCGGTCATTCCATTGATTTCAGCCAGCACAACTTTATCATAAATTTTATATTTATACAATAACATAGTCCTGTTCAATTTTCTTGGCAGTTTGCTCGGTCCGTTTTTCCTCTCACCCTTGTTCTACAGGATAATATTACCTGCACCGAACACCGCTGAAGACGTACCAGCGACGCTCCCATGGGCACCGATTCAATATAGAACAAAGAAAAAACCCGCACTTCAATCATGACACACTAAAGAACCTAGGAAACTGATCAATTCAATACAAGTCACCTGAGTCGTCCGACTTCAACAGCTCCAACCACTTGTACTGGACTCCGAAGGCGCCTACACAGTCATAGGAAACAAATTGGCGTTACGTGACTGCGAATATACGCGAGGATAATCGGTCAGATACAATCTTGCCAATGTTCTATCAACAGCCGGCAGTGTTCCAGGACGTGGTGGGTCTTCGGCTGGCAAGCCTTTCCCCTACAAAAGGCCACACATGTCTGTTTAACAACACTGCGACGTGGCGGATGTGACTCGCCACTCAATAAAGTCACCGCCCCTAACACAGTGGCTAGTTGACCGACACCACATTTACAAGTTCTGTGTATATCTCGGCTCTCGCACGAACTCGCCTACATATACGATTAGTGACGTACCACTATTCTTAAGTATTTTTCACCCGTTTCCTCATACTTCACTCATTGACTTACATTGCTTACGGGACCTCATCGGACTAGTTCCTCCTCAACATACCATATAAGTGATCTGATTACTATCTTTACCACTCGCATTGCGTGTACATAGACTACATACAACATTTAGGCTCTATGGCCCCACACTATTGTCTCCAACTGTGCTACTCCCAATGTTGGTGCTTCTTATTCCGCTATCATGTACAATAAAGCAATATGCTGATCATGCCGAAAACGCGTGTCTCGCTTTGTCGAGAATAAAATATTTATTTAAGTGTCATCAAGCTACAGCTGAAGCATGTGCAAATAATTGGCGGGCAGATTTTAACACAATGCGAGCAAAGGTTTCAGTTCTGCCTTGCGCGATCATCGTGGCTGACACCGTTGAAACAACCTGGTGGAAGTTTAAGATATGCCCCACCGAGATCTCTGCTCCCCACATCCCACTCATTAGGAGACAGGTGACATGGGCGCAGTCACGGTGGATAGACCATTCAGGTAAATACCTGCTCCGGAAACTGCTCCAAGACTTGGCGAACTTACCAAGCGGCTTCATCAAGCAGCACCTACGGATGCTATCTAGCGGTTAGAAATAAATTTAAGCAACATCTTAGAACTCTTCGTCTCCAGTACGAAGAGGCTTTGGCTGACGCAGTCGCAACAAATCCAAACAAGTTCTTTGCTTACTTAAAGGGGGGCAGCGGTTCAAACTCGTCTACACCGTTGTTACTACAAGCGGACGGGACCCGTGGGCATACGGAATGTGATAAGGATTGTATACTTAACGAAAAGTATACTGATAACTTTGCTCGTGCTGCCTCGCCACCTTAGGTTGAGCTGGTCACAAATTCACGGTAGGTTCTTGCCTAAATGACATACGCATAAGGAGGGCACAAGCCTCCGAGCTATTGCAGGAGCTAAATCCTTCCAAAGCTTCTGGCCCTGATTATATTCACCCGAAGCTCACACATAACTTGGTCGCTTTGCTAAGTAGTCCACCAACATGCGTGTTTACAATATCGGTCGACAGCTGTACCCGCGGAATGGAATGAGGCAATCATCTATCCGACGTTTATGGGCGCTGACAGAGACCTGCTCGCGAACTACCGGTCTGTCAGCTTGTATGTTGCCTGGGATTTGCTTGGTAATGGCTGATTCATCACACCTTACTTCTTCCTGACCCAGGTGGTTGGCATTTCCTAGACTTTGTCTCACCTCTTGTGTCCTGTAACTCTGCTTGCCTCTTTAATTATCACCTTGCATCTACTAGTCCTCTTCTTTCTGCCTAACCCAGTCTCGTCTAAGCTGCTCCGCTTGTTTACTAACAGCTGCTTGGAGATTGAGTTATACTAACTCAAGTTTGGCACTTCCACTTCTCCTTTTGTCTACCCACGCTTTGATAGCTACTGCTAACCAATTTTACCCTAAAACCATTTTATTGCAATGCTACGCTTATCCCAATCTCACCCCACTTGGCTCGCTTGCTGTCTGCCTGATGCGTTCGTCTCGCCTTGCCCCAGATATCTTTGCTGTTTCTTTACCTACCCAAGAAGCTTGAAGTACCGTCGCTATTGCTTGTTGAGGACTTCAAGCTCTGGAACATGCTGGATATCTCCGGGGGCTCTGAAGAAATGTAGAGTGCATTGAATCGGCTATGGGATGGAAAAATCGTGTGGTCACTGTCTATAATTCAGGCGAAATGTTCTGTCCTTCGCATTGAAGTTGCTAATCACCTCTCTTGCGATGAATATCGCAAGTCTTCCACAGTGGTCTGGACACCGCTAGTGCCAGCGCAACACCCCAGTCCTCGATAGCTTCCCTACGCTACTGTGCCTTTCCTTCTTAATCCTCCCGGATTAGTCCGGCCTCTGAAGCCCCAAATTATTGTAGGTCTCCAATCAAGACCTTTACTCTCATGCGCATCGACTGCCATTGACTAGGGTACTCAGTGGTAAAAGCAACAGCCTCATTTTGCTTGTCTCGGTCTGAGTCATTATCTGCATGCTTGGTCCACCCTACCGGCCTTGAAACCTTCGGTCTTTGATTGTGCTTAGCTTCGCTGTTTCCCTACCAAGTTATTTAACACACAATAATTTCTGCCTCGCTCATTTACATCCTTGCCTACTCTATTCCCTATAAGACTCCATACTACTACTACTACTACTACCACTACTTGTCTACGCCGTACTCTGTGGTGTTCACACCCCCGTCTATCGGACAGATATCCCTCTCATTCCACCAGCACCAGCTGCTGACCACTTGAACTTGTTTAAGTCTCCTCCTCTCCTAGGTTTAACCACACCCTACCTTATATTTGTACGCCACCTCTTATGGTCAATATCGTAACCCTTTAATAGTGGTCTAGAAAACCCTAGCTTAAGCGCAGCACCCCAGTCCCCGGGTGCATCACTTAGCACCTGGCGGTGCTGCCGGTATTATTCCCTTACCATTGGTCCCTTCCAGAGTCGGTACCACGGTCGTTTACTCTCTACAGCTATTACAATTATTACTGTTTGTTCTTTCTCTTGTTTTCAACTCTGTACACCTATCCGCCTATGCTGAGCCTAAAAATGCATGCCTCTCCAGCATATTAATTAAGCAAGCTGCCAGCCACTCCCTAACCAACCGTCTATTTGACTTTTGCTTTCCAGATTGGACTTATAAGTTATAGTGGCACAGCTAGCAACTTTTGGAGCTGCTGCTCACACTACGGAGCTTACTGGACCCTTTCAGCGCTGGCTCCACAACACTTTTCTCGCTACAGCCGTAGTATTCAATCTCTTCTCGCTCCGTTTCTAATGCTGAATGCCTATCAGTCCGTGCTTTGTCATACGGCTGCGGGCAGTTTCTTCCTCATAATTAATCTGACTTCCAATACTGTCTTTTCACGCCGTCTGTTTGACTTGTTTTCAGCACGGTAATAGTCCCTGTCTCTTTCTGCTATTCCAGGTCGTTTTAGGTCGGACTTTTCAACCGTATTCTCGTTACAGCTGTAGTAAATAATTCCCATTTTCGTCACAAGTACTTTGATATGCCGTCTCACGCCATCACCCAGTTGTTCCTCTAACATTGCTTACTGGACCCGTTACGGTGTTATTTTCGTGGATCGCTAATTCGGCGTAGCAACTACAATAGCTCTCACACGGGCTCGAACGATGAGCTCGATCACTGTCCACCGATCGTTCAACCTATATCTTAGTCGCATAGTACACCACTTACTCTATTCTTCTGATCCCCTCAACTCATTTACCGGTTAACAACGCCTGATACTCCCGCATAGTCGAGAACAAAGTATTTATTTATTTATTTATTCCAACGCGGGACAAGTTTAGCGTACGCTAGGCCGATCCGGACAGCATTTGTCTCTCAATTCAACAAATATAAATAACTTCTTTATTCTCGTGCAATACGCGGCACGCCTATGTATGCATGAATAGGTTAAAGTTACAACTAAATGTCGGGGATGTATAAAACATTGATCAAATTAGCCGTGAACATTGGAGCTGATTTCATTCATGGATGTATAAGTGCATGTCTTTATCGGTGATTCTAGCTTGAATATATGTCAAAACAATCGATATTAATCGCGTGGATAGTATGAGAAGGGTTGGGAGACGTCGGTAACGGGAGTGCGGTTGGTTGATTGGGTTGTCATGGGGCCGTGACTTTCGTCAGAGGCTAGTCACATCCACCTCGTCGCAGTGGTATTAAACAGACATCGGTGGATTTGCATAGTGAGAATGCTTGCCAAGCGAAAACCCACCGCGCCCTGGAGCACTGTCACTAAGCATTTATTGGAACAGGGTAGAACCGAAACACCCGTTGGTGTCTAGATAAGTAACGTATTGTTGTCGATTGAGCAGCCTGCGATTGCCGACAAGCCGTAAGCGAGCGGTTGGGGCTTGACAGGCGGGACCAGTGGTTAGGTAGTTATAGATAGATTCAGGTATGTTATGATTATCATTTGTTTAGAAGGCTTTTTGTGAACAGGCCTTGGCTGATCCAAGCCTTTGGATAAAAACATTCAGGTCAAATTGTCCAGGGATATTAGACCAGGACGGGAGTGAGTGGGTTGAAGGTATGATTTGATCGATTTTTGTCTTTGTAGCTTTATTTGGTCTCAGACAACCAGGCCAGATGGGATCCTTGCTAAGTTTCTGCTGATACCTTCTGACCTCGTGGAAGCTAAGAGAAAAGTAAAGCAAAGGTGAGCATCAACGTCTGCCAAGTACACCAGTGACAACATGTGGCGTGAAGATAAAAGTCATATATGTACCAACAGGATAAAAAGGATACTTGAGGAGCAAAGAAAATATTTGGTGTTTTGTGTTCTGCGACCATCTGAAGTATCCGTGCGGGCGAACGGTGCTTAATAACTAGAAGCAGGAGTGGGATAATGAATGAGAACTAAGGGAAGAGGGTGGCAGAGGAAAGGATAAAGAGAAAATGAATAGGAAAGCCTGCAAGCTGGGTAAATGTATAGGTACTAGTTGCCCTGGAATTACCTTCCAAGGTGGTTGGGGTCTATAGCAACGAGATAGGAAAGACCAGCGTCACCTCATCAAGCTAGAAGTGAGAATAAAGGTGAATAAGTCTTTGAAACTCAAAGCCAGCGACGGGATTCTAGGAAGTATCACCAGACAGTAGTGAGGGAAATGATCGGTGTCAAGTAGCTAGAGGCCGAGTCGCGCTTAGAGACCAATAGTTTTAAAGCAATAACAAGATAAGAAATGCACGGCATTCTGCGTTAATCCAATGCTTGTTCAAGGTTAGAACAAGCAAAACATTCCTACGAGAAAATCTGTTGCAGACAAGGCTCTATGCCTCATTGTAGTATGCGAGGTAAAGAAACAGCAAAGATATCTGGGGCAAGGCGAGACGAACGCATCAGGCAGACAGCAAGCGAGCCAAGTGGGGTGAGATTGGGATAAGCGTAGCCTTGCAATAAAATGGTTTTAGGGTAAAATTGGTTAGCAGTAGCTATCAAAGCGTGGGTAGACAAAAGGAGAAGTGGAAGTGCCAAACTTGAGTTAGTATAACTCAATCTCCAAGCAGCTGTTAGTAAACAAGCGGAGCAGCTTAGACGAGATTGGTTTAGGCAGAAAGAAGAGGACTAGTAGATGCAAGGTGATAATTAAAGAGGCAAGCAGAGTTACAGGACACAAGAGGTGAGACAAAGTCTAGGAAATGCCAACCACCTGGGTCAGGAAGAAGTAAGGTGTGATGAATCAGCCATTACCAAGCAAATCCCAGGCAACATACAAGCTGACAGACCGGTAGTTCGCGAGCAGGTCTCTGTCAGCGCCCATAAACGTCGGATAGATGATTGCCTCATTCCATTCCGCGGGTACAGCTGTCGACCGATATTGTAAACACGCATGTTGGTGGACTACTTAGCAAAGCGACCAAGTTATGTGTGAGCTTCGGGTGAATATAATCAGGGCCAGAAGCTTTGGAAGGATTTAGCTCCTGCAATAGCTCGGAGGCTTGTGCCCTCCTTATGCGTATGTCATTTAGGCAAGAACCTACCGTGAATTTGTGACCAGCTCAACCTAAGGTGGCGAGGCAGCACGAGCAAAGTTATCAGTATACTTTTCGTTAAGTATACAATCCTTATCACATTCCGTATGCCCACGGGTCCCGTCCGCTTGTAGTAACAACGGTGTAGACGAGTTTGAACCGCTGCCCCCCTTTAAGTAAGCAAAGAACTTGTTTGGATTTGTTGCGACTGCGTCAGCCAAAGCCTCTTCGTACTGGAGACGAAGAGTTCTAAGATGTTGCTTAAATTTATTTCTAACCGCTAGATAGCATCCGTAGGTGCTGCTCGATGAAGCCGCTTGGTAAGTTCGCCAAGCCTTGGAGCATTTTCCGGAGCAGGTATTTACCTGAATGGTCTATCCACCGTGACTGCGCCCATGTCACCTGTCTCCTAATGAGTGGGATGTGGGGAGCAGAGATCTCGGTGGGGCATATCTTAAACTTCCACCAGGTTGTTTCAACGGTGTCAGCCACGATGATCGCGCAAGGCAGAACTGAAACTTTTGCTCGCACTGTGTTAAAGTCTGCCCGCCAAATATTTGCACATTCTTCAGTTGTAGCTTGATGACACTTAGTTATAGCACAACGAAAAGGTATGCAGACATGGTCACTTGATTCTAAGGACAGCCGTATATGATATCACTTGCGAAAATGTGCAACTTCGAAAAAATGAGATGCAAGGTAGACGGTAGTTGGCTTCTCGTAATTCTACTCGGGAAGTTCACGAACTGATGCAAACGAAGTTGCAACGTCAGCTCGAGGATATCCAAACCGAACTGCCCACCGCTGAAGTGCATGCTAGCTCAGGCTAGTGGACTTCAGAGAGGTTAAACTCTCCAGGCATTTGACACCTATTAACAGGCTGGGTACGGATATGCTCAACAACCTATCTGGAGATACTTCCAGGACTTCCAAATACCACTACAACTTAAACTTGAGTAGAGGAAGTGCACGCAATAGTCGACGGGGTTTCAACAGTTTGATCCGGCGACTGTAAAGCACAGGTAATCAGCACGTCAATTGTACAGCTCACATAAATTCCGATGCCATTGCCTTGGCGAAAACTCGGTTTGCACTGAGTGCGAGTGATATAGCAACTCGGACGCACCCACGGATTTGTCACGCTCCCCTGCTCGACTATGTCATCGTACGTCAGCGTGATATGCGTGAAGTGCGCATGACACGTGTACTGCGTGGAGCTGAGTGTGGCACTGATCACAAATTGGTTCGGACCAAACTATACATATATTTTCTTAAATCGTGCATTGCACTCCCGCCGTGAATCGGCGTAAATTTAACATTCTCTCCCTCGGTACTGTGGCAAAACGTACTTAGCTGGAGAAGGCGATGGCTGCACGCCTGTGTGGTGATGTGGACTGTATAGCCACAGTGGGCGACCTGTGGCACCACATTCGCGACCAGGTGACAGCTGCTGCGGAGGAGACCATCGGGCGCGCCAACTGTAAGCGGCCTGATTGGTTTGATGACAACAATGTGACGATTGACGCATTGGTGTCAGAGAAGAACGCAGCATTTGCTGCACGTGTTGCAGACCCCAGTGACTTGGGGAAGAAGAGTCAGTTTCGCAAACTTCGACGGCGACTGACCCGAGAGCTCTGTCGCATTAAAAATGCATGGTGGACGGGGAAGGCGAAGCAGATGAAATGCTAGGCCGTACGCCGTCAACACAAGGAATTCTTTGACTCCTTGAAGGCGGTGTATGGACCGAGATTGGAGTCACTGAGGACACTGATCGATGGGAGCTCAGGCGCACCCAGACTGCAGACATAATGCAGATCTGGCGGAAACACTTTGACTGTCTCTTGAACAACCGTTCAGAGATGGATTGGCCTACATTGAACGGCCTGGAGCAGCACGATGTGAAGGCGAGTCTGACGGATCCGCCGACACTGGATGAGACGCAGAGAGCACTTGCTCAGCTGCGAAACGGCTAGTGTGCTGGAGCCGACGGGATCCCGCCTGAAGTATTGAAACACGGTGGACCCGCGTTGTTGACTGCGCTGCACCACTTGGTGCAACGCGTGTGGATTGAGGAGGAGGTGCCACCTGAGCTGAAGGATGCCCTTGTGCTACCACTGTACAAGGGCAAAGGTACCAAGCAAATTTGCACGAATTACCGTGGCATCAACTTGCTGAGTTGTGTGGGCAAATTGATTGCCCGAATCCTGCTCATCCGCCTCGTCAGTCAGGTTGTGGAACCTAACGTTGCGGAGGAGCAGTGTGGATTCCGTTCGTGTCGCAGCACTATAGATATGGTGTTCGCGGCTCGTCAGTTGCAAGACAAGTGCAGAGAACGACACCAGCCTTTTACTCGCTTTTTTCGATTTCACCCAGGCATTTGATAAGGTGAACCGCGAGGCATTGTTGCTGGTGTTGGGTAAGTTTGGTTGCCCGCGTAAGTTTGTAAGTTTAATTGAATGTCTGCACGGTAGTATGCGAGCGAGGGTGCAGCTGAGTGGAGAGACCTCGGATGACTTTGCAGTTGGCTCTGGTGTGAAGCAAGGCTGTGTCTTAGCTCCTGCCCTGTTTAATATCTATCTTCATGCAATGTTGTCTTGTGCTTTTGGTGCGGCTTGTGCTTACGGTGTTCCTGTGGAGCACCGTATTGATGGTGGGTTGCTGAACATCCGTCGTTTCGGTGCGAGAACTCTAGTCTGTGAGACAACTATCCGTATGTTGCTGTTTGCTGACGACTGTGCGTTGTTTGCACACAGCGCGGATGAGTTGCATCACATGACTAATGTTCTGGCTTCGACAGCGGCCAAATTCGTGCTCACCATCAACACAAGCAAAACTGTCTGTCTGTTTCAGCCTTCTCCGAAGGTGCTATCCTCAATATTGCCGCGAATCAGCATTGGTGCTGAAGTATTGGAAACCAACTCCCGCTTCAGCTACCTTGGGAGTGTGATGTCGACTGACCAGCAGCTACACGTTGAGTTGCGTAATCGCGTGTCGAAGGCAGCGGCGGCATTCGGGAAGCCTGAGTACCGAGTGTGGAACAACCATCAACTTAACATTGGCACAAAGCTGATGGTGTACAAATCCATGGTACTGTTCGTTCTTCTATAAGGTAGTGAAACGTGGACGATGTACCGGCGGGATGTGCGATATCTCGAGCGGATCCATCAGCAGTGTCTGCGACGGATTTTGCACATCGGCTGGGACGACATAGTTGCAGACACGGAAGTATTGCGCCGAAGTTGGATGTATGCAGTGGACGGCATACTTTTACTGCGAAACCTGAGATGGCTCGGTCATGTGAGCCGGATGGATTCGACGCGAATACCGAAACAACGTTTATACGGTCAGCTGAGTATAGGGAAGCGGCATGTTGGGAAACCAAAGTTACGTTACCAGGACATGATTAAAGTGAGCCTCACACGTTCTAATCTTGATTGCAGATCATGGGAATCGAAGGCGGTTGATCGTGGTTCATGGCGCGATTTAATCACAAAGGCAGTTGCTGAAGTGCTGGAGAAAGCCCTCATGCATGCAGAGAAGAAGCGGCAAGTGCGGAAGCGGCAAGGACCGATGAATTGTACTCCATCGACATCGAACGCATGGTGCTGTAGAACATGCGGTCGCGAGTGCCTTAGTCAGGCAGGTCTAGTGAGCCATGAGAGAGGTCACTCGGGACCACTGCCGAAGCGACGACGGGTCCCGCAGTGAACGTAGGCAGCACCGGCGCAGCGTTTGTAGGCACGCTGAATTCGATTTACTAACCGCGTGCTTGCATGCTAAGTCACTTTATTTCAGGTGGTGGGTTTTCGGTTCTCTCATAATGCCTTTCTTTCTCATATAAATGTCTAGTAGGCCATGCGCTGTGCCATTTGGGGCCACTACAGAAGTGACGACGGGTCCTGCAGCGAATTGCGACAAGCTGGCGCAGCGTTGGTAGGCACGCTGAATCCGATTTACTAACCGCGTGCTTGCATGCTAAGGCCCTTTATTTCAGGTGGTGGGTTTACAGTTTTTATCTTAATGCTTTTCTTTCTCATATAAATATCTCCCTGTACTCTATTCCATTAACTTGCGCACATCACTTCAGCCAATTGTATTTGATTTCCATAACATTTTTGTGTTCGTGGCATTCCGTGAACTTCCTGACCTCGTGCACTTAGCTAGGATTAGTTTGTAAACAACTTATTACGTATGCTATTTAATTAAGGTTTGTGTCACCGTTTCCTTATGCATTAATCAGGTTTTCTCTTTCTCTTTTTCTTTTTCTCTCTCTCAATTGTTTGGCTGTTGTTTGATATCCTTGGTGTGACTGCGCTTGATGTGTATGTTGACAAGGTGCCTACCTGTCTATTACCCACTACCTCGTCTATACTGGCTTCAGGAGACAGTTGGTCGTTGCTGGAGGGACGGAGTGCACGGTTCTTGTGGCCGTGTTAGGCTCGAAGAGTGGTTCCATGCACTCAGTATGGAGCGGACTACGGTCTAGCCACTGCCTTGTGTGCGCTTGATTCCCCAAATACAGCGTGCTTGTGTTTGCCTGTGAAGCAGTGTGGGCCGGCTCCGTTGATGAAACGTGGTTCCCATCCGCATGCCCCCGGTCTTATTCCTTCGGGTTTACACTGGATATGGGGTGTGTGGTTTGAGCTGTGGGTGGTGCAGCGCAAGCCATCTATGGTCCCTCTGTAGGCGCAGACGTCCTGTGGCTCGCCACAGTGACAGGCAAATCCGAAACCGGATGTCGCCAACCATGATTGATACTAATAAATGTGGACGATGACTTACTCTCTGGTGTCTAAGCTTATAGTTCTTCATTGTTTCTTTAGTGGAATACGGCGGAAGAAGCTGCCATTGCCCTGGAAACAGATTTTAGCTTGTTGAAAGGCAAATGTATGGTGCCTTCTCTAACAGCACAAGAGTATGCAATTGCGCAGTATATGAGGTAAAAAGCCTGTGGAGCACCAGAAAAATAATTACGCCATTTCGGCACCGTGGGTCAACGTGAAAGGTTCACCCGCGAATACCATTTTTGTTATCTAAGCAGAAGCGTGTTAGTAAACCTGCTGTACATCAAGGATAACCGGCTCTATACGCTGCGGTAAACAGCCGTTTACCCCGGGGTGCACGGCCGTTTTCTTAACCCGCTTCGGATTGGTTAACAAATGAAGTACGCCAGTGTGATCTTTTTACCTTAACCATTTGGTAAACGGCTGTTTAGCTAACACGTCTACAGACATGTAGGCCTGCGGGTCGCATGTTCCTGCCACCTCATTGCCTATAACAACGACAGTAACGGATACCAAAAAGGCCTGCGGAACCGTAGATGTTCAGTGTTGCCGGCTAGAGAAAAATATATACATGTAAGTATATTGAATTCCTATACTATGTGGTGATGCAAAGCTACGCAAGCACTTGCAGCTCGCAGAGAAGTAGTGCCGTACTCTTCGCCTCATAGCTTAGTAATCGGAAGTTATTAGGCAAGCTGAAGAAGTAGTAGACACACTAGTAAACACGCACAGGCCATAAGAGGATACATTTCAACCTTATGGGGACGTACTCGGGCCCACAATTTGCACTTGTCGGCCTTAGAAGCAATAGTTATTTGGCAAAACATCTCGCCTGTTGCTGGCTCTCTCTAGTAGAGCGGCGGTTGCTGCAGCGGTTGTTGTGGTAAGGTAAAACCCGTAGACGCTATAAAATGCCAAGGCAGCCTGCGGCGTATGCCTATCTTTGCCACGAGATAACAAATCCTCTTTATTGCATATCTGTTAAACAAACATGCTTGTTGGAATGTAATGCAGTAAAAGTTCCAGATTTTCCAACCGCGAAAGTCTCGTGCCCGCCGGAATAACTGACATCCGCTGTGTTTTTCTGTGTGAGTTAACGAACTAAAATGCCATTAAGGGAGTCCACCTAGCATGAGCTGGGAATGTGTGCAAGTAGGCTTTTCTGTGATAGGTTTAAGGTAAATGCACTGCGTACGAATTGCTTCCGTTTATCCACATCCTCAAGCAACGCATTTAAATATATCAATTTCCTACCACACATAACCAGCAGGTGTTGGAGCCTATCGTCGTGCAATTTCGCGTCACTCATTGCATCGGATAAACCACGAACGGGTTCCTTCATGCGTAGATACGCTTCTCTATGCGTCAGTGACTTGCTGAAAAAGAGAATTATATACTTAGTTGTTGTGGTGGATGGGAACCTACAATGGCATGCAGCATGCTTCCCGCATCCCCTTGCCCAGTTTTTTCAAATTCGGAGTTGCTGATGGACTCTCTTAAAACGGTAGTCCATTAAGACACAAATGTATTCTGCATGCTACTGAATTCCTGAGAACAGCCGAAAGAAGGTTTCGCGTTTCTAAATATCGCGCTAGCAAAGGTTAGTTAGTGTGACTTTACCTTGAAAGGTAGAGGAACATACGGCGATTGGCTTTGCGGTACCGGGGTTACAAAGTGAAACACCATTGCAGTTTATGACGTACTGGTAAGTAATGATGGGGTGCTGGATGTATATGTGCTGTCCAGGGCTGCATGGAAGTCAAACGTGGGCACAACACCGTATCTTTTGGATCCTGCCTTGCCGAGCTGACGCTTGTTGGATGTCGCTGGAGCAACCACCTGCACCTGCCGTAAAGCACGACACCAGTTAAATTTAATTACACATACACCGTTCTGCACATACATTTTGGGTTTCGATGTGCCTTCCAGTGTGTCCGCGAATGTTGTCGTCTGAAATATTAAGGCCCGTTCTGTAGTTCGTGCGTCTTCGTCGTCATGCAACGATGATGAGCATTAATGAACACCTACCATATCTGGCTACCATATGTACATTGGACCCTACACCGCCCTGAGATGCCGGCATATGTAAGGTACCAGCATTTCATTAGTTTACCCATCTCAGGTCCGTCAAAATAGCCTTCCCGCTAGCAGGGAGCAGCCAGGTGCTGCTTATGACTGCGTACTTCCGGGTGTGGCCAGACTCGATGCGGACAACGCAGAAATGCGGTTCGGTCATAGTACGCTGAAATGAAAGCAAGGGGACATAAGGAACGGTACACATACAGTTGGGCAGTAGATAACGGCAAATGGTTTCCATAGGCTTCACCCGTTCCTGCCGGAAACTGTCTCATTCAACATCCCAGGTGAATAATCCACGTACTCATGTGCACATTTTGTTGGCGGTGTGCAGCAAAAATAATAACGAACTTGACGGAAACTTCTAAACAAATCGCCTTGCACTGAAATTTTGCAATGTGTTTCAGAATGCACTTCTCTTGAAGTCCCAATGCCAGGAAAACCCAACGGTTTGAGGACTTGACGCTATGGCTGTATCGGTTGCTTAGCCCGGTAATTGGTCAGAAATTTATATATAACATGATGCTCGGCTGGTCTTCTACATTTACAATACGGTTTACATACCTTGAGTTCCTTGAGTGGTAGAGAGCAGAACGGAGGTCCCATGGCAGCTCCTTCATATTTTCTAAGGGTTGCAGGCGTAAAACCTGTGTCATAACTTAGGATGACGCAGCATTTCCGGAAAAATCCTGTTTTACTCATTAGAAAAATGTCCAGCAAATGTACGAAGGTCGCTTCTTTCTACACAGTGGCAATAGGGTCTGGCAGTCGATTCCAGTCCTCAAGTTGTCGCGTAGAGATAACAACATCTGAGAGGACTATGAACCTCCTCGGGTTAAACATTTTGCAACTTGACCTCGAGGCGAACTGACAAGCCCCAGCGGAAACAATGCCGCAGCTCGTTTCCCAATTCTCCTCTTAGGTTACGCCTACAGAAGTATAGCACCTGTTAAGGATGGCTGTGGGCTACGGTTTGTAGGGGCATCCTTCTTCACGATATTTGGGTCAATCAACCACTGTGTACGTTAAACTACTACGGGCACGCGTTCGTTATGTTAGCTCAGACGGTAGAGCGCGAGTGCAATTCTTCAACGTCGATGGAGTACGCATCGCAGGACGACTACATACAATACATACTAAACGAAGTCAACACACTTATAAGGTGCTTCAATAGTTTGTGGGATAAAGTACCTGGTACAGTTACCTTTGTGAATCTGACCAAAGGTAAAAAATTCGGACGTCGACTGGGTAATGCCGGCTAAGTGTAGTTCGCTGGCGAAAATAAAATGTCCAATATGTTTGTGTAAACAACAGTTACGCAACATACCTTGGTTTCCTTTGACAAATCATACGATGACTTTACTTACCACATGTTAGCGGCTGCATGCCGTATCGCCAAGGAGCTGCATTCATGGGACGCACCTCTCTTTACTGGCCTACGCCTTTGCCTAACTTTGGCATGGGAAACCGGTATTTAAGGTACGCCATGTGCTGTTAGGATTCAGTGAAGCAAACCCTAGGATCCTTTTCTAGCAGAATGAAGACATAGCTAGATATCTTGAGAATTTCCGCGGATATATTATGCTAACTAGGAGGTAAAAGAGGGTGAGTGGTAACTATGTAACGGAAATTAATGAACGTAAACCCCAGCTGTCAGGATGCAGAAATCTTTACCGGTTTACCATGTACTACGCAAGTGAAGGGAGTAAGCCGCGGTTTAACGTACGATGGTAGAGAGCAAAAGAAAGTAAATCTTGTCAGCTCCATCGCTTCCCGATTATTGCGTGGAGGCCGAGGTTCATTGCTTAGCGGCATTTAATGCGGGATCGTGTCAGCTACAACGGAAGATACAAGGGCCCGTCCTACTCACGTGGCAAGCATCCTGCATTCGCTTAAACCTTCCTAGGTCGGGTCATCGAGCACATGCTTCGGTACGTCGCTCCCATGGTTGACTATGCCAGTAGATAGAACGAGAGCAAGACGAACCTGGAGCAACCTGGGCTTAACCAGCTTCCAGTTGTGGTCACAAGTTAGAAATGCAGACCGGGCTTAGAGCCAGTTTGTTGTGGGCATAATGTAGTAAGTGTGGTAGTATACGTTGTCACATGTTGGTTATGTTGGTTGTTAAGGTTAGAAGGTGTCTATTGAAGGTACACCTGAGGAGTTAGTGCACGTGGTAATATAAAATTTGGTTAAAGTTTACGCCGCTGTTGTTCAACTGTATAACAAAGTGCAGTTATTAGGTGTGGCGCGCCCTTGATAGCCGTCGGCATGGTGGACGATCTACAGGTCAGGACAGGTGCCCAGAGCAGTATAAGGTTGCGCCTAACTACCAACCTTCTTCTTTCACCAGCAAGCAACCAAAGGCCTTCGTTGCTTCTGCTTCCGAGTGCAGTTGTTATCACTGCAAATAACAAAGCACAAGAAAACAGTTTTGTTCATTCATCCTTCATGAGTTATCTTCAACTGGCCTTTATACGTTTGCAGTAGTGCTAAAAATTGTTCTAACCAACCTTTTTCTATACCTCTCTTTACGGCGTCAACCGTTGTACAGTTCTCCAACGTAGGGGAAGCTAGTTCTAGCTTCCAACAACGCGGTTCGCGAAGTATTGTCCCTTTTATCTAATCTAAACTTTCGATGCCTGAGCTTAAGATGATGACCTCTCAGGTGGTCTTATGTAGCTGGCACAAACAGGTTGGTAACCTTGTGCCATTGAGGCACATTGTCATCAGAAAATGCTTTAGTTGGTCCATACTCAATCGGCGCCTATCCATAAACAACAATACCAAGCTCTTTAGACTTTCATCATACGGCTTTGCAATTTCACAATTAAGCATTCGACTCGTTCGTTTCTGTACCTCCTATTTACATATAGCCTACTTCCGGAGAGACGGCATCCATGCTTGAACAAATTGTTCTAATTGGAGCATTACCACCGCTTTATATAATGGCAGGAATACATCCAAATTAGCGCTACATATAGTCCTCTTGAAGCAGCAGAATTCCCGAGGTGCTTTGTTGGGCGCACGCTAACATTGTGCTGAAGGTTTGAATTAATTCGTAATAATGACACCAAGGTCCCGTGCTTTCTCAACATGCTGCAATGTCAGGGGTCCAGTTGTAGTCTGCACTGTGACCCCATCATTGATGGAAGCCAGCAGCTACCATTTACTTGCGTTACCGGGCAAACCACATAACTAAATGAATAAAAGAATAAACTTTATTCTCGGCCATGGGAGGGATGCCTTCGAGAGCATGATCAAATAAGTGCAATTATACGGACGTGCCATGGCAATTGTAACAGTGACAAACGGAGAGTGTAGAGGCAATCCTTTTTAAAACTGTACAAATAGAACAGAAGTAAAAATGGGGTAAACCCATTGTTGTGAGTTCGGGCACGTTCGTATGGGCATATTTAGTCTGCCAGAAAGTATAGTAGCAATTCAGTAACCATTTGGCGTACCAGCAAAATTTGAGACGGTGCGTGTACGTTGCGTTGCAACGTTTTATATCCTGCGTTGCATACAGTAGCGTTTTAGCCCTTTTTGTGTTACTCTAACTTGACACATTCCTACTACGGACTCCTGTGTTCCGTTTTTGGACGTTTTACAACAAATTTTTCCACCGTCATTTGTCGCGTTCACCTTTTTCCTTTTTCCTTATATACCCATGTGTTTACTTGTTGTTATATCTAATATTTACAGCATGACCGGCAAACATTGCGCGCCCCCTTATCTCTACATCTCACCTTCTGTGAACATAGACTTAGTACAACCTTTGGGCCATATGGGTCCACACTACTGCCTCTATGTTTAGTACTCCCGCCCTTGGTGCTGCTAACCATGCTTTCATGTACAATATTGCAATGTGCTGATCTTGCCCAAAAGGCGTGCCGCGTTTTATCGAGAATAAAATATTTATTTATTTATTTATCTGTCAAGAAGCCTAAGAAATCCCTAGCGCCTTCGACCGCCAAGGCTGGTCCACTCCAAACACCGGAGTGCAACTTATACTATCGGATCCACTAACTGAGGTTTTGCAAAAGGTTTCTGCTCTCGAAAGCCAAGTGAACGAGCCGAAAAGTCAAATTGTGACTATTACGGAGGCCCTTGGCAAGCTCACAACTTTTGCCAATTTAACCAAATCCCAAAGTTAAGAAAAGCTGTCAGATATATTCTCAACTAGTGGACTATTGAGCGTTATGGCGCACGAAGTCAGTGAACGCATTCGCCGCGCCAACAACGCTATTGTACTCAATGTAATGACAAACTGCCTCTTTAGAAAGTGCAGCATACACTTTTAGAGGCTTGTCAAATTCAGCCTAGTTGTTGCATAGCCACTCGTTTGCGAAAGCCCACTGGCCGATCTTGCCAAATCGTGATCCAGTTTTGCAACCACCACGATGCTAAATGTTTTATTGACGCCCGATTTCTCCCAAGACATCTGCTTAAACCCGGGCCGATCCTAATAAAATCGGACAGAACACCGCTACCGAGGCCTTTTCTAGCAAATGCAAAATTAACCGGAAGGACAACGCAAAAAACACTATCTTCGGAAGCGCAACTGCCTAACACTCATCTAACTGCAACTCCTGCCGCTTACTCTTTTATGGTTTGTAATGTTTTATGATGTGGAAATGGATATAACTCAAGAGCAAGAAGTAGCCCCAGCCCTACTACAACCGCCTGGGAACAAAGGACGCATTAATAGCACGGAAACTGTGACTGGTGCAATGACTGCTACAACCAGCGCAGCCGTGGAAAAATCACAACGTCACCGTTCATTTAACCTGCCAGACATGCGTGACGCGGAATCAGAAATTGAGAGCATTGACTTCTTGTCGTCTTACAGGTCCCTTATCAGTGTCATTAAAGACCCCGCGCAATCTTCCACTGGTCCGACTTTAACCTCTAGCAACCCCACCGACTATGTTTGATTGCTAAGGCCCCTCCGTTTCCATCAAAGCTTTAACAGTACAGAAAATGTACAACACGCGCACGTTCTAACATGACCAATACAAACCCGCTGGGGTTACCGATTGAGCATAACACCCAGTCGGCCCACACGGACATATCGAAACTCCCACCCCCTATTATGGGCCGAAGCCTACATATGCGATCGCCAAACTGGAACAGTAAGGTCGCCAGACGTATCTACTCATTACTCCAAGCCCCTTACTTCATATGTCAATTTACAGCAAGTAGGGTTTCCTTGCGGGTCGATCCACAATTACATACGGACAACGACCACCTAGATACTTTAACACTCTGAGTGTCACAACCACCGCACCTCCTCGGCCTTCTGAACCCAGCGAACCTGTAACGCGACAACCACATGGGATCACGTCGCGAATCGCCCAAACGTCTCCTGTGTCCCCGTTTTTATTGAACGCAGCTAGTTACGGACCCCAAATCCAGGCATGCCTAGGTCAAGGTACGACGCCTATCACCTGACTACTAAACATGATGCAACTGACACCGAGCAGTCTGCTCCAGCCACTTGGACGACGTTGTTGACCCACCGCACTACCCCTGCCGACTGCTTGATCGCACAACTCAAACTTATACACACCGGAATACACCTGACCCTCCCCTTCAACCTACTATCCCTGACCATTGCTAGCCGCTTACCTTATATACCGCAGGTCCATCGTTTATGCACTTCAAAGCATGCTTACAAACAAGCCTTTCACCACGATGGGGTTCGCCAGGTGCACAGCTGGTCGAAGCCCGCATCCAGACTAGTCTGACTGATTCGTGTACCCTACTACTATTCAATGATCGATCTAACAAAAATAAAATGCACCATACTGCCCCTCTCATACTTCCGTCCAGTCCGCATGTGGTGCTGATAAGTGAAACGCGGCACGCAGCTGATATCCCTGATGCTTCTCTGCACATTCCTGGGCACTGTACTTTCTGTAGCGGACGCATCAATCAACGTGGCGGCAGCTGTCTCATTTACATCAGCTATAAATTCCATGCGTCTTCATTCTAAACCAAACTACTTGGAAATCCCGAAAATTTTGTCGGGATTTAAGCCACAGGGGTTCAAGTTGACGTTCTGATAGGCGGCATCTGCAACCCGCCGCATCCGACTAGTACTGGAGCTAAAAATTGGCTAAGATCTTTAACGAACTTTTATTCCTTCCCACCAGTCATAAAATAATCGGCGGAGACTGGAATAGGCCTCACATCTCGTGGCTTATTCAAGCAGCACGCTCCAGGTATAGGGCCCTCGTAGACACTGTCCTCACACCTGACTTGGCTCAGCATGTGGGCGCACCCCCATGACAGTCCAAGACGCTGGACCTAATATTCACCAACGGTATCCAGCATGCAAATGCCAGCATGTTAGCTAACATTCCGGACAGCGACCACACGGTTGTGAGGTTAGCATTCAAGCTACCCAAATTCCGTCATCATGTCATCTCGGTCTACGCTGCTTTTAGGTCTCTCCGGCAAATGAATTGGGAGGCCTTCTCCTCACTTCTTCGTGCCCTACCGTGGGACACATTCTTCCTGGCAACTAGGACTAACACTGCGACCTGTGAGCTAAATAATAACCTTGATTTCTCTCGATACCCTAGCCTACTGGAACGTTTGATCAGGAGACCTCAAAATCCCCATGACGACCCCACGCGTAAAATTACCCCTACGCTTAGGAAAAGGCGTTCTCGCTACAAAAATACCAAAGATTTCCACCTGGAATAATATATGTACATGGATCCCCCGTTCCATAACCGATGACAAACAACTCTGGCGTGATTACCTTCACTGCCTCAAACATTCCTATTCGCCAGTCACCTGGAGCTATTCTGATGTTATTTCACGGACAGCGTTGCGCTCGTATACGTGGCTTTTCCGATGGCCCTTCACGGAATTTTCACTTGGCTATGGAGACAATCAAACTTACTTACATTTAAAAGAAACCCCGAATGCACTGCGGAGAATGGCATTTTTACCTGTTATGGACATATTCAGCCACAAGAAACAACTTCACTCACCGACTTCATGACAAGTCCAGCGTGGATAGCTGGACACGGTTTGCGAGCAGAACCAGAATATAATATAAAAGCCGGCCTCTATTAACAATGTGTTTACTCACCTGCATCATTATCATTCGACTTTTAGAATCTATTGCATCATTGACCGGCTTCAACGACTGCTGTCGTATCAGTTCTAAGCCGCTCGGCTAACCAACGAAGAATTCTGGCTGTCAACTGACTGTGAATAATAGAGTGCAAAATCGGTCTATACGATACATTGCCGACTTGCACTACTGCCCAACGGAAGCTACGGCAGTGTTCCAGGACTTGGTGGGTTTTTGCCTGGCAAGCACTCTCCCTATAAAAGGCCACAAATATCCGCTTAAAAGCACTGCAACGTGGCGGATGTAACTCGCCACAAAATAAAGGCACAGCTAAACCTTTCACACGGACGCAGTCCTCAGCCTTCTACATCCATCTTGTGCAACCCATCCTACTACGAAGAATGCTTTGATGGAGCACAGATCAGCCCTATTTTGTAATGGCTGTTGGTTGTACCAAAACCTTGCTTGAGCTCCTGTGTTCACGGAGCACCACCTGGCGAAATTATCCCCAACTTGTGTCTTGACGGATTTTTGCGCGCCACAGCGCCCTCATAATCCTTGTTCGGACTATTACCTGACAATATGCCCACTCATATGAACTACACCTTTTCTTTTATACCTTTCATTAAAACGAAATGTTTTAACATTCCACAGAAGCTATGCATGTATGCATATTTGATCACGCCTTTACAGGTGTCTCGTTTTACCGAGAATACACCATTTATTTATTTATTTATAACCGGAATACTACTGGAATCAAGATATTCGCAAAATCATGTATATACTTTAGCTGAGCGCCCTGAGTTGCGCAGTGTGAACAAGGCTAAGTCACTGCTACGACTTAAGAAGCATCGCAGTGGCCGCAAGACTTGCCGGTTAACTCGCTCTTGCTTCCTGATAATAGGGTTATCACTAACGCAGATGGGTTTTGCGAGTTCATTACGCACACTTCGGTGATGCATTCATCAGCGCTAATGGGTTAGCGCTAAATACGTTTTCAATGTTAACGGACGATCGCATTCACACCGATGATTTCAACTTGAACAATATCGGCTCTACACTCACCGAAGCTGACCCACAACCCCGGTCTTGACAAAGCCCCATATTCCTTACTATTACTCGGAGGCACGGCTATTCCAATCCTTCCTCTCAAGGCTTTCACACTCTCCATCACGAGCGGAATCTACTTAACCACATGGAAACACTCCATAGTCTTTCCAAGTCACAAAGGAGGTTGTCGCCAAAATAACGACATCTATCGACCTATAAGCCACACACCCTTTGTGTCTAGGGTTACGGAAAGGATAGTCAAGGAGGGAATGCTTCAATTCCTACTGCTGCGCACTCTCATAAATTGGTCCCAACACGGATTTTTGACGTCAGAAGCTTGCCAAACGTACCAGTTTGAATTCTTGAACTACGTGACACACTCCAATGACTCGGCGCAAGCGCTAGTCATTATCTTTTTGAACAGGAAAAAAGCGTTTGACCGGGTTGCACACAAGGGACTGCTGACGAAACCAGCTGCAATCGGTGCCTCTAGCCATCTTCTTTCTTGGTTTTCTACCTACGTCTCTGCCCAAACGCAGTCCGTAAAACTAGGTTCTACATCTGTCAAAAGAGCACCTGTAATTAGCGGAGTATTTTAAGGTAGGTTACTTGGCCCTATGCTGTTTCTGTTATACATTAATGACGTCTTCCGCGTCTGCCGGTAGGGCACTCTATACGTTTTTTCCGCTGATATCAAAGTTGTATTTTCGTTCCTGCTTAGCTGCGTAAAAATTTGGCCTCTCAGACCTTCAGAACGACAAGCGTGGTCCCGAAAATTGATGCGATAGTTGGAGACTAAAAGTATAAGCAATGATATGTAATGTCATCTCCTACTGTTGTATTAAACCACACAACACCCTAACTCGTAACGGCATTTCCTTAGGCAACAGCTTCACTTTGCGCAACCTCGGTGTGCTTTACTCTAGCTCGCTAACCTTTTCCGAGCTAGCTAGCTATAGCCCTGCCAAAGCCAGTTCTATTATTGGGTATATACTGAAGTCATTAAGCCTGGCTAAGTCTAAGCTCACGCTCTAAAAAGTATTTGCCCGACAGATTTTAGTTTACTGCTCGATGGTTATCTCCAATTCATGGAAGAGTGATAGATTAAGGATAGAGAAAGTCCAGCGATCCTTCACTTACCCCCCTTGGGCCATCTACGCTCAACTATCAAGGACGCTGCAGGCTGTTTGGCCTGGAGCCTCTCTGGCTGCGCAGGCTTAAAGCCAACCTCGTATTCCTCCACAAACTTTGCAGAACCTCTAACTCATTCATGGGCGAATTTTTTCAACCCATGCGCGACACACCTTACCCCATACGCAAAAAGCCGCATTCATTCTCTCTCCCTAAGACACGTCGCAACCTTCGTTCCAACTACTTCCTCTATTGATATGCGCACCTATGGAAAACGCTACCAGGAACGGTTAGAGCATCGGAAACTGCAGTGAAATATTTCTCGACCATAAAGTGACAATCAGCTCCCAAAGTGGCGGAACTTCTATGGGCTGCGTTGCTATAGACGAGTTCTGGCCATAAGAACCTGCTCACATATAAGAAATGTATCCACGCAGTCACCGCATACCCAATTAGACGGATAACTCTCCTGGTCTGGCTGTAATCTAGCCTCGTCTGACCAGTCCACTGCCTTCTGACTGCTTCCAGACATCAGCGTCGTTAACGATTTAGGCACTGCTTTTCAGCACACTGGTCTCCTTATCATCAGACTATTGCTCGGCATGCTAACTGCTTTCATATAGTTACTTTTGACCCAAACTGCTTCTTTTCTCATGACACCACTTTTATTCCCTCATTAAGTTGGCGGCATAATAACGTCTTGCTGATCTGCCCGGTTTCCGCTGAACAGCCTCCTGCTTTCTGACCTCGCACGGACTAGTAGAAGCTAAATGATGTAGGCTATAAAGAGGTAATGCACTGCAACTCTTACTTCAAAAGCATCGCTGATCATAATTCATCCTTATTATTATATGCCTTCCTTACTTAACACGTCTATTCTGCCGACGCTCTGTCAGTGAGCACTCTGGCATTAATAAATCAGCTTTCTCTTTATGATTCAGCTAATTCCTCATCGCCACTCCCAATCAGCAGGCTTAGGGTAGTCTGGGAAAGCACCATACTCCGGCGTTTTGACCTTTTGGGTTTCGTCAGTGGTGCGCCTCTCAGCGGAACCCTGTCGGATTCCGCCCCCATGACTTCAGGATGCCAGCACCTAGTGCCACTTCGCCATGGGTGACAGCCTTAGACCCGCGGGATTGACAGTTGACTATGATATAGGCCGGCTTATCTTCCACTGCCATGCCAGTTACGAACGGTGCAGAGGAAAATGGCTAGCCTCATGAGCTAGGACTTTCCACATAGCGCCAATGCCCTGCAGAGGAATTAGAAGCTACACGGACAGGTTTTATATTACTGATGAGGAGTGAGGATTTTGGTATAATTCAACTAATTCATCATGGCCACTCCTAATCAGCAGACTAAGGGTAGTCTGGAAAAGCACCAGACGCCGGCGTTTCAACCTTTTGCGTCTCGTCAGTGGTGCGCCTCTCTCTATGATCCGACATTCCAGTCTGGTCTCAATGATCTGCCGCTTTCCATATACTGAGACCTTACCGATGAATCATCGACTACTTCAAAGGTCAGTTCACGACACAGAGCCCGTAGTAGGCTTTTCCACCTCTTCTCAATTATTTGCTTTTCGTCCTTTCTGTTTGCATTACTTTTTCAATTGCTCAGATAACGCCTCGGGCCTGGCTCTAAAATAGCCTCGCCTGACCAATCTCCTGTTATCTGCTAACTTCCAGACACCCGCGACGCTAACGATCTGGGCTCTAAGGTCCCAAAACTGTTCTTCTCAACCTTCGACCTTTTGCTCGGCTGGCTAACTGTCTCCTTATATAGGCCCTGTCCTCCCATGCTGCTTCTTTTTGATGACACACTACTTTTATCTCCACCCTTATTTGGCGGCCTAGCCCCATCTTCTGGCTCATCCGGACCTGTCTGAACGGTCTCCTGTTTTCTGACCAACCTCGGACTTCTAAGATCTAAAGGACGTAATGTCCTGGAATCATCACCTCTAATGTATTGTTGATCATTATTTATCCTTATTATTATATCCCCTTTCTTCCTTTACATGTCTATTCTGCTAATGCTCTCCTTTAATAATTATACCTAAATAATACGGCTTTCTCTTTATAAGTTGATATTCTAATCCCGGCTCAATACTCGCCTTCCCTTCGACTACTGTGACCCTACTGACTAGAGATCGACAGACCCAACTGTCTGTTTACACCACCTCGAACATAGCACTGGCTTTTCCACTTCTCCTCAATAGAGGAATTTTCTTCCCGACCACATGCTTTCCTTTCCGCGCTCTCTATTTGCATTTCTTTTCAATTAAATGGATAACTTTTCGGGCCTGGCTATAATCTAGCCTCGGCTTACCAGTCTCAGGTTTCTGACTGCGTTCAGACATCCGAGACCTTATGGAGTTAGACTCTGAAAGCTAAACACTGTTCCCCACATCCCCAGCCCTCTCCTCGGCAAGCTAACTGGCTTTTCATATAGTCGCTGTTGTCCCGAAAGCTCCTTTTCTTATGAGACCTTACTGTTATTCACATCTTAAGTTGGCGGCCTAGCTTCAGCTTGCTGTCCTATCTGGTCTCACGTGAACGGCCTCCTGCATTCTGACCCACCTCGGACTTCTGCGATCTAACTGACGTAGGTTCTGCCAAAGTAACGCACTGTAATCCCCACCTTGAAAGCATGGTTGCTCACGATTTATCCTTATTATCATATCCCCTTCCATCCTTAACATCTCTTCCTGCGCCGGTGCTCTCCTTTAGTACTTATAGCTACATTATACGGCCAGCCTTCTAGGAGCTGACTTTATGCTGTTGTCCATGGTCTCTTTGCTTCCGAATACCAGGACCCTAATGCTCAGGGTTTAACAGCCCCAACCGTCTGTTTACACCACCCCGGGGCTAACCGCCTTTCCATGTAGCCATTTTCGTCCCAGACTGCATCTTTCCTGATGACAATCATTACCATATTCTCACCTATATTAAGCGGACTAGCTTCATCTTGCTGACTTATATGGTTTTAGCTGAACGGTCTCTTGTTAGCTGACCTCTCACAGACTTCTAAGATCTAACTGATCTAGTCTCTGCCAACGCAACGCTCTGTTTCCCTCACCTCTAGAACATTACCGGTCATGACACATCCTTATTATCATGTTCCCTTGCTTCCTTAACCTGTCAATTTCTGCCAATGCTCGCCATCAGCATTCAGAGCTTACTACTACGACTTTCTCTCTAAGAGCCGACATTCTAGTCTGGTGTGAATGAGCTACTAGGTTTTTGACTCCTGTGACCCTAAGGATCAGGGGTCGGCAGACCCAGCGGTCCGTTCCCAGCACCTCAGGAATATCTTTGGCTTTTCCACCATTCATCAATAAGAGTCTTTTCCTTTTCTCATTCTGTTGGCGTTCCTTTTTTGAGTTGACAAGCAACTCTTCTGGCTTGGCAATATTCTAGCGTCGGCTGACCAGCCTTCTGCTTTCCGACTAATTCCAGCCAATCCATCGGTTATACATCTAGATTTTTTAATCCCAGTACCCTGTCCCCTTACCTTGAGAGCTATGCTCGGCATGAAACTGCCATTGCCCATAGACACTTTCGTCTCAAACTGCTTCCTTTTTTATGACACGGATTACTTTATTCCCAACTTACTTTGGCAGCCTAGCTTCAGCTTGCCGACTTATCTGGTTTCGTCTGAACGGTCTCCTGTTTTCTAACCTTTTTAAGACTGCTGAGATCTAAAACGTCTAGCTCGGTCGATGAACGGCTGATACCCTTACCGCAGGAGCAGCGATGGTCTTGATTCAACCTTATTGTCTTGTCCCCTTTCTTCCTTACCATATTCTTTTCGGTAGATTCTTTCGCTCAGTATTCAGACATTACCAAAACAACTTTAACCCTGTAAGCTGACATTCTGCTCCTGACTCACTTATCTCCCATCATCCGACTTCTGTGTCCCTAACGACCAAGAATAGGCAGACCCAACTTTCCGTTCACCACACCTGGAGCAAAGCGTTGACTTTTCGCCTCATCAATAGAACCATTTTCTTCGCAATCCGTGTCTGCTCCATCTGGTTCTGTCTGTACGGTCCCCTGCCCACCGACCCCACTCGTACTTCTATGCTCTCAATGATCTAGTCTCTGCGAAGGCAACGCTCTCTCTCCCCTCTCCCAGCACACTGCTGCTCATGATTCAGCATTAGTATATTCCATTTTATCCTTAACACTATTCTGTTGACGCTGTGTTAGCATTCCAACATATGTACTGCGACTTTCCCTCCATGAGCTGATGTCCTCCGCTCACCTCAATGGTCTCCTGCTTTCCGACTACTAAGCCCATACTGTTGAACCATCAACAGGTCCCATGGTCTATTCGCAACATGTCGAGATAATTGTGGCCCTTCCACTTCTCATTAATAGGTTCCTACTTCCCGACCACCTTCTGTCACCTGCGAGCTCTCCGTTTGCACTCCGTTAGCAACTGGGCGGAAAACTCTTCGGGTCTGGCTCTATTTTAGCCATTTCTGACCAGTCCCGTACTTTCTGACGGTTTCTAGACATCCTAGGCATAAACGATCTAGTCTGCGCAGCTACAAACCACCCTGTCCCTCAGCCTGAGAACTTCGTTTGACAAGCTAACTGGCTTTTTATCTAGCTTCTCTAGTCCCACGGTTTTTCTTTTCTTAGAACATTCAATACTGTTTTTCCACCTTAAGTTGGTTGTTTAGCTTCAGCTTGCTAACTTATCCGGTCTCGTTTAGGTCTCCTGTTTTCTGACCGACTCTGGGATGTCTGAGATCAAAATGCTCTAGATCTGCCGACGTAACGCTCTGTGACTCTCACCTCATGAGCAGTACTGGTCGTGATTTCTCTTTTTATTCTATTTCTCTTACAAGCTTAACATGTATATTTCTGCCGAAGCTCTGTTAGCATTCCGGCAATAATAATATTGCTTTCTCTGTATTAGCCTACGTTTTAGTCTCGTCTCAATGGTCTGCTTTCTGACTACTGAGGCCCTACCGATGAACCAACGATAGAGCCACTGGTCAGTTCACAACACTTCGAGACCACTGTAGGCTTTTCCATTTCTCATTAATCGATGCTTTTCCTTCCAGACCTCATTCTTCCCCTTCGCGCCCACTGTTTACACTTCTTTTTCAATTGAACGGAGGACTTTTTGGGATTAGCGCTGATCTATCCTCGTCCGCACAGTCTTTTACTTCCTGATTAGTTCCAGACATCCGAGCCATGAACTGGTTGGGCTCTGTAGTCTCAACAACCTGTGCCACTCACCTTTTGTGCTTTGCTCGCTATACTATCTACCTATTCCGGCGCAATGCCTACCACCGGTTCCTCCATTACATAACCGTTTATTCTTCATGCTTCTTTTATTAACATGGATGATTCATCACCTGAAGAACGTCGTCAGCTTCCCCACCTCTCAATAGAAACTGTTATACCGACCCTTGTCTTTCCTTCTTGTGCTCCTGTTGCATTCCTGCTTACTTCGATGCTAACTTACATGTGTTTGTCCTCCATGACTTCTTACATTCCTATTAATTTAGAACTGAGGCAATGCGGTCCTGCCGCTTCTTCGGCGTGATATTCTTTCCAATAACCTACACACCTCATCCTTCTCCCTCTGGTTCCCACAGATTGGGCACGCGCATTAAGACCCCTCAAACTCTCTTTGCTTTATCATTATTACTAATTTAGCACAATCTTTCATTCTCTACTGATCCGTTTTCTGCCCGTTTCTTGTCGTATTGCGCCATTTATGACACATGTGTATGTGCGATACTTAAGTAACAATTACATGTATATTGGTACAATGGTTCAGTCATTGCTGCAAGCGGTCGACTGCGTTCCAGATGCATTTCTTTCCTTTGTCTGCGTGCTGCATCTGTTTGTTGCCATTTCTTCCGAGTTTGTCACCAGTACGGCGACGCCTAACCAAAGAACTGTTCATCATTTCTACAATGCTACGAGACACCGTTTATTTATCTGGACATGTGCGGAAGATTATCAACTGTTTTTACAACTTCATAATCGAACAAATCATACCTTAGCTTGCACGGATACAATTTTGCAAGGCTTGTATCATTGGGTTCAGTTTCCCTAACATTAACTTTTCCACATAAATCATGCTTGGAGCACGCCTTTTGCCTTTGGAATGCACTTTCTCCTGCCGACACAAAGGCAGAACAATTGGTCATTATGAGCTCTTCAATCCGCTTTGACCGCTAAATTGTCCGCTGTTTCCTATATTTCTAATCAATTTTACTACCTACCCCAGTGGATCTGCGATTCTCTTTTCGGAACCATATCCTATCCTTCAAGGCTTCAACAACCATTCGACATATTTCAGTGCATATCCCTCGGTGACTTCACATGGTTTTACAAATGCTCAACCCATCATAACCCAAAAGAATATATAGTTACTGACCTGCCAATCGAGCACAGGCATTCGTTTAATGCAGGACAGGACCCAGGAACTCAAAAGGCACTCGCCTAACTCATAAGCCAACAGAAAACTGGGACGCAATTTAACTGCGAATATCCAAGCAAGCAAACATGTAACAAGCAACATAGCCAGTTACAACTTGCCATTCAATGGATTGCTGGCAGTATTTCTGGACGTGGTGGGTTTTCGCCTTGCAAGCTTTCGCCCTATAAAAAGCCACAAATGTCACTTTAAGAACACTGCAACGTGGCGTATGTGACGCGCCACCGAATAACGCCAGCACTCATAATTTCACACTGGCAGGTCAACTTGCTCCACCATTCTACATAGGTTTGTTACACTTGGACTCCTACAGCTGCATAGCGTGTTGTCTCTTCTTTCTACGATTTCACGTATATACTGTCGTCTCTTTATTTTCTACGGTATAACAGTTGAACTTTGCGCTACGTATGTACGAACCCACTATATTGTCAATTCTCCCGCAAGCTTCCTCTTCATTTAGCTTCCAATGGAGCATTCAGGATTCTCAATCTATTATTATCCGTGTTATGACTGCAATATATGGCAGACCGATTATGTCCTAACAAACGGGTCCCGTTCTCACAAAAGTCAAATAATTTTTTGCATTTCCACCATTGTTCCGTTTCAGCCATGGACATATGAACAATTTCTTGCTGTCACCGTTGCAGTTGCCATAGCACCTCCGTACAGTTGATCACGCCACCATGGGCGTTCCTCGCATATTCAAGAATTAAATATTTATTTGTTTGGTGGACTTAGCTCACGCACCCGGTTAGCCAATCGACTAGTTTTACGTACTCAGTCGAAAGAGGAAGCAGACGGGTCTCGTATTACCAGCTGCCCGGGCAACCGCTGCATGCAGCAGTAAACTAAATGTGGTGGTGTTGCGGCGATTTTGGTTTTAAACAAATTTCTTAAGCCTAGAGAACAAGAGGGTGTTTCATCCCATGCAGAGTCTGTGTGCTCACGCAGCTCGGCCTCCAATTGCCGGTAAAACCGCCCCAAATGTCGTTATCAACCGAAGGAAACGCCGTACTCGGAAAGTGGAGGCAACCTAAACCCTTAGCCACCTGGTAAAAGTCGACGAGAAGTGAAATACTCGATCGGTGGTCACGATGACGAGACAGCCGTACTGAGCTACCAAGCACCTCAACAAAGCTTTCGCGAACATTTCCGACGAGCAGTTAGGAATGAAAATGGTGAATCTATCTTGTGAATCGATTGAAGCATGTCCGTAGTTATACAGAGAGGTTTGAAGGCGGCAGCGCACCTACTAGGTCGACGTGCACATGGTGCAAAGGTGCACCTGGCGTGGGAAATTTTTCTTACTTAGTGTTCGTACGATTATTCACTTTCACGCGTTGACACAGATGGCAAGCAGCTTCCAACGTACGAACGTCATGAGTAAGGCTGCGCCAGACGAAACGCGTGGCTACCAGTTTAACTGATGAACGAACCCCTGGATGGGACAAGCCGCGCAAATTGTCGGACACGGTCTGCCGAAAGCCGCCTAGCAAAAGGGTGCGCCGAGTACCCAGAGATAAATCGCTATGGGTAGTTCCGTCTGCGGATGTAAGCGGAACGGGTCTTGTGTCCAGTGAGGAAGTCCTGTGTATTTCAGCAATCTCAGGATCATTGAGTTGCGCTGTGACCATGACTGCCAAGTCGATAGCAGCGCTGGCTTCAGCGGAGCTAGCTTGGATGCGGGAAATTGCATCGGCGACGGCGTTGTGTGCCCCGGTGACATGCCGTAAATCGATAGTAAACTAAGAGATATAGTCAAGGTGGCGCGACTCTATAGGAAAGTCTAGGTCGGTAGTAGAGCCAAACACGTAAGTCAAAGGGTCGTGGTCAGTGAAGGCGGCAAAGCAGCGGCCTTCTAAGACATGTCGTAAGTAAAGCATCGCTAGATACATGACTAGTAGCTTGCTACCGAATGTGCAGTAGCAAGGTTCTGTAGATGGTAGGCCTTTGGAGAAAAGGGCTAAGGGCTGCAAAGTGTCGGCTACCCGTCGCTGCAAAACAGCGCCGGCTGCCACCTCGGAAGTTCAGTACGGATGGATAACGTGGCTGCCGGATCGTGATGTGCTATAGCAGATGATGGCAATAGTATCTTTCAGCGACTTATAAATAAATAAATAAATAGATTTTTATTCTCGTCAATGCGAGGCACAATTTTACAGGCATGATCATATTTAGCTAACATGGTGTGATCAACTGGTACAAAAGGGCATGTTTGGCCTTACAGTGTAGGTAAGTATAGGGGTGTATATACGTATGTAATTGTGTAGGAAAGTAGCTCGAGTTTTTGAATGCGCCGCAGAATTTTTGACTGTTTGTTATCGTCAGGAATGTGAAAAGAAGCGATTGATTTTCGTGGGTTGGATAGCATTTTCCGATTATCCACGGGCCAGTGGCTTTAGTTTGTGGCGCCTCACATCCGCCACGTCGCAGTGTTGTTAAGCAGACATTTGTGGCTTTTTATAGGGAGAACGCTTGCCAGGCGAAAACCCACCATGTCCTGGAACACTGCCGCAGAACTATTTGCTGGAAGAAGTTAAACCCGAACCACCCAGCTGGCACCACGAGGAGGTGGTTCGGCTAGCCAGCCCCGATCTGCAGAAGGAACTTCCAATTTCTTGAGTTCACTCGTAGAAGGTCCGTGAGGGATGGCATCAGCAGAGCGAAGTTGGGTGTGAACGGTTGGTAAAAATTGACAAGCCCAACAAAACTTCTAGGCTGCCTGAAAGTATGTGGCTCGAAGTTTATCCCGCAGTGGCACAAGGCTTGCGGAGGGCTAGGATGGCCCAGGAAGCTGACTGTCAACATCAAACGAACACTTGCCTGTGTGGATCGTCACCTCAGGTTGAAATAAACAAAAAGGTGATCGCACGTGGTGCTTGTTCTCTTCGCTTGTAGTGCTCGCCATTAAATTCTCGTAGAGACAAGCATAAGCAAAGATTAAGCCGAGACAAACCTGGTCGATAAAGCGTCGAGAAGCTTGCACGGCATTCGTTAGATCAACTGGCGTTGGCAGGAAACCGAACAAATCAAATAGAGTTGTCATGGCATTTTGAGCCGTGTCCGTTTTGCTACCGGAGTTTGGTTTTATGCGCGTATCAATTTAAAAGACTAAAGATAATTTCACCCGCCAGATTTGCGGTGAGCTATACCATGTGTGGGATTGGATAGCGATCGGGCATGGCAATAGGATTCGAGGTTCGGTAATCGTCACAAAGACGCCGACTACGATGCGCTGCTTCGGAACCACCGCACAGTCGATGTCCGTGGGCTGTTGGACGGCCTGACGATACCTAGCTAAAGCATGCGGTCGAATTCAGCTCTTGCTACAGTAGTTTGTTAGGAGCAAGCCGTTTTAGTCCTGCGTTAACTAACCACGCGTGACTATGTGATGAAAGACCCCTGTCATGACTGGCGGAAGCTCTACAGCTGGGCGTACCAATCGCAGGTATGCAGACAGTAGGTTCGCGTAAGCTGATGGTACATCGGTCCGTAAGAACGTCCGTAAGAACGCCTTTGCCCCGTACTTTAGTACTACCTTCTTAAAGTCTGTGGTGACTAGCATCTACAAACAATCCAAAATGTCGGAGGAAGACGCTACCGACAATTGATAAGGATACAGACGCAACACGAAGCTCCACTGAAAATCACAGCGAAGGTTGAGGTCCAGGTTCATCATGCGCTGACCGAATGAAGCTATCGGAGAACCGTTGGCCGCACGCAGGTTGTACTTTGGCTCCGAGTGCTTGTTGTTGGCCTTCGCTAGGTAGACGCCGACTTTCGCACACGCCTCAATGATAAACATGATGAAGGAATTTTGATCCGTAACGTAAAACAAGCGATTTGTTTGGTTATTGACGGATACGTTGGTCGTGCTAGTATTCGGCCAATTTGCTTCCCCAGAAGCAGATGCATCGTGCCTAATGCAGGGAACCCGACAACGTGTAGTCCTTCCAACCTATTGTGGTGCTACAAACAAACTTCTTCGACTTGTTTGGTCTGATTAGTATGAGGAGGTAAAGGCAAAAGTTTGCGCTTTCGTGTCGACTGAAAGGTACCCGGTGCAGGCACAGACGAGCCGCAGACAACGGTAGCCAAAACGTGGAAAGCATCTGACTGTGGCACACGATGCTTCGGTGCCTTCATTGCTACTATCCTGCTGCGAAGCAGCGCAATTTCCCCATTTTTAGTGTCAGGTCGGCTTGACGGCTTAAAGCAAAGAGGCAACTCGGTTTCCGTTGGTGAGAGTACGTCACCGGAGTAGCTGGTCGCCTGCTGCGGATGGCGTTCAAAAGCAGCGTGTGCCTTGATATTGAAGTCTTTCAAGGACGTACCCAGAAACATAGAGAGCATTACTGGCAATTGCTCTGGGACACGTGCAAACCACAGCACGTTTATACCTTCTTCGCGTAAGAAGAAGGGGCTAGCAACGCGTTGAAGTTTGCGTAGCAACACCGGCGGCTTGTGCCCTCCCAGCTTGAGGCCATCGAGCTGCGCAAATCGAGCGCGCGCTTGGTTGTAACTCCTTAATCATTGCTTGTTTCATTGCTTCACACTTTTATTCATTCGACGGAAGGAGTAGAATGCCAGTAACCAGCGGCACATTCCACGGTGGAAGGCGCGGAACGGGCTGAATTTACCTCGCACGGTCCGCAGTAGTGCTTTTATTTACAAGTTTGTCACCGAAGATCCTAAACCCAAAGTCGGGAATGGGTTCAATGAAACTTGGAACAGCCAACTGAGCCTGCTTACGCTGCAAAATGACTGATGCCAAATTCAAAACGTGAACCAAATCGATAAAGGATGAACAAAATCCCAAAAAAGTACTAACCTTACGCAAACGGCAAATGAATACACGCCTCTAATCGAGGAAAAGGTACGAACTCAGCAAAAATGCAAATGACGAAAAACTTTTAAATGCCCTTGTGCGCATCGGTGTCGCCATTTGGTTAGACAAGTAAATACTAGTGCGAGACGGTGCATTGAAATAGGCGCGGATATCCGAAGGCGGACCCAGCGGATTGTATTCAATGAGCTACATATAGGCGCGCACTGATTAAGCAAGAGTGGTAGTGCAAGTTATCGTGGGAAATTACAAGGCGATCGAGTGTCGAGTCTTTTGTAAGACAGATCAATACAAGACAGAATAGTTTACAATTGGTCGACAATTAAATAGTTCATACACGAGAGCAGTGATCATTTTGGGCGCTATTATGCCCCGTGCTATACGCAGTGCCTTCTCGGAACTGATGCCGGAAATCTTCGCGACCTGTTTACTTCCCATGTTTGCCCGATTATTAAATACGGACAACTGGCCACCTGTCCTCTTACCAAGTTCAAGTGTGACAGGATTGAGAAGGTCCAGCGATGTGCATCTAAATCTACACTGGGGTAAATGCACTTGCCTTACCCTCTTCGGGTACGTCGGATGCACCTGTTCTCTCTGGAAGATTGTGGACCTACAGGTGATCTGATGTTTACTAGGTGAATTCTGATGCGGGAGATGGGATGAAGCTACAAGCGTTCTTTCAGGTCAACACATAGTTCCACCCGGTGGCACAACTAGAAACGATTCAAACCCAGAAGACGCAGAGTTCGCTCCACTCTCGCTTTAGCAACCCGCACCGTAAATGACTGGAACGACTTACCGAGACATGCACCCGATGAGCAGACTGAGGTATGTTACAAGCAACGTTTTGATTCTCGTGTGATGGGTAAGCTGAGACCTTGCTTTCTCCAACCTAGGTATTACGGCCCTTAGTGAAATACAGTCTCGTGGCGGCTCACGGTATCCAAGCAATGATGAAGGAATAATAAGTAAAGGTATATTTCTAGACTGGCTAGTGGATGCACCCTTAAGGGTTCAGGTCAACGTTTACATTAATCATATGCTCTTGCATGGAAGTAGGCCAAATACAAGTACATGTTTCTAGTTGGCAATTACCAATGCATTGATATTGTTTGGTGTACAGCTGATGGCGACGCAGACGCCCACCTTGAACTTTTTCTGGTTCCTTTGGGCAATGTTGAGCGCCTTGTTCGTTTACTGTGAAAGTTGCGCAGAGCTGTAGTTGCGCCTTTTATCCTTGGAACAGGATCCTATTTACCACAACCTCACGTTAAATGCATTAAACTTTTGACCCGCTCAGTCGCCACAATTATTGGTGCGAACATGGAAGAAATGAGAGGGGCGGAATTAAAAGGGTTAAAAACGTTAAAACTAAGTACGAGTAATCCAGCTAAAATAGGATTTCTTAAGCGACAAAATAAGGCGGAGTGCATCACTAGAAACACATAAATAACCAAAAAATACAACCAACCTTGGCTTGCGCTGATATTGCCATATGATGCGATATTAACCTAAATAAATCTCAGAAAAAAGAAAAACCTTTTCTAAGGCTAGGATAGTGCGTAAAGTAGCACAAAAATAGGCTGCTCAGGAGAAGTTCTAATCGCTGATTACGTGGAAAGTAAAAAACGCAATGCGTGCAGTAGTTTGCGAGTTATTTGCAATTGAACGATGGTGTACGAATAAGGCTATTATCCTTTATCGCTAAAAATGGCTTTCTGTTTGCGAGCACATAGCAGAAAAAATAAAAGAATATGTAACTAGTAGCGAAGCGACCTATTTCTAATCAGGTATAGTTTTCTAGAAATGCGCTAAATAGTCCGTAATACCCTGTAATAGCTAGGAGCTTCGTGAGTGGCCGAAAAGTACACTATGCAGATATACATGGCAAATATAAGCAAATAGGCTATAACTGCGCGAAAACAATAGAAGTTCAATAAGGAATATTATGTCTGCATGGGAATTCAGGAGAGGTTAAAATTAGCCCGAGGTTCGAAGCCATCAGAATACAATTTTCAGTGAATACTGAGCCACATAAATCACCAGGAATGTAATGTTTATTATTTTTAAGCCTCTAAGTGTTGCTGAAGTTTATATCAAGGCCGCCTGGGCCAGGTCTATCTGAGTAACACAGGTGACCTTCCGGATCAGTTGACACATTCTGATCTGGGAAATACACACATTTCTTAGCTAAATAACGCAAGTTTTATACCGTAGAGCCAATGTTCTATATTCACGAGGCTATGTCTACAACAGCACTGAGCTAGAGGAGCCTGTCACTAATAATAAAGAAATGAGTATGGAAAAATTTGGTAAAAGTTAGCAAATTGCTTTGGGGCGTGAAATTCGTTTTGCTTTGCGTAGGTGGGGCATTAACAACTCTACTTCTGGTGATTGAGCTTGCTCGAGCATGAGGGATGTTAATGCCTCATATGTTGAGGCACACCATTATGCAGCTCTTTAATTAATTTTGAGCTATTTCTCTCCAATTTTAAGTTCCGAAGCAAGTGCCAGCGGTGTTCATCCAGAGGGCAGTAGTAATTAGTACTATGCTGTCACGTCGGCTAGTTCCCTTGTGGTTTTCCTGACAAGAGCTGTTCTGGCACACTAAGCAAAGAGTGATAATGTAAGTCAGGAGTAGGCTTGTAATAAAAGCTAGTGGGCGCTGGTCGCTCAACCGTCATTATGCATAACGCATGGTAGGCTTTGGAGCCAGCTAAAATATAAATAACACACAGACGGCCAAAATAATAAAGTGGTGATGGAAAGTTGCTGGTGGTCTAGCCAGCCAGCGTAACAGGGACATCTCTTTTGTTGGTTAGCTTGCGTGCCAGTGTAATGGAATCTGGAAATGCGAGTGTTTTACTAGCAAAAGCAGTTAAAGATGAGGAACTGGTTTTCCCTGGGCCTGTCTACTAGTGTTGCTAATAGTGTAAGGCATATGTATACCAGATAAAGCTAAGTACATGGGGCCAAGAGAGGATAAATGGAGAGCAAAATGTCTGACTCTTGGGCCTGGAACTATTAACTTGCTCTCTTTCTCGACAATATGAAAGATATATCTTATTTTGCTGTTTACATACTGGTGGCAGTTGGAAACAGCGCATTACCATAGCTAGTGCTCAAGCTTAATGAAAACGCCTCAATAAGGGCCAACTAGCAACCGCCACCTACGAAGGCGCATAAAGGTTAAGCTAAAGCCGGTATTTAGACGGTTTTGGACGATTCTAAATCTAAGCTTAGGATTAGCGGTAGCAACAATCGCTTTTATCATCTTATGCAAGGCTAAGGTCTAGAAGGATGCCTCTACATGAAGTGCCTCAAAGTCATGAGCCTAATATATTTCCATGGACCCAGTGGCCTAGGAAGTTGGAAAGTGATAAATTTAAAGCTGAAGACGAAAAATAATGATGCAGTTAAGATGTAAGGATAGAATTTTACCCGCACAGGAGACTTCGTCTTTGCCTTGCAACACAATATATTAGGAATAACTACGGGTTTGCGAGCCTGCTAGTCAATAGCCTAGGCTGTACTATTTGTTGAAACCTTTTAAACATTGACGAAGTGACCATTGCGAAAGAGAAGCCGGAGTGTGGTGGATACCAATTAGTCCACTCAGCCTTTGGATTAGAGTGTCACTGAGGGAACCGAAGAAGGTCACGAATTAATCGGTAACTGCTAAGTACCACTTGCATTCAGAATTCTAACGTTAGCAAAACTAAGGTGCGTGCGACTGATCCGACTGAGACCTCCTGAGAGTTGCGGTTGCGGTACTGGCTGAGATAAAACAAGGGATCATTAATGGAGAAAATTCGTGGGGGTCCTCCCTTACTATTCTTTACAGGATGCTTTTGTGATGGCGTCTACGCTTTCCATGGTGCGGTCATAAGGCGAACTTGTCCGTAGGCGAACTCAAGCAAGTAAAGAAGAGATCGTTGAAGGCTCTAGTCATGTTGTACTCGAAGTGTTATTCTTATAATTCTACAGCATGAGTTCGCCGGATACCGTTAAAATCTTTTAGGTGTTAAGACGACAACCACAATGAAGTTGGATGTGATGTGAGCTCAAGGTGCTTAAATTTCATGCACTATATCGTTGGCGTCCTTAAGCTAAATCAGGGCCGGTTTCGAATAAGTGGTCTTACGAATAGCAGATATGGAAGATGCTTTGTATTTTTCCAAAACATAGAAATCTTTGTATCTCCTTCCTGAATGCCTGCAGGTTGTGGATTTCTCTTATTCTGGAAGGGAACCTTTTCCATAGTTCACGTACACAACTAAGAAGAAGTGAAAACGCGGTCTCTACCTTGCGCTTAGTGGAGTAACGGAATGGCCCTTGTTTCGGAGTTTAGATTCAGATGCGCTCCTTAGTTTAAGACAAGTGCTATTCCTGTGCAGCTTTCTAGGAATTAGCTTAAGTGAGGAGCACAGGTTAAGGATAATGCGCCTTTGCCATATGTGCTGAATTGAAAGGTGTTCGCACCTTTGTCGGTAACTCAGCGCTTGCTGTGATGGAGACAATAAATTCGTAAAGCGCCGCTGAGCCTTTTCAAGCAGAACGCGGCCCGACTTCCGTAGGATCTTGCATATAAAAAGCAATATCCCAGATGCGGCCTGACGTCGCACTTATAATGTTCTAGCCTTGCATCCGCGGTCTTTATGTAACGGCGTAGGGGGAAGGATAATTCCCTAACCCTTGCCGCTTAATAAGAACTAGCTCTGCTACGTTGAGGCGCATAAAATAGCGCAAGCCAAGGTCTGTCGTCATTGCATTCTGTTTGATGTTGATGCCATTTATTGTTAGGGACCCAGCACATATGGAATATATGTGGGTCATGACATTAGATTTTTGGGCGGAGATGGTAATTTGCCAGTGTTCGCACCACCTTTCAAGGGCTTTAGGATCCTCACAGCTACTATTCTTTGAGGATAATTCATTACCAGGGGTAAGACGTAGACAAATTTACGTCGTCAGCAAAGATAAAGGAGCGACCGTGCTGCAATCTCCTGCAGAGGTCATTGATATAAAGCAAAAAATAGGGTAGGATCAAGGACGCTCCCCTGCACCACGCCATTGGGGACGGAGGTGGGGTGAATATAGTCTGCTCAACCTTAACGGACTGCATACGTCCTATTACATATTAACACAGCCAGGCTAATAGAGGACTGTCTACACTGTAAAAATTTGCCTTATGCATCAGGCGCATGTGTGGTACTCTGTCAAACATATTTCGCATAGCTAGGTAAAGGATGACAACAGAAATATGAGAGTCAATGACCTGGGTGACTAAATTGAGGAGGTCCAGCTGACAGGTTACACAAGACCGAGCAATTAGAAATCCGTGCTGTGTTTCAATTATGTGTTCGCCTGCATAAAGGTGAATCGTGATGGCTTAATTACTCCACTGCTACATCCTGTACGAGATAATATAAGTGTGGTTAATAGGGCGATGGGTACCAACTTCCTTTAGGCTTCCACCCTCATGCCTTGTTATAATGTCGGAATGTTTCAAAGCGGTCGGGCATTCACCTTTCAACCTTGATAACGTAAAGAGTTTCGAACGAAGCATATGGATATCTTCACCATCATCCTTACGTTTACTGGGCGGCATTCCGTCTGGATTAAGGTTCCAGGATGAATTAGTTTTTGAAATTGCAGAACGGACACTATTTATGTTAAACTGTACGGAGAACAAGGACTGGCTACCGGGTACTTGCAGGGCTTTAAAGATTGAACCTACTTCTAAACACTGCAATGCTGTAAAAGGTGAGATGAATACTTCACATAAATTCGTACATCACTAGAAGTGCCTTTGGGACTAATTTTTAAGGTAGAGGTCTGTCGTCCCAAGTTAGGGGACCGAGAGCAAAGCAGCCAGCTGAGATTCTTAGCTTTGCTTGCATTAGTTATTGCGGCTATTATTTGCTTGGTCTGCTGCTGCAGAAAGCTGAGGTGCGATCTCATTCGCTCTCATGATGTGGGCAAAATTGAAAGTTTTGTTATGGGAGCGTCGAAGCTGACGTATTCTGTTATGCATTCTGGTTTGTGTCACACTTTTAGATGATTGACTTATTAAATGTGACATGGGAGCTAGAGAGTCTGGACAATGAAGTAGTTAACCATACAACAGCTCAGCCGAGCGATTTACAGAATCCGACATAAAGAATTCACCCCAATATCTTGTTCGCGCTAGTACAGTAAAGGTCTTGCTTGATGACGGTGGGTGCTCATTTGCCGACGAATGAATGCAGCATATGGCGGTATATACGTCTTCTCCAAACAGTACTGACGCCAATTTGGACATTGCATCTGCGTCATTTACCTCGGCTCCATGGATTTCTACTAAGCGGGGTGGCAAAGCATCATCCACTCCCCTAGCGCGGGATCCGACGTACGGTCTAATTCGACACTATCGGCACAAGAACTACAGCAGTCAACTAGGTGAGGTAGGCGAGTTCATTGACCAGCGCGTTTGAACGATTAACATTTCTTCCGCTTCTTCTTTCCCGCTTTCCTTACCTTTCTGATTAATCCGGTACGAAAACACAAGAGCTGCAAATCGTTTTAAAATCCAAAATGGGCGAATAAAACGTTTTGAAAACCCATAAAGACGTATAACGCGTTTTGTAAACAAAAATATATATTCGGCTCTCCGCCATTCCGAAAGTGCCACCATGCTCACGATACATATTTTTCTTTTCGCTTCATGTGTGTACCGGTGTGTACGAACTGAAATCTAACAATTGTCGTTCACAAGCAAACACTTGCCATCCATGAGTTTGCAAACCCTTGACTCTCAAGCAATTCCCTTCATTTTGCGTTTATGGCACCTTTAGGGAGGACACGGATGGGAACCCACTAGAGTCTGAGCACACTAGTGCTACCCAGCGGCTACATCAAATGTTATCACTTAGTCCGCAACAGACTGGCTGGCGGCGGACGGTTCTCAAGCAGATCAAAGGGTCACCCACGGTTTTCTCTCTAGGAGGGAACTGTGTAGTGACCTGGAGAGGCCATTGATTGATGCGTAAATCGATCCTCAATAATAAATAAATAAATATCCATTTTATTCTTGAATTCATCATAGTATTTCTATGTATTAGGAAAGTAAGTGGTTTGCATCATTGCATGGTGCACGTGTTGGTATGTGACACAACGACAATATCCGGACTTTGTCCACAGACTTCGAAAACAACGCTAGTTCTTTGATCGGGCTCAGCACTCTAACACACACTCCCGAGCTAGCCAACTCCGGTGCCTTAATTTTAGTTTTAAGATTTAGCAACCTTCAAATAAACATAGTTCAGCCGAACAACCACCTCGTTGTGCCAGCTGGGTGGTTCGGGTAAATCCCGTTCCAGCAAATGTTACGGCGGCAGTGTTCCAGGATGTGGTGGGATTTCGCCCGGCAAGCGTTCTCCCTATAAAAACCACAAGTATCCGTTTAACAACACTGCGACGTGGCTGAAGTGACTCGCCACTAAATAAAGGCACCGCCACTTTCCTTTTCCGGAGGATCATTTTCACATCAAGAACGTCATCCGATTTGAAGCGTCCCATTGATTCCTCCTTCGATAGCGAACACGACGAACAAAAGCACACACAATCACATTTACCTACTCACACAACATGTCCCCTTCCAAGTACACAGTTAAACATAGCTGTACATCTCAACACGCACATAAATTCCTATGCTATTGGTTAAAATGTACTAAGCTGTGCAATTGCCCATCATACATGTCTGTAATACCATGATCCCGCCCTTGATGGTGTGCCTCGCAATGACAAAAATAAACTATTTATTTATTGTTGTGTGCTCGACCCCACGCCGTCGGGTGGACATTCAAATCTGGGTATCGGGTATAGCGTCAGACCAACACGCTACAGTATCAAGGCGTTTCCATCTTGCCTTGTAAGTGACAAAATGGAGCTAGCGAGGGTTTTGCAACTTTGCTGCAGGAATTACAGAAGCAAACGTATCCAGAGCGTTTGCTTTGCCGTAGTATGTACTCACTGAACTACCGCAGAATTAGAGGAGGTTGGATCATCATTTACCGTACTCTAACGGGTAAGATCGGTCCAGCCTTTTCTTGGCTATTTAGTTCCGCCAAGCTGCCTAGTCTCCGCGGATTCCCGCTGGTGCTGCACAATCTGCATTCTTCCCGGGTAAGGACGGAGACTCACTTGTCGCGCCGGGTTATTGGAACTTGCTTCCGGCGCACTTCCTTAGGGAGTCTACGGTACAGAATTTCGAGCGTCACTTAGGTGCCCTTTTATGGCAGTAAAAACCTTCCACTTCTCCAAACCGACTTGTATCTTTCACTTCCCTCCGTGTTTTAATTCCTACTAACACCTTGATATTATTATTATTTAGCTGATATTCCTCCGCTTGTTTGCTTAGCTTACCCTTGACATAAACCGGCCTGACAGGGACTGCTGGGCAAGAAAATGTGGACAGTAAATGGCTGGACAGCGTGTGATCCGGTCTTCGTTTTAGGCTTTTCAACAAATCAACTAGACCTATCAATTCGCGTTTCAGTGAGAGCCAAAATGAGGAACCTTCACAAAATTATCCTATCCTTACCGTCCCAAATAAACTTAAACTTGAAACTAGAGGTTCACAGTCAGAGTTATACAGGGCTTGCGCAAGAGCCTATATACGCTGAGGTCGCGTAAGCTCATCAGAAGTTATTTGTCGCTTTCCTCCTCTAGACAGGGGTCGCAGTTAAAGCGTATGCCTTTGGAGACTTGTGCTGGACAGTGGTAGAGAATTTGACTAGTTACAACTCCCTCTGTGCATCCAACTCTCGCAGAGGGCGCACTGCATGACCTTTGAAAAGCTAACACCTTTCCCATAGCCAACGCATTTGGACGTCATAATTTCGGATAAAAATTGGTAGGAGGCAAATTTTGCAGAAGTATTTACTGGAAAAGAGCTCTTAACGGCGTATGAAAATAATTTGGTAGAAATCAAATTCTGTACCCAGTGTTAATACAAGACTGTATTCAACAATATTTTGGTCTAGAATTGGAGTCAGTATGGCGCGGAAAAAAAGAGTTTCCGCGTGGTACTCAGAGAGACCACAGTGAATCTTAGTAGCAAATCTAAAGTGCAACGAGTGCAAGGCACAGGCGTTCATTTCTTGCTTTACTCTGTATGTGCATGTAAGTAAAGCAACGCAAACGTCGAAGTTCAGGTAGAGCGTCCTGCTTCGCTTGCTGGTACAATAACCAGCTCTCTCGTTATGCGAGAGCCTATGACAGTAGGACCATCACTGGGTCATTGTAGTTTAGAGAGCAGGAGAAAAGTCCTTTCTCAGATCCTTCACTTCTTGATCCATGGCTGTGACTGTACCCAGGAACGAAGTCCGTATTGTTTTGCTTACAAGTTATTCAGGCCTTTAAAGGCGTTTGGTGTCTCTAGAGCATAGTTTATCGCGATTTTTACTTATTTTTCTACGTTAAACGTAGCTTTTATGCCGTTATCTTTTCTCTTTTATCACCTCTTTTTTGTACATGGTCATTGAACGTCGTCTTAACGTCTCTCTCAATAGCTTGAGACCAATAGGGCGTACCCCGGCCAAATCTAAAACTGTCAGCAAGAAATTAGCTGGCACAACCATATCATTCACAGTTAACTTAACGGACATTTTTTCTATGAGTTCCAAAATAGGCAATCAACAAAACAAAGTGGGGAAGCACAATTGGTCTTCAACACAATAGAGCCTTTTACTAATAGTCTGGCAGCCATAGCGACTATGATGCATCTCAAGTACTGTATGGAAGCTAAGCAAGCGGATTTGGCTGGATGGCCTTTAACTCGATTTAAACAGAAGTGATGGATCGGCTAAAATAGATTAATGAGTTAATGGTTTACGATGTTCCAGACCGCCTGAAATTACACACCATTTGTAAAATACTAATAAACGTGTGTGGCTTGGAACACAATCTGCTGAGCTGTACATGGCTGCCAAAAAGGCTCATGAAAAACCAATGCCTCCTCCTAGTCAAGTCTGCTAATGAGAGCTCGGCTCTCAACTTTCTCTGCTATCAAAGAGAATTTAGGACCCGCACGACGTTCCTTGACTTAAAGTTAGTACCAGCTAGAACGGCTATTCAACATCCATACAATCGTCTAACAGCGAGTTCTGCACAGAGCAGATGTTTTCAGGCGAATAGTGACAACTGGCAGACGCCTGTGAACCTAAGTGGCTCACGTACTGTGGAGCTTGACATTTTGTCTAATATGGATACTAGATCGCTTGATTCCTTGGAAGAATCTACAAAACCTGGGACAAGTACTATTCGCAAAGCCACATCATACATAGATGAAAACAGCCAACACGAGTGAAGTATAGGAAAACCCGCAGATAATACTAAGTGCTCAGCTACCGGTACAACTCAATCAGCTAAACCGGAAAGGCCAATGATTGATGAAACTCTAATCCAACTTTTACACAGCTGAGTTAGATCTGACATGTTAGGAAAATTCTACGACGGTCGAAGCGAACCGATCCTGACCTACACTCTGAGAACAGAGCCGCCGGCGTCTCGAGCCGAAACGCCCCGTATATGAACCACACCACCAAGTTCACCTGAGCCGCTGGACTCAACGACACCAACTATGAAAAGAAAAGAAGCGGAGATCCTAGTACTATATAATGCTGCGTGCGGGAATGGGTTGTACAGCGCACTAGTGTTCAATGTTCCAGACGATATATCGGTGGACGCATTTGGGTGTGCAATCATTGCGGTTAATGGCCTTGCAGCAAATGCACTGCAGGTTCAAAGGCTGACTAAGCGCATAACCCAATGTGCGGCGCCCATCAAATTGAACGCAAATGATGAGGCAATTTAACGTGCTCTCATAGCTAAGCGTGAACAACTTTGCAGTGCGGCAGCGCTGTGCCAGCTTATGTTTGGGCCGCTGAAAAGAAGCACAAGTTGAGCTGCGACAAGTCCTAATTTCAAAACAAGCTTTGGCCAACGAGAGCCCAGCGCATCCCGCCAGAAACTACGAGAGACATCTAACCGCTTAGACAGTATTTTGACTAAAACTACGAAGGTTGCCAATGCCAAAATGGCTTGCGGAGGGAACACACCTAGTCACTCACCTACGGTGGTTATGTCACCTACACCTGCCTTAAATATATAAAGATCCGTAGACGAGCAGTCGCCGCAGTCTGGTTGGGACAACGTGGTGTGCAGCGTACTTGAATTTAAGGTTTCGAATGGCAAATCGATCGGCGGGCTTAAAAGCACAATGGATAATTTAACCGTATTGCATAACTTTCTGAACAAGTGGAGAGGTTGGTCAAAAGGATCAGTAAATTCCCAGCTCCAATCAAAATGAGAACAGACGATAGTAGAATCCTGCGCACTGTAATGCTGAATTGTGAACAACACTGCAATGATACCAAGCTAAGGCAACTGTATTTCAGCCCACAAAGACGGACTCCACCAGAATCATACCCGAGATACTTGTGAGAAGGCACCGCGTACCGCCACCGCAATCAATTCACCTGTGACGTGCGCTACAGTTAGTAATCTACACACCCCCGCTCAACGTCATGCGCATCCGGGTTGTTGAGCACCTGCTACATCACTCAAGCTTATGCCGCCGGTCCAGATACATAAGCCAAATAGTCCACTGCTTCCTACCCCGCAACCTGCGCATTTTTTAGACCAGGTGGGGATGAGCCGCGACAGTTTCATCCCGGCACCAAACTCGTCGCTTAACTACTAAATTCGATGTCTTCCCACTCACTTCCTACAACTACTGCAGATAGAAAAGTAACTATCAACGGCTTCATCTTGTCATCCGTGACGGTAGTTGATCCCAAGTATTCTTTCTCACTTCTACTTATAAATGCTAGTTCCCTAAACAATAAAATGCATATCTTGCGTCCTCCGTCTGTCCTCACCAACCCTGATGCAATATTTGTCACGGAAACATGGTTTCCCTCTTACGCTTCATAGGAGGACTACTCATTTCCGGACTCTCAGCAGGTTATACAATCTCGTGTGCATAAACGAGGGGGTGGGTGCGCCACCTACGATAAAAATACTTACAGGGAAAAGCATCCAAAATTATGAACGCGGCTGAGGCGAGGAATTCAGTATGGACAACGGCTGATATCAGGGAATAGATGGTACTATTTGGATGTGTTTATAGACAACCAGATACCTCAGTTAATGATGACAACACACTTACGGTTACTTCTGCACGTGCATCAAATTTTTCCTGCGCAAACAAGCTGGTTGTAGGGGATTTTAACCTGCCTGTGTTAAACTAGCTCTCACCTGCTTCAACAATAAAAGGATGCTAGCCTACTAGCATGTGTCAACTTAGGCGGCTGGAAGCAACATGTATTTTCTCCAACCAGGGCGAAACATATTCTTAACCTAAAATTTACTCTGGGCATCCCATCAACGCGAGTGTCAGTCGGCCGGGTGTTTCCAGGTAGTGATCACAGATTAGTGCAACGCTCAGTTTACTTAAAGTAACATACTGCCTAACTAACGGAAACAGACCCAGTTGTAGTGTACCACCTGATGAAACTGGTTAACTGGACAACGTTTGCTGTAGTAGTCCGAGCAAGATATTGGGGTGAATTCTTTATGTCAGATTCTGTAAATCGCTCGGCTGAGCTGTTGTATGGTTAACTACTTCATTGTCCAGACTCTCTAGCTCCCATGTCACATTTAATAAGTCAATCATCTAAAAGTGTGACACAAACCAGAATGCATAACAGAATACGTCAGCTTCGACGCTCCCATAACAAAACTTTCAATTTTGCCCACATCATGAGAGCGAATGAGATCGCACCTCAGCTTTCTGCAGCAGCAGACCAAGCAAATAATAGCCGCAATAACTAATGCAAGCAAAGCTAAGAATCTCAGCTGGCTGCTTTGCTCTCGGTCCCCTAACTTGGGACGACAGACCTCTACCTTAAAAATTAGTCCCAAAGGCACTTCTAGTGATGTACGAATTTATGTGAAGTATTCATCTCACCTTTTACAGCATTGCAGTGTTTAGAAGTAGGTTCAATCTTTAAAGCCTTGCAAGTGCCCGGTAGCCAGTCCCTGTCCTCTGTACAGTTCAACATAAATAGTGTCCGTTCTGCAATTTCAAATACCAAGTCATCCTGGAACCCTGGTCCAGACGGAATGCCGCCCAGTAAACGTAAGGATGATGGTGAAGATATCCATATGCTTCGTTCGAAACTCTTTACGTTATCAAGGTTGAAAGGTGAATGCCCGACCGCTTTGAAACATTCCGACATTATAACAAGGCATGAGGGTGGAAGCCTAAAGGAAGTTGGTACCCATCGCCCTATTAACCACACTTATATTATCTCGTACAGGATGTAGCAGTGGAGTAATTAAGCCATCACGATTCACCTTTATGCAGGCGAACACATAATTGAAACACAGCACGGATTTCTAATTGCTCGGTCTTGTGTAACCTGTCAGCTGGACCTCCTCAATTTAGTCACCCAGGTCATTGACTCTCATATTTCTGTTGTCATCCTTTACCTAGCTATGCGAAATATGTTTGACAGAGTGCCACACATGCGCCTGATGCATAAGGCAAATTTTTAGTGTAGACAGTCCTCTATTAGCCTGGCTGTGTTAATATGTAATAGGACGTATGCAGTCCGTTAAGGTTGAGCAGACTATATTCACCCCACCTCCGTCCCCAATGGCGTGGTGCAGGGGAGCGTCCTTGATCCTACCCTATTTTTTGCTTTATATCAATGACCTCTGCAGGAGATTGCAGCACGGTCGTTCCTTTATCTTTGCTGACGACGTAAATTTGTCTACGTCTTACCCCTGGTAATGAATTATCCTCAAAGAATAGTAGCTGTGAGGATCCTAAAGCCCTTGAAAGGTGGTGCGAACACTGGCAAATTACCTTCTCCGCCCAAAAATCTAATGTCATGACCCACATATATTCTATATGTGCTGGAATGGACAGGATCCCGAACAAATCAAATAGAGTTGTCATGGCAATTTGAGCCTTGTCCGTTTTGCTACCGGAGTTTGGTTTTATGCGCGTATCAATTTAAAAGACTAAAGATAATTTCACCCGCCAGATTTGCGGTGAGCTATACCATGTGTGGGATTGGATAGCGATCGGGCATGGCAATAGGATTCGAGGTTCGGTAATCGTCACAAAGACGCCGACTACGATGCGCTGCTTCGGAACCACCGCACAGTCGACGTCCGTGGGCTGTTGGACGGCCTGACGATACCTAGCTAAAGCATGCGGTCGAATTCAGCTCTTGCTACAGTAGTTTGTTAGGAGCAAGCCGTTTTAGTCCTGCGTTAACTAACCACGCGTGACTATGTGATGAAAGACCCCTGTCATGACTGGCGGAAGCTCTACAGCTGGGCGTACCAATCGCAGGTATGCAGACAGTAGGTTCGCGTAAGCTGATGGTACATCGGTCCGTAAGAACGTCCGTAAGAACGCCTTTGCCCCGTACTTTAGTACTACCTTCTTAAAGTCTGTGGTGACTAGCATCTACAAACAATCCAAAATGTCGGAGGAAGACGCTACCGACAATTGATAAGGATACAGACGCAACACGAAGCTCCACTGAAAATCACAGCGAAGGTTGAGGTCCAGGTTCATCATGCGCTGACCGAATGAAGCTATCGGAGAACCGTTGGCCGCACGCAGGTTGTACTTTGGCTCCGAGTGCTTGTTGTTGGCCTTCGCTAGGTAGACGCCGACTTTCGCACACGCCTCAATGATAAACATGATGAAGGAACTTTGATCCGTAACGTAAAACAAGCGATTTGTTTGGTTATTGACGGATACGTTGGTCGTGCTAGTATTCGGCCAATTTGCTTCCCCAGAAGCAGATGTATCGTGCCTAATGCAGGGAACCCGACAAGGTGTAGTCCTTCCAACCTATTGTGGTGCTACCAACAAACTTCTTCGACTTGTTTGGTCTGATTAGTATGAGGAGGTAAAGGCAAAAGTTTGCGCTTTCGTGTCGACTGAAAGGTACCCGGTGCAGGCACAGACGAGCCGCAGACAACGGTAGCCAAAACGTGGAAAGCATCTGACTGTGGCACACGATGCTTCGGTGCCTTCATTGCTACTATCCTGCTGCGAAGCAGCGCAATTTCCCCATTTTTAGTGTCAGGTCGGCTTGACGACTTAAAGCAAAGAGGCAACTCGGTTTCCGTTGGTGAGAGTACGTCACCGGAGTAGCTGGTCGCCTGCTGCGGATGGCGTTCAAAAGCAGCGTGTGCCTTGATATTGAAGTCTTTCAAGGACGTACCCAGAAACATAGAGAGCATTACTGGCAATTGCTCTGGGACACGTGCAAACCACAGCACGTTTATACCTTCTTCGCGTAAGAAGAAGGGGCTAGCAACGCGTTGAAGTTTGCGTAGCAACACCGGCGGCTTGTGCCCTCCCAGCTTGAGGCCATCGAGCTGCGCAAATCGAGCGCGCGCTTGGTTGTAACTCCTTAATCATTGCTTGTTTCATTGCTTCACACTTTTATTCATTCGACGGAAGGAGTAGAATGCCAGTAACCAGCGGCACATTCCACGGTGGAAGGCGCGGAACGGGCTGAATTTACCTCGCACGGTCCGCAGTAGTGCTTTTATTTACAAGTTTGTCATCGAAGATCCTAAACCCAAAGTCGGGAATGGGTTCAATGAAACTTGGAACAGCCAACTGAGCCTGCTTACGCTGCAAAATGACTGATGCCAAATTCAAAACGTGAACCAAATCGATAAAGGATGAACAAAATCCCAAAAAAGTACTAACCTTACGCAAACGGCAAATGAATACACGCCTCTAATCGAGGAAAAGGTACGAACTCAGCAAAAATGCAAATGACGAAAAACTTTTAAATGCCCTTGTGCGCATCGGTGTCGCCATTTGGTTAGACAAGTAAATACTAGTGCGAGACGGTGCATTGAAATAGGCGCGGATATCCGAAGGCGGACCCAGCGGATTGTATTCAATGAGCTACATATAGGCGCGCACTGATTAAGCAAGAGTGGTAGTGCAAGTTATCGTGGGAAATTACAAGGCGATCGAGTGTCGAGTCTTTTGTAAGACAGATCAATACAAGACAGAATAGTTTACAATTGGTCGACAATTAAATAGTTCATACACGAGAGCAGTGATCATTTTGGGCGCTATTATGCCCCGTGCTATACGCAGTGCCTTCTCGGAACTGATGCCGGAAATCTTCGCGACCTGTTTACTTCCCATGTTTGCCCGATTATTAAATACGGACAACTGGCCACCTGCCCTCTTACCAAGTTCAAGTGTGACAGGATTGAGAAGGTCCAGCGATGTGCATCTAAATCTACACTGGGGTAAAGGCACTTGCCTTACCCTCTTCGGGTACGTCGGATGCACCTGTTCTCTCTGGAAGATTGTGGACCTACAGGTGATCTGATGTTTACTAGGTGAATTCTGATGCGGGAGATGGGATGAAGCTACAAGCGTTCTTTCAGGTCAACACATAGTTCCACCCGGTGGCACAACTAGAAACGATTCAAACCCAGAAGACGCAGAGTTCGCTCCACTCTCGCTTTAGCAACCCGCACCGTAAATGACTGGAACGACTTACCGAAACATGCACCCGATGAGCAGACTGAGGTATGTTACAAGCAACGTTTTGATTCTCGTGTGATGGGTAAGCTGAGACCTTGCTTTCTCCAACCTAGGTATTACGGCCCTTAGTGAAATACAGTCTCGTGGCGGCTCACGGTATCCAAGCAATGATGAAGGAATAATAAGTAAAGGTATATTTCTAGACTGGCTAGTGGATGCACCCTTAAGGGTTCAGGCCAACGTTTACATTAATCATATGCTCTTGCATGGAAGTAGGCCAAATACAAGTACATGTTTCTAGTTGGCAATTACCAATGCATTGATATTGTTTGGTGTACAGCTGATGGCGACGCAGACGCCCACCTTGAACTTTTTCTGGTTCCTTTGGGCAATGTTGAGCGCCTTGTTCGTTTACTGTGAAAGTTGCGCAGAGCTGTAGTTGCGCCTTTTATCCTTGGAACAGGATCCTATTTACCACAACCTCACGTTAAATGCATTAAACTTCTGACCCGCTCAGTCGCCACAATTATTGGTGCGAACATGGAAGAAATGAGAGTGGCGGAATTAAAAGGTTTAAAAACGTTAGAACTACGTACGAGTAATCCAGCTAAAATAGGATTTCTTAAGCGACAAAATAAGGCGGAGTGCATCACTAGAAACACATAAATAACCAAAAAATACAACCAACCTTGGCTTGCGCTGATATTGCCATATGATGCGATATTAACCTAAATAAATCTCAGAAAAAAGAAAAACCTTTTCTAAGGCTAGGATAGTGCGTAAAGTAGCACAAAAATAGGCTGCTCAGGAGAAGTTCTAATCGCTGATTACGTGGAAAGTAAAAAACGCAATGCGTGCAGTAGTTTGCGAGTTATTTGCAATTGAACGATGGTGTACGAATAAGGCTATTATCCTTTATCGCTAAAAATGGCTTTCTGTTTGCGAGCACATAGCAGAAAAAATAAAAGAATATGTAACTAGTAGCGAAGCGACCTATTTCTAATCAGGTATAGTTTTCTAGAAATGCGCTAAATAGTCCGTAATACCCTGGAATAGCTAGGAGCTTCGTGAGTGGCCGAAAAGTACACTATGCAGATATACATGGCAAATATAAGCAAATACGCTATAACTGCGCGAAAACAATAGAAGTTCAATAAGGAATATTATGTCTGCATGGGAATTCAGGAGAGGTTAAAATTAGCCCGAGGTTCGAAGCCATCAGAATACAATTTTCAGTGAATACTGAGCCACATAAATCACCAGGAATGTAATGTTTATTATTTTTAAGCCTCTAAGTGTTGCTGAAGTTTATATCAAGGCCGCCTGAGCCAGGTCTATCTGAGTAACACAGGTGACCTTCCGGATCAGTTGACACATTCTGATCTGGGAAATACACACATTTCTTAGCTAAATAACGCAAGTTTTATACCGTAGAGCCAATGTTCTATATTCACGAGGCTATGTCTACAACAGCACTGAGCTAGAGGAGCCTGACACTAATAATAAAGAAATGAGTATGGAAAAATTTGGTAAAAGTTAGCAAATTGCTTTGGGGCGTGAAATTCGTTTTGCTTTGCGTAGGTGGGGCATTAACAACTCTACTTCTGGTGATTGAGCTTGCTCGAGCATGAGGGATTTTAATGCCTCATATGTTGAGGCACACCATTATGCAGTTCTTTAATTAATTTTGAGCTATTTCTCTCCAATTTTAAGTTCCGAAGCAAGTGCCAGCGGTGTTCATCCAGAGGGCAGTAGTAATTAGTACTATGCTGTCACGTCGGCTAGTTCCCTTGTGGTTTTCCTGACAAGAGCTGTTCTGGCACACTAAGCAAAGAGTGATAATGTAAGTCAGGAGTAGGCTTGTAATAAAAGCTAGTGGGCGCTGGTCGCTCAACCGTCATTATGCATAACGCATGGTAGGCTTTGGAGCCAGCTAAAATATAAATAACACACAGACGGCCAAAATAATAAAGTGGTGATGGAAAGTTGCTGGTGGTCTAGCCAGCCAGCGTAACAGGGACATCTCTTTTGTTGGTTAGCTTGCGTGCCAGTGTAATGGAATCTGGAAATGCGAGTGTTTTACTAGCAAAAGCAGTTAAAGATGAGGAGCTGGTTTTCCCTGGGCCTGTCTACTAGTGTTGCTAATAGTGAAAAGCATATGTATACCAGAACAACCTAAGTTCATGGGGTCAAGAGAGGATAAATGGAGAGCAAAATGTCTGACTCTTGGGCCTGGAACTATTAACTTGCTCTCTTTCTCGACAATATGAAAGATATATCTTATTTTGCTGTTTACATACTGGTGGCAGTTGGAAACAGCGGATTACCATAGCTAGTGCTCAAGCTTAATGAAAACGCCTCAATAAGGGCCAACTAGCAACCGCCACCTACGAAGGCGCATAAAGGTTAAGCTAAAGCCGGTATTTAGACGGTTTTGGACGATTCTAAATCTAAGCTTAGGATTAGCGGTAGCAACAATCGCTTTTATCATCTTATGCAAGGCTAAGGTCTAGAAGGATGCCTCTACATGAAGTGCCTCAAAGTCATGAGCCTAATATATTTCCATGGACCCAGTGGCCTAGGAAGTTGGAAAGTGATAAATGTAAAGCTGAAGACGAAAAATAATGATGCAGATAAGATGTAAGGATAGAATTTTACCCGCACAGGAGACTTCGTCTTTGCCTTGCAACACAATATATTAGGAATAACTACGGGTTTGCGAGCCTGCTAGTCAATAGCCTAGGCTGTACTATTTGTTGAAACTTTTAAACATTGACGAAGTGACCATTGCGAAAGAGAAGCCGGAGTGTGGTGGATACCAATTAGTCCACTCAGCCTTTGGATTAGAGTGTCACTGAGGGAACCGAAGAAGGTCACGAATTAATCGGTAACTGCTAAGTACCACTTGCATTCAGAATTCTAACGTTAGCAAAACTAAGGTGCGTGCGACTGATCCGACTGAGACCTCCTGAGAGTTGCGGTTGCGGTACTGGCTGAGATAAAACAAGGGATCATTAATGGAGAAAATTCGTGGAGGTCCTCCCTTACTATTCTTTACAGGATGCTTTTGTGATGGCGTCTACGCTTTCCATGGTGCGGTCATAAGGCGAACTTGTCCGTAGGCGAACTCAAGCAAGTAAAGAAGAGATCATTGAAGGCTCTAGTCATGTTGTACTCGAAGTGTTATTCTTATAATTCTAGAGCATGAGTTCGCCGGATACCGTTAAAATCTTTTAGGTGTTAAGACGACAACCACAATGAAGTTGGATGTGATGTGAGCCCAAGGTGCTTAAATTTCATGCACTACATCGTTGGCGTCCTTAAGCTAAATCAGGGCCGGTTTCGAATAAGTGGTCTTACGAATAGCAGATATGGAAGATGCTTTGTATTTTTCCAAAACATAGAAATCTTTGTATCTCCTTCCTGAATGCCTGCAGGTTGTGGATTTCTCTTATTCTGGAAGGGAACCTTTTCCATAGTTCACGTACACAACTAAGAAGAAGTGAAAACGCGGTCTCTACCTTGCGCTTAGTGGAGTAACGGAATGGCCCTTGTTTCGGAGTTTAGATTCAGATGCGCTCCTTAGTTTAAGACAAGTGCTATTCCTGTGCAGCTTTCTATGAATTAGCTTAAGTAAGGAGCACAGGTTAAGGATAATGCGCCTTTGCCATATGTGCTGAATTGTAAGGTGTTCGCACCTTTGTCGGTAACTCAGCGCTTGCTGTGATGGAGTCAATAAATTCGTAAAGCGCCGCTGAGCCTTTTCAAGCAGAACGCGGCCCGACTTCCGTAGGTTGTTGCATATAAAAAGGCAATATCCCAGCTGCGGCCTGACGTCGCACTTATAATGTTCTAGCCTTGCATCCGCGGTCTTTATGTAACGGCGTAGGTGGAAGGATAATTCCCTAACCCTTGCCGCTTAATAAGAACTAGCTCTGCTACGTTGAGGCGCATGGAATAGCGCAAGCCAAGGTCTGTCGTCATTGCATTCTGTTTGATGTTGATGCCATTTATTGTTAGGGACCCAGCACATATGGAATATATGTGGGTCATGACAATAGATTTTTGGGCGGAGAAGGTAATTTTCTAGTGTTCGCACCACCTATCAAGGACTTTAGGATCCGATCCTGGAATTCTATTGCCATGCCCGATCGCTATCCAATCCCACACATGGTGGAGCTCACCACCAATATTGCGGTTAAAATTATCCTTAGACTTACCAAATTGATACGCGCATAAAACCAAACTAAGGTAGCAAACCGGACAAGGCTCAAATTGCCATGACAACTCTATTTGATTTGTTCGGGTTCCTGTCCATTTCAGCACATAGAGAATATATGTGGGTCATGACATTAGATTTTTGGGCGGAGAAGGTAATTTGCCAGTGTTCGCACCACCTTTCAAGGGCTTTAGGATCCTCACAGCTACTATTCTTTGAGGATAATTCATTACCAGGGGTAAGACGTAGACAAATTTACGTCGTCAGCAAAGATAAAGGAACGACCGTGCTGCAATCTCCTGCAGAGGTCATTGATATAAAGCAAAAAATAGGGTAGGATCAAGGACGCTCCCCTGCACCACGCCATTGGGGACGGAGGTGGGGTGAATATAGTCTGCTCAACCTTAACGGACTGCATACGTCCTATTACGTATTAACACAGCCAGGCTAATAGAGGACTGTCTACACTGTAAAAATTTGCCTTATGCATCAGGCGCATGTGTGGTAGTCTGTCAAACATATTTCGCATAGCTAGGTAAAGGATGACAACAGAAATATGAGAGTCAATGACCTGGGTGACTAAATTGAGGAGGTCCAGCTGACAGGTTACACAAGACCGAGCAATTAGAAATCCGTGCTGTGTTTCAATTATGTGTTCGCCTGCATAAAGGTGAATCGTGATGGCTTAATTACTCCACTGCTACATCCTGTACGAGATAATATAAGTGTGGTTAATAGGGCGATGGGTACCAACTTCCTTTAGGCTTCCACCCTCATGCCTTGTTATAATGTCGGAATGTTTCAAAGCGGTCGGGCATTCACCTTTCAACCTTGATAACGTAAAGAGTTTCGAACGAAGCATATGGATATCTTCACCATCATCCTTACGTTTACTGGGCGGCATTCCGTCTGGACCAGGGTTCCAGGATGACTTGGTATTTGAAATTGCAGAACGGACACTATTTATGTTGAACTGTACAGAGGACAGGGACTGGCTACCGGGCACTTGCAAGGCTTTAAAGATTGAACCTACTTCTAAACACTGCAATGCTGTAAAAGGTGAGATGAATACTTCACATAAATTCGTATATCACTAGAAGTGCCTTTGGGACTAATTTTTATGGTAGATGTCTGTCGTCCCATGTTGGGGGCCCGAGAGCAAAGCAGCCAGCTGAGATTCTTAGCTTTGCTTGCATTAGTTATTGCGGCTATTATTTGCTTGGTCTGCTGCTGCAGAAAGCTGATGTGCGATCTCATTCGCTCTCATGATGTGGGCAAAATTGAAAGTACCACGCGGTATCTCTTTTTTTCCGCGCCATACTGACTCCAATTCTAGACCAAAATATTGTTGAATACAGTCTTGTATTAACACTGGGTACGGAATTTGATTTCTACCAAATTATTTTCATACGCCGTTAAGAGCTCTTTTCCAGTAAATACTTCTGCAAAATTTGCCTCCTACCAATTTTTATCCGAAATTATGACGTCCAAATGCGTTGGCTATGGGAAAGGTGTTAGCTTTTCAAAGGTCATGCAGTGCGCCCTCTGCGAGAGTTGGATGCACAGAGGGAGTTGTAACTAGTCAAATTCTCTACCACTGTCCAGCACAGGTCTCCAAAGGCATACGCTTTAACTGCGACCCCTGTCTAGAGGAGGAAAGCGACAAATAACTTCTGATGAGCTTACGCGACCTCAGCGTATATAGGCTCTTGCGCAAGCCCTGTATAACTCTGACTGTGAACCTCTAGTTTCAAGTTTAAGTTTATTTGGGACGGTAAGGATAGGATAATTTTGTGAAGGTTCCTCATTTTGGCTCTCACTGAAACGCGAATTGATAGGTCTAGTTGATTTGTTGAAAAGCCTAAAACGAAGACCGGATCACACGCTGTCCAGCCATTTACTGTCCACATTTTCTTGCCCAGCAGTCCCTGTCAGGCCGGTTTATGTCAAGGGTAAGCTAAGCAAACAAGCGGGGGAATATCAGCTAAATAATAATAATATCAAGGTGTTAGTAGGAATTAAAACACGGAGGGAAGTGAAAGATACAAGTCGGTTTGGAGAAGTGGAAGGTTTTTACTGCCATAAAAGGGCACCTAAGTGACGCTCGAAATTCTGTACCGTAGACTCCCTAAGGAAGTGCGCCGGAAGCAAGTTCCAATAACCCGGCGCGACAAGTGAGTCTCCGTCCTTACCCGGGAAGAATGCAGATTGTGCAGCACCAGCGGGAATCCGCGGAGACTAGGCAGCTTGGCGGGACTAAATAGCCAAGAAAAGGCTGGACCGATCTTACCCGTTAGAGTACGGTAAATGATGATCCAACCTCCTCTAATTCTGCGGTAGTTCAGTGAGTACATACTACAGCAAAGCAAACGCTCTGGATACGTTTGCTTCTGTAATTCCTGCAGCAAAGTTGCAAAACCCTCGCTAGCTCCATTTTGTCACTTACAAGGCAAGATGGAAACGCCTTGATACTGTAGCGTGTTGGTCTGACGCTATACCCGATACCCAGATTTGAATGTCCACCCGACGGCGTGGGGTCGAGCACACAACAATAAATAAATAGTTTATTTTTGTCATTGCGAGGCACACCATCAAGGGCGGGATCATGGTATTACAGACATGTATGATGGGCAATTGCACAGCTTAGTACATTTTAACCAATAGCATAGGAATTTATGTGCGTGTTGAGATGTACAGCTATGTTTAACTGTGTACTTGGAAGGGGACATGTTGTGTGAGTAGGTAAATGTGATTGTGTGTGCTTTTGTTCGTCGTGTTCGCTATCGAAGGAGGAATCAATGGGACGCTTCAAATCGGATGACGTTCTTGATGTGAAAATGATCCTCCGGAAAAGGAAAGTGGCGGTGCCTTTATTTAGTGGCGAGTCACTTCAGCCACGTCGCAGTGTTGTTAAACGGATACTTGTGGTTTTTATAGGGAGAACGCTTGCCGGGCGAAATCCCACCACATCCTGGAACACTGCCGCCGTAACATTTGCTGGAACGGGATTTACCCGAACCACCCAGCTGGCACAACGAGGTGGTTGTTCGGCTGAACTATGTTTATTTGAAGGTTGCTAAATCTTAAAACTAAAATTAAGGCACCGGAGTTGGCTAGCTCGGGAGTGTGTGTTAGAGTGCTGAGCCCGATCAAAGAACTAGCGTTGTTTTCGAAGTCTGTGGACAAAGTCCGGATATTGTCGTTGTGTCACATACCAACACGTGCACCATGCAATGATGCAAACCACTTACTTTCCTAATACATAGAAATACTATGATGAATTCAAGAATAAAATGGATATTTATTTATTTATTATTGAGGATCGATTTACGCATCAATCAATGGCCTCTCCAGGTCACTACACAGTCCCCTCCTAGAGAGAAAACCGTGGGTGACCCTTTGATCTGCTTGAGAACCGTCCGCCGCCAGCCAGTCTGTTGCGGACTAAGTGATAACATTTGATGTAGCCGCTGGGTAGCACTAGTGTGCTCAGACTCTAGTGGGCTCCCATCCGTGTCCTCCCTAAAGGTGCCAGAAACGCAAAATGAAGGGAATTGCTTGAGAGTCAAGGGTTTGCAAACTCATGGATGGCAAGTGTTTGCTTGTGAACGACAATTGTTAGATTTCAGTTCGTACACACCGGTACACACATGAAGCGAAAAGAAAAATATGTATCGTGAGCATGGTGGCACTTTCGGAATGGCGGAGAGCCGAATATATATTTTTGTTTACAAAACGCGTTATACGTCTTTATGGGTTTTCAAAACGTTTTATTCGCCCATTTTGGATTTTAAAACGATTTGCAGCTCTTGTGTTTTCGTACCGGATTAATCAGAAAGGTAAGGAAAGCGGGAAAGAAGAAGCGGAAGAAATGTTAATCGTTCAAACGCGCTGGTCAATGAACTCGCCTACCTCACCTAGTTGACTGCTGTAGTTCTTGTGCCGATAGTGTCGAATTAGACCGTACGTCGGATCCCGCGCTAGGGGAGTGGATGATGCTTTGCCACCCCGCTTAGTAGAAATCCATGGAGCCGAGGTAAATGACGCAGATGCAATGTCCAAATTGGCGTCAGTACTGTTTGGAGAAGACGTATATACCGCCATATGCTGCATTCATTCGTCGGCAAATGAGCACCCACCGTCGTCAAGCAAGACCTTTACTGTACTAGCGCGAACAAGATATTGGGGTGAATTCTTTATGTCGGATTCTGTAAATCGCTCGGCTGAGCTGTTGTATGGTTAACTACTTCATTGTCCAGACTCTCTAGCTCCCATGTCACATTTAATAAGTCAATCATCTAAAAGTGTGACACAAACCAGAATGCATAACAGAATACGTCAGCTTCGACGCTCCCATAACAAAACTTTCAATTTTGCCCACATCATGAGAGCGAATGAGATCGCACCTCAGCTTTCTGCAGCAGCAGACCAAGCAAATAATAGCCCAAGAACTAGTGCAAGCAAAGCTAAGAATCTCAGCTGGCTGCTTTGCTCTCGGTCCCCTAACTTGGGACGACAGACCTCTACCTTAAAAATTAGTCCCAAAGGCACTTCTAGTGATGTACGAATTTATGTGAAGTATTCATCTCACCTTTTACAGCATTGCAGTGTTTAGAAGTAGGTTCAATCTTTAAAGCCTTGCAAGTGCCCGGTAGCCAGTCCCTGTCCTCTGTACAGTTCAACATAAATAGTGTCCGTTCTGCAATTTCAAATACCAAGTCATCCTGGAACCCTGGTCCAGACGGAATGCCGCCCAGTAAACGTAAGGATGATGGTGAAGATATCCATATGCTTCGTTCGAAACTCTTTACGTTATCAAGGTTGAAAGGTGAATGCCCGACCGCTTTGAAACATTCCGACATTATAACAAGGCATGAGGGTGGAAGCCTAAAGGAAGTTGGTACCCATCGCCCTATTAACCACACTTATATTATCTCGTACAGGATGTAGCAGTGGAGTAATTAAGCCATCACGATTCACCTTTATGCAGGCGAACACATAATTGAAACACAGCACGGATTTCTAATTGCTCGGTCTTGTGTAACCTGTCAGCTGGACCTCCTCAATTTAGTCACCCAGGTCATTGACTCTCATATTTCTGTTGTCATCCTTTACCTAGCTATGCGAAATATGTTTGACAGAGTGCCACACATGCGCCTGATGCATAAGGCAAATTTTTAGTGTAGACAGTCCTCTATTAGCCTGGCTGTGTTAATATGTAATAGGACGTATGCAGTCCGTTAAGGTTGAGCAGACTATATTCACCCCACCTCCGTCCCCAATGGCGTGGTGCAGGGGAGCGTCCTTGATCCTACCCTATTTTTTGCTTTATATCAATGACCTCTGCAGGAGATTGCAGCACGGTCGTTCCTTTATCTTTGCTGACGACGTAAATTTGTCTACGTCTTACCCCTGGTAATGAATTATCCTCAAAGAATAGTAGCTGTGAGGATCCTAAAGCCCTTGAAAGGTGGTGCGAACACTGGCAAATTACCTTCTCCGCCCAAAAATCTAATGTCATGACCCACATATATTCCATATGTGCTGGGTCCCTAACAATAAACGGCATCAACATCAAACAGAATGCATTGACGACAGACCTTGGCTTGCGCTATTCCATGCGCCTCATCGTGGCAGAGCTAGTTCTTATTAAGCGGCAAGGGTTAGGGAATTATCCTTCCCCCTACGCCGTTACATAAAGACCGCGGATGCAAGGCTAGAACATTATAAGTGCGACGTCAGGCCGCAGCTGGGATATCGCCTTTTTATATGCAGCAACCTACGGAAGTCGGGCCGCGTTCTGCTTGAAAAGGCTCAGCGGCGCTTTACGAATTTATTGACTCCATCACAGCAAGCGCTGAGTTACCGACAAAGGTGCGAACACCATACAATTCAGCACGTATGGCAAAGGCGCATTACCCTTAACCTGTGCTCCTTACTTAAGCTAATTCATAGAAAGCTGCACAGGAATAGCACTTGTCTTAAACTAAGGAGCGCATCTGAATCTAAACTCCGAAACAAGGGCCATTCCGTTACTCCACTAAGCGCAAGGTAGAGACCGCGTTTTCACTTCTTCTTAGTTGTGTACGTGAACTATGGAAAAGGTTCCCTTCCAGAATAAGAGAAATCCACAACCTGCAGGCATTCAGGAAGGAGATACAAAGATTTCTATGTTTTGGAAAAATACAAAGCATCTTCCATATCTGCTATTCGTAAGACCACTTATTCGAAACCGGCCCTGATTTAGCTTAAGGACGCCAACGATATAGTGCATGAAATTTAAGCACCTTGAGCTCACATCACATCCAACTTCATTGTGGTTGTCGTCTTAACACCTAAAAGATTTTAACGGTATCCGGCGAACTCATGCTGTAGAATTATAAGAATAACACTTCGAGTACAACATGACTAGAGCCTTCAACGATCTCTTCTTTACTTGCTTGAGTTCGCCTACGGACAAGTTCGCCTTATGACCGCACCATGGAAAGCGTAGACGCCATCACAAAAGCATCCTGTAAAGAATAGTAAGGGAGGACCCCCACGAATTTTCTCCATTAATGATCCCTTGTTTTATCTCAGCCAGTACCGCAACCGCAACTCTCAGGAGGTCTCAGTCGGATCAGTCGCACGCACCTTAGTTTTGCTAACGTTAGAATTCTGAATGCAAGTGGTACTTAGCAGTTACCGATTAATTCGTGACCTTCTTCGGTTCCCTCAGTGACACTCTAATCCAAAGGCTGAGTGGACTAATTGGTATCCACCACACTCCGGCTTCTCTTTCGCAATGGTCACTTCGTCAATGTTTAAAAGTTTCAACAAATAGTACAGCCTAGGCTATTGACTAGCAGGCTCGCAAACCCGTAGTTATTCCTAATATATTGTGTTGCAAGGCAAAGACGAAGTCTCCTGTGCGGGTAAAATTCTATCCTTACATCTTATCTGCATCATTATTTCTTGTCTTCAGCTTTACATTTATCACTTTCCAACTTCCTAGGCCACTGGGTCCATGGAAATATATTAGGCTCATGACTTTGAGGCACTTCATGTAGAGGCATCCTTCTAGACCTTAGCCTTGCATAAGATGATAAAAGCGATTGTTGCTACCGCTAATCCTAAGCTTAGATTTAGAATCGTCCAAAACCGTCTAAATACCGGCTTTAGCTTAACCTTTATGCGCCTTCGTAGGTGGCGGTTGCTAGTTGGCCCTTATTGAGGCGTTTTCATTAAGCTTGAGCACTAGCTATGGTGATCCGCTGTTTCCAACTGCCACCAGTATGTAAACAGCAAAATAAGATATATCTTTCATATTGACGATAAAGAGAGCATGTTAGTAGTTCTAGGCCCAAGAATCAGACGTTTTGCTTTTCATTTATCTTCTCTTGGCCCCATGTGCTTTGCTTTATCTGGTATACATATGCCTTTCACTATGGGCAACACTAGTAAACAGGCCTATTAAAATCCAGATCCTCTTCTGTAACTGCATTCGCTAGTAATCATTAGCATTTCCAGGTTCTATTTTACTGGCACGAACTTTAACCAACGACAGAGAGGCCCTTGTCACACTGGCTGGCTAGACCACCGGAAACTTTCGACCACCACTTGTCTTGTCTTGCTAGCCTTGGCGTTATTTAACTTTGGCTGGCTCGAAAGCTTACCATGCCTTACGCGTACTGGTGTGTGAACAAACTGCTTCAACTGTTTTGTTACTATCCTACGCTTGCTTTGCCTTATCACTATTTGCTTAGGGTGCTAGAGCGGCTTTCGCCAGGAAAACCACCAAGGTAAGGGTTGGTGCAACACTTTAGTGCTTGTTAACATTACCACCTGGATGAACATCGCTGGCACTTACTTCAGAACTTAAATTTGGAGAGCACTAGCTGGAACTTAATCAACGAGCTGCGCAATGATCTGCGTCAACACATGAGGCATAATAATCCCTCATGTTCGAACAGGCTCAAACCCTTGAAGTAGAGTTGGTGCTACCATACCTACGCAGACCCAAATGGATTTCACGCCTCAAAGCATTTTACGAAATTTGCGAAATTTTCCGATACTTATTTTGTATTATTAGTGACAGGCTCCTCTAACTCAGTGATGTTGGAGGCAGTCTCATAAATATAGCAAATCAACTCAAAGAGGTTAAACCGGTTTTATCTAAGAAATGTATTTATTTTCCAGGCCAAAACGTGTCAAATGTTCCGAAAATTCTCTTAGGTTATTCGGGTTGACCCAGGTCATGCAGCCTTAATATAAACTTCAGAACCACTTACAGGCTTAAAAATACTAAACAATATATGTCTAGTAGTTTATGTGGCTCGGTATCCACTGAAAATGGTATGCTGAGACCTTCTGACAGCGTTAATTATAAATTCACCTGTATTCTCATGTATACATAACATTCCTTACTGGATCTCTAGTAGTTCGCACAAAATTATAGCTTATTTGCTTACATTTGCTATGTATGCCTAAAACTGTGCTTTTCGACTACCTACGACGTACCTAAAGGTTGCAGGATAGTACCGGCTAGATAGGGCGTTTCTAGATAGCAATGCCTGTTTAGAAAATATACCGCTTTGCTGTTCTTTTTTCTGATATCTGCTTGCAAACAAAAACCCCATTTTAGCAAAGAAGCATAACGGCGTTATTCGTAGACCACAATGCAATTGCGAATAACTCGCAAAAGACTGCACATATTGCACTGATTTACTTCTGACTTAATAAGCGAATAAAATTTGCCCTGAGTAGCTTAAATGTTTTGCTACTTTATGCAATATTTTAACCTTAGCAAGGGCAATCCTTTTTCTGAGCCTTACTTAGATTAAAATTTGGAGCCAGCCGTCCATATCAGCGCAGGTAACGCTTGGCTATATATTTTGTCAATTTGTACTTTTCTAGTAAAGTACGCCGCCCTAGTATGTCTGTTAACCAATTTTTATTATTTTACTGGATTACCCGAAATTATTTTTAAAAATTTTGTATCTTTTGTAATGCCGCCACTGTTATTTCTTCTATGTGCGCACCGATAATTATGGCGACGGAGCGGGCCAGAATAGTTTAATGCATTTAAAGTGAAGTTGTGATGAATTGGATCTTGTTTCAAAGAAAACCTGCGCAACTACGGCTCTACGCAACTTGCACAACAAAGAAAATCGAGGAGCGTAATATCGCCCAAAGGAACCAGAAGCATTTCAAGGTGGGGGTCTACGACCCGAACATTGTCAATGCACTTGTAATTGCCGACCAGGAACCTACACTAACATTTTACCTACTTCCGTGCATGAGCATAGGAGCAGTGTAAAGAATGCTCTGAATCCTTAGGGTGCCGGCCAATAGCCAGTCTAGAAATATTCCTATTTATTTATTTGGTTAGGTTCCATGTCGGAAACTCTGAAGGGGTCATTGTTAACGGCCTCACGCTTTCCATAGTGGTCGATGATAAATACACGATCATTACGTTCTAGAACCTTGAAAATACTTCCATTGGGTTGCTCAGTTGGTTCATGGAGGCCCTCAAGACGGAGGAAAACAAGCTGGCAGTGCTGAACAGCTTGAGGAAGGAATGACGTATGCTGTTTTTTTCTGGTGCCAGTAAACTTGACCTGACGCATGCTCCTGGCTACCTGCCGAACGTAGTTCGCGACCCAATGGGGAACTCTGTGACTTTTGGAAACGAGTTCACCGGGTAAACGTAGGGGTTGTCCAGCTATTAGTTCAGCGCTGGACCTATTCAGATTGGTCTTGAGGGACGGTCGGATGCGAAGCAGCAGCCTGGGCAGAGTTTAAGTCTAACTCATTGCATTAGCGGCGTTGAGTGAAGCTTTCAGCTGTCGCTGGCAATGCTCCACCACACCGTTCGCTTGTGGATGATAGGCGGTAGTACAAATGCGTCGGCATCCGATGAGCTTAAGAAGATCGTTAGAAACCGAAGGTTCAAATTGCGCACCGAGGTCGGTAGGCACCGCGGCTGAACAGCCATGTGAAGTAACCCAGCGCACAACAAAAGCACGTGCAACGGTTTCCGCAGCTACCTCAGGATTAGGGACTACTTCGGGTCAACGGGTGCAACGATGGATCATAATCAACAGGTAGACCAATCCTTTGGACTGGGTCAAAGATAACACTAAGTCGAGATGGACATAGTCGAGTTGCATTGAAACGGGCGGAAGGCGATCAATTGGAGCGGATACGGGCCGCTGGATCTTGGCTTGCTGGCAAGTGAGACAAGCGAGTGCCCAAAGAGTAAGATCTCAGGCCAAATATACCGATGGTATATGCTTTTGAACGTGGCTATAATGACTGTATGGGCAATGTTGTAAAGCGTAGCAAAATTAAGACGAGGAAAATCGTCAGGAACGACGGGCCGAGGTCGTCTGTAGAAGTGTCACATAAGGTTGCGCCATTGGATGATGGCAGGGGGCGTGCGGATATCTTTAAAAAGAAATCGGAAAGCTCTGTAGAAGTTTGGTCAGTTGTTTGCGCAGCTGCCACGGCAGATAGATCAAGTAACTTCTGGGCGGAGCTAATTGCAGACAAACTTGTTAGAGCGGCAGAGACAAAATTCAGTTGATCAGAAATGTGCCGAATATCAGTTGAAAATCGGGCGATGAAATCCAGCTGAGTGTTGAACGGATTGATTTGGAAAGACGAAGGCTAATGGCTTATGGTCGAGGAAGATGACGAAGTGCTTACCTTCGAGTACTGTCGGGAGTGCCGAATCGTGTAGTAAACAGCCAGCAATCCTCAGCTGAATGTGCTGTAATTATGTTCTGCTGGTTGCAAGCGTCTCGAATAGAAAGCAAGTGGCTCTCCATATCCATTAGTCGGCCGCTGTAAGACCTCTCTAATAGCAGTGCTCAATGCATCGACGGCAATGCTATGCGGCGCTTTGGCGCTAACCTGATGTAGCAAAACTGTGGTGGCTAAAGCAACTCTACTGGCATTGAAAGCTTCAATAGCTGCGTTTTTGCGGCCAATGAATAGGTCGGTCAGCGGGCTGAGTAACTCAGTGCAATGCGGAAGACGTCGTTGATCGTAATTAATGTCGTTATGACGGCGAATGGCAGCTATCGTTTTCGGAACCGGAAGGTCACGGATAGCTTGGAACTTGTCGCCTAAAGGCCGTCTGCCATGTTGATCAATGTGAGGACCAAGGAACTCTATAGACGGCTTCCGAAAGGTAAACTAGTCTGGATTAACGTTGATACTATTGGCAGCGAGCCATTCAAAGAGGACTCCGAGATGCTCTCGATGAGCTTCCTTGGTTGCGCTGACTACTAATACATCGGTCATATAAGGGTAAACAAAGCCTCACCCACAAGTGACGGAATCTTTAAAACGCCGAAATGTTTGCTTTGCTTTGCGCAAACCAAATGGCATGCGAAAAATTACAACAAACCAAAAGGTGTAATGACAGTGGTTTTAGCTGTTTCCTTCGGCGATCGCGATCTGATAGTAGGCGAAGTCCAAATCAATGTTCAAGAACACACGAACCCTTTGTAGTTTAGCCGTTATGTACTGAATGTGCGGTGTGAGCTACGAGTCGGGACCAGGTACGTTGTTCAGAGCGCGCTAGTCGCCACTTGGACGCCTGTCTCATGACTTCTTAGGCACCATGTGAAGCAGCGACACCCACGGGTTATTCGTAGGTCGAACTATACTTAGTTCGAGCATGTGCTCGAATTCGGCTTCAGCGCCCCGAAGTTTCTTCGGTGTTACACGTCTGGCATTAGCAAAAGCAGGCAGTTCATTTGTAAGGATAGGTGGTTTTTGGCATTGGTTGCAGCGGGCATCGGATTGACAGCAAGAAAGATCGGCATAAAACGGTCGAGGAGCATTTGCCCGATGGGTGGACACATCTGCGTCGAGTACAGAGGATGGATTAACTCAGTACCGGCCAAACTTCCAATGGCAGAGACAGGTTAAACGGCTGTCGAGACGGTGCTGCTTTATATCTACGAGTATGTCCTAGGGAAGCAGAAAACCAAGATCAAGGATGGGTGTTTGACCGTCTACACTGAATAATATAGCTTTAAAAGATCGTCGTAAGTCAAGGTTGGGCGTGCTGGCACGTTGACCCTACACTCGAGTGATGGTTCCGTTAGCTGCGCGCAGTGAGCGTTTCACTTCAGTAACTTTAATGGGACCGCGCGGGGAGACACTTACTTCTGCGCCTGTGTCAACGTGATAGCGTAGTCTAGATTTCCGGTCGATACCGAACAATTGGCGGCTGCAGTGACCAGCGACATCCGTCGCCTCTACGTGCTGGTCGGTCCGTTCTCTGTGTTTGGCGATTAAAGGAACAAGGGGAACGGCACGACCTAGCTTGCGGAGCAAATCGCTTGCGGTACCAGCACTAGAATAATCTAGGCGGGGATTTCGAAGCAGAACGGGAACTGTTTCCGTTTAAGACGAGATCGGCGGTTAGACAGAGAAACCGAAGTGTCTGCGAGTCGTTTATTAAGCTCGACCATCTGCCACCCGAATTCCGTTAACTCAGCATCAGCGTTCCATTGGATCTGCAATACTTTGGCGAAAGCTTCCCATATACGGTCGGCGGTGTCAGTCAATAGAGACAGTGGAGTATGGTCATTAGCGTAAAGCACGCGACACCTTTCCCGGGTAGTCGTTTTAACCTCATCTCCTGCAGAAAATTGTCAGCTAAAGCAATGGGTTTTGCTAAGCTTTGCATTTTCTTAACAACTGAGACAACGTAAGTTCACCGAGTTTCGTTTCGCTTAAGAGCTTTGTTACTCTTGGTCCGTCGGACAAGCCTATTTTTTTCAGCACTACGTCTTTCTTCGTTTCATAATTTTGCTGACCCTCGCGCAACTCTAGGATTCTACTCAGGTCGCTGATAACACGCGGAGAAAGCGCGGCTACGACGTGGTGGCACTTAATGTAACCGGACTAATTAAGACTTGAAAGGAACGGCGCTTCTATTTACGAAAACCAGGCCTTAGGATCAGCCTCAATACAAGGAGGTATAGCGGGACTAAGGTTACTAACCTGAGCGTCCAAATCTGTATTTAGAACCTTCATGACAATACTTACTGGGTCAGCATAGTGGAAACCCTAAACTGAAAGCACAACACATAAGAAATTTAGACGAAAAATGTGTGCGTTTCTATAAAGCAAGGTAAGTAACAGACTCACCAAGTGTAAGTGCGTCAACGATCATAAGTCCGGTAACACTAACAATGGCGCGTTGGACAAACGCTATATCTGGAAGATGATTACCTAGGGAGTAGGTTCTAGGGTGCTGAGTGCGATCGGAGAACCGGCGTTCTTTTCGAAGTCCGCGTACAAAGTCCGGATGATGTCCGTGTGTCGCATACCAATTCGTGCACCATACAAAGATGCGAACCACTTACTCTCCTACTACAGGTGAATACTATGTTTTCGTAATGGTTAGGATTGACTTACACATCAATCAAGGGAATCTCCAGGTCACTACAATACTGTATATTAAGTTGGGTCGCACAAAAGCAGACAACAGCTTCATAAATATATTGGCCGCTAGGACACCGAAGGAGCGGCGAATAAAGCACATCATACAGAACCCCCTAAAAGCTGCCTTCATCCAATTGTCTCCAGAGTGAAGTACTGAGGTGTGAACGATAGTTGGATTAACCTGCTGAGTGACAACACGGATTTCACTTCTAGAAAATACATAGAGCATGGGGGAGTAGCACCTCCAATGCCGAGGACAGAACATTTCGCCAGATTTTTAGGCATCAACCACAAGGCTGTCCAATCCCATAGCCTATCCAAGGCACTAGAATTTTTGCAGAACACCCAGGAAGATCCATAATATTCCAGAGATTGTGGTAGGCAGCAAACGATAGCGACGGTACTTCAAGCTTCTTGGGTAGGTCGTGGACATAACTTGCGAAAGGCAACAGCCCTAGAAGCGGTCCTGCGTAACGAAAATAAGAACGGCTCGTCTAAGCGACAGACTACGTCCTACGCGTACACACTTTTCTCTCCCCATAAGGAAAGTACACACTTATTTAAGGGTGGCTCCAGATCTCCCTTGCGATCCCAAAGTTAATGAAAGTCGTTGATGTGGGAGAGTATTAAATACTTTCGAGAGTTTAACGAAAGCAAGTCGATAGCGCAAAGGTTGTCTGCTGCTCCAGCCCAGCTTTCAAGGGTTACAAGTTTGTCGGACACAACCGTCCCTTATGGAATCCGTGCAGAGCCGCGTTGAGAAGGTTAAACTCAAGCAGATGATTCTCCACCGAACCACTGACGAATATTTCAAACAGAGCAACTACTACGTTTTACATACTGACAGGCCGGTTGTTCGCGAGCATAGCTCTGTCACTGCTCGTAAAACTCGGACAGATTATTACCTTCTTCGTTACCGAAGGTACAATTGTCAAGCGATACTGTTAACACGCATGTCGGTGGGCTATTTAGCTAAGCGGCCACCTTATATATCAGCTTCGGATGAATTGAATTAGTGCTAGAAGCTATGGACGGATTTAGTCCTTGCAGTAACTGGAAGACTTGAGTCGTTCTCATGCCTATTTCATTCAGGCAAGGATCCTCCCGGACTTTTGTGACCGGACCAACCTGTGGTTGCATGGCAGCACGAGAAAAGCCATCAGCAACGTGTTTGCTAAGTATACAAGCTTTATCGTATTAAGTTTGCCCACGGGTCCCATCCGCTCGTAGTAAAGCCGGTATAGACGAGTTTGCACCGCTACGTCCCTTTACGTAAGCAAGGAACTTCTTTAGATTTGTTGCGGCTGCGTCAGCCAAAGCCACCTCGTACTGAAGACGAAGTTCTAAGATGTTACTTAAATTTATTTCTAACCGCTTGATAGCTTCCGTAGTTGCTGCTTGATGAAGCCGTTTGGTATGTTCGCCATGCCTTTGGGCAATTTCCGGAGCAGGCATTTACCTGAATGATCTATCCACGGTGACTGCACCTTTGTCACCCGTCTCATAGTGCTTGAAACGTGGGGAGCAGAGATTGTGGTGAGGCAGGTTTTGAATTTCCACCAGGCTGTTTTACCGATGTCAGCCACGGTGCTCGCGCAAGGCAGAGCTGAAGCTTTTGCTTGCATTGTGTTAAAGGCTGCCCTCCAAATATTTACACATGCTTCAGCTGTAGCTTGATGGCACTTAGAGCAAAACGAAATGATTTGCAGATATGGTCACTTGCTTCTAGAGGACATCCGTATTTGATATCACTTGCGAACTCAGGTGACTTCACAAAAATGAGATGCAAGGGAGACAGGTGTTGGTTTCTCATAAATCTAGTCAGAAAGTTCACAAACGGGTGCAAAGGAAGTTGCAACGTCAACGCGATAATATCGAAACCAAAAGTGCTCACCCCTAAATTGCATGATAGATCAGCATAGTATAAGTCAGCGAAATTGAAGTAACCAGGTATTAGACATCTACCGGCAGCCTGCGTACGAATATAATCAATAACCAACCTGGAGATAATTCTAGGACTTCCGTATATCGCTACAACTTAAACCAGTTAGAGGAAGTGCACTTCATAGTCTACAGGGCTTCAACAGATTGACTTGGTGACTAAAAACACAGCTCCTATGCACAAAAGGTTTACAACCCACTGTGCGCCTGCCCAGGTGTGTCTGCTCTTTACCCAAGTGGAAAAGAAGCCGTGCCTTCTTCACATGGTTGGCAGGTACACTGTTGCCCGTTGGTCCTGGCAATCCGGAGCAAGGTCGTAGCCGGACCATCTCCTCTTCCTCAGATTTCTACTACTAACGCAAGCTAGAGTCTGCAGCAACCATTTGGATAAAATTAACCCAAATTATGGAAGAGGACTTATGCGGCTATGTTGTGCATAAACGCCGCAGAAATATCCGCGATGAACCAGGTCAAATACAGACGAAAAACAGCCGCTAATCCAAAAGTAAAACGTAACCCAACACAACTGGAAAACAATGCTGACAAAGTTACCCAACTTGAACGACTCGTTAAAGAAAAGCCGGGTATCAGGAGGAAACAAAGCACCTAGTCGGCATTGCTTCGTTATTAACAACGCGGATGAACTGATCCTTAAAGACCAGGATTTGTTGTAGCGGATGGTATCCCTCTTATTCGATGAGGGCGAGCAGGGTATCAGCCTCGTCTCTACTTTCCTTCTTAGTAGAAAGCAAGATGATCCATCCAAGACGTGAACGATGAACGTCGATAATAGGATAAGAATGAATGTTGACGCACCCTCAGGCCTACCTCGAGTCTCAAAGGAGAAACAGTCTTTATCCTGAAAGACCTGTCCCAGAATAGGAAGAGCCGTCATCGAACTGCGTAACCGCCGAGCGAAGAGCGAAACTGATCTCCACATTGTAGATTTTTGTGTCATTCAGAGAACACAGAAAACTCCTTAGAAACCAAGCCTTCTGCTACCCATGCTTAGGGTCTAAATGCGTTCTGCGAGTGATAGTTGCCAATGTACGCAGTCGTAAAGATAAGCTCGACGCGATTCCCCTTCTCATTACTTAGCGTCAGCCAGACTTGAGGGATTTTACCAGGACCTGGTTAACAACAGAAACCAGGAAGCGGAACTTAACGTATCAGGATATCAACTCTCACGAGCAAATCGTTCCAGTGGGGAAACTGGGGGTAGCGTTATTCTCTGCTGGAGGTCCTACCACAATGCAAACGTTATCGAAGCTTTCAGCGATAATGGCGGTGCGTCTGAGATACCGTGGTGATCAATTCATGACAACTATCAGCTACACACGGTCGGGGTGGCATACAGTGCACCATGGAGCACAGGCGTTCGTTTAGGGCCTTCGGAAAACCAATGATCTCGGATGAAACTGTCTGCTACTGGGCGACTTCCATGGACCCAGTGTCGACTGGAACCTTCTTCACTGGGATCTTTAGCAAAATACCTACGGGGCTGGCTTTCTCGACGCTATTCACGAATGTAATCAGATCCAGTACATCTCAGTACCAACATATATTATACCGAGTCAAACACCAAACATACTGGATCTCATCCTCACACCAGCGGTCGCTGCTGTTCGTGGCCTAAAGGTTCTCCAGCCACTTGGCCGGAGTGACCACTTTACAATCGCCTTCTGAGCATGTCGCATTGCCGTCCATGACCAGGGGACGCATCGTCGCAACCACGGACGTTATGTTCCATCTAGATTACAAGAACTGGCAAGCACCATACATTAGACCATTCCACAGTCCCTGAAATTTGATGAGGCGTGGAACTTATTACCCTCGAAGAGGATGCCGGTCAGCGAAAAGTTGTTCTTATCACCAAGAGGGGACCTTTTCCCACGGGCCCCCTGGATCGACCGAGAGGTGAAATCCCCGAAGAACAGAAGAAGCAAACTGTGGGACATATTCAAGACAACACAGTTAAGGTTAGCTTATTCCAAGTACAGGGTGATCAAAAAGCTGTGCACTATAAGTATGCGCCAGAGACCTTCACAACACGAACACAGCCTAATCATACAAACAAGAACCTGCTCATCGAAGCTTTTCTCGTACCTGAAGCGAAACACCAAGGCTGGCCGTGGTACCCCTGCTCTATCCTGTCAGGAGAAGGACACAGAGCTCTGCGAAGATGAGGAGAACGCTAAATTACTAGCTCGGCGGTACTCCTCTATCTACCCCGTGGAACCGTCACTACCCGCTGACGACCTGACAACGCGTTCTCCTCCACTTGAGTAACTCAAAAGCAATCCCGAGAGTCACGGGACTAATCCTGGAAAGGAACCCTAAGCCCGTACCGGGCCCCCATGGATTTCACCCGCTACTGCCCAGGATGGTAGCGACATACATAGTTGTGCCGATACATCAAGTTTTCCGGCGTTCTCTTGCAGACGGATGCCTACCACCTGACTGGAAATTGGGGCTTTTAATGCCCTATTACAAAGGAGCGAGCCGGCATGATCCTGCAAACTATCGACCGATATGGTTGAGGTCTGTGATCTGCAAGCTCATGGAACGGATGGACGAAAGCGCCCACCACACCCACCGCGGAAGCCTATGCGGCAGCTCCCCCGCTCAGCACGGATTCCGCAGGGCTCGCTCCTTCATCTCTAACCTGCTTGTTGCCAGAGAAGCGAGGCAAAGTCGTAAACGACGGGAAACACTTGGATATTATCTACACTAAATTCAGCATGGCTTTTGACAAAGTCCCACACAAATGACTGCTACTCAACCTCCTAGGATTAGCGTCCCTGGGAACGTCCTTGCATGGATTGCGCACGTCTTGTGAGATCGGACGATTCAGTTGAAGGTAAACCAACCGCTGTCTGGCTCTGTGTCTATAAGTTGCGAAGTCCCACAAGGCTCTGTCCTTGGGCCGGAAGGATGCAAGCTTTGCATTAATGGCCTTTCTGCAGCACTTAAAGCCGACTGCCTAGTCTAGGTTGATGGTCTCAAGCTATGGTCTTAAGGAAGAGGACAGACGACAAAGGACGCTGGACCAGCTTCAGCATTGGTCTGTCAAGTGGCAGCTGACCTTTAACTACGACAAATGTGCTGTTTTTCCGATTGGTATCCCGGATTCATTTTGTGTACACCATAATGATGGATATCTCCTTAAGAATGAGTTGCACGAGGAGGATCTGGTGGTTATCGTGCCAAATGACCACAGCACTTCTCAAGGCCGCCTGAGGAAGGTGGCGGTCGCAAACAAGGTGCCTTGTGCTTTACGGTGATCGTTCTCCCGTGTTACCGACAAATTTCAGTACTGTTAACGTTACATATCCGCCCTATATTAGAGTATGAACTTCCGGCTATCTATCCTCCCTTAAACTCTGAATGCGACTTGCTAGAATTGGTCTTGAGGTGTGGCTCAAAATCCTTCACGGAGCTTCGTGGCCACGCTTACCCTCTTCTATTTCGAAAGCTGAACATATTCCGAACGGTTAATCGTCGGCGCTTTGAAGATCTAATCTACACCCGACGGATCTTAAGAGGAGCACTTGGGAGTGAAGTACAAAAGCACCTTTAACTCAGTATGGTAGTTCGACACTAGGCCACAAGTGGAGGTGCTAGAGAGCCGAATACTTCACGTCCGTCCGGTGGCTAGCCGAACAGCCTGCTCGTGGAACAGCTGGGTGGTTTGGGTTTAACCCGTTCCAGCAAATAGTTTGACCGCAGTGCTCCATGACTTGGGGGTTTTCGCCTGGCAAGACTTCCCCCATAAAAAGCAACAAATATCTGCATAACAACACTGTGGAGTGGCCGTCGGGACTCGCCACAAAGTAAAGTCACTGCACAGTAAATATCCTGATTATTCTATAAAACACATGGACACCAATCTTCTACTCGCATATTGCTGTCGATATGAAAGCGTCAAGATTAGAGCAGCATAATTACAAACAGAAACCTCACAGCTACACACATACAATTACATACTTTCATCCCCCTACACATACATACACTGTCACGGCAAACCTATCGGAGTTTTGCAAATCATGGAGTAAGCATTCTTACGGCAAATGGATCATACCTGTAAAGGCGTGCCTCGCCCTGTCGAGAGTAGAAGCTGTATTCATTTATTTCTTTATTTAGTTATTTATCAACTCGTGTAGTGGATGATTGAAAGCCTATAGAGGATCATTTCTGTTGCACCGGCAGAGGAAAGTTTCCAACGGCTTCTTGACTGCCACCTGATGGTAAGGACAGGGTGCTGCTTTTCCTACAGCAATAGCGACGACTCACAGAGGAATGCCGCTTCGCAGCCAGTTGCGGCAAACCTGCACTGAATCGGCATCGATGGAGCTGCCAATGGTCTTTGCTTCTGCTCTTTGCACACAAACTAGACAGAAATATTTGCGCCAATACTCTTTTGGCGGTGGATAGATGGTCTTTTGTCCACACTGACAAGCTGACCATGACTACATGCTACCATAATTGATAAGCCCCGACATTTTCTCATCTGCATATTTCGTCGCCACGTCATTTTCTGCGCATCCACCTTTGTTCTTTACGATGCACTCACATAAACCCAGTGTATCGTGTAATTGCGATTGAGCGTGTTATTCACCAGCGCTATTCTAATTGATCAGCACTAGTTCTTGATCTATGCTTGCTTGAATCGTTACTGCACCCAATGGCAGACCGACTGCTCACACGACGTGCCCGTACTCACGACAATGGACTTTCTTCATTTATGTTTCTGTGCTTTTTGTATAGTTTCAAGTAGGAAAGTCTGAACAACCTTCGATTGTCGCTGTTACAATTGCTATGACATGTCAGTATAATTGCACTTATTTGATCATGCCCTCGCCGGCATGCCTTGAATAACCAAAAACAAATTATTTTTTATTTAGTTATTTACTCATAACCACTTTAAGTCCGTTTCAATAATTTTTTGATGTTTACTATAATTGTGGTTTTATCATTGGTTTCCGTATTCTCCGCGGCATTACTCCTTTTAGCCATGCCTCCGTTTGTCAATTCTATGGTTTAGGTTTTGTATGTACATATATTTGTCCGTCACTTTTAATTGTGTATATAAATAAATAAATAAATAATTTATTCTCGACAAAGCAAAGCAAATATTTTGGTCATGTTCAGCATATTGCAACACTGTACATGATAGCATGATTAGCAACCCCAAGAGCGGGAGTAGTACGGTTGGAGTCAGTAGTGTAGGCCCATATAGCCCAAAGGTTGTACGAAGTCTATGTCCACAGAATGCGAGATGTAGAGCTATGAGGCAGATCACTAATGTGGAGTATGTTGGAGGAACTAGTCCGACGAGGTTGTGTACATAGGGCGAGGCAGGTGAGTGCAACGTGAGGAAGAAGCTGCAAAAATATTTAAGTATAGTGGCAGGTGACTGAGCAAATAGGTATGCGTTTTCATGCAAAAGCAGATATATGAACAGAATTTGTAAATGTGGTATCAGTCAACTTGCCAACGTTTGATTGGGGCGGCGACCTTATTAAGTGGCGAGTCACATACGCAAAGTCGTTGTGTTGTTAAACACGCCTTTGTGGCCTTTTGTAGGGAAAACGCCTACCAGACGAAAAGCCACCACGTCTTGAAACACTGCCGACAGAAGCTATGATATTACAAGCTTGCATCTGACCGATTACCCACGCGGATCTTCGCAGTCAGGTTTCGCCAATTTGTTCCCATGGTTGCGTAGTCTCCTTCGGAGTTGACCGCAAGTGGTTGGAACTGCTGAAGTTGGATAACTCAGGTGACTGGTATTGATTTGCTCTGTTTTCTGGACTCCTTTAGTGTGTCAGGATTACGAAGCGCGATTGCGTTCCTTATTCTGTGTTAATGTTGTGTGCAGGTGAGCATCCCAGGTATATCCTCAACGGTGTTCCGTGCAAGTAATGTTATCCGTTAGAAAAGAGGAGGAAAGAAAAACGGACAGAGCAAACTGCAAATAAATTTAATAGGTTTATGTTAATGTAAAAATATAAAATTTATGGTAACCTTGTGCTGGTTAAAATCAACGGAAGGATCGAATATGTTATACATCATAACCGCAGTTGCGCGCGCAAGCACGAGACCCGGTGTTTGCTGAATGTGGGAGACAAATGCTGTCCGAAGTAACCTAGCGTACGCAAAAGCTGTCCTGTGTGTAAACCTGGAGTATCAGACCTTGTTAACTGGTAAGTGAGTTTGGGGAACAAGAAGAACATATTAAGGCTTAATATACCCTTAGGGTATAGGTTGAGCGATCGGTTAACTGTGTTAGAGCCCATCGTTCGAACATGTGTGAGAGCCAGTGGAGTTGCCGAGCCGGGATTGAGGTCCATGAAAATAATAACGTAAAATGTTCAGTAATCGGATGCCAGCAAAACAGCTGGTGCAGGGGTGAGACGGAGTGTCGAAGGTGTGGCGAAAATGAGGTTTATACACTACAGTGATAGCAAGAATGCCGTTGCAAAGCCCTAAGGGACTTGGAACAGCGGATAAATGCAAGGACTTCTATAGCGCGGCAAACAAGTCAAATAGGTGGCAGGAAAGGGCGCTACTGCGACTCGGGTTAATTATGAGAAAGAACCTACTATGTCAGCTTTACGATAAGGATGTAAGTGGGAAACATAGCCTGCTACTTGAGGTACTACGCACAAACCTTCGGAGCAGCAGTGTGGAAGGTGAGTCGGTGGAGCATCAGCGGTAGGTGGTCCATAGGTGGACAGGTAGGTCATGGTCAAAGAGATAAGTGAAGAAGTAAGACGAGTTAAGGTTATAAGTACGCACCGTAGCTAGATACTTGAGCTCTTACGCACGAAAGTGCTGAGCCACAGTATAAAAGATAAGTCGTTGGAAGGCTGTATATAGGAGTTGCCTCGGAGGAGAGGAAATCCAGTGCCGAACAGGTAAGAGAAGTGGTAGGGATACGCGATGATTGGAAGCTAGAGTAAAAGAGCACATTCAACGGTGTTCTGGTTGATAGGGCAAAAATTATAGGGAATAACTATATCAGCTTTGGGATAAGGATGTAAGTGGGGAACATAACCTGATATTGGACGCCCCAAGCACCAAAGTGAGGAGCTACAGTGTGTAGGGTATGTCGGTGGAGCACCAGAGATAGGTGGTACCTAAGTGGAGAGGAAAGCCGGGGTCAAGAGACAAGTGAAGTAGTAGGACGATATAAGATTATGGGTAGAAATCATAGCGTGATACTTGAGGCTCTACGCACCAAAGTGCTGAGCTACATTTTGAAGGATAGGTCCTTAGACGACCGTATATATGAGTTGCCTAGGAGGAGAGGAAAGCCAGGGAGGTGGTAATGATATGCGATAGAGGTAAGCGGGAGTAAAAGTGAATATTCAATGGTGTTTTGGTTCACAGAGCAACAATTATAAAGAAGAACGGGGTCAGCTTATTTCATTTCTCCATTTTCATATATCATTGTTTTTGCTTTTTGGTCATATCGTCAACGGACACTTCTTATTGTGGACAGCATAGCTGCTAGAGTAGTAGAGAAATGAATTCATAACTATTAGTGCTTATCTTGGTATCATAATATTTGTTCGCGGATGGAGGAAGAGTCTGTTGCATTGTCTTCTCTACCTTAAGTTGACCAGGACTTGATTTCATTGTGTACATTTGGCAGAAACTTGCTCGGGTTTACTGGATGGGGGCACCTGGTTCATTCTCCAAATATTGCTGCTGGCCAAGTTGTTTCTGACGACGACAACCTGCAGAGATTTGATACCGCAGAGAGGCTGAGTAAGTAGCATGACACTATTGTTGAAACCTTGCGAGCAAAAATTGACGTGTTGCATTCACAGTTCGAGCATTATGCGCGTTCTACTGAACTCGCTATGGGCAAGCGGAGAAAGGTGCTTACTTACAAACAAGAAGAACCGGTAATACGAGGGACGTAACTTGGATAGAATGCGTGTTCAAGACGTACTTCGTATTGTCGGTATATCACCGCTCTTTTGCTTCAAAAGGATCCGTGGTGTTGGTAGTTGGAAGGACGTAAGTGTGCTGCACAAGGAGTCTTGCAAATCCGATTTAGGTAGAGATTAATAATCAGCATTATCGTGCCCTACTTCTCAACCGAGTGGGCCTATTGGATAACTGAAGAAATGACCGATATCAAGTGATCCCCAGTACGTTTGCTTTTAGAACAAAACTCAGCTCAGTATTAACTTTAAACATACTCCCTTTGGGTCTCTGTTGGCAGTTAACAGCGGTCTCGGTCAAAGAAATCAGGTTGCATATTCTCCAACGGAAATCTTGATAGACGGAGCACTTGGATAACTTCCCCAGACGAATGTTGTTAAATGCTCCCATCTCGATCCTCCACAGAGCATAACTGGAGCACAGCTTAGTAGTCTGGGGGTTGCTACTGAAATAACTCTTTTGCTGTCTTTAATTTTGCATCATTGATTAACATGGTCCCTGCAGAAGTTCAGGTTACAAGTGGGCGGTTGACCACTAGTAAAGCGGCCATTTTAGTGGCAACGGTAACGAGATCCCTAGCAGCCGTAAGTTGTTCAGAAGCCAAACTTAAAGGAATGCCCTTTGACAACTCTTCCAGGTGCGCAACATTGACTCAGTCAGATTCAAATGCCGGACATAAATCAACAGGGCCAGGTTTGCTCGCTCTAAAAGGAAAAACGCGTTGTGACCGGAATTGCCAAATAAACTAGAGCGGGCGACGTTAGTGTTACTTTGTCTCTGAGGGCTCAGTTAGAATTCTTACTCAAACCAGCTGAAAGTGTGGCAAAATTCGCGGTACCCCGTCGGGTTCTGCGCCCAGGTGGAAGTGCGGCTGACAGCGGAGAACCACTGCAGCAAACGCTGCTGAAGGTTTGTACACCAATTTCTGTAGCGTGAGGAACGGGTGGGGGAGCTGGCGGTGTGCTGTAAACCTGCTGACGATTTTGAGGCCACAGAGACCTTGCTACCAACCGAATGGCTAAATGGCTGATTGCCTGTTAGCTGACTTCGTCGGGTATAGAACAGACCGTAATGGGTAACCAGCTGGGGTAGAGTGTTCTTGCTTTTAAAGTGTCCCTACAGTCACTGGGAATCTCCATTTAACTTGTGCACGCATACTGTTTAAGTTACTACTCGTTTTGTGATTGTGCCGGGTAAAGTTGAACTAGTTCCTCGTGTTTATTGCAGCACGTCCTGAACGCGGGAAGACAAGGAGCTTAGTAAGCTATCAAAAGGAGCTGCGCCTTCCGCGCCACGTTCTGTGATGGTAAGCGACCTGAACCTACCACTTGCCGACTGGGAGCCTGCTCTTATTAGGGCGGACACCTTGGAGGACAACTTAGTAAAGTGAATACCGGAACACGTCTTTGCGCGGCACCTCCATTTTCCTACAAGTAGTGGCAAGAGCTTCCCCTTTCTTAACTTGCTTGTATGCCACAAATGTTGAGCCTCCAAGCCAGATTAATACAACGCCTCTGACGGAGAGATCCGCATGCCTTACCTGGGTTTCTGAACAGGAGGAAGCAGCGCTGGAACGGAGGTGGCACATGCTCAAAGTGGCCTCACACAGTTGCTAGAGGATTTCGCTTCCCTATGGAGGTGCTATTCAGAGAAGCCTCGCTGGCGGCGCCGACGGATTGATCAGGTGCTGAAAAGACGTAATAATCTTTGAAAAGGTTTCCGTGAATTCGGTGGTTTCCGCAGGTGGCTTGAGTACATAAGAAGTCGAAATTGGCGGTCGAAATGCAGAGGCAGGCCAAATATTTGATGAGCTTATGCTGGCGCAAATTGCAGAAAGTACCCAAAGCATTATTACAGCTACGTCCAGTCTATAGCCTCTCTAACAGAAGCAACTGGCAAGTTAATCACAGCTGGGCAACAGACTACAGGAGACCCTGATAAGACACAAGTGGTACCGCTTGTTTTCTAGAGCGTTCATCGAGCGGACAACTATTGTTCCATAATGGTGTCGTCGCATCGCGTAAGCGAGTGCAAAATGGACTAACTCGCCGTAACCTTTTCAGAAATCTTCTCTGTACTGAAGGACTTAAACCCATACAAATCACGGCCCTGATAATGTGCATCCCGCTATTATTAAGCCGATTGCCGACATACTCCAACCTCCTATTTTTGTGTTGTAAATCATGTCCCTTCTTGAGGGAGGATGCCACAGGATTGGAAAGCGGCATTTGTAGTGCTAATTCATACGGGTAGTCCTAAGTCTTTACCCAATATCTACCGGTCCGTTAGTCTGATTAGCGTTCTTCTCAAGTGTCTAGAGACAAGCAGTAAGCATAGAATCTGAACATGTTGCTGCTAATAACTTGCTCGGAGCAAAACTGTATGGTTTCGTCAAGAAGGAATCATGTCTTACTAACCTGCTGTGTTTACTTGACGATATAACTAGATGTCGCCATGACTGCATACAATTGGAAGTGTGTTGACTTTTGTAAAGCTATTGATTCGGTGAATAACCGTTTCCTGTTAGTAAAATGGCCTTGGTTTGAATTCCTTACACAACTGCTATTTTGACTGTCTGCATTCTTTTATTATAGAACATACCGTGTTCGGGTTGTTGACGTCATTTCGACGGCAGACTCTGCTTACACTAGGGTTCCTCAGGGCTCAGTACTCGGGCCGTTGCTAGTTTTCATGTGTAAACATGAAATGGCCCATCTACTGAAAGCTCCCTCCAATATGTTTGCTGACGGATTGCAGCTTGTTAGCAGAGGAAACAGGGCGTCGTTAGCTTGAGATTTTGCTACCGTCCTTAATTGGTCACATTTGTGGGACTTACCACTGAATACCAGCAACCCTCAAATCCTAACCCCGTGTGATTTAGAGTATACTGTGCATACATCTAATGGATCCCTAACACTGCAGCATGACACCGAGACATGTGATCTAGGTGTCATCGTGACGAGTGAGTTTAAGCCCTGGGCGTAGTGTGAGCATGCGGCTAACAAAGTACGACAGGAGTTCAAAGTTGGACAGGAGTTATTTGGTCTCAGGAGTGTCCCGATTTGTACCGCACCTGAGGTCTCTTTTCCCTTGTTCAAAGCTGTGGTCACACCAAAATGGAATACTGTGTTCAGGCCTGGGCACGCTACTGCAGAAAGATATTATTTATATTGAGACTTTCAAAGGCTGGCCACACGAATGATAGAAGGCCAACGCGGGTACTCGTAGACAGGGAGATGCCTTTATAAAGGCGTTCAAAAGCAGGAAGGTCCCAGTGGTCTCAGGTCCACCGATCCGTTTGAACCAGCTACGTCAGACAACTTGCCGGGCCATGGCCTGAAATTGAAGCAGCATAGATCTAGGCTGGAGTTAAGAGCCACGTTCTTCGCAACCCGGGTTGTTACTGTTTGTAATAAACTGCTTTCTGCTCTATTAACGCGGAAACATAGAGGAAATTAAACCTACCTAGACTTTCACTGGCTGGCCCAGTTTCCCGAATTTCCTTGAGCTTCAGTGACTGCCCCTTATTTCATTACTGCGTGATAGTGCAGTGTTCTTCTTGCACTTGCTTCTGCTTTTCCACCAATATAACATCAAGAATATTCTATCGTCGCATTGCTGGGGCTTGTTTAATTCCTGGCGCACCTAACGGTACGCTCGTTAAACGGAAGCTTGTGTCCACCCTTGATCCTGGCATGTCCTGCCTTTTCCGGCGCAATCAGAATCCGCAGGACATTACCACCCTTTTGCCTATTGGTAAAAGCGAGCCCTGCTTGGTTTCATTCCTCGGAACTCGATGCCTTACGCTTCAGAACCAAGGTAGTTTCCGCGGAAATTTCTGGCGTGCAGATATGGTCCCCTGTAAGCGGCTGCTAGCGCTGTGGACTGAAATACCCCTCAATCTTCTGACCCGGATCAGGATCGAAAACTTTTGTAAGCCAAGATAAATAAATAAATAAGTAAATAGTATATTCTCGGTAAAACGAGACACACCTGTAAAGGCGTGATCAAATATGCATACAAGCATAGCTTCTTTGGAATGTTAAAATATTTCGTTTTAATGAAAGGTATAAAAGAAAAGATGTTGTCCAAATGGGTGAGCATATTGTCAGGTACTAGTCAGACCAAGGGACATTATGGCGCTGTGGCGCGCAAAAATCCGTCAAAACACAAGTTGGAGGTTATTTCGCCAGGTAGTGATCCGCGAGCGCAGGAACCTAAACAAGGTATTGTTGCAACCAATAACCATTACGAGATAGGGATGATCTGTGCTCCAACAAAGCATTCTCCATAGCAGAATTAGTTGCACAGGTTTGATGTAGAAGGCTGAGGAATGCGTCAGTGTAAAATGCTTAGCTGTGACTTTATTTTGTGGCGAGTCACAACCGCCACGTTGCAGTGTTGTTAAGCGGACATTTGTGGCTTTTTATAAGGAGAACGCTTGCCAAGAGAAAACCCACCACGTTCTGGAAAACTGCCGCATGTTAAGCAGGTGGCTCCTATTTGCAAAGGACGTCTACCGGATTTGCTTCATGGATAGACCGACAATTGCGACACTTATCGAGTTTATTGAGTTGCATAGGGCAGGAGGAAAGTCCCACATTAACCCTGACGTTTCCAGATCAGCACGAAAAGCAAGGGTGCCTTAGCGGCCTAACAGTCCAAAAGTGACCAGGGAGTCGATGAGGAACAAATAGAAATCCAAGAGCCGGTGACCACGGTTCCTAGGATGCTGTTTCAGCCGTTTATCCCCCGAGTAGAAACGGCGACAGCGGAGTGGCCGCAGAATATCCTCGGATTACATACTTTGTAGGTGTGACCTTGTGTTGGTCCATCTACGTAGGGTTGGAAAAACTGACGCAGTTCATTTTCAAGTTCCTCCTTTGGTATGAACCTGGTAAAGATAAGGATTCCTCGGCGGCGACGGTAGGCCAGTGGAAAGACGTTCATCTCATGAAGTTGGACGGTAGGTATCCAGATGTAGGTAAAACATACAACGAAATCATTATTTTAGCAATTAATCTAGTACTTTCCATCGTGCATGGCTTTCGAAGATTCCGGAACCTTCATTCCTTCACTTGATCGCCAACATACGGAGTTTTGAAAGGGACGCAAATCATTTTGACAGTTTAGCTTCGTTTTCTAGAAGCCGAAGGTCACTGCGCCCTCCTTCTATTAGGCGTAGGTCTGGCGTAGTGGTACAGCGATTTGGCGGCATTTTTGGATACATTGCCGGTGCTTTTATTAACACACTTTTCGTGGTCCAGGTCGTTAGACTTTTGCTCCTTCTTCTGCTGGGCTAGAATGTTTACGGAGAAATTTTGGGGTGTTTAATTCGAAATAGCGGGAAAAGTGAAGCTTTAAAACTAGCGACCGACATGCAGGAAAGTGTCACAGACTTTGCCTCCGAACACTTTTAAAGCTGTATCTTCAGTCGCAAGCCTACATGGAAACACAAATGAAACTTCTTGAAACTTCAACGCAGCGCTTGAACCTACAGTCCAACGGAGCAGTTACACAAGACACCAAATTTGTTTTACTTTATCTTCTTACGAATTCAATCACTGCATTGCATTATGACGCTGATTCCGAATGCACTTTTGAGACGTGGTTCGAAGGTTGCGAGGATTTGTTCCGGACGGATTTCAGCCCACAAGACGGTTCACGGAAAGTGTCTTCTGCTCCGCAAGCTCGGTACTGAGGAAATTTCAAACTTTGTTGACTATATCCTGCCAAAACAGCCGAAGAACAACCCTCTTAACGAAGCAGCAGCAACACTCAAAATAATTGTTGGGGAGTCGACGTCTTTGATTCCCATTCGTTATCAATGTCTAAAAATTGTTTAGCGTGACACAAACCATTATGTGGCGCTAGCTGATATGGGCAAACGTGAATGTGAACGTTTTAAGTTCCTCTGTTTGACGAATGACAAATTTAAGTATCTCATATTTGTCAGTGCTTTACCGTCTCCACACGAAGCGGAAATCTGCACTCGGCTCCTTGTTAAGTTGTATCAAGATCCAGACTTGCAATTGAAGTCTCTGGTAGGCAAATGCAATTAGTTGATAACTTTGAAAAATGACGCCACTGTGATTGAGCAGAGTCTCCCCGCCATTGCCGATACTGTTCATGCTGTGCAAAAACGAGAAAGGCTGGCTCGCACAAGCCGTTCAACAGAACGCTACACAAGCCGCCTGCACCTTAATGGACATGTGCTGAATGGCATTTCGCATGGTACCGTCTATTCAAGCGTCGCATTTTGTAATATGTTTCATTAACTCGGCCAAGACGAAGAGGTTTGTTATCAGTCCCGGCCAAGAAAATTGAAGCAGTCCTACCGAAGAAAAAACCTTCAGGATGCCGGACGCAGGATCACTATCGGTGATTGCCACGTTTCACAGCGATTCTAGCACAAGTTGCTAATTTATCACTGTGCTCATCAACGGAATCTCAACCTGGCTGCAGTTTGATACGCATCAGATATAAAGAGCATTTCCAAGAACACTTGGAAGCACATAACTTGGCCGTAGATGATTGATAAAAACAAAGTCGACCCCAACGCATCCGGTAGAGTACTGCAGCTGATGGGAGAAATAACTTGCAGTTTGCATTCAACGGAGTGGAACATGCCAGGGCCTGATACTTGCCTGAAGGACAGAACTTGAATCTCCTTGAGCCTGGCTAGATGGAAAAGTTACAACCTTTTGGTATTCCAATGCGTCAGATTTGCAGTAGAGTACATACCGGCCCAGTCCATGCACCATTGTCGATAGAAGACATAACGCGAATGCTAAAACAGAAGTTTGCCGCATTGTTTGAACATGGTCTCGGTCACTTTACTACGTTTAAAGCAACCTTGTTCCTCCGTGAAGGAACTAAGGCAGGTTTCAGAGCCCTAGGTCCGCTACCGTATGCAGCGATGGCAGCAGTTGAGCAGGAGCTCGGCCGAAAGTAGCGCGCCGGTATCACACCAGTGAGCTACCCTTCATGGGCGGCACCGACAGTTGGTGTGAGAAAACCGAACGGTAAATTGCGCGTCTACGCCAAATTTTTGTCTGGCCTGAATCCCGCACTGGACGGCTATCAATACCCCCTATCCGATACCAAAGTATATCTTTGTCAAGCTGAATGGTGTGAGGTTTTTTGCAAAACACAACTTGTCCGATGCGGCCTTTAGGTCGAGGTTGATGAAAGCTCGCGAGTATTTCTGACCATCAACATTCATCATCGCTTGCGTTAGTACAACTGCCTAACATTTGGAGTGAAAGCCGCACCAGCCAGCTTCCAGCAGCTGATAAACACCATGGTCGCGAGAGATTCTGGAGCCGCAGCTTACCTGTTTAATATCATATTAATAATTTGGACTGCAGAAGAACTATTTGAGCGGCTCACTGAAGTGCTTGAACGCATCCAGCTAAATGGTTTACGTATCCGTGAAGACCAATGAACCCTTGTACACCAACTATCAGGTTTCTCCGCTTCACTTTCTAAAAAGCCGGTTGTCGACCTGCTACAGAAGATATCCCAGCTTTACAAAAGTTGCCCCAGCTTGCAGACTTGCAAGCGCCGCATTTATTCCATAGTCGAATTGGTCATTACAGCGCTTTTCTGCCCAACTTGCATCGCCTGCGTGCACTGCTAAACAAGTTGCTGAGCCAGAGTGAAACCTGGACGTGGATGCCAGAATGCCAGACTGCGTTCGAGCGTGTCAAGCCATTGCTGGCTTTAGACCTACTCCTGCCTCACTTTGACCCGTTCCGAGAATTTGCAATTTCCACAGACGCATCGAGGCTAGGGATCGGTGCAGTAGTTACCCATACCTTCTCAGGCAGATCTCAGAAGGCGATCACACATGCGCCAGAACGCTGACGAAAGCCGCAAGACCCTACAGTCTGATCGAGAAGGATGCATTGGCCATAGTGTTTGTTGTAAAGATCTTTCACGAGGTGCTTTATGGTCGCCGCTTCAAACACTTAACGGATCACAAGCCGATGCTGGCTATCTTCTGCTCGAAGAAGGGAGCACCTGCCTACACAGCCAATGGACTCTAACGACGGGCACTCATCTTGCTGGGCTGATTTTGAAATCCTCTTTCAATCAGCGGATTCGATCGGCCAGGCAGATGCGTTGTCATACCTCATTGATTCTTAGCAGCAAGAACACAAGGACATTACCCCTGTCGCAGTTGAGGTCGAATCTGATGCCTACTTCCTGGTGAGCGGGGCACTGCATAGTCTGCCAGTTACGGCAGATGCTGTGTGGGTTGAAAGGCTTCGAGACCCAATCCTGAAGGAGGTTATACACATCCACAGTACCAGCTGGCCACTGTCGTGTTCAGTTGCCAAAATGCAGCAGTTCTATCAGTGAAGATATTCGCTCTGCACTGTGAACGTTCGAGTTATATTTTCAGAGTGAGTAGTCAACCAGCGGGCGTTGCAAGAAAGGGTGCTGCTACAGTTGCCTGCAGGACATCCAGAGCTCAACCTAATGAAAGCGCTTTCCAGACGTTTTGTGTATCGGCCGTTTATGAACAGACAGCTGAAGCAGCCATCTAGAGGTTGTGGCAAATGCCCTACCGCTTCAAGGGCATTGCCGAAGACCAAACTGTACTCTTGGCCTAAATCCTACTAAATCTTAGAGCCTTGTTTATGTCGACTTTTCAGGCATAAACAATGGCAAGAACGACCTCATAGTAGTCGACGCTTAGAGTAAGTAGTCGGAAGCGTCCCTTATGTGAAGCACGAAAACCAGCTCAACAGTCTCGAAGTTGCGGCAAGTCTTCAGCAGGTTTGGTTGCCCTGAAATATTGGTGACAGACCATGAGCACAGTTTACTTCGGCCACATTCACTGAGTTCCGTCAACGCAGCGCCATCCCACACGTGCGGTCACCACCACTCCGCCCACAAGCCAACGACCAAGCGGATGAGTTTGTGGATACATTCAAACGCGCTCGCCTTTAAAGCAAAAGGGCGGGTGACGTAGCGGAGGTGATCGACCGCTTCCTGATTTCTGTACTGCTAGACATAAAATCCACAAACGTCGGGTGGACAATCACCAGTAGAGACGGGGATAATAAAAAGGCTTCGCATGCCATTTGATGCAGGTTGGCCGTCCTCAGAGTCCACAGCTGGTAGCAGGAATCTCAAGCTGGAACATGACTTTAATCGGCAGTATGCTGCAAAGCGACGTTCGTGTAAACTGGGTCAGCCAGCACTGGCACGTGATTACCAGTAAGGACAAGCAAAATGGACAACAGGCATGATCCATGGCAAGCGCGGGAACCTCATTTATAAAGGGCTGGTTGGAACGCAGGTACGGTTACCTCGTGCAAACCAACTGCGACCAACAATATGGCATCCACAAGCAACAGAATCAGCCGAGCTTCCATATGACCTGTTCACGGACAGCTTCAAATTGCCTAAAATGTCCGTAGAGGAATCCTGTCAACAGCGAATGCTACCAGATTAAACAACAAGGAGTTTAAATCCAGAACACTACAGCCAAGGCGATGGACCGATAAGCATCTAACCACTTCCAGAGGCTACATGTTAATCCAAGGCTGTCATCATACAACGGGGTAGCCGTTTCAGGAGGTGAGGCATCCGGGAAAAGTTAAAAACATAAAGGGAAATTGTTATTTCATCAATTAATCGATTACCTTTGATCGTGCATGGATTTCGAAGATTTCGGAAGCTTCCAATCCTTCACGTGATCGCCTGCATACCGAGTATTTAAAGGGAGACTAATAATTTTAATGCATGATCTTCGTTTTCTAGAAGCCAAAGATCATTGAGCCCTTATATGCCTATCCTAGGTCGGGCGTAGCAGTACAGCGTTTTGGCGGGATTTTTGTCCAGGTTGGCGGCGTTTTTGTTAACAGGTTTTCGTGGTCAAGTTCGTTGGACTTTTGATTCTTCATCGGCTTGGCTTGGACTGTTGGGGAAAAATTTTTGAGCGTTTAATTCGGAATAGCGAGAAAAGTGAAGATCTATTAGTAGGGTAAATCACGAAGTCTGAATAACACCTTGGCGCCACGTCCCTTACTCTTCCTATTAGGGTACATTCTAGCTTTGAATGCGGAAACTTGGCCGGTGACTGTACTCAAGAATAGGTCGTTCCTGAGTGGTGAATAGTAACCTGAAGATCTTGAGTGTCGTCCGAGATAATTATCTTCTTATGGCACTCCACATCCTGTTAGCAGCGGCTAGTTGCCTTAGTGTGTCCTGGGTAGGTCTTAGGTTCGATGCAATTGATCCTCTAGGGATTTCTCTCGGGTAGCATTCTTGAGGAGAAAACCTTCAATATATTACCTGTGGATCAGCGGCACAAATCCGAAGGACACAACCTTTGCTATAGTTGATAGTTAGACCACCATTTAGTAGACTAGTCTTTTAGTAGATCCAGCTAAGCCTGTAACTTAGCAGCAGCTTTGACGTCCGAGAACTCCGACCAAAGCTGGATGTCATCACCATAAGCCAGGCATTCGGCATGAAGCTTTCCGGGAAGGACGTTGACCAGCAAATTAAAATGTTTAGGTCGGGGGAAGGATCTTTGCAGGAACCCGCTGGCCAGTAGCGATGACTAAAAATGGTTTCAAGCACTTGCAGCTGCATGATTCTTTCTCCCAAGAAGTCGGCGATGCAAGAGTATGGGCGTCCACTGACACCAATTTTCCCGGGCGTGTTCAGCTATCGCTGAGGTGGGACCCTATCAAATGCCTTGCTGAAGTCAACGAATAAAAGATCTAGGCGTTCGCCGGCATCTATTGCCCTTGCCCATATTTTGCTCGCCACCAGTAGTTTATTAGTGCAGGAGTGTCCCTCCTGAACGCCGTGCTGTGTTTTTACTTTAGGTCCAGGTCAGGACAGTGTTTCGGTACAGCGCATTGGCTAATGTTCTCCCTGGCCGAGGAAATTATCAGTGTCAGATAGATTGAGCGATAGTTTGTGGGGCATTAGATTTCCACCTTTGTGCTTTGGCATCCCTTTTCCCAGTTACCAGTCAGCTGGCAACCGCCCAGCTGCTAGAGAGAGCTAAAAATCTGCTAGACGGGTGTGGCAATGTAATCTTTCATTGCCTTGAGGAAAAGTGAATGCAACCCTTCACGGCCAAGTGATGAGTTGGGATTTAGCTCGAGCTGAATCCCATCGCGGGTTCTTTTTCCCGCATTCATCTGCTCAGCTTATCGCCTGGTATCAATATTGACCTAGCCGACACTGTGAGCTGCTTGACTCGGCGAATGCGTGTCGCAACCAGTGTTTGCAGGGCTTCTATACTTGGCTATAACCCAATAATTATAGTGCCTTGGTACGTGACTGCATTGACCATGCTGGCGTCGGCCAGTGGCTGTGCCCGTTTGATGATGCCATCTGCTAAGTCAGCCAGGTGCATTAGCGAAACGGAGCTTACGATGGCTAAAATCGCTCGGGTAATTTCCGGTAGACTTCGTTGCCTGGTTTTGCGAAGTAAAGTCTTATCTATGGTTGATACCCAAAGGAGTTGCTGCATCTCTGTCGCAGGGATCAGGGCACATTGTCGCCTAAGTGCAGCTTCCTGGAAATCGGCTGTAGGCGGATGTACTCAGCGTGCCTGACGCGCTTACTAATGGTCTCCTAGTGACCATCCTAACGGGTCTCCGTCGGAGAAAGTATAACGTCTCTGTACTGCATGGATATCCCCTTGGGGGAAAGAATATGAACTTGCTTTACTTTGCGTTGTCCAAACTAATTCTGGGGATAATGATCTCTGCCTCAAGATGGGTAAAACACAAGTGCGGACCCATGTCCGAAACAGGTGACACAGAGAGACCAACCAGCACAGAAAGCGTTTTCCCCAGGAACTTACTATGACCACAGACCTTTGGGACTTCGGAGTGGACGACTGCGAAATAGTAAACGTCAAACAAACCGTAGCCCGCGCAAGTGAGATGAGGGTTCGACCAACCGCGCGCGACGTTGGATCACCGGATATGTGGTAGCCAACATGTTCCGCTACTGTAGACCACGGCAAGGGACCCTATGAACACATTTACCCTTTGAAACCCGCCAGTTATTGCGGTATCTCACTATCTGATACTAACCGCACCCACCACAGTATGTACTTGCCGGTGCAAAGAAATTGGAAAGGTACACGCTAGTGACGCAGCCTTTAACCCGCATTGCGATGACCACCCAGTGCGTTTCCTTAGACGAGCAGCAGCGGACACAAGCTGAATAAAGACGTTATATTTAAACAAGTGTATGGAGTGTACAACCTTTAGGTCTTCAAATCCACAATTTTGTCGAAGGTGTTAACATGTACCTACAACGTAATCGTGAAACAACTTTGAGGTTTAATGCATTAGTACCTCCACCGTTGCAGTAAGTGCCTCCGTAACCTGCGAATTGCAGATACATGCCGCACGTTAGCAGCCATTTTTTAATGCTTTTCTCAATGTCCCTGGGTGTGATGCAAGTGCTGTGCAACTTCTTAAACAACTGGTATATGGAATAGTTAGTTTCCTGTACATGCACTTGCAATGCATAACCTGGTAAATCGCAGTTGTTTTGATTACCAGCAGGTTGCCGGCATCTAAGCAATTCACCTCCGAGGTCACTGCGCAAGTGAAAACACGCCTACATATGTTTCTGGTACAATCGGAGAGCGTTTCTAGTTGTATTCCTAAAAACATGACACCTGATAAAAAGCCAAGTGGACGCACTTTTGTGCTTACATGAAGCAACTTACGTCTTTTTCTTAAGCCACCCGGCCTGCAAGAGAAGCTACGAAGGAGTTCAACTTCCCACTGTGGTGAAAGAAATGAGCATGCCAGTTGGGCCTTGTGAAATGGCCTGCTTTATGGCATCCCCAATGGAGTTAATCTCAGTACCTTTTGAATTCAAACTGCGGAGAACGAAATGCAAAATATCCTAAAACAAGCAAACGGGTGGTCAAACCTGTTAAAAGCTTACCGTTCAAAGGTTTAACAGCCTTTCGAATTTCGGCGGCAGCTGTCTTTTGTGGAAGGCGGCATGTAAGGTGGTAATCTGTATTACTGTAAGAACTGCAAAAAACTGTCTCCGCCACGTCGGTCTCCGGTTTCCTCAACACCCTTGGGATTCGCCTAGTAAGAGTCAGATCACAACTACATTGGTGATATTCCGGGGTACATATGCATTTGCTCATTCAAAGAGAGCGAAGCAAATCCCTTAACCCTAGGATGGATAAAAGAAACACGCCGCTGGCTCTTCTAACTCATGTCAAATTTGAAATTGGTAAGCGGGCAGTTGGCGGGTAGTCCATATTCAAGAATAAGGCGCAGATGGATGGTAAACAGGATTCCGACGATGTCCGGAGTCAGCTGCGAGAAGTTCCGCCGTATGGCAAGGAATATCCTTTACGCAACGGCAACGTTCTGTGGTTTTTTCTGTGGTCCGTAAATCATGTGATACAACTACATCGAGATTATTCTCAAGTATGCTGTCCTAGGTAACACACCACCAATTTGGTACGTCCCGTAAGGTTCAAGGGCGCCCTCGAAGTGAACTGTGCCTTTTTCACGTTTCATCGGCAATTGCCAATTGACTGACCAATCGTGTAACATGTCTAGTGACGTTTAAAACCTGTCAGCCTCCTCGATACGAGATAATTCAATCCACAGCTTCATGTCATCGGGGTAACTCGGGCGATGCATCTGGAACTCCGATAGGAGGTCTTTGATGAATAACTTGAACTGTTCTGGACGAATTAACGACCCATGCAAAACACCACTGGTCATAAGCAAAGGAGCGGCGTAGGCTTCATTCACCTTGACTCGCGTGGCCCGGCTGTCTAAAAAGCAGCGTTGCAAGAAAGTACATTTCCAGGCACACCGGTACATAGGAGCCTTTCACGGGGGATCTTATTAAACCCCTTGCTGAAGTCTACAACAACTATATCCAGGCCTTTCCCAGTGTCTAACGAGCTCGCCCCTTTCTCCTTAGAAACAAGCAGGTTCGAGGTATATGATTGTGCTGCCCAAAGGTCCTGCTGAGCACAAAAGATTATGTCTGGGTTCTGAAAGTGAAGCTGCAGGGCGCGCTTGAGAATGCTTTCCATTTACATGCAAAGTACGGACGTTAGACAGCTAGGTCGATAGTTAGCAGCAACTTGACGATCCCCTACCTTGCATATAAGTTTAATGTTCCCCAACTTCCAAGCGACCGGGAGTCGTCCAGATCCCAGGGAGTGATAAAATATCTGACAGACGCGTGCAGTCATGTAGTCCGATAGAGTCATAAAAAGCAGCCGGTGCAGGCCATCAGGATCGGTCGAAGTGTTCGAATTTAATTCACGAAGACATTTTGCAGCCTCGGCTACACTCATTTGTACTTTCTGCAACGAGGTGGGTTGCATGGGCGCAGTGTCACAGGTGAAGGCGCCTACAGGTTAGACAGATAAATGCTACAGGGCCAGTAGACTGGATTTCGTCTCATCGTCGTCGAGTAAACTGACCCGCTCTACGAAAAACAACGCAGGAATACTACTCCCAGGTTGGTTACTTCCTTTAAAGTACGCGTAGAGTGCCTTCGGTGTTGTCCTGGATTACACAGCTAAACTGAGTGCATACTGATGCCGTTACCGACGTTTTATAAAGACACAATCATTTATGATCAACGTATACTTCAAATAGACAAGCGCGCAATGAGCGAGCTTGAATCGGTCCCAAGCGTTATGTCTGGGAGTACTACCCGTTAACGTCACTTTCTGGAGTGCTATATTTTCTAGACTTTTAGGCGCATATATTAGAAAGAAAAGTATTTGAAGAAACACTTTTGACGAAATTTGAGTGTTGTCAAATTTTTCTTTCTGAATATGACATCCAAGTATGTGAACTTCTTAAAAGCTGTCTCCTCCCGGTCAAATGCTGTCTAGTGTGCACTCTGCGGAAGCGGGAGGCACCTAAGGTGCAGTAACATTGGTCATAAGAGCTGCCAAGGTCTTCAGCACAATGCCACAAAAGCATAAGCTTTCACTGCGTCTCGTGTTCTTTAGTGGTTAACGACAAAAAGCTTCTGACGGGCCTAGGCCCCTTCACCCTTCCAACATCCTTTACGCAACGGCAACGTTCTGTGGTTTTTTCTGTGGTCCGTAAATCATGTGATACAACTACATCGAGATTATTCTCAAGTATGCTGTCCTAGGTAACACACCACCAATTTGGTACGTCCCGTAAGGTTCAAGGGCGCCCTCGAAGTGAACTGTGCCTTTTTCACGTTTCATCGGCAATTGCCAATTGACTGACCAATCGTGTAACATGTCTAGTGACGTTTAAAACCTGTCAGCCTCCTCGATACGAGATAATTCAATCCACAGCTTCATGTCATCGGGGTAACTCGGGCGATGCATCTGGAACTCCGATAGGAGGTCTTTGATGAATAACTTGAACTGTTCTGGACGAATTAACGACCCATGCAAAACACCACTGGTCATAAGCAAAGGAGCGGCGTAGGCTTCATTCACCTTGACTCGCGTGGCCCGGCTGTCTAAAAAGCAGCGTTGCAAGAAAGTACATTTCCAGGCACACCGGTACATAGGAGCCTTTCACGGGGGATCTTATTAAACCCCTTGCTGAAGTCTACAACAACTATATCCAGGCCTTTCCCAGTGTCTAACGAGCTCGCCCCTTTCTCCTTAGAAACAAGCAGGTTCGAGGTATATGATTGTGCTGCCCAAAGGTCCTGCTGAGCACAAAAGATTATGTCTGGGTTCTGAAAGTGAAGCTGCAGGGCGCGCTTGAGAATGCTTTCCATTTACATGCAAAGTACGGACGTTAGACAGCTAGGTCGATAGTTAGCAGCAACTTGACGATCCCCTACCTTGCATATAAGTTTAATGTTCCCCAAATTCCAAGCGACCGGGAGTCGTCCAGATCCCAGGGAGTGATAAAATATCTGACAGACGCGTGCAGTCATGTAGTCCGATAGAGTCATAAAAAGCAGCCGGTGCAGGCCATCAGGATCGGTCGAAGTGTTCGAATTTAATTCACGAAGACATTTTGCAGCCTCGGCTACACTCATTTGTACTTTCTGCAACGAGGTGGGTTGCATGGGCGCAGTGTCACAGGTGAAGGCGCCTACAGGTTAGACAGATAAATGCTACAGGGCCAGTAGACTGGATTTCGTCTCATCGTCGTCGAGTAAACTGACCCGCTCTACGAAAAACAACGCAGGAATACTACTCCCAGGTTGGTTACTTCCTTTAAAGTACGCGTAGAGTGCCTTCGGTGTTGTCCTGGATTACACAGCTAAACTGAGTGCATACTGATGCCGTTACCGACGTTTTATAAAGACACAATCATTTATGATCAACGTATACTTCAAATAGACAAGCGCGCAATGAGCGAGCTTGAATCGGTCCCAAGCGTTATGTCTGGGAGTACTACCCGTTAACGTCACTTTCTGGAGTGCTATATTTTCTAGACTTTTAGGCGCATATATTAGAAAGAAAAGTATTTGAAGAAACACTTTTGACGAAATTTGAGTGTTGTCAAATTTTTCTTTCTGAATATGACATCCAAGTATGTGAACTTCTTAAAAGCTGTCTCCTCCCGGTCAAATGCTGTCTAGTGTGCACTCTGCGGAAGCGGGAGGCACCTAAGGTGCAGTAACATTGGTCATAAGAGCTGCCAAGGTCTTCAGCACAATGCCACAAAAGCATAAGCTTTCACTGCGTCTCGTGTTCTTTAGTGGTTAACGACAAAAAGCTTCTGACGGGCCTAGGCCCCTTCACCCTTCCAACATCCTTTACGCAACGGCAACGTTCTGTGGTTTTTTCTGTGGTCCGTAAATCATGTGATACAACTACATCGAGATTATTCTCAAGTATGCTGTCCTAGGTAACACACCACCAATTTGGTACGTCCCGTAAGGTTCAAGGGCGCCCTCGAAGTGAACTGTGCCTTTTTCACGTTTCATCGGCAATTGCCAATTGACTGACCAATCGTGTAACATGTCTAGTGACGTTTAAAACCTGTCAGCCTCCTCGATACGAGATAATTCAATCCACAGCTTCATGTCATCGGGGTAACTCGGGCGATGCATCTGGAACTCCGATAGGAGGTCTTTGATGAATAACTTGAACTGTTCTGGACGAATTAACGACCCATGCAAAACACCACTGGTCATAAGCAAAGGAGCGGCGTAGGCTTCATTCACCTTGACTCGCGTGGCCCGGCTGTCTAAAAAGCAGCGTTGCAAGAAAGTACATTTCCAGGCACACCGGTACATAGGAGCCTTTCACGGGGGATCTTATTAAACCCCTTGCTGAAGTCTACAACAACTATATCCAGGCCTTTCCCAGTGTCTAACGTGCTCGCCCCTTTCTCCTTAGAAACAAGCAGGTTCGAGGTATATGATTGTGCTGCCCAAAGGTCCTGCTGAGCACAAAAGATTATGTCTGGGTTCTGAAAGTGAAGCTGCAGGGCGCGCTTGAGAATGCTTTCCATTTACATGCAAAGTACGGACGTTAGACAGCTAGGTCGATAGTTGGCAGCAACTTGACGATCCCCTACCTTGCATATAAGTTTAATGTTCCCCAACTTCCAAGCGACCGGGAGTCGTCCAGATCCCAGGGAGTGATAAAATATCTGACAGACGCGTGCAGTCATGTAGTCCGATAGAGTCATAAAAAGCAGCCGGTGCAGGCCATCAGGATCGGTCGAAGTGTTCGAATTTAATTCACGAAGACATTTTGCAGCCTCGGCTACACTCATTTGTACTTTCTGCAACGAGGTGGGTTGCATGGGCGCAGTGTCACAGGTGAAGGCGCCTACAGGTTAGACAGATAAATGCTACAGGGCCAGTAGACTGGATTTCGTCTCATCGTCGTCGAGTAAACTGACCCGCTCTACGAAAAACAACGCAGGAATACTACTCCCAGGTTGGTTACTTCCTTTAAAGTACGCGTAGAGTGCCTTCGGTGTTGTCCTGGATTACACAGCTAAACTGAGTGCATACTGATGCCGTTACCGACGTTTTATAAAGACACAATCATTTATGATCAACGTATACTTCAAATAGACAAGCGCGCAATGAGCGAGCTTGAATCGGTCCCAAGCGTTATGTCTGGGAGTACTACCCGTTAACGTCACTTTCTGGAGTGCTATATTTTCTAGACTTTTAGGCGCATATATTAGAAAGAAAAGTATTTGAAGAAACACTTTTGACGAAATTTGAGTGTTGTCAAATTTTTCTTTCTGAATATGACATCCAAGTATGTGAACTTCTTAAAAGCTGTCTCCTCCCGGTCAAATGCTGTCTAGTGTGCACTCTGCGGAAGCGGGAGGCACCTAAGGTGCAGTAACATTGGTCATAAGAGCTGCCAAGGTCTTCAGCACAATGCCACAAAAGCATAAGCTTTCACTGCGTCTCGTGTTCTTTAGTGGTTAACGACAAAAAGCTTCTGACGGGCCTAGGCCCCTTCACCCTTCCAACTATTACTGCACAAACCCTGCTAAATTTGCTTTCGCAACAGCTGTCTTATCTATGTGCGTGCCTAGGTGTGGTGGTCTTAAAGCGAACTGACAGGGTACCCCGGCCGGTTTAACCTCCTTATTCTGGCCCGTACCGTGTCTTACGCATAAGAGCCGAAACGTTTACAATCGACTACAGTGGCAAAAATGAGATGATCAACATCGATCGACTCAAGCCAGCATTCCTCCATAAGCCTGACTGTTCGGTGCAACAACCACCAGCACAATCATCGCCGCAACCCCAGACCAGTCACTCTGCTCCATCGGAACCGACAGTCTCAACCGACTTCACTTTTGCACGACCCGCTGTTAACCAAAGTGGTAGGGAAGTGCAACCCACAGTGGTCTTTTCCGATTTCGTTAGCGTTTGCTAAGTTCCATAAAGCATTCCGTTCAAACTCATGAGTAGGGGATTTTGATATAGATAAGTGAAATTCATCAAAGCTAGCTTCCATATAATCTAGTCTTCCATATGCACGGAAAAGCACTAAGTGGATGACCAATACCGATGCTGCCCAGCAGGCTGAAACTGCAGTCTATTGCATTTCTGGGCATGTGGACGATTATCTGATTTAGATGTAGGCTGCAATGAAACTCAATTCCTTCCATATTTTTATGCACACCCCAACGTTATCCAACATCCACAAAAGGAGACCAAAACGTTTTGAAACTACCAGAGAAAGACCAAAGGCTTGAAAACCAAAAGCAGCTTTGCATGTTTTTCAATTTGCACTCTTTTATTTATTGCTATGTATGTAAGCTGCTCTTTTTCATTTTGCTTTTCATATACACCGTCGGTTATTTACACCTTGGCTTCACTTTGATCTCTATACCCGCACTTCAGGTGGTAGTGGAACGAACTTCCTTTTCAACCAACTACGTGCACTTTAATAACCATCCCCGTTCCGTTTCGGCACCGTAGGGGTTGCACGAGTGGGAGCCTGCTAAGACCGATTACATTGTTTTCCCCAACAGCCAAATCAGGTTTCACAACCTGGCAACGCATAAGGCTGGTCGGCTATGGACAGTCCTTATGTGGATCGAATGATTGCCTACACGGTCCTTTCTGGGGAGGGCTATGTAGCATTCTGAAGCTAACCAGTTTGGCCTGTGAAATATTAGGCCTAAAATAATTCAGGAAGCAACTAGGTGATTGGCGTGCTTTGTTTGACATTGCTGCGTTGAAATGCTTGACTTGATCCTCAACATTTTTGCTGGATGCAGGTTTCGGTTGCAACGTGCGAGTGTCCAGTGTGCTGTGCATTCTCCGTTCTCCTAGCTAGAGCATCAACGATGTCGCTTATTTATAGCTCAGTAACAGGAAACGCTTTGCTGTACACATTAAAGGTTTCCCGCAAACCGATCTGCCTTTTCGAATCATTATCCGGGCTTCCGCTACAGACTATTCGCTAAACACTCCTGTCCCCATTTTTGAAGGTTAGAAAAATTATAGCTGCCTTTCATGAGGAAGTTGATCCACAGTTATCAGCTGATTTTTAAAGTACGAAATCGAGCAGTCCACTTAGTTCCGCAGCCAACTCATGCAGCGGTTTCGTGTGAACGAGCTGAAGCCCAGCGGCCTTAGAATAGTTAAGCCCTTTTGACAGCCTAAGGACTTCCAGCTCCGCTACAATACACACAGACAAGCCCTAACCCCCTGGGATCCTGCAAACCAGCTCAGATCCTGTTAAAGAGGTTTCTTTTAGAAAAGCTGCTGCATTTTGCTCACCTAATACGCTGGCTTTCTCATAGTCCGTATGAGCATAAGTACCGACGTCACGCGTCAACGTTAGAATTAACGTATTCGAAACGCAGCGCCTTTTGACATATAGGAATAGTATTTGGATTATCTGAAGCTTCGTCTACTAACCCCTTCCCCAAACTGAGTCGAGCATCCTATAAGTGTAGGTGCGCAAGTCCAGCAAAAGCTGTGATCAAGATGCAAATTACAGACGGTGTGTGTGGAAAGCAAAATGAAAAAGAGGCGTAAATTCCTAGCAACACACAAACGGCTGCGAAACAAAAACGTGCAAAGCTGTGATTCGTATTCTAAAGTTTTTGCTCTTTCTCTGGTAGTTTCGTAGCGTTTTGGTTTATTTCGTGGAGCTTGGAAAAGGTTTGAGAGGAGCAACACTATTTCAGAGGCACGTTCTATGTAAAATAGAAAGTGCCAACATAGTCCGAAAAATCAACTGGTGATTTAAGTTCCTACCGCGTCGAGTAATAGTGTGGCAAGTAGGAGTGCTGTCGGTTAGTTGTCGGTTCCGCTGAAACGAAACGATTACCTGAAGGTTGCGGTGCGAGAGGTGAAGGCGCTTGTTGCACCGGTGGGTCAGAATTGTCGAGGATGCCGGCTTGAGTCCACCGAAGTTGATCGACTCAGTCTTATAAGGTAGTCAGTGGGGAACATTTTGTCGCTTCTGCGTACGACGCGGTAAGGGCCAGAATAAGAGTTTGAGGGGGCCGGCGTACATAGTCAGTGCGAACGAACACATGCGTGTAAGTAGTTAAGCGCTCGTCCACGTTGGTACGCGAACTCTGTGCTCTGGGTTGAACAGGCTGTAGTTATCGCTTGTAATAGGACAGGCTAACTGCGATGTCGCCATAGTCGAAGGTTGTTAAAACATTTGAGTGATGAGTTCACAAGGTATACGTTGTATGCACCCAAAGACTAGCGACGAAAGAGTGGCGTGCAACACCGCGTTAGTCGTTGTTCTTATGCCTAAGAGAAAGAGCAGGTGCTCTGTACCAGGGTATGCTGGATTGAGCACAGAATGTGGTCTTGCGTTACCGGCGGAAACTTTCAAGCTTCCCTTTTACTGCGAGGCGGTATGCGGTTGTTCATTTGTGCCGGCAACCAAGAACTTTGCGTAATGTGCTGAAAGACGCGTCAAAGTGTGATCCTCTGTTGGTGATGACTAAGTTTGGGCAGCCGTATTGAGCCACTCAGCGTTCTAGAAAAGCTTGGGAAAAGGTCTATAAAAGGCTGTGAAGCTTGTGATCGGACGCGAATGAGAGTGGTAGCAAACACCTTGGCGCTATCCCCGCTAACACGGAGCTGTGTCCTAGAGTCGATTTGATTCTTCCTTTGAGCGTCGACGTTGAGGTCGAAGCGTTGAAGAAAGTCTGCGCTAATGATGGCGAAATCACGGTAGCTACTAAGAAAGGCCAAGGAAAGGTTCATCGGATGCCTAATTTGAGCGTTAGCAAGCTTTCGCTGAAAGTTGTGATTGCTATGCCATTAGCGGCACACGGATTGGTCGGCGAGAGTAGAACGACCTCATCTGAGCTACGGAGTATAACGCTAAAGTCTGCTCCAGTGTCGACTAGGAACACGGTGCCGGAAATTAAATCCCTAACGCGGATGACTCACGTAAGCTGGCTACCGGTAAATGAAAGCTGTCGCCGGCTCCGTTTAATGTCGCACAGCACTACATCCTTAATGTCATACCAAGGTAACAGTGAATCTTAAGCAGTAGATGTGTTGCTCAGGCCCATATAAAATGCTCCCGCTGAAGTTGATGACATATTTGTCTGTCGCGTAAACACAGTGGACCAGTGATGTCCGGCTATATTCCAGGCTAAGTCATAGGGGTAAGAAATAATTAATAAACGTACCTGGTGAACGATGCCGATATGGTCGTTTCGTACGGACACCTGTGAAGGGGGTCATAGAATGACATGTGTATATAAGGTGAAAGCGCAGTAACGTGTGCATGCTTAAGTCGGGAGGAAAATGATTTACTAGTAGCTGTTTCACCCCCTTTTGCCTGAGCAGTCATGTGTGGCGGCCGTGTGCTCGCCATAAGGTATACGCTAACTGCCACTCGGAGTGGGGTTCTCTTGTCAAACAAATAAACCTTACGGCATAATGGTCGTTCGTAGAGCCACCACTGGCTGCCATGCGGTACGTTTTAACCCGTACCCAGAAGCTTTCATAAAGCCTGAGTGACGATCAGGGGAACCATGCTACAACAGCGTCAAATGGCGGCCGTAAAAGGGCAGGTTTATCGCTCTTAAGAGCACGCTTGAAGGGAAACGGGTTAGGGGAAGTTAATTCACATTTACAAGACAAGCGTATAGTTTTGTTCTTCTCCGTTGTAGACAGCGCATACTCGTTGAAGATATCTGTTGCATTTGCAACACTACCCAATGAACGACGTCTTCGCTGGTTTCTGGTCCAGCTTCGGTGTCGCAAATGATACACGCGTATTCGTTTTTGCATGTAGGTTGCATATTCCCCGCACTAGCGCGTTTATTCGCAGTTTTGTACACTGCAGAAGTGACATTAAGGACGTGTCGGAAGTACGGCCCCTTTGCTCCTGACCCTTATAGCACTAAGCAGCAATGTAAATTGTAAGTTGGTCTTCGTGTAGACTAATCTGTGCATCCACTGCTTTCGCAAAGCTCTGTCAGCCTTTTTCACTTTGGACAGACATTGGCAGTTGCGTCAAATATCCCGCAGGAAATGGAACCGGCACAATCACACCTTGGCCATTGGACAAACCAAATTAACTGCCTTCATTTAACTCAGCCGCCTATCTAAGACTACAGTCTTCGCCGACTAAGTGGTAGGCAACATTTCTGACATCGCCCGAGCAACCTCTGTTTAACTACCTACAGCCTCCTTTTACATCAAAGCATAAAACATGCCGCGACCAACGCCGAAACCACCAATTATCATGTAGTGCCAAAGAACGTAACCCCCACTGTTCACCGGATGCGTGGCACCAGCAAGAAGCATGTCACCGTTGTTCGCCGCTACGGAAGTAATGGACGCATGAACGCAAACTATGAATGGCTCATGCGAACCATCCCTTTCTACACGCACGGCGCCGTACTTACGCTACCGTTCCACAACCGCGTTTACACAGTTTACGTTGGAGGGGCTACCTAAACAACGGCGGATAAAAATGAGGTCCTGTCGATTCAATCCTTTGTTATAACTCTCTAAATCCTAGCCTCGCAGTTTTCCGCTATTACGGGACGACAGCATCAAACCAAAGGCCTGCCGCACAGCGCAGATTATTAAGGTATAAACTTGGATTCTGCAGATGAAAAGTATGAGTATGCACAAAACAATGGCTACCTGTCTCATAGTAAATGCCCTTCAAATTGATGGTTATCCTCGCATTACAATCGAGGCTGACATAGCTATTCAACAGGATGTACACATAAAACATCATTCGCACTTACAGACTATCATCTGCTCCTATCCCGTAACAATGGACACAAGGATACAGTACCCATTTGTACTCTATCCCGTCGGGTAGAATTTGCCCTGACATATTATATGACACAGTGGTCAAAACGTAATGTTTATAAAAACGTATCGCCGTCTGCACTTGAAAGCGCCTCAAACTTTCCTCGAACTCAACAAATGCCGTATAATATTGGCGAAATCTAGCGCTGAAAGCAACAGCGTCATCCACAGCTATTACAACAATCACAGCGAAAGCGAAACAACGCCTGCACACTATAACAAACCCCTTCCATTTATCTAAAAATAATGTACCAGCATTTCTAGTTTCCCTAACTCGAGAGACATTGAATAAAACCCTAATAAGCCTTAACAAGTTATTTCCTAACATTGCTCGACAGCAGCCAGTATAGCAAACAGTACCGCCCCCAAATTACGACCAGCTATTTTCGATTAATAGGAGAGAGCTGGGCTGTAACCAATGGCGGAAATTCTGTTACGGGTCGAGGTGAAATGGAACAATAGGCATCAAGAGAGCCATCGCGAGACTTAAGGGTTACATTTTAATGTTTCGCTTATAACAAGTAAAATGTGTTTAAAATGTGTTACAACAATGTAACTTTTGCAGTAAAGTAGTTTATTGTAACCACGGTAACGTCCCTCAAATTCCAAACTTGGTAATTGTAGCGAAGTACTGATATTTCAAGGGCTTGTTAAACGGTAAAAAATTAGTCGGCTAAAATACGTAAGCCTATTTCTAGTTTCTTATAAAGGAAAATGTGGGAAAAGGTTGTAAGAAATATACAATTCAGGCTTACCTATCATGGTATGCTGTGATTGTTAGTTGGTGACGAATTCTTATAAAATAACCTTTGTTGCAGCGGGGAAATCAGGGAATCCGCAACGTGAAATGAGTGAAATCATGCAGAAAAATGAAATGGAAATGGTAGTGTTGTTGAATGTTAACGGGTGAAAGACAAAATGAAGCCGTATTATTTTGAAATATACAATAAAATATGGGAACTTGTAAAATCCGTATGAGAAGTACACAGAACTACATAATGATATACATAAGTTAGCTGCTGAAAAAGTGACAAGGGTAAGGTGAACGCACACGAAGTGTACAGTTGTGCATTGTGTTGAAGTATCTGCAAATTATTGACGCGGAATTTATTTCGAATAATTAATGAGCCGACCATACTGCGCAGAGATGGTGCAAATTTAATGCTGAGTAGTAATGACATGATATATAATGCATAAATATAAGGTTAGATTTAACGATGTGAAACTGCAGTTAAAAATATATACCGGATATCCCAGATAGTATGGATATATATGGTCTGAAAGGCACATATATATTCGTATATATATTAATTTATGCCGTATTTTTATATGCTAAGAGAAATTAATAAAAGAAAACAAAATTATATACATATATAAATATGTATTCTTAAACAAACTCCTATATATATACATATATATGGCTGGCGCCGACCTGGTACGGCTATGCATGTCACTGTGGGCAGCGACACGACGCGTGCTTTTACACAGGAACAGTGGTTGACTTGCGCTGCACCACCCACAGCTCCAACCACACACCCCATATCCAGTGTAAACCCGAAGGAATACAACCGGGATGCGTGTGGATGGGAGCCACGTTTCGTAAACGCAGCCGGCCCACACTCATTTAAATACCAACATGAGCAAACTGTATTTAGTAGTCAAGTGCACAAAGGCGGTGGCTGTTTTGCAGTCCGCTGCAAAATGGGTGTATGCAACCACTCTTTGATCCAACACGGCCATAACGACCGTGCACCTCATCCACTCCAACAAAGTATAACTGTCTCCTTGAGCCAGAGTGGACCAGGTGGTCGGTAAGAGACAGGTAGGCACCTTGCCAACATGCACATAAAGCGCAGCCACACCAGAGGTATCGAGCAAATGCCAATCACTTAAAACGATAAAATGTAAGTAAATAAATAGGATAATGCATACAGATACTGAGACCTAACTCTTCACTAAATAAGCGTATAAAAATGATTACGAAGGAACTCGCAATAACTTCACGAGGTCAGAAAGTATATTTTACGGAAGTGCCACAAACATGGAAATGCTATCCAAATTAACTACTATTGGCTTTGAGACGTGTGCAAGTTTATGGAAGAGAGTACTGCTAGACATTTATAGGAGAAAGAAAAGCATTAGCACAAAGTTGCAAAACTATCACCTGATATGTATATATATAAATATAAAAAACCATGCTAACACATGTCCATATAGTTAGAGGTATCTTTTATTAATGGAATATATACGGATGTTTGCAAATGTGACTTAAATCGGGAAATGTGGTAACACATCCGTCTATCGATAACTGCGTGCATTCCCCATGTAGGAAGGCATCCTACTTTCGTTGAATGTTAGCAGTGGTATTCATCATGCGGCATTATAATGGGACCTCCGCATAATTGTTTTCACATGCACTTGCCAACTGCAATGTAGCCATATGTACTGACTTCGGGTGTACAACATTCACTGAACCTTTTTCAAAGTTAATTAGGTAAGTACACACTTATATTATGTGAGCGGAAATCTGCTCACGGTGCCACAATAGAAGAACACGGAGTAATTTGATGTGTATTACTTGGTAGGATAATGTACGCTCATTGTTTAACAGAGCTTATGATCTATATAGCATTGCTTGGCGTGTTAGTACACGCATGAACGCAATGTGGTGAATTCTTGTTATGCGAAAATGAAGCGCTTGCAACACAACAGCTAACTTATTGAAGAGACCAGGCGCGCACTTATTAATTTCGTGTTGACGATGCTGAATTGAATGGAATTGGAAGGGTTGCACATGACTAACAACGTCCACAGCAAATCGAGACTTATGTATGATTGAGACTCTTTTCCTTGGGTGTGAGAACATACATTCAAACAACATGCGACCTTGTCGTATGAGTTCGGTGTGTTGAAAGTGCTCATAACCCGCAAAGCGACAATACTGAAAAATGTTTGGTGGTTTTCGTTCACAACATAGAAGGGCTCTGCTTAAGAACCGGAGGTGTAATCGAGCGTTAGGGAATATTGTCTACGATTACGGACCCATCCACTGAACTAGCGGCAAAGTGGTGAGGCGCATGCAGGCGTATGATTGGGCACTATGGCTTATAAAATGCACCACAAGGCTATAGGACATTGGAGGACTTTGAAAAGGGCCTTCGGGTCGTTCACGAGGTAATTGGAAAACGGAGGCCGTTGACAGTGCGGACTAACCAGGGGCATGCGAACTTCGTGGCTGGCAGCTGCGCTACCTGGGTACCGGTTATGGTATATGCAAAGTAAGCAGTATCGTGTGAAAGCATGGGCGAGCATGGTTAATCTGCAAATTAATTGATTGGAGCAGCACCACTCACCTGTAAGCATTGGTGAAGATGCGGTGCGGTAGACAAATAACAGCGTGTAGCATGGGAGCAAGATGGTAAGCAAGAGGCGCGGTAGACAAGGTACTTTGAAATAAACGTACCTCAGGTCCCTGCACACTCACATTTTCCCAGGTGGTCATTTACTGGTGCGCTGATGAATGCAGTACAGAAACGCTGCAGGTTGCAAGTAGCGGGAGACATGATGATATATAGTTAGATATTCAGACCAACATGATGTGCGCTTAGTAAGCTTATATAACTGCCACAGATGTGGCATTACTGTCGGCACTCAAGCAGACTCCCGTGATTGCCTTCCCCGCGTGACCAGTGCACGGAGACTTATTATACTTCCCATAACAGGGGCGGCATACTCGCAGATTAACCGGCATCCATGTTGTCTTCACTAGCGCAAGTCTATGTATGTGTAACAGAGGTACATCAATATTGCCGGTAGCTATATGAGCACCCATGAACGGTGGTTACTCAGTCCATATACGTCCCAAGGCACTGACATCAATATTACCACGAGATGAACTACAAATATTGGCTGCACATGCCTTCTAGACGTATTCGCAGTTATCTTATATTTGTCCCATAGTATCTGTTTCAATGTAGCGCCTAGCATAGCGGATATTGTTGACACCACAGACGTTCGCGACCGGCGTTTATTGAGCCCATGTTGGCGGCACAGCGGTGTCATCTGTACCGCTGCTAATAAAACATGCTTGAAGCTCACACGCCTCCATGAACGTTGTTTACTGTGCCCCATATAAGCGTGCCTGCAATCGGTTTTAACAAACTTAATTTCATTTTTCGGGTCATGGAATGCAAATGTTTGACATCCCTATCGCTGCATAATCACTGAAATATGGCCTAATCCATGCAACATGGTAAGGAAAGGAGAACATGCCATGAAATTCAAGGCAGACGTTTCTACCCCTTCCAAATATTCACATCATTATGGGAAGCGCCTTCTGCGCTGTGGACCCACAACGCGCAAGCACTGAAGAACGGTGTATTTCAAATTGTGCCACAAACACACAGGAAACCAGTATGCGTGGATATAACGCAAGGTTGACTCACAGATTCAAGAGGTACCGAGGTTGCGCACATCCAGGCAGTCAGCGTGCATCTTTCATAATATATTTGTACCGGAAATGATTATCTGGAAATAGAAAGCCGTAGGTTCGGTGAGAAACCCATGGAACACGTGGTAAAAATATTAGGCTTATGGCCTTTGAGGTACTCCTAGTAAAGGCATCTTACCAGACCTAATCCTCGCATAAGCTGTTAAAAGCGTATGTTGCTGCCGATAAACCTAAGCTTAGCGTTAGGATTGTCCAAAGCCGTCTAAATGCAGGCTGCAGCTGAACCTTTATGTGCCTTCGTAGTAACCGGTTGCTGGCTGGTCTTTGTTGATGCTTTTTCATTAAGCCTGAGCACTAGCTACTGTACTGCGCCGTTTCCAAGCACTATCGGCATGTAACCAGCAAAACAATATATATACATATATATCTTTCCTACTGTCGACAAAGAGAGCATTTTAAAAGTTCTAGGCCCAAGCATCAGATATTTTACTCTCCCCTTATCCTCTCTTGGCCCCATGTCTTTAGCTTTAGCTGGAACGCGTATGCTTTTTACTATTGGCAACACTAGTATACAGGCCTACTTGAAACCCGATCCTCATCTTTAATTGCGTTTGCTAGTAAAACACTCGCATTCCCAGATTCCACTTCACTGGCACGAAAGATAACCAACGACATTGCCACCTAAATTAACACCGCTAGCACTTGCTTTGAAATTAAAATTGCGATGTTTATCTAGGAAATGTGTGTATTTTCTAGGCCAAAGTTTGTCAAATGATCCAAAAGGTCTTCTGTGTTACTCTGATAGACCTGGCTCATGCGGTCTTGATATAAGCTTCGGAAACGTTTAGAGGCTTAATAAATACTAAACTTTATGATCCTATTGGTTGATGTGTCTCAGTATCCACTGAGAACGGTATGCTGAGGTTTTGTAACTGTAGGTAAATTATAAGCTCTCCCGATTTCTTTTGCAGACTTAATATTCCATACTGGATTCCTAGCGTTTTCGTGCAAAAGTATGCCTTATTGGCGTATATTTGCCATGTATGTCAGCAATGTGTACTTTTCGGCCAAATAAGCAGTCCCAACTTGTTGCAGGCTAGGACGGGCTAATTAGGGCATTTCTGGATAGCTATACCTATTTAGAACATATACCGCTTCGTTAGCTTTGACATTTTCTTTTCTTCTCCTGCTATCTACCTGCAAACAGAAAGCCATTTCTAGTGATAAAGGATACTAGCCTTACTCGTAGACTATGGTCCAATTGCAAATAAATCGCAAACTACTGCACGTATTGCATCCCTTTTCCTTTTAACGTAAGCATCGGTTAAAATTTGTCCTGAACAGCCTAACTTTGTGTTACTGTACTGAGTATGCTAGCATTCGAAAAAGCTATTCTTCTTTCTGAGATTAACTCAGGTTGAAATTTTGCCCCAGATAGCAATATAAACACAAGAAATGTTTGGCTATAACTTTTTGTTAATTGGTATTTTTCTAGTGAAGCACGCCGCCTTATTATGTCTCTTAACAAATCCTTTTTATTTCTATATGCACTTTTCGAATTTATTGTTACCTTTCCGTCTCCTTTATAATAATCCTCCCTTGTAATTTTCCATGTGCGCACCAACTATTATGGCGACTGAGCGGGTCCACAAAACTCCAATGAATTTAAAGTGAACTTGTGGTGAAATGGATCCTGTACCATAGAAAAAGGCACAACTACACCTCTGCGCAGCTTTCACAACTAGCGAACAAAGAACTCGACATGGCCCGAAGGAACCAGAAGCATTTCAAGATGGTCGCCTGTGACCCCAGCAGCTGTACACCAAACAATTCCAATGCATTTACAATAGCCACCGGGGCACATATACTCGTATTTTGTCTACTTCCATGCAAGAACACCGGATTAAAGTGAAGATTGCTCATAACCCTTAAGAGTGCGGCCTCTAGAAATATACCTATTTATTTATTATGATCACCAAGCATGGCTGTGCCACCTGGCAATATGTGACTGGGGTGCAAATGGGCGGGTGCACCATAGAAGAAGGATAGACCGCAAGTGCGGACCTTCTGAGCATACAAGCTCGCCTGCATTTGATTTCCGAAATAGGTGGTGTCCGTTTCTGCCACTCATCCTTGCTGCTATCCGCTAGTTTGCGGACAGGCGAAAGATGTAGTTCAAATCAATATCCCTAGACCGCATAAAGGTGAGGCAGGATTAATGCAATGGTGTATCCAAGAAGATTGTGGTCACCTATGTGCGTCAACTACAGGGGTATCAGAAAGACATAGTAAAGTGTAACATGATAACCAATGTTTGACGGAATTGAGTAATCGATGTACAGTAGCACAATGCCGTAATATATTATGACGTTCAAACCCTTCACAAATTTTCCTAACCTTGCGTGTGAGCGTATAAATCGCTCGTAACCCACAAAGCTTAGCACTGAGAAACGGTTTGTATCCCGTGAAAAGAAGGGCATCATACACTACAAGGCAAGCTTGCATCGTCAAACAAGAAAGCCGGGCGGTGCATGTCTACTGGTGGTCTAAAAGCCAGGTGTATATGCGGTGAACTTAGCTGCAGCAAAGCGGACGACATACGTAATGGAGCATTGTAGGTGAATACCATTTGGCATCCCAAGCAGCGGACGGATGGGTGCGGTCCGACTGGCAGACTCGTTTAAGGATTGAAGCCACGCGTGGCTATTAGGCGTCAGCTTGTCATCAGTGCCTACACCCCACAAATTGTGAGCATGAATGCCGTTACTTCTAATTTGACCTCGGGTAGCGTCTAAGCTCCCTGCTTGGGAAGCCCCATACCGTTTACCGTGACCAGGTATGGAATGAAGGAAAGAACCAATCGGAAATACCAAGTGTCAGTGTATGTATTAGGCTGGACTCACCAAATCGTGACGGGCGAAACAAATTCATCGTGAACTCCAGGAATGTGTTGATAGGTTCTTTGCTAAACGGCAGAGGCACAACAAGCAAGAAACCGAGGGCACGCGGAAGCCTTTCACCGAATTGGTTAACTGACAAGAAGTCAAAGTAAATACGCCTTTTGCAAATGATTATTGGTGTGCAAGCGGCGAGTACATGGTTCACGTCCAGCGATCAAAAGACGAGTAACCATCCATGACTTTAAAATCAACAAAGGTTCAAGAATGAGGATCCAGAGACAAATTACTATTTAGCTCAGCAGCGTCCCGTTTCGTGTTCTTATAAGCAAGAAGAGATCCCAGCAGATCGACGTGATAATCGATTCTTGCGTTTATACTAGAAAACAAAGAATAGCAATAAGGTTGCTGCATGCTCATGTGTTTGCATAAGCATCTTTTATGTGGTTAGAGGCTGAAATTAGTATGCACAAGTAAACTTGGAACATGGCCTACCACATTTCTCTCAGACCACGTTTAATGCCCGTCATTGTTTGCGGGAAAAACACCAAAAACAGGCTTCGAACGATGCTTTTCCACGGGGCTCAGCGACGGCACAATGGAAGCGTTTAATGGTAGGTCAACAAACGCTCGTCATGATGACAGCGATCCTAAAACTACTGGAACCGAGTTAAATTTTTCCCCTGCCCGTAAGGAAGATATGTCCTAGTCAATTTTGTGGGAAAGAATAGTCAGCACTTGCCGTTTGTAGGGTTACATCGCGGCCGCTACTTAAAATTTCTTCATATGCTCCTCCATGTCAACAAATTCAATGGAAAAGGAACACAACGAACGCTAAAACGTAGCCATACCGTCCGCCATGAGATCGTGCTACACAACAGTGGGTGATCAGCAGGCGACTGAGAGGTTGACGTAGCGGTCAACAAGCAACTTTGCCATGGTGAAGAAAAGCGAAGAGAACATTGTGATCTAATAGCTGTTATTGTAGAGAAAAATGCCATGGGTTGCAACACCGACTTAGGTTTATATGAGTATGATGATAGTTTGAATGCACGATAAAGTGCGCTGGCGGATTCAGTCGCTGTCATAACTGTCGACGTTATCGCTGCTTTCCTTGCTGTCTAACTACAGCGCGTGTACCGCACTGTGGAGAATTTCTAAAGTGACTCAAAACGTTTTCAAATGCGTACCGCGTCATGTTGTTTTTAACCAAATGTCCTGACATTGGATGCGCATAGGAGGAACCCGGTGTAGGGATGCCTGAGGGTGTGCGGTACAGAGCCGTACACTATAGATGCTTTCCTTGTCGCCGAAGAGGATACACATGCGAGGGGTAAGTTGCCATGTAAGGTTTATGAAACACTTATTAACAGTAGGTACAAAGTTTTGACTGCCAGGCGCATATTGCCAAACGGCATAACGGCTGGTGCTACGACAACGTATCCTACAGCATTGAGCACAATCATACCTTTCATGTAGGAAAGCCATTTCTCTATGTGACCAACAAATGGCTCCCGCGGCACGCGGAAGGAGAAGTCTGTCGTATGATGCAGTTTTTTAAAGACACACGCGAGCTCAGGCGGTATGCGTAGAAGCTAGCGGTAGAAGATTACACCGTTATGACCTCCGGACCATAAGAGGTAAGCCGAGGGTAAAGATAGTGGGGAACTGGGTGGAAGCAGTGATACAGTTGCTTGAGAGCGTCGGTCAGTGTAATGTGTATTATGAGGAATCGGCGATACGGTTCATATTTTTTGTTCCCAGGTACGCAAGTGACCTCGTGTAGCTTTATATTGAGGTGACGCCGGCGGATGCGACACACCAAATGAACCGCGGCGGATGCATACGGTGGAACTGCACGTTGGTCGATATGCATGGTATTGGGCGTTCATATTTCTACGCGTTGCTGCCTAATAAAACAATCGCATCCTATGTGAACGCGGTGCGCAACATGCGCCTCACGTTACCAGCGACTGAGACAGCAAGGACGGTGGTGATTGCTAAGGGCATGGCTCAGATCTATGCATTTCAAGTAGTGTACTCATCTACGCGGATTGTGTTGTGCCGTTTCCACTTACTGAGGAATTTCAGCCGTCGCTGCAACGGGTTATCCGCAAAAAGTGCAACAGACAAGTTGCTTATTAAGCAGTGGGTACGCAACTTAGTGTACGTTAGGAGCTACTGGTTGTTTGTCAGGTGTTTGACAGCCATTAATGAGCGAAACGCCGATGCGCACAGGTACTTAGTAAGGACCTGGTTGCCGTTTGTCTCAGCATGAGTAGCGCACCGCTTGACGACAACCTGTTTATTCGACTGCTTTACAACAAACCGCATGGAGAACGAAAATAGGCATTTAGACAACGGTCTTTCCGAGCGAACGTATTTATTAGGCCTCTTTACCACGGTAGTTAACCGCGTGCTTGATGCTCAATCCCAGTGGCAAGACTTGATATGCAAAACGGACTTGTTGGAGCACTCAATAGACACCTGCTTTCATAGCCTTGGACAGGCTGCGTATCAGCTTTTAGGGTACGCAAGGAGGCGCTTGCGATGCTAGTACACTGGGGAGATGGTGACAGTGACGGAGTTGTTCGATGATAGATGTCAACCGCAAGATAGCCGTGGACAGTATGCCGTGTTAATGCATGAGGACGTAACTTGCCAATGCAGCTTCAGTCGACAATGGTTGATTCCGAGCGCCCACATTGCGCATGCATTACACGCGGCAGACAGACCGGTTGACGGCATATTGCGTAACAACCGCTGGGTTGTGTCGCACGCGCGACATCCGCGTGTAACCGCATCCACATCCTCCGCCATCTTTCCAGCACCGTCGATCTCCACAGTTGCCCCGGTTAGTAGAGAGTACAGGCTTAGAGAATGCAGTCTGGTTCTGGGTGATATACAGGTGTAGGTTTTTAGCCTTGGCGATGCCAGGTATAGGGAGGTTATGGATCAGTTGCGGGAGTTACTACGCACCCCAAGCAGTTCTCATGAAGACTTTACGGTTCCCGCCTCCGAAACTATGATAGAATCAGCTGAGGAAGGGATGAGTTAACCTACCAAGGAAGACACAAGCCGTAAGCAACGATTAGTGCCCATTCCGGAATCGTCCGTCGGTCAGGAGAAGGAAGCGAAGGCACTTCGTTTTAGAGATTTACACACGAACACAGCCAGGGTGTATAAGCCTCTAAGGAAGCGTTGTTGCAATGCAGAACTTCCAGCAAATTACGGCGATGACAAGTGCGCTTGGTGCCTGCAAGCAGACTGCGAGTCACAGAGTGGAAAGTTGGTTGACTGGGTCATGTGCTCCGATTGCGGCAGTTAGCATCATCAGCTGTGCGCGTTGTACAATGAACAGGGGCATTTCACCTGCCATCTGTGTTTGTATGTCATCCTTTGCATGTTGCTACCTTGTTCTTTCCTTTATAACCATGCCATTACTTTCGCTTGATCGTTAGGTACACCCACTACTCCCGTATGCGGTGCCTCAACTAATTGACGGTTACAGCACTTATGCCTACCTTGGTACCGGGATCACACATGATGGGGTGGTCAGGTATTCTTAAGAACCTCAGAAGCACTCACAATTCCGCGGCGTTTTGTTGATGCACACTTATGCATATGTTCCTTCGGGACAACTTCATCTTCGAAGCAACTTGAAGTAACGTTGTGCTTTGCAAAACACCAGGATAACACGTATGGAGAAGGTAAGAAGCGCGCTTGAAGTGTCCTCTCTGGTACATTTATTCCTTGCGCTCACACTGCATTTCTGATATCGTGTTACTGCCCAGCTGCATAGTGATCCGCCGGGTGGGGATGAGGGTGCGTGGTCTCACCCACACGTGCATGAACATTTTGCCTGGGACTGCACAGCTTATCCTTTCCTTTACCTTATTTACCGCCTCTAGCTACTGTTGCTTAGACGACCACCCCAGGGATTTCGGCGAAGTAATGTCACATTGACCACAGGTCCGGAACTTCTTGGAGATCTGGGTTTGGACTGAGGAACAATTTTCTCCCAAAACGGAGTTAACCAATGACAGGGACTTACGTGGAGCATGTTGCACACCAAAAGGACCCAACTAAAATCCCCAAAATCCTTGTCCAGTGTGGAGAACTGGACACATCTTCATACTTCCATGCATTATAATCTGAAATATTCAGACAGCAGAAACTTTGCTCTTTTGCTCACCTGGACACAGAACAAGACGACCATTAGCAATGTTCCCCTCCTCAACCGGCCTCATCAATGATGGCGACCCCCATAAAATTACCTATCTAACTAACAGAGGAAATTAGGAGCCATTTGTCTGCGAAGTACCGAATATGAAATCAGTAGTCAAATGGCTTTGCCAGTCATACATTAATGATCAAAATGCTTTACGGCATTGTGGCAGGACGTGGTGGGTTTTCACCTGGCAAGCGTTCTCCGTGTAAAAAGCCGCAAATCTCTGCTTAATAATACTGCGACGTGGCGGATGTGACTCGCCACTTAATATAGTCACTGTCCACAACTACCTACTGTCAAGTCGACTGGACTCACAACTCAACTGTTCCCGACACATGCAAGCATAGGTTACGCCCCGTCTACAAGCACTGTTACATTGCACATATAGTGCCTTGACATTTTCAACTACACACGACTGAACCCGAAGTCTCGTCGTGACACACAACTGCCTTTGAACCTTTATCCCGCTTGATTTGGAGTGTCTCAAGCAATTTAAGAACAAACAATTTTTATATGACCAATTTGCTACTGTCACTGTAACAGCTACCATAATAATTCTGTACAGTTGCACACACCTGATCGTGCCTCCATGAGCGTGCCTCGCATAGTCGAGAATAAATAAATAAGAATGATAACAATAAGAATAATATAATAAATAATAAATAAATAAAGTAATGAATAATAATAAATAATAATAATAAATGATTAATAAAAATAATAATAAAAAATAAAAAATAAATAAAAGGAATAAATAAATAAATAATTTAAAACTATCCCTTTTGCGTACACAACGTGTTTTAAGGGTCGTTCACTTGGTCACCCTTTCATGGTCCTGGCTTATCCTCATTTTTGGCAGTCAGTTATCACAGCAGATATACTTGGCATTCTGATTGTTAAGAGGTAGCTTCTGGTGAGGCCTTGCATAAGACTTTTTGCATTACCTGCTCCTTTCGTGCACTTAATTGACCATATCCCTGTGTTGCCTTTTTGTTCCGCCTCATCTGTGCTAATTCCGGCAGGGCACAATCCGGGTCTGGATCTAAAGCATACCTCCAGTTACTGCTGTAATGTGCGCAACCTAAGGAATAAAGTGTACGAGTAAGGTCTCTTTGTAGATTGGTCATAGCTCAGTATATGGTCCCAGTATACTGTCACGCAGACCTCCAGCACTGGAACATGCCTCCGGAAAGTGTTATCAGGTAATGTGGGGTAAGGGGTGTGAACGGTTACCTCACCCTCTTGGGTGGCAACATGATAACTTTCCATTTCCCTGTGTACTACCCATCTTGGTACTTCGATTTACTTTTCTCCATTTTTCTTTACCCACTGGTATTATTTTCTTATTTAAAGTACACTTCCTTATTCCGTACCCACCATTTTTTACTTCCTATCCTTCACTTACTGCCCGTGACGGCCGAAGCAGGTAGTGCTATGGCAGCAACTGTGGGCATCAAATGGTTGGCCACGGTGCGATACGGGTGTTCACTTTTAGAGCAAGCAATAACTGAGCACTTCAACTATCGCTGGCTCAACCAACCATTAAAAATGTAACACTCACGGGATTCTTCTATCGTTACAGTCCCATCTGAACTTGACCTCCCGGAATACCTACCGTGTTCCAGTGTCTAAGTTCTTACAACTGTCCATATAGTAAGTAGGTCATATGAACAAATTAATGGCCTGATAACTATTCCCGCAACATGGAACACGAAACCAGAAGACAGGGAGAGCAGTAAACCGTTAAACACCAGTGAACTAACACACAACCGTTAACCAGTTTGCTTCCCGCAGCGACTCTCTCACGTGATAAACTTTGCCTGCTGAGGAATAAAGAGCATGCTCTACTACAGCTTATGGGGTATTTACACAGTAACGGTAATATGATTTTAATAAATACCTGGTCATTTTGTTTCACAACCTATTTACATACGAAAAATATGCTATCTAACATATTAACAAGCCTTTAAACGGATAACCTCTAACACACACAGCGTTGCATGTTTACCAGTCAACTATCGTCCAACCCCGTATACCACCAATTTCGTTATTCACTATTTAAGACCGCATAAGGCTCCACAATGCACAGGTCCATATTTATTCACCAACCCTTTGCAAACAGAACTCACTTATGCCTCATTGTTTCCGCATGCTTCTCACATTTACCTTCTCAGTAGCCCGAACAGCAGGCATGCAATGTTTAGCCAATTTATAGGTCCACCAATTCACTATTTTCCGTCACATGTGCTTTATCTTTCGAACTCAATTTAACCCTTTATTACACAAACAATGCATACCATCAAAAACTAACCGATTTCCAGTACGCGTTGAGTATATTCAGTTATTTATTCCACCGTAATCCATTAAATTTCTTGCGGAGAACAACCACGTACATCGAAATCTCCTAGACAGAAATCGGATCAATAGATTAAAGAGATACAATATATTGCTAGCGCGTTTCATTTCCTTTAAAATTACGTTACAAACTTTTACTTGTTATCAAATTTTGCACATCTAACGACTATACAATCTTGGGCAGAATATTTAACTCATAATTTTCAAATGACGGATGAAATCAATCTTTGAAAAACAGTTAAATAAACGTTTGTTCGGTTGTAAACTACGGTTTATTCAAAGCATTCTGTTAACAAATGCGTGAAATATGGAGTTTAAACCTTTATTTCCCTAGCAGTTGCATTGTGCAACGCATTAAGATAGTAATATACAACACTATACACCGGATTATAACAGTTACTAAATTATTCATCTGATTTTTCCCCAACACGCATCATGGGCATCACACAAAAGCCTTTTTTATGTATAGCACCATTTCGCATGGCGTCAACGTAGACATCAACACGTATTACATCCTTTCACAATTTGCAAGAAGTTTTAATAACTTTAAAACATAGCGTTAGTTCCATATATTTTCTTCATTAAGCCTTCTTCTAGTTACATGTTCCATTTCAGCAAAGAACCAAGGTGAGTCACTCAGCTATCTTCGCTGTCATGGCAACGTACAGTTCGTAATTCGTGACTATATCCCTCGACCTTCCGTCGCTCATTTCAACACATACATGCTTCAACGTTTAGCATCACACAAAGGGATTACTGTTCACCTAAGCGTAACATCCTTTTCATGTTTGCTCCCCAACACTTGTTCTTTCCCCTCCTCCTTTTCGCCTATATTGGATGTACCCTGGGGCTGATATTTATTATTCCTTGGATCGACCGTTGTGGCTGTGACCTAGTCGAAGCACCGTTACCCCGCAACACCTAGTGCGCAATAAATAGTTTGTGGTCACTTTATGGCATTGTTCCCGACTATCTTTCTGCCTTCGCAGGTTTATTCAATGCTGTGCAAATGTGATAGTGCATTTGCCTAAATATGACGGAAACCAGATACGCGGTACGAACAGTATTTTCGAACCCGTACGCTATGGAGACTGGGAAGGGCTTATTTCTGTATTGGCGGGAAAGGGTTTCGCTTTCATGGTCCTCGGTGACATTCAAGAAAGTTTGAATGGCTGCATAGTATATTCTTAATTTTGGTGGTATTATGGTGTGGGAAATAGAAGATAATGGTATATGGATTTGCTTCCTGAAAACGGTTATGCTAACTTAAGTTGATGACTACAGGTGTAGTTGAAAGTAAAGGTATAATCAAATTCAGGCAACTGGTAAATACAAGTGAAGTTGAACGAATGTTTCATGGAGCAAATAAGCGTTAATGCAATTGATTAACGTATGCAAATGTTAGGCTTGCATGAAGCAACTGGTAAAGGTAACTTACTTGCTTGGATAAGGGGTACTCCTGTCGCTTGTCTGATTATTGTAATTGTTTTTTTGAAATCGGGATGGAAGAGACGGCGCTTTATATCCGAAGTTGTAGAACTGGTAATGCAGAAACATGAATAAATAATTGCATTGCAGTGGTAATTTGGTTTTGGAAGGCATGATGTCGTTGAAAAGATGTATGGTCCAATAAAGGGTAATATTTACTTACGTGTTAGAGGGGATGATGAACGTTAATGAAGGATGGCAATGTGAATGCTTATTGAGAGGTATACTTCATGCATCAATGAAGTGTACAATGCTAACGGGTAACGCTGGTGCTTGTGAGTTTTCATTTAAAAGATAAGTGATTTTGTAAATGTACTGACATAAGTGAGTTGATGCAAGCATCCAGATGTACAGGGAAGCAAATACAAAATATGAATCAATATGCATTTATATATACAGATGGATGTATATATATATGTATACATATGTATATATGCAACGAAGATTACACATATATATATATGTAGGTAGGTATTTCAGGTGTGAGCAATAAACGAAGCCACTCGGGATCACTACAGTAACGACGACGGGTCCTGCAGGGAAGGCAGGGGGAACCGGCGCAGCGTTTGTCGGTACGTTACATTCGATTTGCTAACCGCGTGCTTGCATGCTAAGTCTCTTTATTTCAGGTAGTATGTTTTCTATTTTGCCTTAATGCTTTTCTTTCTCATGTAAATGTCTACCTGTGCTCTATTCCATTAACTTGCACACCTTGCTTAAGCCAATTGTATTCGATTTCCATAACCTTTTGTGTTCGTGGCATTTCCGTACAGTATATTTCCTGACCTCTTGAACTAGTCTAGGATTCGTTTGCAAACAAGTTATTTCATATGCTCATTAACTCAAAGTTTATGTCACCGTTTCCTAGGGCATTAATCGAGTTATTTTCTTTATATATCTCTCTCAAGTGATTAGCTGTTGTTTGATATCCCCGTGTTGCTGCAATTAATGTGCATGTTGACAAGGAGCCTAAATGTCTATTACCCACTACCTCGTCCATCCTGGCTACAGTAGACCGTGTGTCGTTGCTGGCGTGGACGGGGTGCACGGTCCTTGTGGCCGTGTTAGGATCAAAGTGTGGTTCCGTGCATTCAGTGTGAAGCGAACTACGTCCAGCCACCGCCTTGTGTGCGCTTGATTCCCAAATACAGCGAGCTTTTGTTTGCTGTGAAGGAGTGTATGTCGTCTCCGTTGAAGCAACGTGGCCACTATCCGCATGCCTCCCGGTCTTATTCCTTTGGGTTTACACTGGATATGGGGTGTGTGGTTGGAGCTGTGGGTGGTGCAGCGCAAGCCACCCATGGTTTTGAAGGCGCAGGCGTCCTGTGGCTGGCCACAGTGACGGTCATATCCAAAATCGGATGCCGCCAACCATATGTATACATATATATACACTTATGTATCAGACTTAGGTGCACCGAAAATCTTATTCAAATATGTATACATGTATACTCTTAACTGTGCGAACAACATATTTATGTTTATATGTACATATATCTAATATGCTCCATGTTGAGGCTGACATTGCATTCTTACTGCTTCTTCACAGTAGTCTGGCTAAACCATCTTACACTTAAATTAGGTCCCTTCAAGCTGGATAAATTTTATTCCACTTTATTTCATTGGTTATGCCTACCTGAGCAATTTTCTATCAACTTGTCAATTTGCTTACGATAAGTGCGCGTATCCTCAGTTACTTGGTTGCGTTTGTGGCATTTTTAAGTAACTTCGGGACATTTTTTCCTCATCGCGGATTTGTTGCTAACCCACTTACGTCATATGCCAATTTACCGAAGAGTTATGCCACCGTATCTGTATGCCTTATTCGATTTATTTTAGTTCATCTTGTCTTTTCAAGTGATTGGCTGTTACTTGATATTCCTGGTGTTGCTGCAATTGATGTGCATGTTGACATTGTGCCTAACTCTCTTTTACCCACTACCTCGTCCATACTGGCTCCAGGAGACCGTGTGCCGTTGCTGAAGGTGACGGGGTACACAGTCCTTGTGGAAGGGTTAGGATCAAAGTGTGGTTCCGTGCATTCAGTGTGAAGCGGACTACGTCCGGCCACCGCCTTGTGTGCGCTTGATTCCTAAATACGGCAAGCTTGTGTTTCCTGTGAAAGAGTGTGTGCCGGCTCCGTCGATGAAACGTCGCTCCCATCCTTAAGCTTCCCGGTCTTATTACTTCGGGTTTACACTGCATATGCGGTGTGAGGGTAGCGCTGTGGGTGGCGCAACGCAAGCCACCCATGGTCTTTTTGTAGGCGCAGGCATTCTGTGGCTGGGCCCACTGATGGACGAATCCGAGACCGGATGCCGCCAACCATATATATCTGTACAAGCCTATGTACATGTGTAATTCTAATGGAATATATATATGCATATATATATACCAGCAGTAATGGTGACGTCAGTAGCGTACATTGGTCGCGTTAACTCCTGGGTACCAGCGGTTGCTGCGTACAATATTCCACACTCGTTCGTACATTGGAATGAACAATTGGATTTAGTGAACATCAAGGATCTTAGGTGTTTATGTACTCTACAACCCTTCGTTGCTTTGAGATGCAGTGTGGAAATTCGGTATACAAGACCCAACAAGTTTTGTTGCAAGTGTCCACACGTTGGCTCGTCCGTGTAAGCTGAATAATCCCGACAAGGCACTGACTAGCGATTAACATGCTGAGGTTGATGCTACATGTTCTGCTTCATATACTAGTCACAAGAATGTGTAGGTATATTTCTAACGGTACATCGCTCACACTGAAGCTAGGATAAGTCAGCCATTATCGAGATAAGGTGCGGAGGAGCAAACGTTCCTTCTACAATTTAAATTAGAAATGACCAATCATCTAGATTGATTTAAAAGTAGATTAGTCCAACTGTGGTGGTACGGTAGTGTTCAAACAAATATTTAATTGGAAAATAAATCCAGCACAGAAACAATTGATTTGTTACGAATAATAGCTGCAACCGGGATGTATGATGACAAAGTGTTAGTACATTGTAAGCGGTAAAATGACGATGAGAAATCCAGGTCGCATAGGAATATATTACGTTCCCTCAACCACCTTATCTGCGCCATCTGCCCAGGCACTTGATATCCGTTTTTGTCTACCCTCATATGAGTAACTATGCAACACTGTTTTCATTGCAAATCATACCATGGGTATGAAGAATTACTCGTTCATTGTTTTCACCAGCCATGTCTAATTGGTTTCATTCCAACCCCCGCTGTAAAAATACTTTGATGCCCAGAGGTCCCACAACATACTCATTCAAGATATTAGATAATTAAATGTTGTGCAAGTTACTTTTTGCAAATTTGCTAAAACAGTTTGTACACTCTTTCGAAAGCCAATGATAGAACAGCAAACAACGGAATTTGCTACATGTGTTGGTGATGCGATAACGTCAAGGGGTTCATCAGGAAATGTATGATATTGTCGTCTACTAACACTTATGGCAAGACAGCATGTACAATACACTGGAACTATAAGTCGTCTGTGTTTTACGGCACATTTACCTGTGCATCATTCTACCTGGTAACTTTACTCACAGCATTTGCTTCCGTATTTCCATATCCGTCTCAATCTATTGTTCACCACCACACTTCTGACTAAACTCAACGCCGTCGTTTCAGTTCACATCCAAACGCCAACTAACCACTGACAGTCGTATTGGTTACTTATAATTTGACGTGCGAGTTTCTAAAACTATAGAAATATGGCTGTTATTCTTTCCTTCAATCCAACCTCATGCACGTACGTAGTGTTATGGTTCATGAGGGTTATTATTTTTCATCCAGTTTTGATTGTCCACAAGCAAGTGTAAACAACTGCCCGTTCGCAACACTGCAGTATTATAACTCGAACCAGGGACCTTCGGTATGTCATGGATATCTCACGTTGATTGATTAAGTGGAAGCTACTTAGAAACACTTAGAAGCACCACACTTTAGCCTAACAGACCGCTGGCATTTTCTCTCCTGTACCACCATTAGCTGCTAGCTGGATGTCTAAATTGGACTCGGCTAAAATATAAATCCCGCTAACTTCTGCTCGTGTTTCCATACATTCACGCTTGACAAACGGATCTAATTACATTTCTTCTCATGTGACACCGTTACTTATTAAGGGTTGCAATATGAGATCAATGAATCCCACCCCAAGTGTCTCTATACGCCAACTTGTACTGCTGCCGCCTTCAGGTAAACGCACTGAAATTCATACAAGTCAACGAGGTTGATTCCCGGAGCAGCGGCAATACCTTGTGACATGCGAATCGTAATGCTTGCGCATAGATAGTATTCTAAACACTGAGGAGTTGGTCAAGATATGCTAGCGGTCCGAACGAATGACCAGGGGAAATAAATGGTAACCCATGACGGACTGCGTTGTGGTTCCACCTCCCTGTTGCTCCCCGCTTACTCGAACAACAGATGATTATAACCAACTCTGATTTTACCTTACGACACGGATAGTCTGCAGTGGACCTAGTCGTACAATCTCACTGCTAAATTGGAAATTTGCTCACGCCAACTCCGTCATTTATTTTTGGTGTCATCTTTAGTATTTTTCCCACATGCAAGTCGCGCTTGGGTACAGTTTCATTTTAGAATGATGAACTAATGACTTGGCGCAATGTGATATCTTTATTGCACATGCATAGAACGGATGAACTCCAGGTAACCTAAATTTAAGCTTATTTAACGGCTTTATTTTGCGATGAATTCACATGGGTTGCCCATCACGATATTCTACTCATCATGATCTGTGCTATGCTATTATTGCTACCTTCTCAAGCGGAGTCTAGCATAGTTACATAGCGAGAGTGAGCTCGACATCTTCCTCTTCTTATTGTTATTCGACCGCAAGCTTCACATGACTATTTAAGCTCCATGGTATTACTCACCATAACCGTAGCTTGACCAGCTGCTCAATGCTAACTTGCATGACGCTTTAAGAGCCGGTGCGTCGCAGGATAATGGTTCAGTCTATCCATAAGCTCATTCGTAATTGATATGCACGCGGTGTTTCCGAGCAATTTGTGTGCTTGCTACCGATCAATGATAGGGTGGTAAATAACTGTGTATGTTTCCAGTTCGATGGATACGTTTGAATCAACAGGTTATTATTGCTTGGCCGTTTACAGTACGCATAAATCATCAAATTCGGCATTTGGCACACGATGCTCAACGATTATCCTTTCTGTGACCACGTTGGATTTTACATTCGAAGAGAAATTTCCCTGGAAATTCAGTGTCAAGTAAACAATACCGACAAGTAACCAACTAGCGGTTATCACGATGTCGGCATTTCATGTTCCAATCCACAGGCTAGTGATGAGAATGAGTATAGTTATAGTTCCAGTTGTCATACAGCTATACTGAATTTACCGAGGCTTATGAGAACACACGTGCTAACCGGATAAAAAGCAGACGTGCAGAGATGCCTACCAGAAGTTGCATGGCACATGGCCAATCTTTTGGATGGATTGAGTAAAAGGTTGTACCTAACGGGAATTGTACGTCAGTGTGTTAGTATATAACATCGGAAATGAATCGGCGCAAAGCGACAATGGTTTTATGAGCACAGAATGGTTGCAATCGAAACGTACGATATTGACCGTTAGCAAGTAGCTTATGGCCACAGTATAATACAGGTCGGTAGGTATAAACGGTTGAGTACTTGGATCTTATCACAATAAATGCGGACACTGTTTGGAAAGTTGCATGTTTGACAGTGGGTAACGGGACTTAGTTGATGTCACCCGTCAATACCAAAGTTTGCACCTCACTCGTTCTTTGAGTAGGTGCACATACCTCGGGCAGCACAGGACCAAACCGGTCGGAGACACAGAAAGCCAGAAGTGGACATTGCATGGCATTCGCGTGCTTGGGATCTCACCCATCAGCTACTCAAACCAGACTGTACATGTAGAGGGCAACCCCTAAGTGCATACTATTTCACTGCACCAGTTGTCTAGGCATAATTCTACCTAGCCGTTGCTTCACTATTGCTACATCGGGTTCAGTCAAACATGCATGCCCAAAATATAAGGCTGTCACGTCTAAATGTTGTATAAAACGCCAACAGTTCGTATTGGGTAGTTATTCTCATGCTTGCGAAAGTGGTTGTTAGCCTGACCTCCAAACGAAACCCATACACGTTTGTTCTACCACAAATGATAATGTCTAATGTGTCTCTATCCAGTTTTTGACAGCTCACACTTACGTTTGGATAAACCCATGTGCATATGTTGTATTCGAACTGCCATTGGACACGGGTGGCGCCAATCTATGTATATATGTATAACGAAGGAATTCGACAAGGATACCCTTACTGATTTGTACGGAAAACTTAGTGCAGTAAACAGCTTTCGAGCAAAACCGAAAATAACATTACCAGAACATGAAGAAGGTGAGTTTATGACAAACTCATGTTGATTTCAGTTGTTGTGCATCCAAGGCAAATTTGATCAATGCGAATTCCGTGGACTGCTCAAAAAGGCGGTTTCTCAGATGCAGGAGAAGACACTATTGTATGCAGAATGGAAGCGCCATGAGTAGGTTCCCATTCAATTTACTTATCGAGGCCAATAAGACGGCGTATGTGGTACGCTTGCCTGCATGATGAATAATCTTGCAGTTCAGAAATAGATGTTGCTTGAGCTCCCCGTCGTGGATGCGCCTGATGTGAAGGTTGACAAGTGCTTACCTGCCTATTAACCACCACCTCTTCCATATTGGCTCCAGGAGGCAGTTGGTCGTTACTAGTGGGGACGAAGTGCACTGCCCTCATGACGGTGCTAGGCTTAAAGAGTGGTTCCATCCTGTTTGGAACAGGCTACGGTTTAGCCACCGACGCGTGTACGTCTGGTTTGTGTGATTTCCCAATTAGGTCGGAATGCTTCCGTTCTGTTTGTGGACGGAGTGTGGGCCGGCTCCGTTGATGAAACGTGGCTCCCATTCACATGCCACCCGGTCCTATTCCTTCGGGTTTACACCGGATATGGGATATGTGGGTGGAACTATGAGTGTTGCAGCGCAAGCTAACCATGATCCCCTTTGTAGGCGCAGGCCTCCTGTGGCTGGGCACCGATTTATTTTAGTTCGTCTTGTCGTTTCAAATGATTGGCTGTTGCTTGATATCCCCGGTGTGGCTGCTCTTGTTGTGCATGTTTACAAGGTGCCTACCTGTCAGTTACCCACCGCCTTTTCCATACTGCCTACGGGATACAGTTGATCGTACCGTGAGGGGGCAGGGTGCCCAGTCCATGTGGCCGTGCCAGGCTCGTAGAGCGTTTCCATGCACTCAGTGTGGAGCGGATTACCGTCCGGCCACTGCCTTGTGTGCGCTTGATTCCCTAAACACAGCGTGCTTGTGTTTGTCTGTGAAGGAGTGTGGGCCGGCTCCATTGCTGAAACGTAGCTCTCATTCACATGCCTCCTGGTCTTATTACTTCGGGTTTACACTGGATATGGTGTGGGTGGTTGAAGTTTTGGGTGATGCAGCGCAAGCCATCCATGGTTTCTCTGTAGGCGCAGGCGTACTGTGGCTGACCCCAGCGGCAAGCAAATTCCAAACCGGGTACGGCCAACCAAATATATAGATATATTTCCATTAAAGTAAGCGCAAATAACGACATAAATACTCGCTAAATGAGCATATAGAAGAAACTGGTTATAAGTGAATCCGTGATAAGTACAAAATGTCCAAAGTTTATTTGAAAAATTCCGCGCGATAGAATCACCCAAGTTTACCACAATTTGTGTGAGCGACGTGTGCAAATAAGTAGAAGCTTAACAATTATGCAGAACAAACCAAACTACATGTAATGAATTTTATCCACATTAAACAGCCCTAGTTTAAGTGTAGGTTGATTTAGCCCAACTGCGGTGAAGAAGCAGCATGAATGCAACATCAGCCTCCTTAAGTGGCATATATATATATATACGAATGTTCGCTGAGCCCGACCCCTCCTTGTGTGCGAAGCAGATGTTCAAAGGTACAGTGGAATCTACCTGCACCCACGCCTTCGTCTGCACGGACACAGTGGGTGGTTCCCTGCCGCATCCCTACACCGGCCTCTTCAGGGTTCCTAAGCAACTTGCCTTAAACCAGAGTGGTCAGCAAACGACCGTGTCCATCAGTTGTCTTAATGTGGCACTTTCAAAGATCCATCCTTAACCTTACCTAGTTTAGCCGTAAAGGTAAACCCACCTGCAGCTGCGTCTTTCGCACCAGGCGCCCTAGACCCCTCTGTTACACTTCACCCACCGCCAGTCCCAACTCCAAACTGACCGAAGCGGTGGAGAGTTTGGCCTTCCGGTCCGCCTTTCAGATTTGCTTAGCGTTTGCTATATTCCATGACATGCGCATTTTCCAGCTTTAAGGATAAGCGCGTGTTTCATCCACAAACGTTTCGTAAAACGACAAAATACCTGAAAACCAATTTTTCGTAAAGCAGTGTACATATTTTTGTTTTGTATACTTGCCTCGTTATCCTCACGGCATCACGAGGCCTATCCCGTCCAAGTCCCTTCCGCCCTGAGTTTTACATTCCAGGACTCAAGTCCCCAGAGAAGGCGCGGAATCCGTTAGCGCATTGCCTGCGACCTCCGGCCCCACAAGCTCTGCTCCAAACGACCGCGACTCCCACAACCTGTGCGACAACTACTGGTCTGACCCTGAAAGACGACGTCCGGATTCTTCGTGGGACGAGGCTCGTTACTGCCGTGGACTCCGAGTGCGGTGGGGAAAACGACACCTCCGAAGCGCACCGTCGGGCCGCAACAGAAGAAATGTCCTGTGGGCCAATTTTCTTGGCTAGCCAGTATTTTGCAGTCCGACCAGCCGCCCCGACGGCCCACTAATGATTCATTCCAGTCTACACCCAAATAATAAATAGAAAATAACCAAGAAGCCCAGACCCAACGAACTAAACGCGTGCCCTAACTATCCGCGTGCGCCTACTTCGGCTACTATACTTCCCATCCTCACTTTGTTCCCCCACCAGATATCTCTAGCGAAAACTTCCTTCATTCAGCCTTCTAGGGGGCGACCCCTATAGTAAACGTGAAACAATTACCTGTTTAGTATTTTGTGACACTGGATTTTATTCTTGCTTTTAGCTTTCGATCGTCCAGTTGTTTTACGGACAGCACTTCCGGTTCGCTTTCAAATCATCTGGGATTCACATGCTACCTAGCTCTGTGCTCTTGATAATTTGCTTCTAATTCGTTACAGCTCCTTACAATACACTTTGGGCCCGCCTGTGTGCTCACCTGAATACTAGGTTCCGCATTGGTTCTTCCTGGTTCTCCTCGCAACCAGTACCTACGCTTCGCCATGAACTATACCTGGGCATGAACAATATTAGTTCCTCACGTGTGTAAGGCAGTAGACCCACCGCCAAAAACTACTTACACGTGGTAGCTTGATAGTAAAACGGCTAAGAACAAGATACCGCACAAGTTTATGCCAGAACTAATAACATGCATGAAGTATCAGTGGCCTTTACCGGTATATCTGAAACTTATGACCCAAATTTTAATTCTAGCTACCTGCGAACCTGACGGTCCCGGTATTTAACCGGAGTTTGTGTGAATTATTAAGTGTAGTATACGTCCGGTCCGAATCCGAGGTCTTCCGTGTCTAGTGCGTAAAGGTCTTAATAGGCTTGGGGAGTTGCAGAGCAAAACAAATACAACTACCAAGAGACCACATTACAAGAAAGGTGAAGGTAAAGGTAAGTGGAGACATCAATGGCCGTCTAACCGAGGTACGAGGATCTCCCTACCATAAGGATTATTATAAGGTCACGCTCGGACCTGCTACAATATTCCCCTGTTGACAAGCGTTGTCGTGCGCCTACGGAAGCCGTAGTATGTCTCAACCTGCTGATGGGAAAAACAACTGAGGAGTGTGGCGTGTTAGATTCAAGATGTTCCGCGACACGCAATACGGTCACAGAAGTTAATGATCATCTCAGAGGCAAGGATCCAGATACAGGGACTGCTGTCGGAAACTGGCATTGTCAACAAATATGTAGTATACGGCCGGTCGAGGATTCCAGTCAAGTGAGCGGAAAATGTGAGAGATAATATAACCTCTCGGTTTGATATTCAAGCGGTCTATGATATCACAGCAGCCGAGCTGAGAAGCGTGAAGACGGCAAGCGCACAGAAGAGCATATTCGTAGAAAATGCAAAAATATAAACCGGTAACCAGGTAACTAGGTAGATCGTAACCTACAAGCTAGCGAAAATGTCGTGAGTTGAGAAGGAACTGCAATTATTAACCACGCAGCCTCTAAAAAAGGAAATTAACGGGAGACAAAATGGAACGAAAGAAACTGCAGGTAACCAGCCTTCGTGTACTCATCCATTACTTGAGCAAGAAAGGCGCTTTGAAAGGAAAACGAGAGAGTGCCGTCAATGCAACAATTTAATTTCGGACGTGCGTCAAAAGCAGTTTCGTTCCTTTTCTACACCAGACGCCCTCTAATAAGGCAGTGTCCCCATTGCCACACCATAGCCTCCTTGAGCCCGTACATTGTAGGACTATTCTATGCTAGTCCGAGAGTGTTCTCGCTATGGCAGGGATGCCAGAAAACTACGGATTGCATTCGCGGAAGGCTACAAACGAACGAAAAACGAATGAAGCGACGATGGCGTACGTCAAGGCCGGAACTCACCGGGGAGACAAGTGGTGAGCCGGATGTAGTTCATAATAGCCATAGAGTCGGCATTAAAACAAAAACCACTATTGTATGACTGAGGAATAAATGTGTACATAAAACAAGAAATAACTTTTGGGTTGCTACTGAGTTCCCCACCTAGAAGGATGAACGAAGAAGGGTTCGAAAGCAAAAGGTTGTAGATCGAAGTTTGCAACAGGTTTTCGTATGCAAAGAAGTGTCTGCTCGGGTTTGGAAACTATGTAGCCGAAAGTTTGTACCCGCTCTGCTGTCCGATGTTTATTATTAATTGATTGCAGGGCATGGTGCATTTCGACGAGCCGTTGGAGCGGGCTTGTCGGACTACAAAATAGCTGGCTAGACCAGAGGAAGGCCGACAGGACCTCATCCTCCGCTGCTGCCAAACGGTGCGCTTGGGAGTGGTCTCTCCTCCAGCCGCACCCCGCCCTGCGCCAAAACGACCCTCGTCTCACGAAGGAAACGACCATGGTTCCACGGAGCAGCTACCCTCGTCTCGCGGAGAAGTGACCCTCGTCCCACAAAGAAGCGTTTCTCGTCCCGCGGAGAACCGACACTTGTCCAGCGGAGAAACGCCCAGCGTTCGCGGCAGGGTCCTCGAAAACATTCCTCTTGTGGGCTAGTCGATCGAAGGGGAGGGTTGGGACATGTAGAGACGAGAAAATAGAAAAACAAGCGCAGAAAGCGCCAAAAGGAACAAACGAATGATCTGTGTGTTTAAATATTTTTTGTTTTTTGAATCCTTTTTTCAAAAAGGTTTTTCGGAGGTTTTGGATATCTTTGTTTGTTTTCAAAACGTTAATCGACCAAAAATGGGGCAGATATATACAATATCCACGAAGTTAAAAGTATTTACGCTGTACATAGTCTGGGAAACAAACGGGTATACGCACCTCCCGACCACGGCGATTGGTCGTGGGAGGCGGCGGACTAGGTTCGGGAGATGTCCGGACGGTTGAAGCTTGTAGACCGTGATGGTGGTCTGGTTAGACATTGTTCGCATGCGGAACACTGGTGCGGTGAGTTGTGACGTTGCACGAGGCACTACTAGACGAAGCAGGCAAGGTAGTTGCTTTTATAAAGGCGGGTTTTAGAAGGTCGATGGTGACGACTTGGTGCCGACCACCGCGGTCAATAGTGCACACCTTACTCGCACGATGTAGCACCTAGAAAGGTCCTATGTAAATAAATAAATAAATAAATAGTTTATTCTCGTCATTGCGAGGCACACCATCAAGGGCATGATCATGGTATTACAGACATGTATGAACAGCAATTGCACAAATTAGTACCTTTTGACCAATAGCATAGGAATTTCTGTGTGTGTTGAGATGTAAAACTATGTTAAACTAAGTATTTGGAAGGGTACGTGTTGTGTGAGGAGGTAAAGGTGACGGTGTGTGCTTTCGTTCGTTGTGTTCGACTTCAAAGGGGGGAACCAACGGAACGCTTTGAATCGGATGACGTTCGTGATATACGAAAGATCCTCCGGAAAAGGAAGAGGCTGTGAATTCATTGAGCGGTGAGTCACTTACGCCAGGTCGCAGGGCTGTTAAACGGATACCTGTGGATTCTTATAGGGAGAACGCTTGCCAGGCGAAATCCCACCACGTACTGGAACACTGACGCCAAAACTTTTGCTGGAACGGGCTTTACTCGAACCACCCAGCTGACACAACGAGGAGATTGTTCGGTCGTCAAACGTCGCCTGCGCGAAAGACGTGTAACCAAGTAGACAGCTTCTCGGGCACGTACACTGGTGTCTTCTGCGATCGATGAGCGGGTGGACGTAACTCACGCATCCAGTAAGCCAATCGATCTGTGTGGCTTCCGTAGTCAAAAGTGGAAGTACATAAGGCTGGTGCTACCAGCTGTCCGGGCTAACGCAGCGTGAGACCGTGGACCAGCTGCGCTGGTGTGGCCTGGAAATCGGTTCTAACCGTGTTTCTTATGCCTAGGAGAACGAGGGGAAGTGTTTCAGACCATGAATAAGCTGCGTGCGCACGTAGCGCTGCCTTCAACTGCCGGTGAAAAAGCTCCACCATGCCGTTAGCGGCCGGATGATACGCTGTCGTCTGGACGTCGCGACAGCCTAAATCCTTAAGCAACGTGGCGAAGGTTGACGAGAAATGTGACCCTCGATCGGTGGTCACGATGGTGCGACAGCCGCATTGAACTACCCAGCGCTCCAGCGATGCATTCTCTACTGTTTCCAAAGAGCAGTTAGGTATGAGAGTAGCTTCCGGCCACCTAGTGAACCGATCGATGCAGGTCAGCAGATAAACATAGCCTTTGGAAGGCGGCAGAGGACCTGCGAGATCGACGTGCACGTGAGGAAAACGTGCGCCTTGCGTGGGAAACTTGCCTAATGGGCTTCTCGTATGCTTGTGCACCTTCGCGCGTTGACATGGAAGGCAAGCAGCTGCCCAAGTACGGACGTCCCGATTAACATTACGCCAAACGAATCGTGCGGTTACGAGTTTAACCGATGCACGAACGCCTGGATGAGACAAGCCGTGCGACGTGTCGGACACAGTCTGCTGGAACTCGCGTGGGACGACGGCGCGGCGTGCCCAGAGATAAATCGCAGAGTATAGTGCCATCCGATGATGTCAGCGGAACGGGTCGTATGTCCAATGAGGGAGACCTGCTTAGTAGATCAACCTCATGGTCGTTAAGTTGCGCTGTGGCCATGGCTACCAGGTCGATAGCAGTGCCGGCGTCAGCGGAGATAGCTTGGATGCGAGAAAGTGCGTCGGCGACAGCGCTGTGCACACCTGAGGCATGCCGTATATCGGTCGTAAACTGAGCGATATAGTCAAGGTGGCACGACTCTGTAGGAGAGTATCGGCCAAGAGTCGAGTCGAGCATGTAAGTCAGGGGTTTATGGTAGGTGAAGAAGACAAAGGAGCGGCCTTCTAGGACGTGTCGAAAATGACGTATCGCTAGATACACTGCTAGTAGTTCTCTACCGAACGTGCTGTAGCGAGATTCAGTAGGTTGTAGGCGTTTGGAGAAAAACGCTAAGGACTGCCACGTGTTGGCTATTCGTTGCTGCAAAACGGAGCCAACTGCCACGTCCGAGGTGTCAGTACTGAGAGACAGTGGGGCGGCAGGCTCGTGATGCGCTATGGAAGCTATGTTAACGATAGCCTCTTTCAGCGACTTAAAAGCAGCGCCTGCAGTGGCAGGAACTTCGAATTTCTTGCGTTTCCCTCGGAGAAGGTCCTTGAAGGGTTGCATCAGCGAGGCGCAGTTGGGTATGAATCGTCGGTAAATGTTGACAGGCCCAGCAAATTCCTGGGCTGTTTGAACGTATGAGGCTCGGGGTAGTTGATGATGGCTTAAATATTATCCTGCAGTGGCACGACGCCTGCAGAGGAGATATGATGGCCGAGGAAGTTGACTGAATCGATACCAAACGAACCCTTTTCTGCGTTGATCGTCACCCCATGTTGAGATAAACGATAGAAAAGTGTTCATACGTGGCGCATGTACTCTTCTCTTGAAGAACTCGCAATTAAAATGCCATCGAGATACGCGTAAGCGAAGTCCAAGCCGCGACAAACTTTGTCGATGAAGCGCTGAAAAGTTTGCGCGGCATTCCTTAGACCAAATGGCATGCGCAGAAACTCGAACAAACCAACTAGAGTCGTCACGGCAGTTTTAGCGCTATCCGCTTCTGCTGCCGGAATTTGGTTGTATGCGCGTACCAAGTCGATTTTGCTGAAGTTACTTTTACCTGCCAGACTGGCGGTGAGATCCACTATGTGTGGGATCGGGTAGCGATCGGGCGTGGTCACCGTATTCAAAGATCGATATTTGCCGCTAGTACGCCAGTCCCTCATGATCTTCTTCGGGACCAGGTGTAGAGATGACGCCCAGGGGCTCTTGGACGGTCTGACGATACCAAGTTGAAGCACGTGGACGAATTCAGCTCGTGCTGCACGTAGTTTGTCAGGAGCAAGCGTTCTTGCTCGAGCGCTAACTGGTTGACCGCGCGTAACTGTGTGGTGAGCGACCACTGTCGTGACTGTTGGAAGCTCTGTAGCCTATCGAACCAGTCGCGGGTGTTCGGAGAGGTGGCCCAAGTAGTCGGACGGCGCGTCTGTCATCCAACTACAGGGATGAGTATCGGGGCACCTGTAAGGACACCATCAACACTTAGTTTTATATGATCATCTAAAATTCTGTTGTGACCCGCGTCGACGAGCAATCAGAAATGGCGAAGAGATCGATGCCGATAATTGCGAAAGGTATTGACGCAACTGTGAAAACCCAGTGAGTCTCTGCGGAGAGTTAAATCTAGGTTCATCATGCGCTGACCGTATGAAGCTATCGGTCAGCCGTTGGCTGTCCGTAGATTGTACATGGGCTTCGAATGCTTGGCTTGCGCGCGGCAGGGATAAAGTTCACTTCGGCTCCTGTGTCGATATGGAAAGTGAGGCGGAAGCGCTTATCCTTGACGTAAAACCGGCGGCCTGTTTTGTCGCTGCCGGACGCGTGGGCCGCATTCACTTGCCGGCGAACAAGTTTTGAGCGTTGTCAATATACTGGCGATGATACCAACACAAATAATCCATTAAATTGGCAATTCGGGTTCGGCTGCGAGGGGTGATGGACTGCGTCCGCCCGGTGACCTGGATCAGTACGGTGGGGGTCGGGGCTGATAGGCACCGTGACGAAAGGCGGCTATTTCGTGGTCGGCGTGCGGTCTTAGTAAGCCTTGTCTTTCTAACTGCACCGTTCCTAATTCACGGCGCAGGGTGGCTATCTCTTTGTCTCTGCGGTCTGCTTGCGCGGACGCCTTCGCATTCAAGTCTTTATCCGCTAATGGGGGAAATGTTACTGGATGCCTTCGTGTGTTGAGGCATTCTCTCAAAGGCTGCGTCCACGGTTCTTGCCAACTCTTTGAGTGATCTATCTGGATAAGCTACGAGCGTTAAAGGAAGAGGATCAGGCAGGCGTGAGAGCCACATTTCTTTTAATGCTTCTTCACTCATGTACGGCGGGCCAGCTGTCTGCTGGATATCGCGGAGCAAAACTGAAGGCTTGCGATCCCCTAGCTTAGTGCTATGAATGAGTTGCTCCATTCGAGGACGAGCGCTGGGTTGCAACTCCTTTATGATCAACTGCTTCATTGCTTCGTATTTACCGTCTCTCGGTGGATGAAGCAGTACGTCTTCAACCAGTGTCACCACCGGTTGCGGAAGGCGTGGGACGAGTTGGTTGTATTTAGCTTGGTCGGCAGCGAACCCTCTGTTCTCCAACTCTATCTCAAACCTGGCAAACCAGATGTTAGGCTTGTGTGCCATAACATCCGGAATAGCCAAAGTGAGCAAATTCATGCTGACGCGCGATCCGGTTTTTACATCGGCGTCAGACATAGTATATAAATAATACGAATGGTTTTAAAAACGAAATGGACAGAAAATAATCCACCAGGGATTACGGAAAACGATTTGGAACGAACTCACCGAAAACGAAAAGATCAAAAATTTGAAAATTCGCGCGTGCTAATCAGGGTCACCAATTTTTAGGACTAGTCTATACTAGTCCGAGACTGTTCTCGCTCTGGTAGGGATGCCAGAAAACTAGAAGGACAGACACAACGGATTGTATTCGCGGAAGGCTACTAACGAACGAAAAACGAATGAAGCAAAGAGAGCGTACGTCAGGGCCGAAACTCACCGTGGAGACAAGTGGTGAGCCGGATGTAGTTTATAATAGCCGTAGAGTCGGCGTTAAAACACAAACCAATATTGCATGAATGAAGAATACATGTGTACATAAAACAAGAAATATCTTTCGGGCTGCTACAACATCCAGTTCAACCGCTACTTTCCCAGGCGTTTCCTTCGGCCCACGACAGTGTGCTCAGTTTCATTCCGGAATAGTTTAAGCCGACTGAAAGGTACCGCCACGGGTTGACTGAAAAATAAATAAATAAATAAATAAACGGTATATTCTCTGTAAAACGAGACACACCTCTAAAGGCATGATCAAATTGTTAGAATCTTTGATAATGCACGTCACATCTCATATCACCAGTTGTGGTAAGTAGGGCCCTGTCCACTCATGGTGTAGTTAACCGGGAGTCCCGCGGTTGGTACCTGGTGAAAGTAAACCTGGTCGCCCCCTTCAAAGGGGCATTGAAGATTTTCTTGCAGCAACAGTCATCCTGTCGTCGGGGAACATTCCACAGCTGAATGCATGCAAATGTTTGGTAACGGGAATCAAGGAGTCTGCTAACATATTCTGTCACCTTGGGGTGTCAGCTGTGACGTTAATCGAACTTCTCTTCCGGTCCATAGAAGAGTGGTATTTGACCAGTAGAGGTGTAAACTGTGCTCTTAAATGCCAGAAAGCAATTTGACAACGTACAGTCCCACTCACTTACCTTTTGATACAAGAAGACCCACAGTAGCGACGTCAAGGACCAGTTTGTAGGGACGACTTGCCCGCTGCCATGGAGATGGGAGACCATTGTTCTAGGCTAGTCTATACCGAAAAAAGCGACGAGGTACCTGCAACAACCTACTATCGAAACATCACTCGTTATCAATATAGCTGTCCCTGTGCTCCCCAGTGACACACCCAGCTATACACCATCGCCGTTGCCACTGTCACTGCATCAGCTTGTGCGATCGGGCGTCCTCACAACATTTAGTGAAACAGTCGACTATGACCAGGATGTACCGATGCACACGTGTTGTTTCCGGTAAAGTACCAACATGATCTACTCCCACTATCTCGTTCAGGTACCCTGCATTCATAGGCTGTAATGGTGATTTGCGGGTAATGTTCGGGTTCTTGACTGTGGCGCATGTTTCACAAATCTGGCAAAAGTAAGTGACGTCTCTCAGTTGATGTGGTCATCTAAACCGTTGACATGCTGCCACCCAAGTTTGTTGACTTCAACCTGACCCAGCGGTTAATACAGTTCTGATGTCGAGCATCATTCCGATGCCATTGACACACGACGAGAATTTCTGTTTTACTTGATTCTTGAACTCAGTCGAATCGACGTCTCTCATCTGCATAACTCCGATGCGGCTCTTCGACGCTTAATAGGCTGTACCGAAACAGTTCGCCGACAATTTCACGCCCGGTTTTAGTGGCCGTGGGATACTATCACAGCATGCGTCCAGGGGCTACGGATGATGGCTGAAATGGCTTGCTAAGACGTCTTCCGGTTAACGCGATAGACGAGTCCTCGAACATTTGATAGGAAGTGTACAAACGCACTCTATTAAGAGGGAATTTCTACTATGCACGCAAGTCCTTGAATATACCTCTGCGGATCGGCGAACCGTTTGAGCAATTCGATGCAGCTGCGAACACACCAGCATCGTGTTTTGTTCTAGGAGGAAGCAGTTGCTCCTGTATGCCGCCGGAACCCAGAACAGTATGCCAGGCCCGTCACTCGAGGTCAACCACACGCCCAACCGTTACGTTGCGCCTCCCGATACCGCGACCACGGCCACCGATCCACGAGCCTCGGGGTAAAGGGCCCAGCAAGTATTCTACGACAGTCACCCCTGACCACTGAAACCGGGCGTGAAATTGTCGGCGAACTGTTCCGGGACAGTCTAGTAAGCGTCGAAGAGCCGCGAATATCTCAATGCATACTTATTTCTCCAAGACCTAGCTACCTGCTTCGATATCAATAGCTTATGCAGACAGCGATCCCGCACATTTACATGTTGGTTTTCCGGGAAATGGCGAACGTACATCTACGTTTGCTTTTCCCATCTAGAGTATGGCATCGCAGGGACGAAACGTTACGGCGGAGGCATCGGAGGTATGCAGATGTGAGACGTCGATTCGACTGAGTTCAAGAATCAAGTAAAACAGAAATTCTCGTCGTGTGTCAATGGCATCGGAATGATGCTCGACATCAGAACTGTATTAACCGCTGGGTCAGGTTGAAGTCAACAAACTTGGGTGGCAGCATGTCAACGGTTTAGATGACCACATCAACTGAGAGACGTCACTTACTTTTGCCAGATTTGTGAAACATGCGCCACAGTCAAGAACCCGATCATTACCCACAAATCACCATTACAGCCTATGAATGCAGGGTACCTGAACGAGATAGTGGGAGTAGATCATGTTGGTACTTTACCGGAAACAACACGTGTGCATCGGTACATCCTGGTCATAGTCGACTGTTTAACTAAGTGGTGTGAGGACGCCAGATCACACAAGCTGGTAACGTCACGGTTGCAAGGGCTGAGACATGCAGATGGGAGACGTCAAATCGGATGACATCTCCGCCAATGTGCGAGAGAAGAATCAAGAAAAGCAGAAATTCGCGCCATGGGGTCAGTGGCATCGGAATGTCTTTCGTAACCAGACTGTTTTGCTGCTTTCCGTAGTATTTTCATTGCACCAGTATTGCTGGATTTCTGATTGTAGTGACTTGGTAGGGTCGCCGTGGGTTGTAAAGGAACTATATGTACACAAAACGTAGCCCCTACAGAAGGAAAGCAACGTGAGATAAAATGGAACGAGAGAAACTAGAGTTAACCACTGTTTTCGGGTTCGTGTCTTCCCTGAGTAATTGAGCAAGAAAGGTGCTCTGATAAGCAGAAGAGTGTCGTGTAGCATGCATCCGGTTGAGGGTTTCGAGGGCTTTCGTGTCCAAGGCATACGTGGTTCGTAATAGACCTAGGTGCTGAAAGGTAAAAGAGATGTTTCTTAGGCGGGTGGAGAGCTACATCACAAGTACATTGCAAGAATCGACACTGGAAATAGAGTGCACCTATCTTACACCTCGTAACGAGTTAGACGGCGGCATCACAACTACTGATGAAGGACTGAGCAAAGGGTGACTGGATGGATGGCTTGAGAACCAACCGGTTTGTGCGCTGAAAACCAAAAAGACGAAATTGGAAGGTAGACAGAAGAAGGAACAAACATCACAATATAGGCTAAGCTCGACATCCTAACTGTTGGCTTTCTAAAAAGACACTATGACGCGCTACATACCGTCAGTGCGCGCCGAGAACCGTTTTGATCATTCTCTACAATTTCGCTATACTTTAAGGACCTGCTACTGTAGTATAGCAGGCAGGAAGAACGCGAGGCCGAGAGAGATCGATTTTACAACATGTAGGCTCGAAGAAGGAGAAGCAGGGTAACGAGGAAAGGAACGGAGAAAAGTTACAGTTAAACATCTTTTTGCGATTCTTCTCCCTCCTCTGCAATTGAACAAGCAGGACGCCCTGAACGATAACCGAGGTAGCGTCAGAGCAATGACTCAGATTCGACGACGACCCAAAAACGATATCGAACTTAGGTCACGCTGCAGCCCTCTACTTAGGTAATATCCCAGTTGCCACCCAGCGGCTAACACTTTCAGTTCGAGCACGATCTCTGTCGGTGGTTTATAGTCTGGCTTCCCGACTTAATGGTCAGTCTCACTTCTGAATGGCTTAAGCCGGTTATAGTGTACGACTGCGGGTTGCCCGGTGTGGTTGTTGATTTTTGCTCGTGCAGGTTAGATCAGATATTACCCGCTGCAAAATGTAAAGACCTGCTAGTTCATGATGCAGTTTCGCTGGCGTCCCGCAACTGATACCCGTACAAACATACCAGCTAGCCTGTCTTCAATGTAGTACCAAAAACCTTCTTGTCATAGTAATTCTATTGCTGCCATTGGCCATTCGCCAAATGAACACGCACAGCTTAATGCGTTTGGCGAACAGAATCGAGGAACCTACTGACGTAATCTGTTACGCAGGGGTACACTTTCTGCGACACAGGCAGTCGAGTATCAGCACGCAACCGTACTTTCGTACCAATTAAAGACATCATTCCCCAAGTGGAGTTGTGAACCGTATTTCTATAAGCCAGCAAGCAGTTAAAAAACAAAGTGTCCCGCTCACGAAAGCCTGCAGCAGCCAATTTAGCGATCGGTTAGTAGGTTCAACCTGCCCGTTGCTCTGAGGGTGATACTCCGTTGTTCAGGTCTTCTATACCGAGCAACCGACAAATTTATTGAACCAGCGGGCATCCACAACACGATCCTCTAACAGATGGTAGTCGTCTTAGAGCTCCTATCGGCAAATTCAATGATTCACCATTACTGTAGCCACAGTGACAGCATCAGCCTGCGTAATCGAAACGGCTTCACACTATTTGGTGAGGTAGTGTACCATGGCTAGAATGTATCGATACCCTCGCGGTGTCTCCGATAGCGAACCAAGGAGGTCTGTTCCCATTACCTCGTTCGGGTAACCTGCTGCCATGGGTTGCGGTGGTGCCTTTTGGGCAATGCGTGGATTTTTGAAAGTGGTAAACGTCTCATGTACTTGGCAATTTAACGAGATCTATGCTGATGTGGCCACCAGAACAGTCGGCGCACCGCCGCTTCGGGTTTATTGAAACCAGCATGTCCCACTTGCCGATGCAGTTCCTACAGCACTTCAGTAACTAATGCCTAACGGACTGTAATTCTCCCAACGTACGTTGGGCAGATATCGAACGCTAACACGCCCCTTTTGATGACTAGTTTATCCCACATCGCCCATAAGCATCGAGTTTCTCCCTTCCATCTCTCCTGGAGTAGGTTTGTTGCTTCCCAAGCGCCGCCTGTAGTAACTGAGTGGTGTAGCTTGATCCGACGCTTACGTCACTTGCCAACGACCATATTCAGCCCTTTGGAGAGCAGCCAGCATTATATGTTGGTTAATGCAGGAAGAACAATCTCCGTAATCAAGGGATAGAATTCTTGTAAGCGCGTCCGCATTAGGGTGTTGCTTTTCTGGCCGGTGATGACATTCGAAATCATATTATTGTAGCTGTCCCTACTATTGAGCCATCTGTCCCTCAGCATCCTTAAAATTAGGTGGTGTAGCCCCCAAAAGATAATTGCTATCTTTCATCTACAATTTACATGTTGACCGATTGTACATTACTTCTTCTTGTTTTAATCTTCCATACGACCAGCTCGTTACTCGACAGCTTTTTGAGTTCCTGCGCTCACGTGTTCTATCTAGCCTCTCTGCTTGTAAAGGGTTCCGTATGACGTGGTTTATTCGCCGCTCCTTCGGTGTCCTAACGGCCGATAATTTTGTGAAGCTGTTCTCAGCTTTTGTGAGACCTCACTTAGGTTACTGTACCTAGGCTTGTCCACCTTGTCTTGTAAGGGACAACATGGAACTGCAGAGGGTTTCGCGAGTGGGTACAAGGTTAGTGCAGGGATTACGGGGGCAAACGTATCTCGAACGTTTGCTTAGCTTGGGTATGTACTCAATTTACTACCGCAGAACTAGAGGAGACTTGATCCTCACTTACCGTATCTTAACGGGTAAGATCGGTCCAAACTGGTCCCGGCTATTTAGTTCCGCCAAGCTGCCTAGTCTCCGAGGTCACCCGTTGAAGCTGCACAAACAGCGTTCTGACCGGGTAAGGACGGAAACTCGCTTGTCGCGTCGAGTTATTGAACGGTGGAACTCGCTTCCGACGCGCCGGGTTAGGGAGTCTACGGTAGAGGGTTTCGAGCGTCAGTTAGCTGCTCGTGGGTGGCAGTACCAAAGCTTCCCCTTCTCCCAACCGACTTGCATCTTCAACTTTCCCTTCGTTCTTTTTAATTTTCTTCTCACCTTTGTATTATCATTATTTAGCTGACACTCCTCCTCTTGTTTTCTTAGCTTGCCCTTCACTCGTTTACTTCACATAAACCGGCCTGGCAGGGACTGCCGGGCAGGAAAATGTGGGCAGTAATTGGTTGGAGAGGGCGTGATGCGGTCTTTGTTTTAGGCTTTTCAGCATCTCAAGCAGACCTGTAAATTTTCGATCCGACGATACGCAAAAGAATGAACATGCACGGGATTAGCCTATCGTTCCGGTCCCGACTGAACTTGAAGTTGAACTTGATCCGTCCGCTTCTTATTGTAGCCCATCGAATACAGTCCGCTGTGTCCGACTCGATGTGCCTTCTGATATGCGCGCCTCATTTCGCGCATTTAGAGGGTCGCTTGTACGGGTTGCTCAGAAAACGATTCGAGAAGACAGATCGAGTTGCAGGGAAACGTTTATTTGTACAGTAAAAGATTCCTTGTTATCAACTATAAAGGAACGACCTCGTGGACGCTCTAGCTAGGGGAACGGAACAAGCACAGCACACAGCGTAGTTCCAAGCTGCAACCGAAACGAGCGCCAAGCAAAAATGGCGATAAGGATGTCAAGCATTCGAACTCAACAGTCAGTTCAACAAACCACACCGGTTGCCTAGGTGTACACTGAAATAATTTTAATTAAAATTTTACACAGGCAAACCGGGAAATCTCCAGGCTGCTACATAGCCCTCTCCCAGAAGGGACTGTGTAAGCAGTCCTTCGATCTACATGAGGACTGTCCGTCGCGGGCCAGCCTTCTGCGAGACCAGGTTGTGAAACCTGATGCAGCTGCTGGGGAGAACCATGAAATCGGACCCTAGCGGGCTCCCACCCGTGTCCTCACTACGGTTTCAAAACGGTAAAAAAGCTGCTTGTGAGGAGGGACAGTTAGAAAAGTTCCCGTATGCGGTTGTGCAGGAAAGTTGTTCCACTTCCAGTTGACGTGCGGGTATCCAGCGAAGTGAAACCAAGGTGCAACCAACCGGTGGTGTATATGGAAAGCAAAATGAAAAAGCAGCATAAATGCATAGCAATACACAAAAGTATAAAGCGAAAAACGTGCAAACTTGTTTTTGGGTGTTTAAAAGGTTTTGCTCTTTCTTGGTAGTTCCAAAACGTTTTGATCTTTATTTTTCATTTTCGAAAACGTTTGGTAAGAGTAGAAAATTTCAAAGGTACGCTCTATGTAAAACAGTGAGTGCTAACAAAGTCCGAAAATCTAACTCGGTTTGAGTTCCCTACCGCGTCGATCGATAGTAGGGCGAGTAGGAGTGCTGTCGGTTCTGCTGGGGCGGACTGACTCGTCTGATGTTGCGGTGTGAGCTGTGATGGCGCAGGCTGTGAAGGTGATTGTCGCACCGAAGAGGCAGACTTGTCAAGGGATGCTGGCTTGAGTCGATCGACATTGATCGTCTCAGTCTTACCATTGTAGTCAGGGATCAACGTTTTATCGCTTCTACTTACGACAAGGTACGGACCAGAATAAGGAGGTCAAAGTGGTTGGCGTACGCTGTCAGAGCGAACGAACACGTACGTGCAAGTAGTTAATCGTTCGTCCACGTTAGTACGCATGCCCTGTGCTCTGGGCTGCACAGGCTGAATCTGTCGCATGTGATGAGGTAGGCAAGCTGCGTAGTCGCCATAGTCGAAGGCTGTTGGTGCTTTTTGTGAGACGAGTTCACCAGGTAAGCGTTTTGTGCATCCAAAGACTAGCGACGACGGAATGGCGTGCAAATCCGCTTTAATCGTGTTTCTCATGCCTAAGAGAACGAGCGAAAGTGCTTCGTGCCAGGATGTGCTAGATTGGGTACAGAGTGAGGCTTTGAGTTGCCGGTGAAAACTTTCTGCCATCGTTAGCTGCGGGAGGGTATGCAGTGGTTCGGTTATGTTGGCAACCAAGAACGTTGAGCAGTATGCTGAAGGATCTGTCAAAGCGCGATCCTTTATCAGGGATGACTACGCCTGGGCAACCGAATTGAGCTACTCAGCGTTCTAGGAAAGCTTGCGCGACTGTCTCAGATGTGCAGTTGACTATCGGAATCGCCTCCGGCCAACGAGTGAATCGATCGACGCAAGTGAGGAGGTACACGTAGCCTTTGCGTGGAGGCAAAGGTCCGACCAGGTCGACATGGACGTGTGCAAAACGAGAGCCAGGATCAGGAAAGACTCCAAGTGGGCTTTGGTGTGTCTGTATACCTCGGCGCGCTGACACTCTAAGCATGCGCGTGCCCATAGGCGGACATCGCGATTGACGTTGGGCCATACGAAGCGTTCCGCTACGAGCTTCTGCGAAGCACGTATGCCGGGATAAGACAGGTTGTGTAAAGCATTGAAGGCTAGTCGACGCATCGAAGTAGGAACTACGGGTCGGGGAGAAGTTTGTGAGACGTCACAAAGCATGGTCCCCTCAGATAAAGCTAGTGGAACTTCGCGTACTTCTAAGGAGGAGTCGCGTCATAGCTTGTCTATGTCAGGATCAGCTTGTTGGGCAGCAGCCATAGCGGCTAGATCAATGTTGGTGCCAGGCGATAGGCGGATCTGCTTTATGCGTGAAAGCGCATCCGCAACGGGATCGAGAGCACCTGAGACATGTCGTACGTCAGTCGTAAAAGCAGAAACGTAGTCTAGGTGTCTAGTTTCCCGCGGAGAATACTTGTCCGTTGCGCCATTGGTTGCGTAGATCAATGGCTTGTGGTCGGTGAAGACTGCAAAGGGTCGACCTTCGAGATAGTGACGAAGATGTTTGATACCTAGGTAGATGACTAACAGTTCGCCACCGAAGGTGCTGTAACGCGATTCGGCAGGTTATAAAGTTTTCGAGAAGAAACCTAGAGGTATCAATCGATGGTCAATGAGTTGTTGAAAAACTGCACCGACGGCAGTGTCGGAGGCGTCAGTTGTCAGGGAGAGTGGTGCAGATTTGTCTGGATGAGCTAGAAGTGCTATGTTGTAGATAGCGTCTTTGAGCTTTTTAGAAGTTTCTCTAGCGTCGTCTGCAAAGTGAAAAGACCGTTGTTTACCGCGGAGCAAATCAGTCATTGGTTGAACAATGCTCGCGCAGTTAGCAATAAAGCGTCGGTAATAGTTGACCAAGCCAAGGAATCGGCGCAATTGTTTGAAGAAACTGGGAGCAGGATAGTCCTTCAGTGCCTGGATTTTGTCTGGCAGAGCTTCGATACCAGTGGCGAATATGCGGTGGCCAAGAAAGTCAAATGAACTTTGGCCAAGCTCGCATTTATCGGGGTTGACGATAACCCCATGCTGCGTCAAGTGCTGGAAGAGAGCGTAGAGGTGATGAAGATGTTCTATATCAGAAGAGCAGGCGATAAGAATGCCATTTAGATAAGCATAAACGCTTTCGAGTCCTCGCGTTACCTCATAAATGAAACGCTGTAAATTTTGGGCACTGTTGCTGAAGCCGAAAGGCATTCTGAGGTACTCGAATAGGCCGAATGGCATGATGGCTGTGATTTAGCAATGTCATCTGGCGCCACAGGTATCTGATGGTAGGCGCGAACTAAGTCCACTTTGCTAAAGATAGACTTACCAGCTAGAGCTGTGGTCAAGACATGCATGTGCGGAATGGGGTTTTATCCTGGACGGTAACTTCGTTAAGTGCCCTGCAGTCACCACAGGAACGCCAGTCACCGAATTTCTTCGGTGCCGTGTGTAATGGTGATGCCCATGGACTTTTGGACGGGCGGATGATTCCTATTTCGAGCATTTGTTTGAATTTCGCCTTAGCAGCTTTGAGCTTGTCCGGGGCTAGTCTGCGAGGGCGGGGAGAAACGGGTGGGCCCTTATGCAAATATGATGCATAACGTTTGACGTCACAGGAGGCAAGTCCTTCAGGACGTGAACGAGTTTACGATGCTCGCTGAAAAGTTCTACAAAAGATTGTGAAGTTTGAGGTAAGACACGAATGGGAGTGATAGCAGCCACATTGGCGCTAGTCCCGATAACACTGAGCTGTGTCCTAGAGTAGATAAGCTTCTTCCTTTTAGCGTCGACGATGAGGTCAAAGCGTTGAAGAAAGTCTATGCCTTTGATGGCGAAAGGCACGGCAGCAATTATGAAAGGCCAGCGAAAGGTTCTCTGGAGGCCTAAATTGAGCGTTAGCAGCTTTTCGCCGAAAGTTGCGATTGGTGTGCCATTAGCGGCACGCAGCTTGGTTGGCGGGTGAGGCGACCTCATCTGGCCGACAGGGCATAACGTTAACTTCGGTTCCTGTGTCGACTAGAAACTCGGTGCCAGAAGTTGAATCCCCAACGTGGATGAGGCGAGTTTGGGGTGGGTCGATCGCGTCCCTCGCCGTTACGGACCGGCCGAGAAGTTTACCTGCTTCCCGGCGAAGTTGTGGTTTGACACATTTATGAGCTACGGTGCCAAAGCGCTGATGGTACCGACAGCTAGCTTGTCTGTTGCTAGAATTAGAACGCTTGCGGGGCGCTTTTGAGCGGCTATGACGACGACGTTGATTCATAATAACCTGTTGAACCTGACGACTAAGTGTCACAACTTGTGCTTGCAGGGTTTCTATGGTTGACTGTAACCCGTTTACAGAAGCGCCGTGGGACTCGACGGCAGTCATCTTGCTGGCGTCGTCTTGTGGCTAGGATCGCTCAATAACTCGATCCGCTAAGTCTGCTAATTCAGTGAGCAAAACGGAGCTCACAGTAGCGAGAATCGCTTGCGTGTTTTCCCGTCACCGCTGTAGCCGTAGTTCGCGAAGTAAAGTCCCGTCCATGGTTGAGGAACCAAGGAGTTGCTACATCACAAGTAGCAGGGTTGAGGGCAGTTTGTCGCCCAGCTGCGGATCCCTGAAAAGCTGCTGCAGGCGAACTTTCTCAGCGGGCGTAACACGCTTAATCGTGGCCTCTTTGAGAGCCTCATTGAGGTTTTCGGTGTGAGCGGTGATAACGTCCCGAACTTGCATTGATATTTCCTTGGGGAGATAGGACAGGCGTTTGCTATACTTGGCGTAGTCAGAAGTGTTTCTGTGGTTGTAAAACTCGGCGTCAAGATGAGCGAACCACAAAAGTGGATTCATGTCCCAAAAAGATATCACAGAGGGAGATACAACGCTAAGCAGTGACTCTACCTTATGGTATAAAGATTCCATGGCTTAAAAAATGACGCAAATAACAGGCTACCGTATGCAAAAGTAAACCGCAAAATATGAAAAATAAATGGAACGAGCTCACCGGAGGAAGTTCGAAATATCCGACATGAGATGGTTCCGGAGTCGGGGTCACCAATTTAGAGGGTCGTCCGTACCAGGAGCCCAGAAAGCGATTAGAGAAGACAGATCGAGTTGCAGGGAAACTTTTATTTGTACAGTAAAAGATTCCCTGTTATCTAGCTATAAAGGAACAGCACCATGGACGCTCCAGCTAGGGGAACGGAACAAGCACAGCACACAGCGTAGACGCAAGCTGCAACCGAAACGAGCGCCAAGCAAAAATGGCGATGAGAATGTCAAGCATTCGAACTCAGCAATCAGTTCAACAAACCACACCAGTTGCCTAAATGTACAATGACATAATTTTAGTTGACATTTTACACAGGCAAACCGGGGAATCTCCAGAATGCTACACGCACCGTCTCGGACTAGTATTAACTAGTCCTACAAGTTGGTGACCCCGATTCGCACGCGCAAATTCCGCGTTTTTTCCTCGCTTGTATTGTGAAGGGCTAATTTTTGTCATGGCGGGAAAGGGTTTCGCTACCTTTGTCCTCAGGACCATCCAAGTTTGTTTGAATGCCTGCAGAGTATATTCTTAATTTTAGTGGTATTAAGGTGTGGGGAGATAGAAAATAATGCCATATAGATTTGGTTCGTGGAACGGTTATGATAAATTAAAGTGATGACCACAGGCGTAGTTAAAGTACACGGCATAAGGGAACTCAGACAACGGCTAAATAAAAGTGTAGTGTAAACGGTTGCTTTATTTAGCAAATAAGTATTAATACAATGGTTTCATGTATGTAAAGTTTGTGCTTGCAGTAAGTAACTGGCTTGGATAAGGGGTATACAAATCTCTTGTCTGATTATTGTATTATTGTATTTTTAAAATTTGCGATGAATGGAAGCGAAATTTACAACCAATAAATCTTACCAATTACCGTATTTTGTACATACTTATGCACAAAGCGACCTATACACATTTCTTTCAACCCCTGTTATGAAAGCATCACAATTTAGCCTGGTGTGCCGGAATAAAAATTCCCTCCAGGCCGCTTTTTCATGTCATAAATTAGCCACTCTCGTTTGTATTTTTAGTGAGTTCGTTCCTTTTTCTCAATTATATACCTATATTCATTTGTTTCTTGTGTAATTTTGGTATTTTTATGATATTTTGTTCATTATTTATCTTTCGACTCACATTTCAAGAGTGGCCTGTGAGTCGTTTCACAGCGTTAACGAGAAATTGGACGTCATCTCACCTGCTCAGCACGGATTTCGGAGGGCACGCTCTTGCATTCCCAATCTGCTTGTTGCCCGAGAAAAATGGGCGCAGTCAGGGGATGCTGGTCATCGTCTTGATGTAGGTTTTATAGATTTAAGCAAGGCGTTTGATAGGTTCCACACAAGCGACTTCATCTTCAGTAATTTGCAGAAATCAGACCGCATATTGCTCGAAAAGGCTCAGCGGAGGTTTACCAAAATAGTAGCCCCACAAGGCCTAGCGCTTAGTTACCTACAGATGTGTAACATCAAACTCCAGCCTCTATGGCTGCGGCGCATTATCTTAAACCTGTGCTTCTTACATAAGTTAATATACCAAGCGGTGCACAGTGATATCCCCAGCCTGACAATGAGAAGCGGATCAGAATTCAACCTCCGAAACCAGCACTGCACAGTTGCATCGCTGCCAGCAAAGAAGAAACTACGTTCACGTTTCCTCCTTGCCGCTTATGTAAATATCTGGAACAAATTACCTTCACGGCTGCGGGAGATTCACAATCCACAGGCTTTCAAGCAGGAGGTACGAAAGTTTATGTGCCTGGATAACATAAGACGCCTTTTCAACATCTGTGCTTCTGATGACAACCTTTTTGAGACCGGCTTCGATGGGGCATAGATCACATTTTGGTCTGCTCTGGCGCAACTTTGTATTGCGTTCAACTAGGCTTCATGACAGAAGCATCTTGGGCTCACAGGTTCTTCCCATACTTTGCGGTCCCTGTCACACCACGTGAGAGATCTCGGCCCGATCAGTAGCACGCATCTTACAGATGTTAAGACTGCTAATCCGACCACAAAAGGTATTCAGCCTACCCCATTAGTAGCTGAGCGCTTTACTGGCTCCCATCGACAATTAGTTAAATAGGAAGTCTTAAAAAAGTAGACGCTACCGCAAAGGCAACCTGGAAACACTACTCAGTAGCTCTAATCCTTTGAAAGCTCCTTCTCGACGTCCAGTTTCTTACTGCTTAACAGATCAGCACGTAAAGCAGCCTTGTACTGTTGAATGGGAGCATCGTAAGCCTGTAGGCACTAACCAGGTAGGATATTGCATGGCAATGGGGAAGCAATCTGAACGGACAAACTTTACTTCACTTCTTCCTTCTCTTCTACAATTTGGTTCCTTCGTCTCTATCTTTACCTCTTAGTATTTTCCAAAGACCTAGTCCACTTGGTCTCTTGCGAATACTTATACTTGTGACCCATGAATCTCGTCTACTAAAAACATTTTAACAACATTAAGCCTCATGTGAAATGCCAGGTTCTAGCGTTGTTGTCCACGCATATGGTGCACCCGTAAGTTACCATTTATCCGTCTAAAATAGTCGTATAAATTGCCTGCTTTATAGGTATTTCTACCAGCCTACGTCATCGGCATCTACTAGTTGCCCATAACCGATGCCCTCCCCTAGGTTTAAGTACTCGCTACTCTACACCGCTGATTATATAACAGGGCCACCTACCCACCTCGAAGGAAATATCACCATAAACTATATTCAGGCATTTACTCTCCACTCAAGCTTTCTTGGCCCGTACATTTAGCTTTATCTGAGTTATACGTATGCCTATCACTATCGGAAACGCTAGTAGACAGGCATTATGAAAAACCAGATCCTTTTCTTCAATCCTTTATGCTTGCACAACAATTTTTCCTGATTCCCTTTCTCTGGTAAAAAGCTAACCATGCGGCAGTGAGGCCCCTGTCACCTGGAAAGCTAGACACCCAGATATTTTGACCAGCACTTCTTCTTTCCTCGGCCGTTCGTACGTAACTTTAACCTTTACCTGGCTCCAAAGCCTACCATACGTAATGCGTAATGGTGGGTGAACAACCAGCTCCCACTTGTTTTCCGTTATCTTCTCTGCTTGCGTTATACTATTGTTCATTCATTTTGCCTGACAATGTGGAAGCTTCCCACCAGGAAACCTCCAAGTTAATAGCTGTTGTGGTCTCCCAGTTTTCTATTACCTTACACTGGTGAATATCACTTGCACTTGCATCGGACTCCCAACCAAGAGAGTTAGAGCTCAAAATAGCAACGCGATGCAGAAATGCTGTGCTTTAACACATGTGGCCCAATAATCCGTCACAAACGGGAAAGTGCAACCTCTATAAGATGAGGTGATCATGCCTAACCAACGCGGCATTCGTGGTATTTCCCACCTGAATGCATTTCGCTAATTTTTTGGACAACTATTTCTCTATTATCAATAGAAGACATCTCTAGCTCATTAGCATTGGTGGCACATCCATTAAGATATATAACATAACCTCAAAGTGCTGAAACTGATGATGTTTCTCCAGGGAACGATTGCGTTATTCTGGTCCAACGCCACAGGCACTTGCATCCGACTCTCAGCTAAGAGAAATAGAGCTCTAAACTAGCAACTTAATGACAAGCCGTGTGCTTTAGCACCTGTGGCCCACTAATCAGTCATGCTTGAGATGGCGCAACCCCCAAAAGAAGTGGTATTCGTGTCTAATCAAAGCGGAACCCAAGGTGTTTCTCACCTGGACACATTTTGTGAATTTTCTCACATTAGTTTTTTTATTATCACTGGAAGACCACACTGGCTCATTAGTGTCAGTGATACTACCATAACGACGTATACAATAGCCTCAAAGAGTCGAAACTGGTAATATTTCTGTAGGAAATGCTTGCGTTATCCTAGTTCAGACGGGACAAATGACTTTTATGTTCCATTGTCTTATACATATGGACTCAGCTCATGCGGCTTTGGTATAATTTTCGCATCCACATCGGAGCATTAAAAACGTTGAATTCCACATTCATAGTGGATTCTGCGGCCCAATATGCTCTGAAAATCGCACATGGTCGCATTCTGGCTGTGGGCTAGCTACACCATATCCTGTGCTGTTCTACCTATATAATAATTCTTACAGCCTACCTAGTATTTCCCTAAAACCTTTCCGTCTGTTTTCCCAACTTTTACTACGTTTACTGAGAAAGTATGCTTTTCGACCCACTGCGTCATACTTCGCTACTGCAACAAAGTACACATTATCTTAGGCATTCCCAGTTACTACTCCATATTCGGAACTTATTACGCCTAGCCGTATTTTGTATTATTTCTTTCTTTTTCCTGTATCTGCTTCCAAAGCAGAACGTGAATTTAGCGGAGGCTCGAAAATGGTGCTATCCGCCGCCGACCGCTAAAAATGCAAATATCTCCATAACCACTGCACCTAGCTTAATTATTTTACCTTTGTCGTAACCAGCGCCTAGGGTTTGTCCTAGACCGCCCCCTGTTGTCCCGTTTTAGTTAACATTTCGGCTCCAAAACGGCGTTGATTCCGCTTGTTTGGAGATTTACACTTTGAATATCACGCCAGGTTTGCGATTCTGGTATGCTGTTTCTGGGCTATATTTTGGCTCCATTTTCCAATATTAGTGTACTTTCTAGTTAAGTGGGCTGGCCTTTCAGTCGCACTTTTCTAAGAAAGGCTAAATTGTTAGCCACTACTGTTATTTCCTTTGTTTCCACCCTCCACTTTTACGATCTAATTTTGGCTTGCTTATTCCTTTCCATGAGCCCGCTACTAATGGATGCTCGAAATGCGGTGATGTGACCAAAGAAAATGGATCAAGTTTCCTCTAATTGATCGTTTACTAATGGAATCAGGCACCTCAAGGTTTGGCAGCGGTAGCCGGTGAAAAGCGCAGAATTCGTACATAAGCTACGGAGACCCAAACTACTGCCTTCAAAAATGTCGAGGCCTACGAAACTTTTGTATTTATCCCTGCTTTACTGTTCGGAAAGATAAACACGATCAAAAGCAGTTGTTAACGATATTTCTTCTCCATGCATGAGCATGGATGTTATGTACAATTTGATCTGATCCCACGCAGGAACAGCATCTAGCGCTTGTCTAGAAATATACCTTTATTTATTTATTTATTTATCAAACTTCGGCAGATTGGCATCAACGGTAAATTGCTCGCCTGGATTGCGGATTTCCTACATAACCGTAGCTTGAAGTTGAGGGTTAACGAAGTTGACTCTGGTCCTGTTCTTATGACCAGTGGGGTTCCACAAGGCTCTGTACTTGGTCCCGAACTGTTCAAAATCTTTATCAGCGATCTCCCGGAGGTGCTCCAAATCGACTGCTTGATCTATGCTGATGATCTTAAACTTTGGTCCGAAGTATCCAGGCTTGAAGATGTTGACAGGTCACAGCTGACACTCGACCTGCTGCACGATTGGTCGGTCAAGTGGCAAATGCCTATCAATCGTGATAAGTGCTGTTTTCTCCCGGTCGGTGATCAGGAACCTTTCGGTGCTTACCACATCAGTGGTTTTCTGTTGAAGAATGTGGTTGGTGAGATGGATTTGGGTGTACATATTTCTCCAGACCTAAGAACAACTCAGGACACGTTGCGGAAGGTAGCGTCTGCCACCAGGATGCTCTGTGCCATACGAAGGTCGTTTTACAAATTGACTCCTCAGAACTTCAGGCTCCTGTTTTCCTCCCACGTTCGTCCAATACTGGAATACGGCCTACCTGCCATACACTCACTCACGAAATTTGAATGTGAGATGATTCAGAAGGTTCAGAGGCGCGGATCCAAGTCCGTGTCTATGCTACGTGTTTTACCTTATCCCCTTCGTCTCCATTGTATGAACTTATTTACTCTGGACTACCGCCGTCGCCGTGGTGATCTGATTTATACTAGACGCAGTTAAAGGGGCGATTTGGGGAAGGAGCTGATGCAGTTCTTCCAGCTCAACACAGATTGTTCAACATGGGGCCACAACTTGAAACTATTTAAACCTCGGCGGAACCATATTCGGTCCGATATCGCGTTAGCCACACGGGTTGTGAATGAGTGGAACAATCTTCCTGAATGTGTGGTAAGTGCCCAGACGGAGGAATGTTTTAAAGAACGGTTGGACAAGTGCATGCTGAGCGTGCCTAGATTCCACTGTTTTTGCTGCAGCTGCAACTATCCCTCGGAGAACACAGTTTAACATCGACAGGTCATCCAGCCAATAAACGGGAGGTGATGGAGCTGACACGGGTCTTCTCTTCTGCTCTCTACAACTCTATGAACTCTATGAGGTAAACATGCTTACTTTGGCTGGAACATGCTTCCGGAAAGTGTCATCAGGGAATCTACGTTTAAGGGGTTTGAGCGGCAACTTGACGCTCTTGGGTGGCAACATGAAACCTTTCCATTTTCCTGAGTAACTCGCATCTTCTTACTTCTATTTTCTTTTCTCTACTTTGCTTCACGCATTGGTATTATTTTCTAATTTACGTGCACTTCCTTATTCTGTACCTCATGTTTGCTCCCAATCGTTATGCCGATTTGACTCTAAAGAAAAAGAAATTGCGCCACTTTGCAGCAAGAGAGCAGCAATGAAGGCTTTGAAGCAGCGTGTGGCGCGGTCAAATGCTGACCACGTTTTGGCTACCGTTCATTGCGGCTCGTCTGTGCCTGCACCGAGTACGTCACGTTCGGCACGAAAGCGTAACATTTTTCCTGCAAGTTCTCAGTCGGATAATACCAAACCCGTCGAAGAAGTAGGTTGGTATCACCGACAACAGGGTGGAGGAGCTAGACGTTGTCGGTCTCCCTGCATTAGGCACGACCCAGCTGCTTCAAGAAAATCGAATAGCCCGCATACTAGCACGACCAACGTGTCCGTCAATAACCAAACAAATCGCCTGTCTTATGTTAAGGATCGACGTTCTTCCATCACGTTCCTCATCGACACGGGAGCGGAAGTCAGCGTCATTCCAGCGACCGCTAACGACAAGCACTCAGAGCCTACGTACAATTTGCGTGCGGCCAACAGTTCTCCGATAGCTTTATTCGATCAGCGCATGATGAACCTGGACCTCAATCTTCGCCGAGATCTCCAGTTGGTCTTCATGGCTGCTTCTTTACTTTTCGCAATTATCGGTATCGGCATCCTCCGACATTTTGGCTTGCTTGTTGATGCTGGTCGCCACAGACTTTTGGACGACCGTAATAAACTAGGGGTCAAAGGCGTTCTTACGGACGCCCCCATAATCAGTCCTGTTTTTCGAATCGCTGATGTACAAACAAATTACGCGAACCTACTGTCCGAATACCCGCGACTGGTACGACCAGCTGCAGAGATTCCGCCAGTCGCGAGAGAGGTCGCTCATCATATAGTCAAGCGTGGTCAGCCAGTTAGCGCACGACCAAGACGGCTTGTCCCTGACAAACTACGTGCAGCACGAGCTGAATTCGACCACGTGCTTCAACTTGGTATCGTCAGACCGTCCAAGAGCCCCTGGGCGTCATCTCTACACTTGGTCCCGAAGAAAGTCATAGGGGACTGGCGTCCTTGCGGCAAATATCGATCCTTGAATACAGTTACCATGCCCCATCGCTACCCGATCCCACACATAGTGGATCTCACCGCCAGTCTGGCAGGTAAAAGTAACTTCAGCAAAATCGACTTGGTACGCGCATACAACCAAATTCCGGTTGCCGAAGCGGATAGCGCTAAAAATTCTAGTTGGTTTGTTCGAGTTTCTGCGCATGCCATTTGGTCTAAGGAATGCCGCGCAAACTTTTCAGCGCTTCATCGACAAAGTTTGTCGCGGCTTGGACTTCGCTTACGCGTATCTCGATGGCATTTTAATTGCGAGTTCTTCAAGAGAAGAGTACATGCGCCACGTACGAACACTTTTCTATCGTTTATCTCAACATGGGGCGACGATCAACGCAGAAAAGGGTTCGTTTGGTATCGATTCAGTCAACTTCCTCGGCCATCATATCTCCTCTGCAGGCGTCGTGCCACTGCAGGATAATATTTAAGCCATCATCAACTACCCCGAGCCTCATACGTTCAAACAGCCCAGGAATTTGCTGGGCCTGTCAACATTTACCGACGATTCATACCCAACTGCGCCTCGCTGATGCAACCCTTCAAGGACCTTCTCCGAGGGAAACGCAAGAAATTCGAAGTTCCTGCCACTGCAGGCGCTGCTTTTAAGTCGCTGAAAGAGGCTATCGTTAACATAGCTTCCATAGCGCATCACGAGCCTGCCGCCCCACTGTCTCTCAGTACTGACACCTCGGACGTGGCAGTTGGCTCCGTTTTGCAGCAACGAATAGCCAACACGTGGCAGTCCTTAGCGTTTTTCTCCAAACGCCTACAACCTACTGAATCTCGCTACAGCACGTTCGGTAGAGAACTACTAGCAGTGTATCTAGCGATACGTCATTTTCGACACGTCCTAGAAGGCCGCTCCTTTGTCTTCATCACCTACCATAAACCCCTGACTTACATGCTCGACTCGACTCTTGGCCGATACTCTCCTACAGAGTCGTGCCACCTTGACTATATCGCTCAGTTTACGACCGATATACGGCATGCCTCAGGTGTGCACAGCGCTGTCGCCGACGCACTTTCTCGCATCCAAGCTATCTCCGCTGACGCCGGCACTGCTATCGACTTGGTAGCCATGGCCACAGCGCAACCTAACGACCATGAGGTCGATCTACTAAGCAGGTCTCCCTCATTGGACATACGACCCGTTCCGCTGACATCATCGGATGGCACTATACTCTGCGATTTATCTCTGGGCACGCCGCGCCGTCGTCCCACGCGAGTTCCAGCAGACAGTGTCCGACACGTCGCGCGGCTTGTCTCATCCAGGCGTTCGTGCATCGGTTAAACTCGTAACCGCACGATTCGTTTGGCGTAATGTTAATCGGGACGTCCGTACTTGGGCAGCTGCTTGCCTTCCATGTCAACGCGCGAAGGTGCACAAGCATACGAGAAGCCCATCAGGCAAGTTTCCCACGCCAGACGCACGTTTTCCTCACGTGCACGTCGATCTCGCAGGTCCTCTGCCGCCTTCCAAAGGCTATGTTTATCTGCTGACCTGCATCGATCGGTTCACTAGGTGGCGGGAAGCTATTCTCATACCTAACTGCTCTTTGGAAACAGTAGAGGATGCTTCGCTGGAGCGCTGGGTAGTTCAATGCGGCTGTCGCACCATCGTGACCACCGATCGAGGGTCACATTTCTCGTCAACCTTCGCCACGTTGCTTAAGGATTTAGGCTGTCGCGACGTCCAGACGACAGCGTATCACCCGGCTGCTAACGGCATGGTGGAGCGTTTTCACCGGCAGTTGAAGGCAGCGCTACGTGCGCACGCAGCTCCTTCATGGTCTGAAACACTTCCCCTCGTTCTCCTAGGCATAAGAAACACGGTTGAAACCGATTTCGACGCCACACCATCGCAGCTAGTCTACGGTCGCACGCTGCGTTAGCCCGGACAGCTGGAAGCACCTGCCCCACTGCTTCCTCTTTTGACTACGGAAGCTACACTGATCGATTGGCTCACCAGATGCGTGAGTTACGTCCACCCGCTCATCGATCGCAGAAGACACCAGTGTCCGTGCCCGAGAAGCTTTCTACTTGCTCACACGTCCTTCTTCGCGCAGACGGTGTTCGACAGCCTCTCTATTCGCCGTACATAGGACCCTTCAAGGTGCTACATCGTGCGAGTAAGGCATACATTATTGCCCGCCGTGGTCGACACCAAATCGTCACCATCGACCGTCTAAAACCCTCCTTTATGGAAGAGAACCCCTCGTCTACTTCATATTATAGTGCTTCGTGCGACGTCAACTCATCGCACCGGCTTACAGCATCGTAGTGCAGTTAAACGAGACCACGGTCTCGGTCTACATGCTTCAGCCGTCCCGACATCTCCCGAATCTAGCCAGCCGCTTCACACGACCAATCGCTGTGGTCGGGAGGTGCGTAAGCCCGTTCGTTTCTCCGACTACGTACAGTGTATATATTTTTAAATTTTTGGATATTGTACATATTTGCCCCATTTTTGGTCGACTAGCATTTTGAAAACAAACAAAAATATCAAAAACCTCCGAAAAACCTTTTGAATATTCAACAACCAAAAAATTAAAACATGCAGATCATTCGTTCGTTCTTTTTGGCGTTTTCTGCGCACGTTTTTCTACTTTATCGTCTCTACATGCCCCAACCCTCTTCGTCGATCGACTGGCCCACACGAGCAATGTTTTCGAGGACCCTGCCACGAACGCTGGTCGTTTCTCCGCTGGACGAGTGTCGCTTCCCCGCTGGACGAATGTCGTTCCTTCGCGGGACGAGGGTCGCTTCTTCGCAGGACAAGGTTCGCTTCTCCGTGGTAACACGGTCTTTTATTCCTGGGACGAGGGGCATTTTGGCGCAGGGCGGGGTGCGGAGGTGGAGAGACCACTCCCAAGCGGAGGTGGAGGTCCTGTCGGCCTTTTACTGGACTAGCCAGTATTTTGTAGTCCTACAAGCCCGCTCCAGCGGCTCGCTTAAATGCACCCTGCAATCAATAAATAACAATTCACAAACGGCACATGGGACTCCGACTTGAGACGAACCCCCACTTGACGCGAACGCACGCTCAGTTTTATTCTGCACGCTTTTGCCTTACGAACCTCGTTTCAACAGTCCTTTTCGATTTCGAAGGCTTTCTATCTTCAGCCTTCTATGGGGAGATCTGTAGCGCCCAAAAGATAACTGCTATCTTTCATCTACAATTTACATGTTGACCGCTTGTACATTACTCCTTCTTGTTTTAATCTTCCTTACAACCGGCTCTTTACTCGACAGCATTGTAAGTTCCCGCGCTCACGTGTTCGCTCTCGCCTAGTTTCATCCGTCCGCTTCTTATTGTAGGCCATCGAATACAGTCCGCTGTGTCCGACTCCAATTGCCTTCTGATATCCGCGCCTTATGTCGCGCACCGTCTCGGACCAGTATTATCTAGTCCTACAGTAGCCACCGAAAGGCAGTTTAATCAGTCGGAATGGTTAGATTTCTCGCCGACCAGTGATCGCCCTGCTCCGTGGGCTGTTCCTTTATATCCACCCTCTCGCTCAGAAATCGAACATGAGATCAAACTGTTGAAGTTAAAAAAGCCGCGAAACCTGATGACCTTCCTCCAGCCCTTTTCAAATTCAAGGGACCTGCTCTTGTGGATGAGTTACACGATTTACTAGTGTTATAATCTTCTCACTAGACGCAACTCCAAAAATAACAAATCACTGCTCCACAAAACTTCTAGCCCAACCGAAGGAAAAAAGCAAAACGCCAATGACCCTGACAAAAGAACGTATTAATCGCAGCCAACGAACATTGTACGGCAACTGCGGACCTTGGCTGTATTTATAGGTCTCTACTGACCTTCGACTTCTAGAATTGGAAGGTCAGCTGCCAAGGTTAGTGGTTCCCCATATCTTTGGCCGAGAGGTAAGGTAGATTCTGATCGCGTGTAGAAGAAGAACATTCAGGTACGTTCGAAATGGATGCGATAATCGTTAATAATCGATTAATCACTAAAATAGGGAATTTCCAAGGCAATTCTTACTTTCTCCCGGACACCACCCCTCCTGGGATATGTTCCGAGGTGTAAGAGAAAAGCCTGGGATTAACTTGCAGTCTTCGGGACGGTGTTCTTTGCCTATCGGTCCACCTCCTTGGCAGAGGCGCCCCAGAACTTTGTTCCGATGTTCTTGTTCTGGATTCGTTGCTCGACCTTGTGCAGTCGTCCACTGTTACCTTCGGCAGGTTGAAAGTTTCCACCAGTAAATCGAACGGGAGGTCAGTAGGCCTTTCTTGTTCTGGCCGGCACAATGTGGGCCGTAACTGGTTTGCATGCCGCGGCCAGACCTGTGCTCCCACCTTCACGTCATACATGACTTTTCCGCGCTTGCTTTGGCCGTCCGTGGCGTCCATTTCGCATGGCCTTCACGGTAGTCAAGTACTGGCACCTTCTGTCCAATCGTGAAAGATCGCTTCTTTGCTCCACGCCGCCGGTTAAACTCCTGTTCCATTCTGCGGTTCCTTTCACAAACAGAGGAATCCGAGCCAGGTCGGATGGCGTCGAAAGGCATGCGGAGCTTCCGGTTCATCATCGCCTGTGCTGGAGAGACTCCGTCTGGTGCTTGTGTATTCGGTGTTGATCGGTAGAGGAGAAGGAACCGGTCAACCACCTCCTCTATACGTCCCTCCCCTTTTGGATTTTGGTGGGCTCGCTTGAATGTGTCGACAAATCTTTCTGCCTGACCATTCGACTGTGGGTGAAACGGAGGCGAGCGAACGTGCTGGACGGCGCATTGCTTGCAAAACTCCTTAAACGCTGCTGAAGTAAATGGTGAGCCATTGTCAGTGACCATTGTCTCAGGACAGCCGAATCTGCTAAAGGCTCTGGCGCAGTTTCGATATGGTGGCATTAGGGGTTGTGTTATCCATGAGAAATACTTCTGGCCACGTGCTGTATGAGTCGACCATAATGAGGAAACTTCTCCCGTTGATCGGCCCTGCAAAGCCGATAAGAATGCGGCACCACGGCTTAGTAACTATCGGCCATGAACAGAGTTCTGCTTTCGGTGGCGCTTTCAAGACATCGGCACACTTTTGGCAGCGTCTGGCTATTTCTTCTAACTATTTGTCCATTAACCACCAGTATGCATAACTGCGGGCAAGCGCTTTCATCCGGTTGATTCCAGAATGCCCGGTGTGGAACTGTCGAAGAAGGCGCTCCTAAAGTGTCTTGGGGAGGACCGCTCTTTCCGAAAATAGTATGCAATCGTTTACAGTAGAGAGTGTGTCTCCTCTGAAAATAGTGTTGCAACTCGGCAGATGGACATGAACGTGGCCAACTTGTTTTGCGAAACTGAGTAACCTTCTTGAGTATTGGGTCCCAAAGTGTTTCGGTTCATACAGCTTCTGCGGTAACTGGTAGACAGTGCAGTGCATCCGTTACCAGAAAGTTGACGTCTGGTTCAATCTCCACCGAGGCAATGATTGTGTCTTCATGTTCTTGCTGACGGGTATCAATTAGGCGTGACAGTGCATCTGCTTTGCCAATGGAAACTGTCGACTGATATTGGATCTCGAAATCATACCCCATTAAGGTAAGAGCACAAAGTTGCAGCCTGTTGGCTGTGTGTTCCGGGATGCCCTTTTTCGAACCAAAGATAGCGAGCAAGGGCTTGTGATCTGTCAGAAGCTTGAAGCAGCGGCCGTATAGCATTTTGTGGAATTTCTTAACCGCGTACACTATGGCCAATGCTTCTTTCTCAATCTGACTGTAGTTCTTCTCGGCCTTCGTAAGGGTTCTGGCGGCATGGGCGATTGCTTTTTGAGATCCATCGGTGTACGTGCGTGCAATTACTGCACCAATCCCATGGCTTGATGCATCTGGGGTTAAAACGATCTCTTTGGAGGGATCGAAATGTGTCAAAAGCAAGTTTGAAGACAACAGTGACTTGACGCCTTCGAAGACATTCTAACATTCTGCTGTCCAGTTCCAAGGTTGTCCTTTGGCTAGTAGCTTGTTTAAAGGGGCACGCAAGCGGTGCAACTGAGGCAAAAATGCGCTGTAGTGGCTGATGAGCCCACAAAAGGAACGCAGAGACTGTAGGTCTGTGGGTGGAGGCATTTTCTAGTGGCTTCGATGTTTTCCGGGTCTGGTCGACGTCCATCGTTTTCGAGGATAAACCCGAGGTATTTGATGAGCGGCGTGAAAAATGTGCATTTATCCTCACGGATCCGGAAGCCGTACGACTGTATGCAACCAAGCACTTCATCCAAGCGGTTGAAGAGTTCTTCCGGTGTTCGACCCATCACTATGATATCGTCCAGATAAGCAGCGGTTCCAGAAACACCCGCTAGCATAGTGTCCATCAACTGTTGGAAGATGGCTGGCGCCGTTTTCACACCAAATGGCAAGCGGTTGTATTGGAATAGCCCACGATGAGTGTTGATCGTCAACAACTCCCTCGAGACTTCGTCAACATCCACTTGCAGATAAGCATCGGATAGATCAAGCTTAGCAAAGTACTTACCACCATTCAACTTTGCAAAGATATCCTCCGGTACAGGTAAGGGGTACTGGTGGTCGTCCAGCGCGGCGTTGAGGCCAGTTGAAAAGTCAGCGCAGACGCGTACCTTGCCATTTGCTTTCTTCACTGCGACAATAGGTGCGGCCCATGATGAGTAGTTGACGGCTGTGATGACTCCGGCACGTTCCAGTCGATCGAGCTCTTGCTCAACGGTTGACATGGCTGCATATGGTACCGGTCTTTTAGCCTTGAACACTGGTTTAGCACCTGGTCGCAAGTTCAGTGTTGCCTTGAATTTCGTACAGTGGCCCAAGCCATCCTGAAAGACAGAAGCAAATTTTCGCTTCAGGGTAAGTGTCAAGTCTTCGACGGACTTTGCAGATGGGTCTGGACTTGCTCGAACGCGGTTGCAGATCTGATTCAAGGGAACATCGAGGAGGTTCAACTTTTCAATCCAGTCAAAGCCAAGAAGATTCAAATTTGCCCGGTCCGAAATGTAGCGTGTTCCCGACTTCTCCACACCCCGGAAATCAATCTTGCAATTGAGTTCGCCCACTAAGTGTAACACACCGCCGGATGCATTATGTGCAACTTTCTGAGACTCGATCATCTTCGGCCTCTTTATGTGATTCCATGTGCGTCTGGAAATGATTGTGATGTCTGAGGCCGTGTCAAATTTCAGTTTCGTTGGGATCCCATTGATTAACACAGTGATGAATCGCCGTCTCGGTTTACACTGGCTTTGGAATGCGGCAACAATGGACAGAAACGCGGTGCCGTCCCTTCTAGAATTAACCTGATTTTGCTTCTATCCAACTGCCGAATTTATGTACACCACTTTCTTGTTCCAGGTATCCACGTTCCCACAGTCAACTCGCTGAATTCTTGTGCTGAACACCACTACTGCGTCGAGACCCACAACATCTGGTACCTACCGACGAGATCAGGACCTTGCCGTAAGATCACGGGGCAGAACCACCGAAAAGCTACGCTTACTCGTTCTGCGCAAACCCGTGAAACCCGTGAAAAATGCAAAACGCCAATGACCCTGACAAAAGAACGTATTAATCGCAGCCAACTAACACTGTACAGCAACTGCGGACCTTGGCTGCATTTATAGGTCTCTACTGACCTTCGACTTCTAGAATTGGAAGGTCAGCTGCCAAGGTTAGTGGTTCCCCTGTAAAGAGTGATTGAAACTAGTTTGGCGCGTGATTGAATTTAAATCGTTGCTCTGACGACACCTTTTCTGTCTGCCTTTCAGAAAGACACTCCTGCGACATTATTGAAGAAGGACAAAAACCTGCAGCGAACAGTTGACTGTAACTTTTCTTTCATCCCTTCATATGTCACTGATTCTTTCTTATAGAGCCTACGTGTTGCGTAATAGAACTTACGTCTCAATTCTTGTGGTTCTCCCTTGTCTGCATTCTACAATTGGCGACCCTGCCAGGATCAAGAGATAATGGCAAAGCCAGGTAAACTGTCTGGTGATGAAATTCAGCCGGTGACCTCCGATCCGGGGGTAAGGATTACCCCCGTTGATTACCGAGATTACCCGTTGTCTGAGATTACCCGTTGTCTTGTTGGTGGGATATCGGTAGAGGTGTGCTATTTAGACTTCAGTAAAGCCTTTGACTCCGTGAATCGTCGATTTTTAATTGAGAAGCTGACATGGTTTGGATTACATCCTCAACTACTACTATGGCTCTCTGAATTCTTACGTGGAAGGACATTTAGAGTCAGCGTTGGGGAAGCGAGTTCTAGTGTTGGTCATGCCTACAGTGGTGTCCCTCAAGGTTCGGTTCTGGGTCCATTGCTATTTCTTATGTTTATAAATGACCTGGCTCCTCTTCTTGAGGACCCCTGCTACATCTTCGCAGATGACTTGAAGCTGGTCAGTAGGGGAAACCGTGCGACATTGGCTAAGGACATCCTCACTGTGGTGAATTGGTCAAGTCAATGGGACCTATCTCTAAATGCCAACAAATGTCAACTATTGACTAGTAGTGGTAGTGGAATTGCAGTTCAGTCTCCTGTGGGATTTCTATCATTGCGGTGCACTGACGAGGCCCGTGATCTAGGTGTCATCGTAGCGAACAATTTTAAGCCTTCGGCACAGTGTCGCCATGCTGCCAATAAAGCACGACACGAATTATTTCGTCTTGGGAGAGCGCTGAGTAACACCAAAGCAGAAGTATTCTTGCCCTTATATAAAGCAGTGGTCAGGCCACATCTGGAGTATTGCGTTCAAGCCTGGTCACCGTACCTCCGTAGTGACATCACTTGTATAGAAAAGATTCCGAAACTTGCGACCAGGATGATTGAAGGTCAACGAGGGAAGTCTTATGAAGATCGTCTAAGTAGCTTAAGATTATTTTCCCTGGAACAACGTAGGTTGAGAGGGGATTTGATAGAGACGTTTAAGATCATTAAGGGACTTAGTGGTATTAGTTCCACCCATCTGTTTGAACTGGCTACGTCAGACCATCTGCGCGGGCATCGCCTAAGGTTTAAACATCACAGAGCTCGTTTGGACATCAGGGCAAAGTTTTTTACGAACCGGGTAGTTAACTACTGGAATAAACTCCCTTCTGATTTAGTGGAGCCTGAGACCGCAGAAGCCTTCAAAAGGGGCTTAGACAATTGCTGGTCCATCCTTTTTCCAGAAATATCGTAGTTGTGCTTTAATATGTAGTGTATTTGGATGCAGGCATATGAAAGTGCAGAGATTGCTCTTGTTCTTGCTTCATTCCATTGCAGAAGCAAGAAGAGACAATCCAACGTCGAAGTGCCGGGGGTCGCTTCACTTACCGGCACAAGAACTGGACGCTCGTTAGGCGGAGGCCTCTATCGTCCATCTGACCTGACCTGACCTAAGGATTGCTTCTGCTTTGGAATCCTTGTCGGACGCTATGCAGAAGATGACAACAAATCTGACACCCGCCCCTTCCACACCCCCGTTACCCCCTCCAGAAAAGTTTTCTCCAGGCATGCCATATCTCCGATGGGAGAAACAGGTGCAAATGTACGTCAAACACTTTCCAGCCCAACAACGGGGTACGGTGATCATGGGCCTGCTAGCAGGAGAGGCATTCGACAAAGTTACGGATAGTAAAGTGTTAGAGGGAGAAGTCACCACGGAAACCTTCTCTGCCCTTCGCCGCATCTTAGATCGGCCTGGCCTGCCCGATGAACTGCGCAGAGTTTTCCATGCCCGGTATCAGAGACCGGGAGAAAACGTGGAAACATTCGTTCACGAATTGCGGAGGATGGTGGTAAATGCCTACACAGATGAAACGCCGAAACAACAGGACGAGCGAGTGTTAGAGCAGTTGCTCGAGGGCATCCAGACGCCCTCGGTAAAAAGAGAGTTCCGTTTACGACGACCTACGTGTCTTCAGTCAGCCTTAACAGTGGCAGATCAATTAGAGCAAGTCGACGAGTCCATGGGCCCCATGGAACCATGCTGCGTGCTGAATCGATACCGCCCCGCTAGATTCCAACCACCAGACCGAAGAAATTGGAATCGCGTCCCGTTTCGAGGGGATTATTCGCGATCTCCAGTGCAATCGTACTTCCGGTGGCCCCGCCGACCAATTCCGAATCGCGGTCTACCTCGCTACAATAACGGACGCCCAGGTGAGTGGCACCGATTGCAGTCACACTTTATACCAGCCATTGTTTGTGCGTCGACCACAGATTCAGCATTAGCAATAGAATTACAGATCGCAGGGGTCCCATTGATAGGTCTCATCGACACAGGTGCATGTAAGAGCCTAATCAGATCTAGTTTGACTAATCAGCTAGCAGAACGTGTATACGCGCCTTGTCGCTGCCGACTAACTGCCGCCAATGGAGAATTCTTGTCCGTTCGAGGATCCCTAACCGCACAAGTTGACGTCGCGAAACAAAGTTTCACCCAGGAGTTTATTGTTGCGGACAAAATTCCGTTTGCTGTTATTGTTGGGATGGATCTGTTACGCCGGCTGAAGTGTCGATTAGATTTGGACAGGTGCCAACTAATCATCGATAACTGTACAGGTTTGTTAAAACCCTGTGGAAGTGGTGCTTTGGAAGCATCTACAACCTATGAGGACACCTTAGAGAGTGAGAAGTACCTTAACGCCTTTATTCGCTCACTCGACAGAGTCACGGATGAGCAGACACTGAAGCGGCTCAAAGACGTGTTGCGCAACCACTCAGATGCATTTGCATGGCGCAGTACCGACTTGGGTCGAACCAATCTCGTGAAACACCGTATCGACACCGGTGATGCAATCCCGATTAAAATCCCCCAAAGACGCATACCATTACATTGGCAGACTGAATTGAAAAGGCTCATAGATGACATGATAGAAAAGGAGGTAATACGGCCCTCGACTTCACCATGGGCAGCCCCGGTGGTTCTAGTGAAAAAGAAGGATGGTGGTTTTCGCCTATGTGTTGACCATAGACGATTAAATGAGATTACTCGAAAAGACGCTTTTCCCCTCCCAGGATGGATGATCTATTTGACGCACTGGAAGGATCAGTTTATTTCAGTACGCTAGATTTGGCTTCTGGCTATTGGCAAGTAGAAGTGGAGGAGAGCGACAGATCGAAAACGGCGTTTGTAGTACCATCAGGTTTTTATGAGTTCCAGACCATGCCTTTTGGCCTCTCTAACGCCCCTGCGACTTTTCAACGACTGATGCAGAAAGTGTTACGCGAATTGATGCCCCACAAGTCTCGTTTACCTGGACGATGACATTGTACATGGGAAAACAAAAGCTGAGCACCTAAACAACTTGGCGGAGGTGCTAACACGCCTAGTAAATGTGGGTCTCAAACTCCAGCCCACAAAGTGTCATTTACTACAGACCGAGGTAACGTATCTTGGGCACGTCATTTCGGGGATGGGGATTCGTACTGACCCTCGTAAGACGGAGCAAGTGAGATTATGGCCAACCCCTGCCAACGTTGATGAACTACGCAGTTTTTTAGGGTTAGCCTCATACTATCGGCGATTCGTGAAAGGGTTCTCAGAGATCGCTGCGCCTTTGAATAGTTTGTTACAGAAAGGTAAAACCTTCGAATGGACCGTTGAGTGTCAAAATTCATTCGATCGGTTACGAGAATCCCTTTGTGCAGCTCCGGTGTTGGTTTTCCCCGATCTGTCACCAAATGCCTGGGAGTTTATTCTAGACACGGACGCGAGCGATCAGGCGATTGGAGCTGTTTTGTCACAGAAGGGGCAGGACGGAATAGAACGAGTGGTGTCGTACAGTAGTAGAAGCCTTACGTCAAGAGAAAGAAATTACTGTGCGACAAGGAAAGAAATGTTGGCGTTGGTGTTTTTCATAAAACAAAATCGGCACTACCTTCTAGGAAGAAAATTCTTAGTACGGACTGATCAGCAATCACTCAGGTGGTTGCAAAACTTCAGAGACCCTGAGGGGCAAATTGCTCGATGGCGGGAGCAACTACAGGAGTATGAGTTCGAATGTCACCATCGGCCTGGGAAACTACACGGAAACGCGGACGCGCTATCGAGGATTCCGTCTCGAGATCACGGAAACTGTCCTTCCTGCATTACGCAACACGTAGCGCTAGTCAACCTACAGAAAGCCGAGTATGGTCGTTGGCAAGAGGCACAGGCTTCGGACCCAGACATATCACTCATCTACCATGCGCGGCGCTCGGGAAGGGATAAACCAGCTCCGAAAGAAATGGAAGGGAAAAGCTACGAAGCTCGGTGCTTGTGGGCGATGTGGGATAAACTCGCCATCGAAGAGGGTGTGTTGGTCTTCGATTTCGGCCCCACGTACCTGAGGAGGATTGTTGTTCCACAGGCGTTAGTTACCGAAGTGCTGTCGGAACTGCACCAACAGCTGGGACACGTTGGAATCAATAAACTCGAATCGGCGGCGCGTCAACGATTTTGGTGGCCGCACCAACGAAGAGATATTGTCAACTTCTGCCAAACTTGCGAAAGATGCGCGACGTTCAAAAATCCGCCTATTGCTCATAGGGCACCATTACAATCCATGACAGCAGGTTACCCGAACGAAATAGTTGGAGTAGACCTTGTTGGTCCACTACCGGAAACGCCGAGAGGGAATCGCTACATTCTAGTCATGGTAGACTACTTCACCAAATGGTGCGAAGTCGTGCCCATCGCGCAGGCTGATACTCTCACTGTGGGGTAGTGACCATGACATTTTACTCCATCAAACATCACATTCTGACTTGTACACATTTTGTTTTACTTTGCACTCGCCTAATGCCTATATATACTGGACTGGGATTTTGAACCAGGTCCGCCATCTTGCCGGGAAAGTCCGAAAGGAGGTCGGCGGAAAAGTTTGAACTTTTTTGGTGGGTACCGGTACATCTATTAGTGGGCTGAAAGAATTTGCGTTCATAGTACTACGAATAGGTAACATAAATTAAGATGAATCGTTTAATAGTACTGCATGACTTATGATGTGTTAACATTATACTGAGTCAAAGTGCTTAAAAGAAGTAAGGTCGTGATGGTGGCGGAAAATCAACCGATAGGAATGGGCTAAAATGGGAACCTCTTACTGCACTAACGCGGTTATATTTGAATTTCTGTGGTGCCAATTGGTACACCCATTTTGCGGCGTGAATGAATTGCCCTCATAATGCTATAGATAGGTAGCATAAATTAATGTAAATCGTTTAGTAGTACTACATAGGATATGATGTGTAAACATTTTACTGAGGTAAAGTTACTGAAATAAAGAAGGCCGAGATGGTGGCGGAAAATCAACAGATGTGAATGTGCGGAAAATGCGGTCGACAGATATGCTGGTATTTCTGATAATGTAACGCATTAAAATGTTGCATTTATAGAAACCGCAACTAACCGTGTACTGTAAACAGGAATCACTTTTAACAATGGTGTAGATATAAGGTTGAGAAAGCTGCACGGAATTTTAGTCTCACTAACAATGCTCACGGAAGATATGAAATGCGAGATTCTAAAGCAAGACATGTAGGAAGGTTATTCCGAATGATGGGAAATGCTTAATTAATAGGTTTGAAACTTACTTTGGATGTCTTGAAGGTAACCTGTAAGTCAATGTGAATTGGTAAATGGTAATAAGTTCGAAAGGAGTAACGGGGATGACGAGGGCATCTCTATGTGCATAGTTGATGAAATACGGAATGAAATAACCAAATTTAATACGGAATGTAGGATAACGGCTATATTATGTTACCGTAATGCCTAATCTGTAAATGGTTACTTATAAACGATCATGAGGTGATAGGGATTAATTATTGTTATCGGTGAAAGTGAATACTAATTGTGCGAACGGTTTGTTGTTAGTTTGAGTATGTTCGGAAGTGTTACGCAAGTAAGGGTCATGTGGAACATGTTCATCTTGCGAAATAAATATGTTAACCGCGTATAAACTGGGGTGATTATACGCGTGATTATGAAATGCAAATGTGGGTATTTACACACATATGCCTATTTACGTATATAAATTTGCAAGCAGCTGCGTTAATGTTCAACATATCTGCGTATGGATGTATATATATTTATTTATAATTGTAACGCTATATATATATGTATAGCGGTATACCTATATATATACATATATACCTCTATATATATACCTCTGTATGTATATATACATCTCTATATATATATATATACCTATATACCTATATCTATATACCTATATACCTATATAGATATATATGTATACCTATTTACGTATATAAATTTGCATGCTCCTGCGTTAAAGTTCAACGTATCTGTGTATGGATGTATATATATATTTATAATTATAAATATATATATATGGCAATATAAGTTATAATTATAAATATATATACATATGTATATATACATATACATATATGTCCATATATATACATATATACATGGCGGTATATATGTATATATTTATATAAACCTATATATATATGTAGTGCGTATGCATACCTTAACCGATATATGTATGTAATCATGCATATGTAGTTACGTACATTTCAAAAGGTCCATTACACGGCATACAAAAATACGCTATCTCTCTCTATACATATATATATATATATATATAATGCCGAATACGGCGACAGCTTATGACTTGATACATGAAGGTGCTATATTCAGCTGGGAATCTGAAGGCCTTCCAAATTATTCCTGTTTGCTTAGCAATGCGCAACGAAATCCACCTAGAAGGACCTAAGTAAATAATCCCCTTCACTAACACCAATAATAAATGATAATCATTGCGTTGGTCGTCGCTGAAGGGGACGGAGTGCATCGTCCGCGTGACGGTGGTAGGCTCAAAGAATGGTTCCATGCAACCTGTGTGGAACGGGGTACGGTCCAGGCACCGCCTGGTGTACGTCTGGTTTGTAGGATTTCCCAATTACGCTGGAATGCTTCCGTTCTGGTTGTTGAAGGAGTGTATGCGGGCTCGGTTGATGATACGTGCCTCCAATCCGCATGCCACCCTGTGTTATTCCATTGGGTTTACACTGGATATGGGGTGTGTGGGTGGAACTATGGGTGGTGCAGCGCAAGCCACCCATGGTCCCTTTTGTAGGCGCAGGCGTCCTGTGACTGTCCCCGTGGACTTCACAGTGACAGGCAAATCCGGATACGGACGCCGCCAAAGCAATCATGCATATGTGTGTACCACTTGCTAACTAGTTGACTGATATTTTTTGAGGAGGCGAGGAACGGCTTGACAGGCATGTTACGTATGCAGATGAGCATAAAAAATATGAATCGATAGATATTTTTATGTATTTGTATATGCATGTTGATATAAATGAAGACGTATATACATATCTAAATATACTGTTGCATAAGTGCATATCTCTATATACGGATAATTATTTTTGGCATGCATATATGTGTACGTGTACATATGCAAGGAATTACTAAGGTGTTTTTTGTTAGACTAGCTACCGGGCACATGCGCCTACAGAGGAACCATGAGTGGGTAGTGCATCGCAACCTACGGTTTCAACTACGCACCCCGCATATGCAGTGTAAAAGGACGGAAATCAGACCGCGAGGCAAGCGGATGAAAGGCAGCTTTTTTCTAGATAGCCGGCGCACACCCCTTAACAGGTGAACACATACACGCTGTATTTTTTGAATCAAGCGCAAACAAGTCGGTGCCTGGATGGTAGTGCGCTGTACACTGAGTGCATTTAACCGCTAATGGAGCCTCACACGGCCACAAGGGCTGTTCACCCCGTCAAGTCCAGCGACGACCAACTGCCCCATGGAGCTAGTGTGGACGAGAAAGTGGATAAGAAACAAGAAGGCACGTTGTCGACATGCACATCTAGCGCATCCACATAGTGATACCAAGTCCCCGTTAATCATTGGTATGTACGACATGAAATGAAATGAATTCAGTGATGCATACCGAAAGCTGGCATAACTGTTATCTAAATTCGCGTATGATGTCAATTGGTCAGCAAGTATATCGCGATAACGATTAAACGTACACGATGTAGTTAGAGATGATACAAACGCGAAGAAGTTACGCAAGAGAAGCGCGATTACGAAACCCATGATGTCGCATTACTGGAGTCAGCATGACATCAATGTGCACACCCACGCCGCATTATACACTCCGCAAAAGTGCCTGCAGATTTGTTATTCTGTCACTTAAGTGACACTGCGAAGGTAGTGGAATGTGGATGTAATAGAAGAAGGGCAGCATTACTGCATTACTTTGGTAGATGTCTCATACGACTCGAAGGAAGGATAACCGTTACTGTTAGTCATTAAACATAGGACCGTGCACTCAGCGGTATATCTAAGTCGGCTGATGACTTATCCTGAGCAAAACGTAGGGGCACCTGGTTTGATATCGAAGTTAATGCCCCCGATGGAGTTAACGAATGCAACGCTCCGTGAATGGCAGCTTGAAAGCAGTAGTGATATGTTATCGATATGGTGTTCACAAGAGGTGATTACACTGTGCTATTGTGTGTCACTGTGCATACCACGGCGTCTCTGCCAGATAAGTAGTGATATCAAAGCGATGGTACCTGTGACGATGTGTCACTGAATAAGGACATCGCCGCTGCTGTACGTGTGGGGATAGGCTCCGGCATGGTGAAGTGTGCAAGTATTCAAGAATCATCACGGTGATTTGTGGCTACGGCATAATCCTATGCATGCATGACGATTGCATGCAGTTTGCTGGATTCCAAGAAACAAGCATTCTACCAATGGCTTGAAAAGTCAGCAGTCCTTTGGACTGCATTACCCCGTTCTTGTGATTATAATTGTTGCTGCAGACCAGAGGGTTGATTCCCAAACGACAGGGCACGTACGATGCAGAGAGATTGTAACGGGGAAATTACTTGTTAGAAATAAACTTATGCGTGTCATAGTGTTACGGTGCTAAACGTTAACCGTGGGTTATTGAATGTAAGCAAGCCACACGTAGTAATGGGATGTTCACAAAAGCTTACTAACCTTTGGTATTGCAGACGGTTTCGTAGACTTCGATGTATCCACAGTTGCACGAAGGGTAATGGGCCACACTGCAGGCAGATTATGTTTAAACCATTCACAAATATTCCTGACCTGGTGGGTGAGGTGCTTCATGGCTCGTTACCCACGAATGGAGCACACTGAGAAATGGTTTGTTCATCCGTGAAACACGTGGGGTACCATGATTGTTGAATCGCCTCAACAGGTACCTGCAATGCAAAGACGCATTAAGTGTATTGGCAGATTGATGTCGATGACTAGCAACGGTGCGCACGTGATGAATATGATGAGATGGTGTGCTAGATCGGGAATACAGGCATATGGATACAATGAAATGGTTTATAAGAGGAAGGTGACAACACGGATACCAGGAGACCCGTGTGAGGTATATAATGTGTATGAAATCCGCCTTATTGGTTCGCGTAGCATTTACTAACGACTTGTGCTCCGTAAACCTACATGTGACAGTGATTTGGCGCCGCTGCCATAGATAGGAAGGTTATGGAAACCGATTGCAGTTTTGCATTTACGGTTCCTGATGTTCTCATCCTTAGACGATATTCGTACAACTTCCATCGTTGGCGTTCCATCATCGTGGTGGCAAGTTTCGGAATCTGTTCTATACACATGATGTCACTGCGGAGGTATGGTGACGAGGCCTGACCGCGACACTGCATATGTGGCTAAGCCGCTGCTTTATATAACGGAAAGAATGCATCCGCCTCAGTGTTGCTCAGCGCCCTCCTAAAATTAACTAACGCATGTGTCCGTTATTGGCGGCATAGAGACACGTTTTCCGGGAATGGAAATTGCTCCCTATGAAGTAAGTTGGTTAGCAACGAATACGCGATAAGGAAAAAATGTACGCAAGTTACTTAAAAATGCTACAAACGCAACAAAGTTCCTGAACATATGCCCAAATAATGTAAGCAACGTGGCCAGTTAATAGAAGAGTATTCAGGTAGACAGAACAAGCCAAGTAAAGTGGAATGAAATTTAGCCAGCTTAAAAAGACCTAGTTTAAGTGTAAGTTGGTTTAGCCCAACTGCGGTGAAGAAGCATCCAGAATGCAACATCAGCCTCAGGGGTTGACATACCGTCCTGTGAAAAAGCCATCAGAAGAGGGAAATAATAAGGCTATTCGCGACGGAAACAACGATACAGCTTAACGTTAAACGTGAGAAGCCGCGGTGGACGTTAATGGTTCCTTACATAGGCGAAACAGCTGTTAGGAACGTGACGGACGTTTGGACCATTCAGAAATATTCACCGCTAGGTGAGTGAGCGTGTATATAGCTCTGAACTCACCAAGAGTGAACACTGAGAAATGGTTTCCGAAGGCTCATCAGAGGCCACGTCGACAATACGAAATGAATATGAACCGGACATTCGATAAAAGCGCACGTGAGGCAGTATAATGATGTAATGTTGTTAAAAAGAAATGTGACATGGAAACATGTGGTGATATACACCGTGATGAACATACCCATGTATTTGTGCATTACTCCGGAGACTAAGAGACAGTCGGAGTAGTGGTGCATGCCACGAGGATATGCGCCGGTTATGAAAACAACGTGTTACAGATTATTAAACCAACCTGACGTCCGAAGAAGTATTTCGGCAGTGGCACATGTAAATTGGAAGCATACCAGCAGTGGCTGTTTACTGAAGTAAGCTCCAGGGATGGACAGCGGTTCTGGAAGACAAAAGGTGAACAAGCAATGCACTTACCAGAGGTATAACGGAGTATATAGGCGGCAGCACGTTAGATACACGGAAAGTGGTAGTGACGAATCATTCCAGTAATCATCACAGAGAGGCGTTGTAAAAGGCATCTATTAATATCCCATACCGTTACGGGATATGCTACGGAATAGATGGGTGCGGAATATATGATGTGGTGGCAAAGCAGTACTTGGGCATCACCCACTTAGGAATGACGGATACCTTGCCTAGCGAAAGCGGCATTAGGGCACACAATGGAATTACCGTAGGTGAAAGGAAGTACGTAGCGGCGGTGACCGTGACGTAGTTGCTGACCACTAGTGGTGGATCAGTCCTGCGGGCGGCACGGATGCGCAGGAGTTGAAAAAGCGTTTGTTAACAGCAAACCAACCGACTGCCGGTGCTGGGCTGCGGTACCATCATGGTAGCGTAACGAGTTGCTGTCTGGCCAAGCATTCGGTAATCCTCGCTAGTCAAAGAACAAACAGCCATTCCATTCTGAAAGCTGATCAAGTCCTGGACCACCAGCAACAGTGCTCACCAAGCGCAGATCTCGGTCCGGCTACGTAGTTGTACAGCCCTCTTGGTGACACCGGACACGAACTCATGTGTCTCCGACAACCCGGCTCGCCCTACGCAACCAACTGCAATAGTGATTACAGTACAGATGACAGCACATTTCAGATTCAGATGGGGACTGGAACAATAGCAGAGCCCAGTGAGTGCTCCATATTGAGTGGATCCTTGACCCAGTAATTCAGGAAGTGCTCAGTTATTGATGCATCTAAAAGGAAAACACCCGTATCGCACCCTGGCCAACCAGTTGATGCCCACGTTCCGTGCACTAGCAGTCCCTGCTGTGGCTGTCACGTGAAGTAAACGAAGGATAAGAAGGGAAGCCGAAGGTACAGAGTATGGAAGTGCACTTAAATAAGAAAATAATTGCAATACGTGAGGAAAAGTAGAGAAAAGAAAATCGAAGTAAATAAATAAATAAATAGTATATTCTCTGTAAAACGAGACACACCTCTAAAAGGCATGATCAAATGTGCATACAAGCACAGCTTCTTTGGAATATTAAAACATTTCGTTACAATGAAAGGAATAAACGAAAAGATGTAGTCCATAAGAGCGAGCATATTGTCAGGTAATAATCAGACCAAGGATCATAATGGCGCCGTGGCGCGCAAAAACTGTTGCGTCAAGATACAAGTGGGGTTAAATTTGCCATGTAGTGATCCATGAGCACAGGAGCCCGAACAAGGTTTAGTGCAATCAATGACCATTACGAAGCCGGGATGATCGGTACTCCACTAAAGCATTCTTCATAGTAAAATCAGTTGCACAGGTTCGATGTTGGAGGCTGAGGACTGCGTCAGTGTGAAATGTATAGCAGTGACTTTATTTTGTGGCGAGTCACATCCGCCAAGTTGCAGTGTTGTTAAACGGACATTTGTGGCTTTTTATAGGGAGAACGCTTGCCAGGCGAAAACCCACCACGTCCTGGAACACTGTCGTAGCTTCCGTTGAACTGTAGTGCTAGTCGGCTATACATCGTATAGACCGATTTTGCACTCTATTATTCGCAGTCGGTTGACAGCCAAAATTTTTCGTTAGTTGGCCAAATGGCTTAGTACTGAACCGGCAATAGTCGTTGAAGCCAGTCAATGATGTAAAAGAGTCGCAGAGTCGAATGATAATGATGCGGGTGAGTAAACATATTGTTAATAGAGGCCGGCTTTTTCTATTATGTTGTCCGGCTCGCAACCCGTGTCCAGCTATCCATGCTGGACTTGTCATAGGGACGGTGAGTGCAGTTGTTTCTTGTGTCTGAATATGTCCAAAACAGGAATAAATGCTATTCTCCGCGAAGTGGACAAGTATTTCCTTCAAATGTAAGTGTAATTGTCTCCATAACCAAGTGAGAGCTACAGGAAAAATCATCGGAAAAGCCGCTTATGCGCGCGCAGTGCTGTCCGTGAAATGACATCAGAAAAGCTCCAGGTGACTGGAGAATCGGAATGTTTGAGGCAGTGAATGTAATCACGCCAGAATTGTCAGTCTCCGGTTGTGGAACAGTGGATTCATGTAACTACATTATTCCAGGTGAGTAAATTGTTCTACTGTGAGTACGAGGCGAGCTAGACCCATTTGTTTAGACCCCGTGGTGGTAGCTTCTCCAGAATGACGGAAAGAGCTCCATTTGGAACGATGTGTGGGTTCTTCATCTTCCGGAGTAAAGAACAAGCATGTAAACCAGCTGGCTATTAAAAGTGGGTCGACTATTCCCAGTGGATAAACCTTCTTGTTTTGGCGGATGTATCTGTGGAACTCTCGAGAGAAAACGGGCAACGGACAAGAGGCAGCCAAACAGAAAGACAGCAACGAAGCAAGAAGCACAAACACAGACTGGTGGCGCGCAACGGTGCCTATGATACATTAAAATTTATGTAATTTTGTTTAGTATACATGATTTGCAAGCGCGTTCTTTACATCACGTCGCTGGTGTGCCTCAGACTACAACTACTAGGTAGAAAGAAGGGTATAACAAAGCGTGTAGACAACGTTAAGCGATTAATATGATTATTGGAGAGAAACAGGTAAACCGATGATGATGACAGCAGACCGAATGCGAGCGGCATCTTAGGTGAAACTAAGGACAACAAGGTTGAGACTGAATGCGGGAGCAACATAGGTAAAGCAACGTTCCAAGAAGAAAAGGAAATTTAAGGACTCAGCTATGAGCGGAATAATGCGGACGGCAGTGCGAAGAGTAACTCATGAGAGCAATTAAGAGACGATAGTCAGGATGAAAAAGGTTTACTACTAAAGTGTGGTCAGCCAAGGACGCTCTCGTGCGAAGTATGAAACGTTCAGTGCTGAAATAGCACCGGTAATATCCCGGTAATCTGAGAGAACTCTAAAAGCCAGAGACCAAACGGACGAGACTCGAGAAGTCGACACATCCGGAGGCCTCGTAGTAGTCCCAGAGAATTACACTGATCAGATGATGACAAAGAAGGGCATGGAACTAAGCGTCGGTCATCCGATTGAAGATGTCAGAGTACAGGTTACTGATGGAAGTGCCTATATTAATAAAGGGTGAACAAGTCTAGCGGGCTGTCAATGTAAGCAAGACATAGTTGTGAGTCTAGAGAGATTAGATCGGTATATCTTGCTAGTCTGGAAAAGGTCAAAGGAGCAGACCGGTCAGATGAGACTAGGTTAATACAAGGCACTAAGAGTTGGCAGTCCGATTAGAGAAGAAATGATAGTAGAGGGGCCATAAGGAGAGGAGACGGTCCGGGTAGGGAGAGGTTTACTTATAAGGTGTGGAAAAGTCCATGGGGCTCGAGAGGTAATGGGGACAGAGCGTTCGCACTTCTCATTCAATGCCGGTAACGTCACAGCAGTCTGAATGAATTCGGAGAGCAGGGGACCGATCAGACGAGACTGGATTAGTCGGCACACTTAGAGTAAGTAGTACAGTTGAGGTGGGAAGGTAAATAAAGAGTCAGCGGAGACGGGTGGGTTGGGATGCAAGAGGCTAAATGAATATAAGGTATGCAAGTCAGGCAGGCTCGCAATGTGAGAGAAGTTGTGTGATGGTGATACAGTGCCTAAAACTACATTTCGCTAGTTAGGAAGCAGTCAAATAGGATAATATCGCAGGGCTCTGAGAGCTCGCTATGCGGATGAAGAAGAAATAAAGACAGGCCGCGATAAGGAGAGGACAGAGTTGAGAGTTTACGTTTACGGATATGAAATGCGACAGTTAACGAGGCTCTAGAGGTAATGGTGACAGAGCATTCAGTCTACCGAGCATAGCAGGCAGCGTCGCAGAAGTAGGAGAGAAGAGAACCGATCTGCCAAGGTTGGACTTGGTCGGCGCATTGTGATTGAGTCCTATGGTTCATTTGGGAAGGTAAGTGGAGTCAGTAGAATCGGACTGGTCAGAGATAGAAGTGGTAATATCAACGTAGGGCGAACAAGTTCAGCAGGATATCAAGGTGAGGGAGGAAGTGCTTTGGATCGACGGAGCCTAGACCGCTAACATCCCAGTAGCCTGGTAGCAGTCCCATAGAATTTGGCTGATCAGCTGAGGCTGAGTTACGGATGACAGAGACTCAATCGTCCGATTGAAGAATGATTGGATACGAACGGCGCTCAGTCATCTGAACGATGGCTAGTAATGTCACAGGAGTCTGAGAGAAGTTGGAAAGCAGGAGACCAAACAGACGAGACAGGATTAGTCGGCGAAACGACATTGAGTCCAACAGCTAATTTTAGGAGGGCAAATGGAGTGGGTCGAGAGGTGGAGGTGACTATATAAATAGAGGGTGAACAAGTCTAGCAGGCTGTCAACGTAAGTGCGATATAGCTTGAGTCTACAGAGTCTAGACCGTTTAAATGTTGCTGGTCTGGAAAGGGTCAAAGAAGCAGACCGGTCAGATGAGACTAGGTTATTACAGGGCACATAGTTGGCAGTCCGATTAGAGAAGGTTTGAAAGTAGAGAACGTCATAAGGAGACGGTCCGGATAGGGAGAGGTTTACTTATAAGGTGTGGAAAAGTCCATGGGGCTCGAGAGGTAATGGGGACAGAGCGTTCGCACTTCTCATTCAATGCCGGTAACGTCACAGCAGTCTGAATGAATTCGGAGAGCAGGGGACCGATCAGACGAGACTGGATTAGTCGGCACACTTAGAGTAAGTAGTACAGTTGAGGTGGGAAGGTAAATAAAGAGTCAGCGGAGACGGATGGGTTGGGATGCAAGAGGTTACATGAATATAAGGTATGCAAGTCAGGCAGGCTCGCAATGTGAGAAGTTGTGTGATGGTGATACAGAGCCTAAAACTACATTTCGCTAGTTAGGAAGCAGTCAAAGAGGATAATAGGGCAGGGCTCTGAGAGCTCGCTATGCGGATGAAGAAGAAATAAAGACAGGCCGCGATAAGGAGAGGACTGAGTCGAGAGTTTACGTTTACGGATAAGAAATGCCAGAAGGAGAGGAGACGGTCCGGATAGAGAGAGGTTTACTTATAAGGTGTGAAAAGGTCCATGGGGCTCGAGAGGTAATGGGGACAGAGCGTTCGCACTTCTCATCCAATGCCGGTAACGTCACAGCAGTCTGAATGAATTCGGAGAGCAGGGGACCGATCAGACGAGACTGGTTAAGTCGGCAAATTGAGAGTAAGTCGAACAGTTAAGGAAGGAAGATATATAAAGAGTCAGCAGAGACGGATAGGTTTGGGATGCAGGAGGCTACATGAGTATAAGGTTTGCAAGTCAGGCAGAAGTCTGAGAGAATTTGGAAAGCAGGAGACCGACCAGACGAGACAGGATTAGTCGGCGAAACGAGATTGAGTCCAACAGCTTATTTTAGAAGACAAATAGGGAGTGGCAGCTGAAATGGACAGGAATAAACTGCATAAATATAAACGATTCCAGCAGACTGTCAATGTGTATTAGGCTTAACATTGACTGCAGGTCCCAGACCATTTGCAACTCTGTAGTCATGGATGCAGTCAGACTGGTCAAATGAGACTAGGTCATGCAGGGCACTGAGTTGCCATCCGATTGCAAGAGAAATGAAAGGAAAGAGCGCGATAAGGAGCGGACAGTTTTGGAAGGAAGGGAGCTTTATTAGTGCTGATTGAAGAATTTGTGTCTATATGTGATCGGGGCCGTTCTCCCAGAGCTCGTCATCGGGGATGCAGATGCCCAGGATCTCGGCTACCTTGGGGACGCTTAATAGTCTATATATGGCCGTGGAGAATTGCGTGATACTATCAGATGCTCTGACGGCTTCCGGTAGCTTATTCCAGACATGCGCATATCTATAGAGGAAGAAGTTAGAACGTATGGAGCAACGTGTGTTGGGTAGGGAAAATGAGTGTGCCTTATGGCGTAGAGGATAACGTGTATCGCCAGGCGGCTGAAAAAAACTAGCGGCACTTGAGTGCGATATTTTGATTAGCTTATATAGGAAAACAAGGTTGGTTTTGAGACGTCGCAGCCAAAGCGGTTCCAGACCAAGCTGCTTGCAGCGGCCTTGATAGTTGAGCGCAGACGCTCCTTATAGACGTTTAGTGAAGGAACGCTGGACTTTCTCAATAACCATCCTGTCACTTTTACGTGAGTTGGTAACAACCATTGAGCAGTACTCTACTATAGGCCTGGCACACAACTTATAGAGCATGAGTCGAGACTCTAACAAGCACATTGACTTCAGTATATAACCAATGATAGACCTGGCTTTGGCAGAGCTATAGCTCGCAAAAGTTACGGCGTGCCGTGTTTGAAGACCTGGAATACATCATTAATGTACAACAAAAACAGCAGAGGACCCAGGACGCTGCCTTGGAATACTCCGCTGGTCACGGATGCCTTTTTGGATGAGATGTCGCCCAGTTGCACTGACTGCGTTCGGTTGGAAAGGTAGGAAGAAAACCATGAAAGGAGGTGGCTGGAGACACCGTATGCTGCTAGTTTAGTCATTAAACCATTGTGTGGGACCCGATCAAACGCTTTTTTCATGTCCAGGAAGATAATAACCAGTGCCTGACCTAGGTCGATGGAGTGTGTCACGTGGTTTAAGAATTCAAACTGGCAGGTTTGACAGGATTTAGTCGGCAAGAACCCGTGTTGGGACCTATTGATAAGGTTGCGTGGCAACAGAAAGCAAAGCATCGCGTCCTTTATTATTCTTTCCATGAGTCGAGACGCAATAGCTGTGTGACTAATGGGACGATATTTGTCAATATTTAGGCGACAGCCTCGTTTGTGTCGTAGTATGACGGGTGCGTGCTTCCAGCTGGACGGGTGGTGACCACTCTTCATTGAGTGGGTGAAGACATTGAGGAGAAGGACTGGAATGTCCGGACCTCCGAGTTTTAAAATGGAAGAAGGCATACCGTCAGGACCTGGGTAGTGTGACAGTTTCAACAAGCAAAGCGCTCGCTTGATAGTGCATAAGTCAAAGTCAATAGTATGAATTTGATCTTCAGTGAACTTGGGAATCGTATTTGGCAGTGCCAAGTCATTGCTAGTGAAGGAGTTACAGAAATGTGTGTTAATGAACTCGCAGAGATCAGCCGCACCAGTGATTATACTTTTATCAGGAAGCACTAAGGTAGTAAGCGGGATATCTTTTCTGCCACCCCGCTGCTTCAGTAGTCGAATGAGAGACTTTGCTTTGTTTTCAGTACAAAGCGCTGCATGCTCTACTAATGTACGCGCAGTACTTTGTGAATTTCTCCAGTCGACTAACAATTCGTTCATACGGATGATTAGGTGAAAGCTTTTCGTCTTGATGTAGCGGGAGCGCATTTTCTTGAGCCTGCTGGTCAGTTTGCGTGTGGAAGTGTCGTCAAGATCTTGACGCTTTTTGATTTTCTTCTGTTTTGGAGTAAGGACATCTAAGCAGTTAGTGCAATTGTTGTAAAGCACGTTGGTCGCAGTATCTATGTTGTCGGAGAGGAAGAAGTCGTCCCAGGGGGATGATCGGAGGAGGGAGGAGAAGATGTCCCAGTTAATGCGCTGGAGGGGCCGAAATATCTCATATTTCGTGACTGCATGTTGACGGGATTTAGGGAGCGCGAAGGACAGCTTCACCACCTTGTGATCGCTGCCCGGTATGTTGTCTAACACGCTGGCGCCTGCGTGCGAGATACCGTTAGTGAATATAAGGTCCAGTGTGTTCGATTGTCTAGTCGGTACATTCACACGCTGTGTCCATTCATGAGTGGAAATAGTGTCAACAAGGTCTCTATACTTGGGTGGGGCCGACTGTCCGAGCCACGAAACATGAGGCATATTGAAGTCTCCAGCAATGATCTTAAAGCGTGAAGGGAGAAATGAGACTTCCTGAAAGAGTCTGTCCAAATTGTTAACGCTAGCACAAGAGGAGTGCGGTGGATTATATAAACAGCCTATAAAGAGGTCCGGATGACCTCCAACGGTTTGAATCCAGACTGAGTCTTCAGAGTTGCCAAGAGATATAGTGTGGAAAGAAGATGCGTAAAACTCGTTCTTGACGTATATGAGGCATCAGCCACCACGTTTACTGGCACGTCCATTACAGAAAGTGGTGTACCCTGGAATGTGAAGCGGTGCGTCAGAAGCGTCGGCCGAGTGCCATGTTTCTGTTATCAACACCACATGCGGGCATGACAGAAGGATGAAGAGGCCTAGAAGGTGCATTTTATTTTTAATTGATCGTACATTGAGGAGGAGGAGAGTGTACGAGTCGTATTCGCATCGTCCCGTCATTGGGTCGTCAGATTCTGTAGTAGGGTCGTAACAAGACAGTGGTGGAGGCGTTTCCGATGCACTGTAATCTACAGTTCCCGGGTTGCATACATCAGGCGATGTGGCAGCAAGAACTGGTGCTACTGGTATGGGGAAAACTCCTACAGGTGTAGGAGCCAGCAGATGTCGGCGAGGGAGGGTGTGTGTGCTCGAAGAATGTGACATAGCGGGCCGTGTCCCGGTAAGTTTCATAAGAGGGGGGTTGTGACAGGCTGGAAAGATTTGGGCAGCTCTATCTGCATTGGCAAAAGTTGACATGGTGCCCAGGATGTGGGGTAACAAAAACGCGGAATGGTGTGGATATGGGGACAGACACTTAGATGTGTTCAAGACAGAAGCTGGAGCCGGAGTGAAAGTGGGGTGTGAATAGACAGCATCAGGGCGAAAAGAAGATGGGTAGGTGTTAGCTACTTGGCTAGCAACCTGATAAAGAAATGGTTAGTGTGGGAATTGGTAAGTGGCAAGGCATTCTGTCTGAGTTGGCACGACGTTGGCTTGTTCAGGAGAACGTTCGTAGGTGGAATGTTTGATGGTTACCAACTGTGGGTCGGTAGAAGGCAGCCACGAAATTGTGACTGGCTGTATACTGCTGTTTGCAGAAGGTGCAAAAGTTGTGCTAGATGGAACTGTATTGGTTGGTATGTATTGATTCGGGTAAATTGCTCCGGTATATCGTGACAATAACCGTTTTGGGCGGGGTCATGTTGCAGGGTGGCTAACCAGACGTTTGTGGCTGTTAAAGAGAAGATGCTTTGCAAGCGCGAACACACCAGGTCTTAGAACACTGCTGCCGCAATAGTAGCTGCATCTGGAATAAAGCCCCATGCAGCTGGCACCTCCTAGAGGCTGTTCTGCCCGCCAGCCGAGGATAAGTCGCGTCCTGTGGTCGACAATATCTAGCGCCAAGGTGGTGTCCAAAAGGTTAATTACCTAGGAATTGTCACACCCCGGGCCGACAATGGTGCAAGTGAAACATGTGCAACTGCTTTTGGATCACCAGTGTCATACTCGTTCTTGCTTGGAGATAACATACACCAATGCACGCTGCAAGAATGGATCTCCTGGTCAAGCAGAAATGTTTAGTGCACGTCGTAGTCAAGGTCACCCAGCAAACTCGGAGTCCGGAGCCACATATTAGAGACACAATGTGCATACGTACATACCTGCGCACGCAAATGAAATGGAGGGAACGCATCACTGCAAAGTCTCGGTGGCCACAACGTGATAATTGCTCCTGTGGATCAGGGGTGCGCAGATGCTGAACACATACAGACAGGTAAACAAGTAGCGACGGCATGGCTAGCTGCAGAGTGACTGTAGAGTTTGGGCTGGGAGCATTTGCGTTGTAAATCCAACTTCCGCTGTGCAGCCCTCCGGAGTTCTCCTGCGACTGGCAGTTTGAGTAGCAACAGCATCACAATAGCCCCCGCCATTACTAATTTAACTACAACGCCTACAAATACCAGTAAACAGGATAATAGTGAGATTACACGGAAGCGCCTCATTGCAAGCCGCTTTTCATAACCATCACTAAGGGCATCCTGGGAACTTCTGCCAGTCTGACTGCTTCAGCAAAACCGTGTTCCATGTCTACCACCTCTCAATTTACTCCACCCTGCAGTAGTTTTCCACCAGCTTTCAGGCGGCATACCCTTCTACCGTCTTTTTTCTATACATTTAAGCTCGTTCTTAAAGAAACTGCACCTTTTTAGCCACCTTCGGTTGGTTCACAGCTGAGCAGTAGACCTAGTGGTCAGCATTCCCTTGGTAGATTCTCGGAGGCCGGCGAAACAACTCCAGCAACTTCTGGGGTTTGTTGGGAGGTTTACATGTCTGTTGCCATTGTAACGTCCATATATATTAGTTTAGCTATTACTTTCAAAACTTGCTGGCTACCTGTATAATTTGCTTCCAAAGCTTGGCATCCCACACTCTAAGGTCGACGTCAAGCAGCTCTACGGTTTACCATCGAAACAAAAGCAGAATATTAGTCGACACTAGAGACGCGCCGTTTCTATCTAAATAAAGCCGAACTAAGGGTCGTCTATGCAGATATCCTTCGGCTTCGATAAACGCAGTAGCAAGTGAATCAGCTGTTATCTGTTGCTTGTTGCACACATTGACTAATAGTTATCTCACTGAGCCTGTCTCGCATCCGCAGGCCGCCGCTGTGACTTGCAAGTTGGGCAGAATGGTGCCACTGAACACCACCAGCCAGCAACCTTATGTCCGTTTTTCGCCCGTAGCTGCCCAACCATGTCGGTGAAATTCGTTTCGTTCTCGCTGTAGATGTTGGAGGGGCGAGCACTCCTACCGGCGGAATGCATAAGAGCGGTACTAAACACATAGGTTGAGAGGTCGTAATCCGCCTTATGGTGAGCAGATCCAATGAGCAAATAGCCGAAACTGTAGGCAAGCGGGTCGCCCCCAAGGCTTTCTTTACAAGGACGGAGCCACAACAATTCTCTCATGCGGCTTTTGCCAATGCCATCAGCTATTGGCATGGATTGGCTGGTTGTCTGTGGCAAACCCTACGGCTTCTGATGATCAGTCCCACCGTTTTAGCGCCAGGCACCGGGCACTATATGGTGCGGAGGTCGCTTAGCACTTGAGTTGTTCCACCGTGCCCTCCTGAAACGTGGTAATGACATATCAGGGCATCAAGGACCAAGCGGCCACTGAGTAGTCAGGCAGGGTTATTCCCGCCCACCCCCTAGACTGTGTACTTCAACCGCCCCCCATGCAAATAATACGTCTTTACAACGTTGAAAAGACGCAACTCGGTATGCTTTGCTTCAACCCGTAGCAGCAAACAACAGCGTTGGGCATGGTAGATGCTTTGTGGTTTTTCATTCCACTGACATATGCACTGCGTCGCACCGTGCGGGGCTTATCTTTCGTGGCACCTGCTACTTTGGTCACTACCGACGCGTTCTCTAGTGAAAGAGAATAAGCAGTAGTACACACACCTAAAGATTACGTGTTGTACGTATGATTGACAGGCATGTGGGCGGTTTTCTGAGGAAATACGATTGACGGAGGCAGTTTAATGCACAACAGGTCCCAGTGACCCAAACAGAACCCAGCCAAGTGGAGTTCCGATGGCTTCAAGTCGCCCAACCCTTAAACTAAAACCTGATGGGCTTCAGGCATAGCACTACCAATTAATAAGGAGCCTCGCTGCTCCCTATTTGCGTACAAGCTAAGTTCAGATGAGTGAGGCGACTTACACACTTCAGTTTGTATGCGGTGACCGGAGGGCCGAATCGGTCGCTCGGTACCGTGTACGCACTTTTCACCTCGACTTTGTCTAGATCGTATATCAAACGGAAGTACACTTACACTTCTGGGCCATCAAATGTGAGATTGCCGTTGACTGTACTAATCGCCATTAATGCTGGTTCGGGCTCCAGTCCTTGGCGAGGGACGAGGTCCTGGCTGCTCAAATTTGTGTTCTATCCGATATCGCTAAGAGCGTCGGTATTCACTGCACCGGAGGGTCCAGCAACGGTCACTGGAGGAACACCGCGGCTAAACAATTAGGGTTCGCATTGTGGCCCCGCAGCTGGTCTGTCCTGCTGCTGATTCGTGGCTTGGAGCGAGGAAGCCGCCATCGCGAAGCAGGCTATGATGACAGGAGCTGCAAGTGGCGGTTACAAAATTTATTGGATACTGCAATTTCTAGGGTGGTAACCGAACTTTACACAACTGAAGCATAGCCATTTTGCATTCAGTTTTTGCCACCGCCACGACAGCCTTAGTGCTCGGAACTTGTCACCATCCGTGGCATTATGGTTGCCTAAACAGACCGGGTAGAAGTTGGTTCCAGATGTCGCGGAAGAGTTGCCTTGCCCTGCAAAAAGTATAGCCGCTGCTGTATATTGTCGGCTTGGAAGCCTCTCCACTGTTGCTACTTTGGTAAATTACTTTGTCAGCTAATTTTCCAAATTGGCTTTGGATATGCGAACATGAGAGGACACAAATACCACCAGACATAAAAAGCTTGGCGCGCGACCGCTCAGGGTTAGTTCGGCTTGCTTAGGCTGCAGTGGTTTGGGTAAAGCAGGCACTGTCACCTCCAGCGTAGTCACCAATTCCACATCAACCTCAAAGTTCAGCTGCTCGAGAGTGATGTGGCAATTCTTCACCGTAATGGCCGGTTCCGAAAGCGCATCAGCACAGCTGGTAATGGCATTTGCGTCTTGAAGTAGGTTTTCTATTGCTGCCTTCGCGATTTGTTGGATTTGTCATAATAAGTCCTCTAAGCTTTTCCGCGCTCCGGCTCAAACCTGGCCTAGATTTGGCTGTACATAGTTGCCAATGGTCACTGTGGCTCGCCTCATTCAGTAAGGTATAAAACAGAGTAGTCGCCTTCTCTAGTCTGGCACTTTGCTCATTACACAAAACAAATTGTTTCACGAATCTTCACTAATCAACAAGTTATCCGTCAGAACCAGTTCGCTCAACCATGAGCCGTCTAGTTTCTGCCATCAGCGGACTGAGAGGAGACGCCGCAGCATTACCCACCGCGGTGGTGATGGATGCTAACAACACATCAAAGTACCGTCCGTGGTGGCTCATGCATGAAATTCGTGGAAATATTCGTGACGAACACTTTGATACTCTTAAATGGATCGGTAGGAAGTTCAAGCAATTCGATGTCGCCTTGCTCCCCATCGGGCGGCGCGCTGCCTCTCACGAAGTTCATATCATTCTAGCCTATAACAGACTTTGTTATCGGTTAAGTTTCACTTCACTAGCTATAAGTTCTGCTTCGTCTATAAGCTGCTGTTCGCTTAATTCAATAAGCAGCATTCGTGAGCGCGAACGACCGCTAAAGACCTACAACCAATACGAGAGCCAGGGAAAAGAACAACATCAAAAGGGACTTCGCTTTACTTAGCCGTATCATTGGCAAAAGCAGGCCCACGCCTGACGAATACTGCGACAAAAACAGAGACCCCAAAAGTTGCACTGTAACTGCCAAAGGCTGTCATTAATGTAACGCGTACAAAACGATCCCAACCTGATTAAAAACAACGGAACAAGCCCAGAGTTACTTTGCTAGTTACAGCATACTAATTAAATATACAAACAAACCTCAATTGTTTGCTTCCTGAAGTAGGCAACAACTAGCGCTGGGGTAGCGCTCTAACGAATTAATAACAAGGATTCGTCACCACTCGAGCCAACAATAATGCAGGTGAAACACGTGCAAGTGCTGTTGGATCACCAGAGTCATACTCGTTCTTGTTTAGAAATAACATACACCAATGCACGCTGCAAGCATTGATCTCCAGTTTAAGCAGAATTGCTTAGTGGCCTCAAAGTCAAATTCACTCAGTGAACTCAGGGTCCGGAGCCATAGATTAGTGACACAGTATGCATAAGCACAAACATGCACACGCAATGGACAGTGTGGTTACCCATCACTGCAAGGTCTCAGTGGCCACTGAGAGAAAAAATAAATAAATTGCTTTATTTCTAGGCTGGCTGCGTGCTTTGCCTTTAGGGGATCTGATCCGTTGTAACGTTACACCCAAGCTTTTGCAGGGGAATGAGATCAATGAGAGTAAAGTGGCCTTGTTTTAGTTGCGAATGCATAGGATTTGTAACGTGTACAGCTAAGGTATTGTAGGCGCTTACCTTTAACTTTACCTGGCTCTGTTAGGCGATACTTGTGCGCCTTGGTTATATTAGTGTCAAAACGTTGCACAGAGCCGTAGCTGTGCACGATCATTTGGAAGCAGGATCTAATTCAACACGAAGTTCACTTTAAATTCTTTGGAATATTTCAACACGCTCAGAAGTCACATTTGATGGTGTTTAATAAAAAGGAATAAGAGGGTTGGAAGTATGCGGAATAATCAACAGTAAAAAGAATCCCTAGAACTGCAAAAACATGTTAAACGCGCTTTTTGATGGACATACTAAGGCGGCGTACTTAACTATGACTATACAACCTCACAAAGAATATGACTAAAACTTTTGCGCTTACTTTACTGGCGCTAAACTTTAAACTAAACTTCAGAACAAAAGTAAAATCTTTTCTAAGACTAGAATATTACTAAAGCTTGTATAACAATAAGTTAATCGAAGCTGGTTATGTTAATTTGTAGGGAAATGCGATAAATGGGTAGTGGACAATTCTTCTACCGGCTGTGCCGGGCAACTTAATGTGAGGAGCGCAAACCAAACGTTAAAATCATAATCAGCGCGTTTGGAACCTGATAGAAAGGGTAAAATGGATGCTAAAATAAAAAATTGTGTAATGGTTGTTTTGACTGACGAATTTGTCGATCCGTACCTAAGGGACTCGCTGTGGTTCCTTGCCGTACCTGTCAGAGCTATGGGCGATACGTGCTTCACATTCGTCAAGGGGTCGGCAGCGATGGTTTTAAATGAGGATTGCGATAGCAATAACTCAACGGCAGCAACACAGCGGGTTGTGGACGAGGAGCAGTTATTCAAACCGCTAATAACGATTGTATGTAACAATTCAAGCGTTTAGTGAAGACTTCCCGGCATTTCAACGTCAATCCTGCACGTCATTTTTAGTGTACAATTCGAAACATGCAGGTCGATGCCGCCGAAACTGTTGTTTATGCTACAGAAAGGGATGGAATATTTGTACCTGAAGTATGTATGTGTTCATACCCACCGTAAACTTTATGAAGGCCGTGGGTGAGTACTTTCATTTATCGTGCTAAAACCGCCTAGTTAGTTAAAGAGACTGCAATTGTACCGCTGATGTCGTGTCCTTTTTTCGATGGTTCGTATAAGATAACGGATTACTCTGATGCGTAGCCACGATTTTCAAGTTGGAGAACCGTGGTTATACGTGCGTAATCGCAAGCTGTCACAGCAAGATGAGGAGCATGTTTTCGAACTCATGCAGTGTTTTAGTCTTACGCGTGAGATAAGAGATGTTACCTTCGTTATCATCCAGGTGCGCTTGGAACGTGCAGATGACAGGTTTGTACATAACCGTCACGCTAAAATGAAGCTTGGGAGCGAAGTCGTTCGAGAGAGGAGGGTACTGCAGAGTGAAGGTATATGCAACCAAGTGGACGAAGCAGGTAGCTCAGAGTATGTAGCTTATAAACCACGAAGCGTTATACCATTATCTACTTGCTTCTGCAATGTCGTCTTGGCAGACGACACATCAGCACAACCAAACTGATTATGTGCTATGGCATGCAACGCTAGTTGAAGAAACCGGCATGGCTGGTAGGATTTTCTATGCCCTCAGGCCTAACGAACGTGGACTCAGTTACCTTGATGCGGTGCAACGAACGACGAAGCATTTACTACAATTCCGTACCGGAAGACCTTGGTGCTAGATCACTGCTTCGCGCCAAGGAACGTTTTCAAAACATACATTCCAAATGCGCATGTGATCTTTTGCTGCTTCCATGTACAAGGAGATGGGCGAAAGCGCTGCGCTCATTTAGAAAGTTGCAACGCTATGGACCGCAGGAACGTTGCGACGAACAAAAGTACTTACTAAAATCCTTCCACTCATAAGTAATTACCTTGGTGTATATACAAAGCGAACCGCAGCACAACAAATTGATTGCTGCCATCGGTGTTCGAAATAAAGAAGCATTTATTTATGGTACCAGCCCGTGGCTCCCCTACACAGCAAACTGGGCAGGACACAATTTAAATGGCGTAAAATTTTTGGGCAAGTTCACCAGGAACAGCATGGTGGTAAATAATAGGCACCTTAAAGGCAGTTTGTCCGTAGGACAAGCCTCCTTCAATTGGTTAAGCAGGGTTTGCAACGGAATTATTAATTAGACCAGTCAATGGAAAGGCGCCTAGCGTAAACCCATATGAGTGAGCTCACTACTCTATCATGTTCAAGATGGTTAACCAAGGTTTTGCTTTCCTTACGGACATATCCCACTTAAGTGTTGCCGTAGCACATATCGGTAAAAAAGGTGATAAGCATGGGCGTTCCTTCCAAATGAAATGTGCAGGCGCCACAGTTTGCAACCGCATTCGTTACGCATTGGCATTTGCCGCGTGCTCATGCCATAGGGTCAAGTAGCGGCTCTCTACCACTTGACTCGAGTCCTAGCTAGATAACAACGGATTCCAACGAACCGACC
>OX104067.1:87790973-87820038 GCA_944474145.2 Dicrocoelium dendriticum
AGACAAAGTAAAGGTGGAGTGGTGTGTGGTAACAACGACTAGCGAACACAAGAGATTTCGGTATGAAAAATATTTGAATGCTAGAAATGACCAACATAAATGCGTATACAGCAAAAATGAGTAGTCAAAAAAAAGAATTTATAATCTCACTGACCTGGGTATTCTGATTCCTCAAATTTGATGATTTTAGAGTGGTTGTTTTGATTACCACCCGATGATATGGAATCGGATTGAGTCACCAAAGGAATATAATCCGCCGCATCGAAACGATTTGACAGAGTAAATTCATCAAGTGGCAATTGGGAGGGTGATGATGAAGCACCTCCCGAGGTCTTAACTTCCACATGATCCTTCAGAACTACTTCGTCCTATAGTGTAGTTTTAGAGCAACAAAGTAAACACGTACGACAGTGGTGAGTTCCTTATTGCACAAATCGGAATCTAAAGCTTTCTTTAGTGAGCACAAACAAGTATGTGGCAAAGGCAGCGGAATACTTTGCTAATCCTTTCAGCATGTTTGACTTTCCTTGCCTCCTTTCTGCGTCTCCTACTATCCGATATGGCTTTCCGAATCGTTTTGTCAGTGGTAAGACGAGCACGTTTCTGTTCGGAGAAGGTGCGTGCGACAGGTGCATCATTATCGTCCATTGTCAGTAGAGAACACCTGAAAGAATAAGTGTATATCGGCGAAAAAGATCAGTCAAAGAGCATAACGCGAAAGAAACTTATGAAAAGCACAGTCCCAGTAAACGAATCGCAACTTGGAAGTTGTACAATGACGAGTAGTATAACATTTTATCGAAGCACGTCTTGAATGAGTAATTCAAGCTCGTAGCCTCATCTACAAAACATTGGAACACTGAACCGTAGCATCTTTCCTTTTGATAGAACGCAAGATCGGTGACGGTGAGCTGTTTATTGTGACTGTAGTTTAGCTATTACAGCGAACACCGAAAATACAATAAGGGTTGTTGACTAAGAGACAAATCCTCAGTACGGTAACGGTGTGCAAAAGAATGATGGTCCGCAAAGGCACGATTGACAAGTACCCGTTATGCTCGACGGTGTGGACAGTCTCACATAGCCGTGATAAAAGAAACGAGAAGACGAGGCTAAGGATAAAAAGAAAACCGTGAGGCTTGAAGACGACGAATACAGCAGACTGAAGGATGAGAAGTCATGCAACAGGCGACAGCAATTGCAGGGGCTTAATTATTTTATATTAAATCCAATTTAATTCAGCCTAGTAAAATAATTATGGTCGGAGTGCCGATATAGTCTGATTCATTTAAGAGGACGGGCGCTGCCATGATAACAAGAATCAACATTTATCCAGACTAGATTGGATCTTGACGTAGTGCGACGATTTATGTGCCGCAGTGATACACCAAGTTACACCAAATGATATTTTCGGATCCCCTGAGAACTACCCCTACCCGGTTAGTAAATGGTTAGTCAGACGAACTTCGTCTCATAGCAGTTGGACCACAGAAGTGGGATGACGTCTGTCTAGTTAAAACCGGATCGTTGATATCTTATCACTGCCCTGTGATCGGGTTTTTGAGCGAAATGATTTGGCTGAGGACCATAATCGTTCACTTACTTAGATTTGAGTTATTTGACAGTATCCCATAAAGCTCACAATCATGACTATTTCGTTAAACTTTGAATATATTCTGCATCCCGTGGCGACGAGAATGGGGCTTAATGTGATACTTTGTTATCGAAATGATTATGAGTGACTCCGTTCTTTCATTTTCTATTGGAGTGGAAGTTCTACCAGGTGATCGACTGACAAACCTGGAGTATGCGGACGACATAGCTCTTCTTGGGTCCGACGTAGTGGCTATGCAAACACTGCTGGATAGACTGATGCGAAGCACCGCACGCTTCGGCATGTGCTTTGCACCTTCAAAGTGGAATACTGCTTCAGGACTGGACCGACAAACCTTCGGTTCTAGCTATCACCGAACAACCATTGCAAGTGGTGGATCGGTTCAATTACCTTGGCTGTGTTACTTCTGGTGGTCACATCACTGAAGAGGTTACTTCGCGGATCAGCAAAGCCCGTGTGGCTTTCTAGGGGCTCAACCATCCATGGAGACAGAGGGATGTCAGTTTGTCAGTGAAAGGTAGGGTGTATAACGCTGCGGTAAGGTCAGTCTTACTGTATGGATCAGAGACCTGGCCAGTTCGCGGCAAAGACATTAAACGCTTGGTTGTGTTTGACCACCGGTGCTTGCGGAGCATTGCTCACGTCTGGTGGGAACACCGGGTGAGCAATGATGAGGTCCCCTAGTTGGTTTTTGGCAAGAAACCTGGCGCCTCACTGGAGTGTTTGCTGAATCTTAATCGCCCACGGCTAGGCTATGTCCTAAGTGTTGTTTCCGTTGACAGTACGGATAACCGATGCAGCCACTCTGGTCATGATACAGCCACTTCCAAATCAGAAAGTACAAATGTGGTGGATGCATTCCCGAGCTCGACAAAATCCGGTTTGCTCTTCACGAATCTGGCTTTCACGAGTGTCAGTCAGTCTGTGGAGAATGACAGAGGCAAGCAATTTAGAGGCAATCGAAATCAGACTGATCCCTCTTTGATTGCCGCATTCTAAACGGGAGCCTCCCTTGAAAATTGGGACAATGACGGAGCGGTTCCAGTCTGTCGGGACAGTCTCCTGCTCCCAAAGTTTCACTAGCAACTCGTGTAGATCATCTATTAGAGCAAGTCCCCCGGATTTGAAGAGGGCTGGGGAATTCCATCTGCCCCTGCGGCCTTATGCAATTTCAACAGCCTGATCTCACGTTCGACTTCTGCGCGTGAGGGCGGGTCCACGGAGACGGCCCAGGGAGAAGGGCACTCAATGCCCAAAAAAGAAACCGATCACTCAGGTTGGTTAAGTTGCCTTGCAGTGTTCAGCCCAACGCTCCAAGCGTTTTGACAGGCTGTGGATCGGCTGCCCACCCTCGTCGCGTAGTCTCGCTAACACCAGGTCTCCTGCTGCCTGTTTCCCGTATCAGACGGAATAACTTACGATGATTGCCAACGGTAGCGGCTGTTTCCATCTCAGAGGCACGATGAGACCACCAGGTTTCGCGGTCTTTCTTCAGGCTAGCACGTAGTTTTGCCCCGAGAATTTTGCGAGCCTCATGGTATTCGCTTCCAGCCGGAATACGTCGGCGAGCATCCATAAGTTCCAGAGACTGTGTAGTGACCCAATGTCCTGTTTGGCAATTTGCTTTGCCAAATGTTCACAGATTTTATCTCTAATAAGCTTTTTCTGACATTTCAGAAATGCGCTAGTAAAACTAACAGGCAGGTAGTTATTAGGCGAAGATCCCTTCATCAGTATACACGTTAGCTAGAAATGGAAAACACCTCAGCTGTTGTGCCGCAAAGCGAGGATTTTGATTCCCTTTTAAGGATCTCAACCACTTCTTCATTCTAATATTGCGGTACTTTTCCCTCAAGAAAACCTTTTGTACAATTCAAGTACTGGAAGCTGGATAACATCGGTAATCGGCTTAATAATGGCTAATTGCACGTTATCAGGGTCAAGAGATTTGTATGGGTTTAGGTCCTTCAACACAGAGAGAACATTCAATGCCGTCAAAGCGATTTCCCCCGTTTCGCACTTGCTTACGCATTGAGACTCCAAAAGGATTGATTATCCGCCAATCACTCGATGAACGTTTTGGAAATCACACAGGAACTTCCGCGCCTTATCCAGGTGTTACGTAACCTGAAGTTCATCTTCGGTAGTTAAATTGCCGACGGATTCCATGAAGGAGGACCTCGACTGCACGTAGCTGTAATAGTGCTTCGGATTCATCTTTACACTATGTACCAGCCTAAGCTCATAGTGGTATTTGGCCTGTCTCTGTAATTTGACGACCAGATTTAGACATTTTTGGTGGCTTAACCACCTACGGAATTTATAAGACTCATGGAACCTTTTCCATAGTGTCTCGACGCGCTAATGCGCTATCAATTCTTCGGTGCCAGCGAGGCTTGATCAAGTGGCGCATTCTGCGTAGGGGAGCAAACTACTCTAGCAACTGTGTGAGACCGCTTCTAAGCACATGCCACCTCTGTTCCAGAGTTGCCTTCTCCTAACCGGGAACCCAAGTAATGTGTACAGCTCTATACCTCAAAAGCGTGGTATTAATCCGGTTTAGATCTCGCGCCAAACGGGGTTTAGCTGATAGGTTGGGAAACAAAGTGATCGTTCTTACCTATGGCAACCTCCACGGTAATAGCAGATAGCCGACCATGTTTAGTGATCACAACATTTAGGGAAGAAGAAAGGTTTCCGTCGCGTCTTCTAGTTGGAAAATTAACGCGTTGCACAGAGGCGTATTCGTGCATCCACTGAAATAAGTCTTGCAAGAACCTGCCCTATTAAGTGCATGCTCCCAGTCGCCAACTATCACAAAGTTTGCTGCTTAATGCGCAGCTCATTTTAGCAGCATACTAAGCACTTTGTCCTCTCGCATTGAGAATGGGCTGCGGTAAAGCCAGACAGTTAATCCAACTTTACCCTCCACTCTCAGTAAACATAGAGACTTGAACACCTGGAGTGTACATGGTGAACGGAGATTCCCAATGAGTAAGATCGTATAGGCAAAAGCAACCCACCTCCATTATGACCTCCGAAAGGGTCTTTTTGTACCCCGAGAATTCGGTTAGGAGACACTCATTAACTGAATCATTTGGGGAAACCCAGGTCTCTGTAATCGCAATCACATCAACAGCTCTGCAACTCAGTGTCAGTTCCCCCACTCGTTCCTTAAGCTACAAGCGTTTCTATACCGTAAATTCAGTAAAGCCTGCCGCAGCTGTTCTCTTAAAGTCTTCTTCGAGCGTAGAACCCGAGAGGACAGCCCATTTTCTGCCGCACTTTCGATAGTTAGCTGAATTTTTACTTGGGTCCGAGGAGATAGTGCAGCGATTGTACGTCGCTGCAGAGTAAGTTGGCATTTACGTCACGGAATATGGCTGATCTGGTGACTCGGATCTTAACCTGTTTTTTCATTCTCCGGCGTGCAATCTTAACCACATAAACCATAAGTCCCTCAGTTGCACATGACTGGGGAGACCTCATACTTCTTGGAACGTCATCGAAGAGTACTTCCTTAAGCCAAGTATCTGGACTAATCACAGATGCTGGGGATTTCATTTCCCTTGCCCCAAAAATGGAAGCAGCAGTTGTGCTCCATCGCCCAAATACAGCCTGAATTTCAGTCAGAAGGGAATATGAGATCATGTTCTTCATCGATATATCACAGGTATCCTTCTGAGTAGCACCCTAAAGATTAACAACAATCAACAACAGCAGTACACCAGCCATTTGAACTGATGCCTCGCTGCCATACAACCATGATAAATAAAGAATAATAAGAGGGAAAGAAGGGGGATTTACCTGAAAACCTTAACGCCCTTGTATAGACAACAAACCGTCATAACCAGCTGGCTATCGTGCAAAGATAAGGCGGCATCGGCGAGACAGCTTCCTTGCGGCTTTCACTACCATGCGCCATAATCAGCCATTACCCCTCTGATACCTCAACACCAAATACACCTTAAACAGGCAATCCGATTAAGAGACGCCAGCAGACGCGCCATTGGTGTCGGTTGCGAGCCATGTCCTGTAAAGTCTCGAACCAAGCACAAGGTGAGTCACGTGGACTCCAGCCCCGAAGGCAAGACGGACCAACGGCAGCCAGTTTGGTCGTCAATAACTTCATTTTACGCTGCCAAATCAACTTCTGTCCACCTCGAGCTTTGCACCACCCTAAACCTGTCAGACTAAACAGGTGTCATCCGACACCAGCAATGCTTCGCCGACAACAATGATCAAAGGCTTGAAGGCCCCTCAGGTCTTCAGACCGAAGGGGCCAAGTCTCACTACCACAGAGCAGAACGGCCCACACTGTGGCCTTGTATACACGGTATTTCATACGAAGGGAAACTCCCTTCTGTCGCCAAAGATGCCGCACGTTCAAGAAGGCAGCTCTGGCCATTACAATGCGTGAACTGACGTCAGTTTCTATGCGCACATCGTTGCTGATGCAGCTGCCAAGATAAGTGAAATGATCAACCACCTCGAGTTCCTCGTTAGCAAGCGTCAAGGGGTCATCAAGTGGCTGGTGGTCCTGCAGCAACTCTTTGCATTTTGAAAGTGCGAAGTGCATAACAAATAATGAGACCACTCTAGACAGGCTATTCAGGGTTGATTGTGCCGCCGAACAATGATCGAAAAGCAAGACGATATCGTCCGCATGATCAAGATCAACTAACCTTTCACCAGGCAGCACTTCAACGCCTACATCGTGAGATTACCCAAGGAAACCCACCACGATAGAATCCATGACGGAATTGAACAAAAATGGGGAAATCGGACAACCCTGTCGAACGCCACTTGTGGTCGGAAAGCTATACGATAGGCCAACGTAGACCCTGACGCGGCATAAAGATCAAGCGGTGCTGTAACCATGTTCAGCGGTGAAGTGAGATAGGGGCAGTTAACAACATCCGTCTGGGGAGGGTGAGCTCCACGAGATCCATATGACATATTGCTTGTTTCCTGGTCTGCAATATGTTTTGATGTCTCTACTCACTGATACAAAAGATCCGATTTTGGCTTCGTTAAATGACAATAATGAAGCGATTTTGGCTCTTGATGCGAGTGTATCACGAGCCATCTGAAATCGACTTGTTTAATTAGCCAGTAAGCCCACTCGGTTGAGGTCACGATATATCGGTTACTTAAACTTCACCAAAATCGGTCTTATGGTGCAAAATGTTCTTCTAACAGTCATTGCAATGGATCCTTTTGATGCCAACGAGGCGATATATAAACAATACGGAGTATTTCGTGAACACGCCTAGCCTTGGCCATTTCGCAGGTTCTTCCCGGTTGTAAATAAGCATGTTCCTCTGCCTGCCCATAGCAATCTCAGTATTATGTAAATACTGCTCGCAGTATGTGTAACCAATCAACTTTCGCTCGCAGCATGTCAGTGATAGATTTCTGTTCTCGAATCAGCGTCAATGACATGTTAAACCGCAGCAGGTGAATTTCGTCATAAACAGTTTGTTCACCAGTGGCATGACGAGACTGAAACAAAGTTATCCACACAGCAAATCCAAGCAGCGATCTACCACACACACATAATGGAAACATATCCACTTTAATTTAGGGTGAAGTGAATACGGATCAATTGACTCATCATCCAGTTGCGAACATGAATTGTGACACCATGAAAGGCACTTACCGGAATCAGAATCCGTATATTAGGAGAATGTCATCATCATAAACAGAGCAAACGCAAAAGTGACCTATGTAAAGTCAAGTTTAGGCTAGTTTGGTAACAAACGGATATAAAACCACGGTAAAAGCATTATGTTAGGTGTCTTGATCCTACAGAGCTGCTAGTGCAGTCGTAACATACCCACGCAACAATAGGATCATCATCATCATTATACACATCAGCTAGAGGTGGGAAAAACACCTCCGCTATTGTGCCGCAATACATGAAGGAAATACATACATACATACAATACACAAAGGAGAAGTAGATACAACAGTTGCATGCCAGCTGAGCTACCAGCAACGGATAGGCATCGTTCCGGTAAGCTTCCAGCTAGCTACTAGGACGCAACAATAGGAAGCTGAACATGACATCCGCATCGGAACACAAGTCTGCAAAATATTTGTCAATGCTTTGAAACATTACCGACTCTGAAAGAACAATATGCCTGAGCAAAACGTTCCAGAAATGTATTAGATGCCCCATAAAACAATGAATATGAGCAGCATGGTCTAACGTGGAATTTTCAGTTTGTAAGTATGCCAACGGGTGGTCGGTCTATTCATAATGCAGGACATATACCTCAGATAAGGGGTGTTCCAGATGAAGGATTCTGGAAGTTGTAATGGGGTCAATTCTCAGTCTCCTGTATACCAGTGTGCGAAGTCGCAATCTATGGAGGGTCCGTTAGTGGGATAAGCCACAAAGAGTAAGAATTAAGTTAGTGGCCGTCGCAGAGGATCATCATCATCATTAAACACGTCAGCTAGGGGCGGGAAACACATCAGCTACTGTGCCGCAATACATAAATCAAAAAGGAAAATAAATACAAAAGTTGCATGCCAGCTCAACTATCAGCAACGGATAGGCATCGTTCCGGTAAGCTACCAGCCGGCTACTACGCAAAAAATATTGTTTTACGCTAAGAAAGATTGCAAAAGCCAGAGTTGCCTACTTGAACCTGCGTCATCTTTGGCGACAGAAGGGAGTTTCTCTCCGTCTGAAAGGCCGTGTATACAAGGCCACAGTGAGGGCCGTTCTGCTCTATGGTAGTGAAACTTGGCCCCTTCGGTCTGAAGATCTGAGGCGCCTTCAAGTCTTTGATCATCGTTGTTTGCGAAGCATATCTGGTGTCGGATGGCACCAGCGTGTCCGCAACGACGATGTGCGTAGGCGAGTACTAGGTAGTGATAATCATGCTAGCTCCCTAGAACAACATATAGCACTGAATAAGTTGCGTTGGCTCGGGCACGTGCTACGCATGCCTGGTCACCGCTTACCTAGGAGGGCCTTGTTCAGTCTACCAGGTGTAGGATGGCGCAAGGCTCGAGGTGGACAGAAGTTGACTTGGCAACGGGAAATGAAGACACTGACGACCAAATTGGGTGCCGTTGGCCCGTCTCGCCTTCCGGGTTGGAGTCCACGTGACTCACATTGTGCTTGGCTCGAGACTTTACAGGACATGGCTCGCAACCGACACCAGTGGCACGTCTGCTGCCGTCTCCTAATCGGATTGTCTGTTTAAAGTGTGTTTGGCGCTGAGTTATCTGCGGGGTAATGGCTGATTATGACGCGTGGCAGTGAAAGCCGCAAGGAAGCTGTCTCGCCGATGCCGCCTTATCTTTGCACGATAGCCAGCTGTTTGTTACGGTATGTTGTCTACACAAGGTGTAGGCGCCTTGACCCTGAATGTTTGCTTAAGGCATTAGGGTTTTCAGGTAAGTCCCTCTTCTCTCCCACATCTTATTCTTTATTTCGTAGGTCCTCGTAGTTGTATGTCAGCGAAGCATCAGTTCAAGTGGCTGATGTAATGCTGTTGATGATGATGATGAAGAAATGAGATCGTAGGTGGAGGGGGAGGCTAAAAGGCATGGGGAGGGACAAAGAAACTCACAGCACGAACGCCACTGAGGTCGGCTCCTTACCATGTCAGCAAGTGTATCCAGCCAAACGTGTTCACCGTCTTTCGGACCCCAACCAGGGAGCCGTGAAGCTCCAACCGAGGCCAGCACAGAAGTGAGGGCCTTCATTCCTCTTGACCAAGTCATCGCTTGGCCACCTCTCCTCTTCTTCCATCCACATCACCGGTGAGCAAACAACGCACATCGTGAAAGTCGACGGGCTGGCATGCGCAACACGTGGCCCAGTCATCGGAGCCTGGTGCGTGAAATGACGGTGCTGAGCGGTTCAGTTCCGTTTTCTGTACCGTAAACAAGGCGTCGAACACGCTCGTTACTCACGCGATGTTCCCACCAGATGTGAGCCAAACTAGGAAGGCACTCACGGTCGAACTTAACTAGCCTCTTCATGTCCACCGATCTTAGGGGCCAGGTTTCGCAACCGTGCAGTAAGGTCGAACGTACCGCTGCATTGTACACTCTACCCTTCAGGGCGAGAGTAATGTCGCGCCGTCGCCATAGGTGGCGAAGGTTAGTAAAAGCACTTCGAGCTTTTGCTATACGGTTCGTGATCTCGTCTTCCATCCCAAGGACGCTGATACAACTTCCCAGTTAGTTAAATTTCCGAACGACTTCTAGCTGATCCCCACCAAAGGTCAGCGCAGGAGACGATCCCTGCCAATCTTGGATGAACGCTTCGCATTTCGATGGTGCAAAGCAGAGCCCGAAGCGGCTGACAGCCAGTGCTTATCTGTCGAGCCCTGCTTGGCACGTCTGAGAGCTGTTACAGATGAGGGCAATGTCGTCTGCATACTCCAAGTCAAGAAGTCGTTCTCCTGGGAGTAACTCCACACCTTCCAAGTCATGTCCTGTAAATGCAATCTCCATGACTTCGTCAATAGCGAAGTTGAAGAGGCAAGGTGACAGCGGGCATCCTTGTCTCACACCGCTGGAGATATTAAAGGGCGACGACAGCTTGCCGCAAGCCCTCAATCTGCCCGTGCTACGCGCGTATAATGCTCGGATAATATTTACATATTTCTCGTGCACACCTTTCCTGAGTAGACAGTCCCAAAGGGCACATCGATCAACCGAATCGAAGGCACCTTTGATGTCGGGGAACACGACTACGGTGGGCCGCCAATATGTGTGACGGTGCTCCAACAACTGACGCAAGGTGAAGATGTGGTCGATGCAGCCACGACGCCGACGAAACCCGGCTTGCTCCTCACGATTCTGGCTTTCACGAGCGCCAGTCAGTCTGTGAAGGATTATGGAGGCAAGTAATTTGGAGGCGACTGATTCCTCTATAGCTGCCGCATTGTGAACGCGAGCCTCCTTTGAAGATGGGAACAATAACAGAACAGCTCCAGTCGGTTTGGACAGTCTCGTGCTCCCACAGTTTCACTAGTAATTCATGTAAAGCATCAACAAGAGCAGAGCCTCCGAATTTGAAGAGGGCTGGAGGAATATCATCTGGTCCCGCGGCTTTGTTCAACTTCAACAGTCCGATCTCACCGACTTCCGAGCGAGAGGGTGGATCCAAAGGGACAGCCCACGGAGCAGGGCGATCACTGGCCGGCGAAGGATCGAACAATTCTAGCCGATTGAATTGGTTTTCAAAATGCCTAGCCCAACGCTCCAAGCGTTTTGACAAATTGTGGATAGACTGTCCACTCTCGGCACGTATAGTTTCACTAACAACAGGTCTCCTGCTGCCCGTTTCCCGTATCAGACGGAATAACTTACCATGGTTGCCACGGGCAGTGGCTACTTCCATCTCTGACGCACGGTGAGACCACCAAGATTCGAGGTCTCTCTTCAGGCTAACACGAAGTCTTGCCCGGACCTGTTTGCGAGTTTCATTGTGTTCGCTTCCAGCCGGGATATGCCGACAAGCATCGATAAGTTCTAGAGACTGCGAAGAGACCCAATACCCATGTTGGTTATTGCACATACCACATGAGGATTTGTCTGCTGCTAGTAAGGTCTGGTGAACATGCGACCAGTGAGCTTCAACTGCACCCAGTGAGCGCTTACTCAACTCGCATGTCAGCGTACTTCGATACGCATTCAGAACAGCTGGCTTTGTCAGTTGGCTGGTGTCCATGCGCTCACACCGTAGTCGTGGGAGTCAGCCAAAACGCATACGCATGTCAGCAGATACAAGTGCATGATCGGTGCCCACACATGTGCTCGAAATCGAGTGAACGTTCTGGACGCAGCCTCTCCATCGGTAACATATCGCAATGTGACCAATTTGCGTCCAAAGCTGGTGGGCGTCAAGTCACCCTCCGGCGGGTGCTGTGTCGGAAGTTAGTGCTCGCAAGAAATAAGCGAGCATCTTCACATAAATGAAGTAACCGCTCACCGTTATCATTACGGGAGCCAACACCGTGCTGACCATCATCATCAACAATAGCAGTACATCAGCCATTTGAACTGATGCTTCGCTGACATACAACTACGAGGACCTATGAAATAAAGCATAAGAAGAGGGAGAGAAGGGGGACTTACCTGAAAACCTTAATGCCCTGAGCAAACATTCAGCGTCAAGGCGCCTACACCTTGTGTAGACAACATACCGTCACAAACAGCTGGCTATCGTGCAAAGATAAGGCGGCATCGGCGAGACAGCTTCCTTGCGGCTTTCACTGCCACACGTCATAATCAGCCATTACCCCGCAGATAACTCAGCGCCAAACACACTTTAAACAGACAATCCGATTAGGAGACGGCAGCAGACGTGCCACTGGTGTCGGTTGCGAGCAATGTCCTGTAAAGTCTCGAGCCAAGCACAATGTGAGTCACGTGGATTCCAGCCCGGAAGGCGAGACGGACCAACGGCACCCAGTTTGGTCGTCAGTGTCTTCATTTCCCGCTGCAAAATCAACTTCTGTCCACCTCGAGCCTTGGGCCATCCTACACCTGGTAAAATGAACAAGGCCCTCCTAGGTAAGCGGTGACCAGGCATGCGTAGCACGAGCCCGAGCCAACGCAACTTATTCAGTGCCATCTGTTGTTCTAGGAAGCTAGCATGATTATCATTACCTAGTACTCGCCTACGCACATCGTCGTTGCGGACACGCTGGTGCCATCCGACACCAGATATGCTTCGCAAACAACGATGATCAAAGACTTGAAGGCCCCTCAGATCTTCAGACCGAAGGGGCCAAGTCTCACTATCATAGAGCAGAACGGCCCTCACTGTGGCCTTGTATACACGGCCTTTCAGACGGAGGGAAACTCCCTTCTGTCGCCAAAGATGACGCAGGTTCAAGAAAGCAGCTCTGGTCGTTGCAATGCGTGAGCTCACGTCAGTTTCTATGCGCCCATCATTGTTGATGCAGCTGCCAAGATAAGTGAAGTGATCAACCACCTCGAGTTCCTCGTTAGCAAGCGTTAAGGGGTCATCAAGTGGCTGGTGGCCCTGCAGCAACACTTTGCACTTTGAAGGTGCGAAGTGCATACCAAATAATAGGACCACTCTGGACAGGTTATTCAGGGTTGATTGAGCTGCCCCAACATCGTCGAAAAGCAAGACGATATCGTCCGCACAATCTAGATCAACTAACCTTTCACCAGGCAGCACTTCAACGCCTACATCGTGAGATTCCGCAAGCGAACACTCCATGATCGAACCCACGACGAAATTGAATAAAAACGGGGAAATCGGACAACCCTGACGAACGCCACTTGTGGTCGAAAAGCTATCCGATAGGACACCATAGACCCTGACGTGGCCTGTAGTGTTCGAGTATAGAGCACGAAGGATGTTCACATATTTCGTGGGAACACCTTTTCGCGCAAGTATTTCGAACAGAATCGATCGATCGACTGAATCAAACGCACTCTTAAAATCGAGGTACACAGCTATTGTCGGTATGCGTGGCGCTGCTCTAGCACCTGCCGCAAAGTGAATATGTGGTCTATACAGCCACGTCCTGGACGGAAACCAGCCTGCTCTTCCCTAATCCGAGATTCCCGTTCTGCAGTGAGGCGACGAAAGAGAATCGAGGCCAGTAGTTTTGTCACAATTGGCGTTAGGCTAATACCCCTGTGGTTAGAACAGTCTGTGCGACTGCCCTTTTTGTATATTGCTACTATAATCGATTCGCTCCAATTAGCCGGCGCACTCTTCGTTCCGGATACGTTCGAATAAGGTCAGTGACCTGCAGAGGACCTCACCTCCATCCTTAAATAGTGCAGGCAGGAGGGAATCCGGGCCAGCCGCACGAAAACGATTGAGGGCTGTGATCGCGTTTCGGACCTCGGCCTCCGACGGAGACTCTACACTAACCGTCCATGGCACGTCCTGCATCACCACAGTAGGAAGAGGTCCGGGAGCAGTAGGCCAGCTGAACTGATCTTCAAAGTGTTCAGCCCAACGAGCCATACGGCGCTCCTTATTGTGTATCAGCGCACCCGCGCTGTCTCTGATTGTCTCACTGACGCCTGGTTTTCTGGGACCACTGGTGCGGATTAGCTGGAAGAGCTTCCGGTAATTGCCTACTGCTCCTGCCTCCTCCATTTCTTGAGCCCGACTGGTCCACCAGGCTTCCTTGTCAGCACGGAGGCTCTGCTTTAGTTCACGCCTAATAGCCCCTCTGGTCACATTGTGCTCAGAACCAGCCGGGAGGTGTCTTCTAGATTCCAACAGGTTCACGGACCTCTCGGATATCCAGTGACTCGTGCGGTGACGATTGATAGTGTCACAAGCAGATGCTCCTGCGTCATGCATGGCGGCCGAGATCCTACTCTACTGAATTTCAGTGTCATTAAGACAAGACAGCGAAAGTTCAGTATGCAGTGCGTCTTGATAGGCTTGCCTGACCGAGGGCTGGGACAATTTCTCAGTTACCAATCGGGGGAGACGCTTGGTGCGCCTCCCGGTAAAGTTCATGGAGAAACGACAGTGCACTAAGGCATGATCAGAGTCGACACAGGTACTCCAGTACGAGCAGCAATCCATGATGGAACCGCGCCACCTGTAACCTATGGCTATGTGGTCAATTTGGGTCCATCGCTGGTCAGCTACAGGAGGACGCCAAGTGGCACTTCGGCGCCCACTGTGTCTAAAAGCAGTGCCACTAAGAAACAACTGGTGCTCCGCACACAGTTGCAGCAGACGCTCACCGCTGTCAATCCGTTCGGAGTTAAGTCCATACTTACCACCCAGCTGAGCTTCTGAAGAGCTCAGACGCACTACTTGTGCGTTCATATCCCCTGCAAGTATTATAATATCTGAACTAGTAGCACTGCGTAATAGCGCATTCAGTTCGTGATAGAATGTGTCCTTGACTGCATTAGAATTGCAGTCGGTGGGAGCATAAACGGAAATCACGAACAAACAGCGTTTTGTATTACTTCGTGAATCAACCTTAGCTGATGTCGTCAAACGAGCTGCACATAAACGGCCGTTCACCGGAATCCAATCAACCAACGATGACTCAGCCTTGGAGCTGAGAACGATACCTACACCAGCTTGACCCGTGAGTGCCGCATCGGCGTCTCCGGATGCGTGCAACCAATAACGAGAGGATAAGCCGGGTGCAGTTAATTCAATAACCCCGTTAGGGTCATTGATCCTAGTTTCGGACACACAACACATCAATACCCAGTGTGTCCAAGGTGCGTGCGAGTGTAGCCTGCTGACCTGTTTGTCTTAGAGTTAGGACGTTGAATGTCGCCATGGAAACAGGACAGCGTGGCCTTGTAAGGGACTTTTGCCGATAGGCGTCCGATAGGTGCTGTGGGATGGTGGCTGCAGATGGTTCTACTCCAGTGGCATTTCGGTTGCTGTCAATTAAGCTGGGAATTATGGAAGGAAGTTTAGTAATGGGGGTCGGGATGGGAGTAAGAGAAAAAGGTGGAAAAGAAAAGAGGCGCCAGCAGCAGCATGTTTTCGCTTATCCGCCCTGCTGTATGCCGCAGATAAGGCGACTCTTGATAATCTGCGCGACGGCCGATGCAGGATGAAGTTTATGTTTGAAGAAAATGTCATGGTTGTATGTGAGCTGGGATACTGCCAGCGCGCCCAGACCTAGACAGGAGGACGATTAGGGTCCTCACCCAAAGACTTTGGGTCAAAGGCCTGTCCGCAAGACGGCGGGGTGGCAGTGATTTATTTTTACAGATATGGACGCCATCCCATTTCAAACCTCCAACCTGGAGGACCGAGAGACTGAGTTTGTCTGACCTCTCACTATTGACCAACCTGGTAGGCGTAGCTCTCAAGATGCTCGGAGGCATCACCCAGTATAGCTCAATGGGTCAATGAGGTACGCAAACCGTCGCACCACGTTAAGGTCCAGTCTCGTTGCGACGGCCGCCCAAATGCATTTCATCAGTGGACAACTTTCCAACTTTAGCGTTCAGATCCCCAGCCAGCACGATTGTCCGTGCTTCTTCTGGGGTGAAGGAGCTGGGTCAGTTGACGGTAAAAGTCGTTCTTTACCGAATCATTGCTACAGTTTGTGGGTGCGTAGGCAGCGATGATGAATAGACACCTATTAGTCACACGCGACTTCGAAGCTTTGAACGAGCCAGCCAATCGGACCGCACACATCCGGCAACTGACTGGAATCCAATCAACCAGAGCAGCTTCAGCCCGGGGACTCAGGGCAATGCCAACACCAGCTTGGCCGGTGCTCGAAGCTGCATCGTCACCGGATAGGCGCAATGAGAAAACACTGCTTGCGTCACCTGAAGGGGATCGCAGAATGAGCACAGAGCTCGAGTCTTGCACGCGGGTCTCCGATAAGCAGCAGATGTCGATCGAGAGGGTCTCCAATGTTCGGGCAAGTGCTGCCTGTTGACCGATCTGTAGTAATGTGCGTACATTGAGGCATGCCAATCTGAAGGAGGATCGAGGGCTCCAAATGCAAGCCGATGAACTGGAATGGACCGCTTGATTGGACATGGGCTTGTCGACAGGAGAGGAATGACGCTCCGCGTTCACATGTATGTTGAAATTAGAAAATAAATGCCTAGCAAAGCATGCTGGGGGAGGGCCAAGAATAGGGGGTTGAAAACTGGGGGGGGGGGTACAAGTGAAGTTGGAACGGGACGGTAAGAGTGAAAAAGCGTAAGATGGGGAATAAGAAGGCGGGAAGGCTTGAGCAGTAGCATCCAAACCCCTATCCACCCTGCTCGATGCAGCAGATAGGGCACCGTTGATTATCCTCTGCGGTGGCCAGAGCATCAAGAAATCGTTTGAGGAAAGATTCACTGTATTGCGTGGACAGGATACTGTCAGGTTGCTCAGGCTTAGACAGGAGAACGATTAGGGTTCTCAACCAAAGCCTTTGGTTCAAAAATCTGACCGCAAGGCAGCGGGTTTGGCGTTGGGCTACAAAAAGTCCGTTTTAAGGAATAAGGAATGAGCTCAGCGTCATTGGAAGGAGACGGCGAAATTTCGGTATGCAGTGCGACCTGAAAGTCTTGCCTAACCGAGAGCTGAGACAATTTCTCAGTTACCAATCGGAGGAGACGCTTGGTGCGCCTCCCGGTAAAGTTCATGGAGAAACGACAGCGCACCAAGGCATGATCAGAGTCGACACAGGTACTCCAGTACGAGCAGCAATCCATGATGGAACCACGCCACCTGTAACTTATGGCAATGTGATCAATTTGGGTCCATCGCTGGTCAGCTACAGGAGGACGCCAAGTGGCACTTCGGCGCCCACTGTGTCTAAAAGCAGTGGCACTAAGAAACAACTGGTGCTCCGCACACAGTTGCAGCAGACGCTCACCGCTGTCAGTCCGTTCGGAGTTAAGCCCACATTTACCACCTAGCTGAGCTTCTGAAGAGCTCAGACGCACTACTTGTGCGTTCATATCCCCTGCAAGTACTATAATATCTGAACTAGTAGCACTGCGTAATAGCGCATTCAGTTCGTGATAGAATGTGTCCTTGACTGCATTAGAATTGCAGTCGGTGGGAGCATAAACGGAAATCGCGAACAAACAGCGTTTTGTATTACTTCGTGAATCAACCTTAGCTGATGTCGTCAAACGGGCTGCACATAAACGGCCGTTCACCGGAATCCAATCAACCAACGATGACTCAGCCTTGGAGCTGAGAACGATACCTACACCAGCTTGACCCGTGAGTGCCGCATCGGCGTCTCCGGATGCGTGCAACCAATAACGAGAGGATAAGCCGGGTGCAGTTAATTCAATAACCCCGTTAGGGTCATTGATCCTAGTTTCGCACACACAACACTTCAATACCCCGTGTGTCCAAGGTGCGTGCGAGTGTAGCCTGCTGACCTGTTTGTCTTAGAGTTAGGACGTTGAATGTCGCCATGGAAACAGGACAGCTTGGCCTTATAAGGGACTTTTGCCGATAGGCGTCCGATAGGTGCTGTGGGATGGTGGCTGCAGATGGTTCTACTCCAGTGGCATTTCGGTTGCTGTCAATTAAGCTGGGAATTATGGAAGGAAGTTTAGTAATGGGGGTCGGGATGGGAGTAAGAGAAAAAGGTGGAAAAGAAAGGAGGCGCCAGCAGCAGCATGTTTTCGCTTATCCGCCCTGCTGTATGCCGCAGATAAGGCGACTCTTGATAATCTGCGCGACGGCCGATGCAGGATGAAGTTTATGTTTGAAGAAAATGTCATGGTTGTATGTGGACTAGGATACTGCCAGGGCGCCCAGACCTAGACAGGAAGACGATTAGGGTCCTCACCCAAAGGCATTGGCTCAAAGGCCTGTCCGCAAGGCAGCGGGGACGTGGCAGAAATGGACGCCATCCCATTTCAAACCTCCAACCTGGAGGACCAGGGGACTGGGTTTGTCTGACCTCTCACCATTGACCAACCTGGTAGGAGTAGCTCTCAAGGTACCCGGAGGCACCACCTAGTATAGCTCAATGAGTCAAGGAGGTATACAAACCATCGCATCACGTTAAGGCCCAAAAACTGCAGCCCTGATTCGGTGAAAGATGATTTCCATCACGAACTTAACGACATTCTTCGTTACAGAAGAAGAACGGACACTGTGGTGCGTGTGTCAGCTGTACGCGGTAACGGCGCTTCGTGGCCGTTCGAGCACCACCAATCGGACGAAGGCTGAGGGCATGCGACGCCCACCCCTACGCGGATTCGAACCCGCGCCGCAAGATTATGGGACAAGCTCGTTACCTCTATTTGATCTGAAAGCCCAAGTCGGTAAAGTGTCCTCTGATGAGCTTCATCTGGGCGGCAAATAAGGTGTAGACTCGCGTAATGAGAACGGTGAAGATGCTCGTCTCTTTCTCGCGACCACTAACTTTTGACATATCACCCGAAGAAGAGTGAGTAAGCGCCCACCAGCCTCGGATCAGCCATGGACGCAAATCGATCAAATCGTGATTAGTTACCGCGCATGCCAGCCCACAGACTTCCGCGACGTGCGTTGTTTGCTCGCCGGGGATGTGGATGGAAGAAGAGGAGGGGTGGCCAAGCGATGACTTGGTCCAGAGGAATGAAGGCCCTCACTTCTGAGCCGGCCTCGGTTGGAACGTCTCGGCTCCCTGGTTGGGGTCCGAAAGACGATGAACACGTGTGGTTGGACACACTTGCTGATATGGCTAGGAGCCGACCTCAGGGGCGTTCGTGCTGTGAGTTTCTTTGTCCCACCCCATCCCTCTTAGCCTCCCCCTCCACTCACGATCTCATTATTTGATTTTATATAATTTTGCATAGCAATTTTTTTTGATGCACAGTAGCCGGCTGGTAGCTTACCGGAACGATGCCCATCCGTTACCGGTAGCTCAGCCGGCTTGCACCAGTTGCATTTTTTTTCTTTTTTCTGTGAATTGCGGCACAGTAGCTGAGGTGTTCCCCACCTCCAGTTAACGTGATTTGAAAAAAGTTACCGCTGGAGAGGCTGTGTCCAAAACTGTCGCTCGATTTGGAGCACCAGCGTAGACTCCGATCACGCTCTTGTGTGTGCTGACCTTCGGGTGCGTTTCAGCGGACGTCCGCAACGTCGCTCTTATTGCATTGACACTAACCAACTGAAGAAGCCAGGCGTTCTGAATGCGGATCAAAGTACGCTGGCATCCGGGCAGAGTAAGCGCCCACTGAACACCGTCGAAGATCATTGGTCGCATATTTGCCAAAGGTTAGTATCAGTAGGCATGTCTTCACATGGCAAATCAAATTGCCAACCTAGACATTGGGTCTCTACGCAATCTCTGGAACTTATGGATGCTGATCAACGTACTTCGGCTGGAAGCGAATACAACGGGACTCGCAAAAATCTCAGGGCAAGACTGCATGCTAGCCTGAAGAGATACTTCGAAGTATGGTGGTTTCATCGTGCATCGGAAATGGAAACAGCTGCTGTCCTTGGTAATCATCGCAAGTGATTCCGTCTGATACGAGAAACAGGCAGCAGGAGACCTGGTAATAGTGAGACAATATGCGAGGAGAGTGGGTAGGTAAGAGCCGACCTCAGTGGCGTTTGTGTTGTTTCTTTGCCCTTCCCGCTTAGCCTACCCCTTCAACCACAATCTCATTTCTTGGCGTGTTATAAATTTTGCACAATACCAGCTGGTAGCTTTCCGGAACGATGCCCATCCGTTACTGGTGGCTCAGCTGGCCTGCCTCGGTTGCAGGTTTTTATTCTTACGTATTGCGGCGCAATAGCTGGTGTTTTCCACCTCTATCTAACATGTATAATGATGACGTTCGCGAATGCTTATTCATTTCGCCTGCGAAGAGCCGAGACTTATTCGCAGTTACCGTTGCAAGGAAGGCGTTCACCGATCCGCAGTCTGGAGACGGGCCCAGTGGAGGACAGCTCCGCCGAACCAACCAATGGTCAGTTCACTTCCGGGCGTTGTCCGCATAGGCCGCCAACACTATGATGCGTGAACATTAGACCCTCGCATGCCGGACTTTATATACGGCAATGACTCGCCGCGTATCCTACGAGGAGAACTGGGAAACGAGCTGATGTAGTTTTTTCAGCTAAAACTTGGCAGTTCGACTCGAGGTCACAGCTGGAAGCTGTTTAAACCGAGGAGGTTCAAAGTCCGCGCAGATGTTTCTCTCTCTACTCGAGTACTTAATGACTGGAACTGACTGCCGGACCCGATTGTCAATGCGCAGTCAGAAGCGAGTTTCAAACGTTTGCTAGACATCTTCCTACTGAGTACTCCAGGATCCTGCAGGACTGATACTACATCCTGAGCTATGCCACAGCTACTACACCTGCAATCCTTGGAAGATCGGGAAGTGAAGGAGCTGACACGGGACCTCCATTCTGCTCTCTACCACTCAGTGAAAGGCATCATCAGTACGCCGGTACGCAGTATCGACGCTTCGTTGCCGCGTAACCATCACCAGTTGCAGGTGGACTAAGAATACTGCAAGGGTCGCCCGGTCCCTACGCAGGCTCGGACCTGAGCCCTCAGATTACAAGTCAGGCTTGTGATCCTTAAGGCCTAGGGTCTTCCGCACCGGAATACTGTATATCCATCGACGTTCATTTCGGGATCAGTAATATTAGCGTGGAGCCATGTTTCAGTCAGACAAAACATATCTGGGCAATTTTGTTCCACCCAAAAATGTACCTCATCAAGTTTACTGGTGAGACTACGCCACAATGAGCTTGGCGACGAGCTTGGGCCGTACGCCATTAGTAGCACCAGCTTGTGCAGTACTCGGAAATTTACGATCTGCATGTTGCTCTTACCTTGTTGGATTCGCTGAGCAAGTTAAGTGGTGGTATTTTCGCACGCAGGTGAATTTTCGGACCTTTTAGATGCCAAAGTCGAGAGAAGACACAAAGCAGTGATGTCGTTTTCAAGGACAATTCACCATGGACGAGAGATGTTTGTAGCCCGTTTTCCCAATAGTAGTATAAGCAACAATCTATTGAATAGACATAGAGGCAAACAAAACCATGGAAGGAGACCGGTTTAATCACAGCAGCATCATCATGGTGCATTAGCTGGTGAGCAAAACACTTCAGCTATAGTGCTGCAATAAAAGAAAAACAGCATTTTTTGCACACGCGAGTTTTGTCTTCAAGTGTTAAGTATTAAGCATCTGAATATAAACAACCCACCCAGCACAGCGCCACGAAAAATCGCGTAAATTCGTGGCGGAATCGTGGTGTAGTGACCTGGAGATTGGAATGTAGAGAGCAGAAGGAAAAATCCTGTCAGATCCATCGCCTCCCGTTCATCACAGGGATCAAGGTGGACATTACATGTCGGTACCAATGGAACCGCAGCATTGACATAAGAAGCAACAAGATCCGAATTTACTCAACAGGTCTTTGAAACATTCCTCCGACTGCGCAGCAACGACACACAGGTACATTGTTCCACTCGTTCACTACTCTGGTAGACAGAGTGACGTCACAACAGACCCGAAGTCTCCTTTGTTTAAATAATTTCCAATGGTGACCCCGAGTCGAACCGAAAGAATTGAGTGGAAAGAAATGCTGCAGTTCAGCTCCAAGTTCACCTATAACGACAGGTCGTGTCAAAATCAAATCCCCGCGATCTCGACGATAGGCTAGAGAGAATAAGTTCGGGCGCTGAAAACGATGTGAGTAAGACAGGTTTCGTAACTCCAGAATGGATTCAGATCCTCTCTGCAGAACTTTTTCAATCAAGTTGCCTTCAAAGTTGGAAAGAGAATAAACAGCGGGCAGTCCATACTCATGAATCGGACGTAAATGAGAATTGAACACGAGCCTGAAGATCTCCGGAGTCGAACGGGAGAAGGATCGTCGTATGACGAAAAACAACTTGTTGGCAGAAGCAACATTCCTCCTCATCATCATCATCATCAACAACAGCAGTACATCAGCCATTTGAACTGATGCTTCGTTGCCATACAACTACGAGGACCTATGAAATAAAGCATAAGAAGAGGGAGAGAAGGGGGACTTACCTGAAAACCTTAATGCCCTGAGCAAACATTCAGGGTCAAGGCGCCTACACCTTGTGTAGACAACATACCGTCACAAACAGCTGGCTATCGTGCAAAGATAAGGCGGCATCGGCGAGACAGCTTCCTTGCGGCTTTCACTGCCACGCGTCATAATCAGCCATTACCCCGCAGATAACTCAGCACCAAACACACTTTAAACAGGCCATCCGATTAGGAGACGGCAGCAGACGCGCCACTGGTGTCGGTTGCGAGCCATGTCCTGCAAAGTCTCGAGCCAAGCACAATGTGAGTCACGTGGATTCCAGCCCGGAAGGCGAGACGGACCAACGGCACCCAGTTTGGTCGTCAGTGTCTTCATTTCCCGTTGCCAAGTCAACTTCTGTCCACCTCGAGCCTTGGGCCACCCTACACCTGGTAAAATGAACAAGGCCCTCCTAGGTAAGCGGTGACCGGCCATACGTAGCACGTGCCCGGGCCAACGCAACTTATTCAGTGCTATCTGTTGTTCTAGGGAGCTAGCATGATTATCATTACCTAGTACTCGCCTACGCACATCATCGTTGCGGACACGCTGGTGCCATCCGACACCAGATATGCTTCGCAAACAACGATGATCAAAGACTTGAAGGCCCCTCAGATCTTCAGACCGAAGGGGCCAAGTCTCACTATCATAGAGCAGAACGGCCCTCACTGTGGCCTTGTATACACGGCCTTTCAGACGGAGGGAAACTCCCTTCTGTCGCCAAAGATGACGCAGGTTCAAGAAAGCAGCTCTGGTCGTTGCAATGCGTGAGCTCACGTCAGTTTCTATGCGCCCATCATTGCTGATGCAGCTGCCAAGATAAGTGAAGTGATCAACCACCTCGAGTTCCTCGTTAGCAAGCGTCAAGGGGTCATCAAGTGGCTGGTGGTCCTGCAGCAACACTTTGCACTTTGAAGGTGCGAAGTGCATACCAAATAATAGGACCACTCTGGACAGGTTATTCAGGGTTGATTGAGCTGCCCCAACATCGTCGAAAAGCAAGACGATATCGTCCGCACAATCTAGATCAACTAACCTTTCACCAGGCAGCACTTCAACGCCTACATCGTGAGATTCCGCAAGGGAACACTCCATGATAGAATCCACGACGAAATTGAATAAAAACGGGGAAATCGGACAACCCTGACGAACGCCACTTGTGGTCGAAAAGCTATCCGATAGGACACCATAGACCCTGACGTGGCCTGTAGTGTTCGAGTATAGAGCACGAAGGATGTTCACATATTTCGTGGGAACACCTTTTCGCGCAAGTATTTCGAACAGAATCGATCGATCGACTGAATCAAACGCACTCTTAAAATCGAGGTACACAGCTATTGTCGGTATGCGTGGCGCTGCTCTAGCACCTGCCGCAAAGTGAATATGTGGTCTATACAGCCACGTCCTGGACGGAAACCAGCCTGCTCTTCCCTAATCCGAGATTCCCGTTCTGCAGTGAGGCGACGAAAGAGAATCGAGGCCAGTAGTTTTGTCACAATTGGCGTTAGGCTAATACCCCTGTGGTTAGAACAGTCTGTGCGACTGCCCTTTTTGTATATTGCTACTATAATCGATTCGCTCCAATTAGCCGGCGCACTCTTCGTTCCAGATACGTTCGAATAGGGAGGTCAGTGACCTGCAGAGGACCTCACCTCCATCCTTAAATAGTGCAGGCAGGAGGGAATCCGGGCCAGCCGCACGAAAACGATTGAGGGCTGTGATCGCGTTTCGGACCTCGGCCTCCGACGGAGACTCTACACTAACCGTCCATGGCACGTCCTGCATCACCTCAGTAAAAAGAGGTCCTGACGTAGGGGGCCAGCTGAACTGATCTTCAAAGTGTTCAGCCCAACGAGCCATACGGCGCTCCTTATTGTGTATCAGTGCACCCGCGCTGTCTCTGATTGTCTCACTGACGCCTGGTTTTCTGGGACCAGTGGTGCGGATTAGCTGGAAGAGCTTCCGGTAATTGCCTACTGCTCCTGCCTCCTCCATTTCTTGAGCCCGACTGGTCCACCAGGCTTCCTTGTCAGCACGAAGGCTCTGCTTTAGTTCACGCCTAATAGCCCCTCTGGTCACACTGTGTTCAAAGCCAGCCAGGAGGTGTCTTCTAGATTCCAACAGGTTCACGGACCTCTCGGATATCCAGTGACTCGTGCGGTGACGATTGATAGTGCCACAAGCAGATGCTCCTGCGTCGTGCATGGCGGCCGAGATCCTACTCCACTGAAGCTCAGCGTCATTAGGACAAGACAGCGGAAGTTCAGTATGCAGTGCGTCTTGATAGGCTTGCCTGACCGAGAGCTGAGACAATTTCTCCGTTGCCAATCGGGGGAGACGCTTGGTGCGCCTCCCGGTAAAGTTCATGGAGAAACGACAACGTACCAAGGCATGATCAGAGTCGACACAGGTACTCCAGTACGAGCGGCAATCCATGATGGAACCACGCCATCTGTAACTTATGGCAATGTGATCAATTTGGGTCCATCGCTGGTCAGCTACAGGAGGACGCCAAGTGGCACTTCGGCGCCCACTGTGTCTAAAAGCGGTGCCACTAAGAAACAACTGGTGCTCCGCACACAGTTGCAACAGACGCTCACCGCTGTCAGTCCGTTCGGAGTTAAGCCCACATTTACCACCTAGCTGAGCTTCTGAAGAGCTCAGACGCACTACTTGTGCGTTCATATCCCCTGCAAGTACTATAATATCTGAACTAGTAGCACTGCGTAATAGCGCATTCAGTTCGTGATAGAATGTGTCCTTGACAGCATTTGAACTGCAGTCGGTGGGAGCATAAGCGGAAATCACGAACAAACAGCGTTTTGTATTACTTCGTGAATCAACCTTAGCTGATGTCGTCAAACGAGCTGCACATAAACGGCTGTTCACCGGAATCCAATCAACCAACGATGGCTCAGCTTTGGAACTTAGAATGATACCTACACCAGCTTGACCCGTGAGTGCCGCATCGGCGTCTCCGGATGCGTGCAACCAATAACGAGAGGATAAGCCGGGTGCAGTTAATTCAATAACCCCGTTAGGGTCATTGATCCTAGTTTCGGACACACAACATACATCAATACCCAGTGTGTCCAAGGTGCGTGCGAGTGCAGCCTGTTGACCTGTTTGTCTTAGAGTGCGAACATTGAATGTCGCCATGGAAACGGGATAACGTGGCCTTATAAGGGACTTTTGCCGATAGGCGTCCGATAGGTGCTGTGGGATGGTGGCTGCAGATGGTTCTACTCCAGTGGCATTTCGGTTGCTGTCAATTAAGCTGGGAATTATGGAAGGAAGTTTAGTAATGGGGGTCGGGATGGGAGTAAGAGAAAAAGGTGGAAAAGAAAGGAGGCGCCAGCAGCAGCATGTTTTCGCTTATCCGCCCTGCTGTATGCAGCAGATAAGGCGACCCTTGATAATCTGCGCGACGGCCGATGCAGGATGAAGTTTATGTTTGAAGGAAATGTCATGGTTGTATGTGGGCTGAGATACTGCCAGGGCGCCCAGACCTAGACAGGAGGACGATTAGGGTCCTCATCCAAAGCCTTTGGCTCAAAAGCCTGTCCGCAAGGCAGCGGGGAGGTGGCAATGATTTAGTTTTACAGAAATGGACGCCATCCCATTTCAAACTCCCAACCTGGAGGACCAGGAGACTGAGTTTGTCTGACCTCTCACTATTGACCAACCTGGTAGGAGTAGCTCTCAAGGTGCCCGGAGGCATCACCCAGTATAGCTTAATGGGTCAATGAGGTACGCAAACCGTCGCACCACGTTAAGGTTTAGTCTCGTGGCGACGGGCAACTTTTCTTAAGGTATCTTCAGTTGATTTGAGGTCTAGGGTCACAACGACGCCAAGGTCCCTCTCACGATTAGAATTTGGCAGGAAAAGCCCACCAATATGATAAATCCCAAATGGTTCGGGGGCACCGATTGGAAGAACGGAACATTTATCTTGATTTATGGGTAATCGACACCTGATCGACCAGCGAATCGAGCCTTGTTTGTCTCCAATTGTCTCCAGAGTGAAGCTATAAGGTGTGGGTGATACCTAGAACAACTGCTGAATGACAACAGGGAGTTCACTTCCACCAACCACACAGTGCGTGGGAGGAGTAGCACCTGCAATGCGGAGGACAGAACCTTTCGGCTGATTTATAGGCATCAACCACAAGGTTGACCAATCCCAGAGCATAACCAAAGCACTCTGAATTGCCTCAGAGCCCCCAGGGATATCCACAATATTCCAGAGCTTGAGGTCATCAGCAAACAATAGCGACGGTACTTCAAACTCCTGGGGTAGGTCATTGACATAAATTGGGAAAACCAACGGCCCTAGAACCGAGCCCTGCGGAACACCACTAAAAACAGCTTGTCCAAGCGAAACGCTACGCCCCACACGTACACAATGTTTTCTCCCCTCTAGGAAAGCAGAGACCAAATTAAGGGCGGTTCCAGATATCACATACGATCTCAACTTCAATGAGAGTCGTTGATGTGGGAAAGTATCAAAGGCTTTCGAGAAGTCAATGAAAACCACGTCGATAGCGTGATCGTTGTCTACTGCCTCAGCCCAGCTTTCACAAGCTACAAGTAAATTTATCAGATATGAAAATCTCTTACGAAATCCGTGCTGTGCCGCACTGAGGGAGAAAGTAAGAATTGCCTTGGAAATTCCCTATTTTAGCGAGTAATCGATTATTAACGATTATCGCATCGATTTCGAACGTTCCTGAATGTTCTTCACGTGAATTGCTGAAGACTCAGTACGAGTCCGTTTTCGGCACCTTCGCACGCCCTAATTTTACCCCCATCGCTGCCAGACATCCCGTGCAGTTTACATCAGAGAAAGTCCTGGAGAAATTAAAAAAAATTAAGGACAGACAAATCGCCGGGTTTGGACGGGATCCCTCCCATTTTTCTACGTGAGTGCGCTACGGTACTGGCCGAGCCGCTTGCCTCACTGTACAGCCGCTCCTACACCACTGCCGAATACCCGAATGCTTGGAAGCAAGGGGTCATAACGCCGATATACAAGGGTGGTGACAGGACAAACCCCTCTAATTATCGCCCGATAGCACTGCTTCCCACTGCCTCCAAAGTAATGGAGAGTATCATAGACGATTTCTTGCGCTGCCATTTAGAAAGTCTGTCCTTAATAGCCCCGGAACAGCACGGGTTCCGCAGGGCTCACTCGTGCACCACGAATCTTCTCGCAGCCCTTGATTCCTGGACTGCAGAGACAGACAATCATACTCCAACTGACGTGGTTTACGTGGATTTCTTAAAAGCATTCGACCGGGTCAATCACGCACTGCTGTTGAGTAAACTGCCGAGTTTGGGGATCGACCAGCAAACAATCTGCTGGCTAAGTACATACCTGTCTGGCCGCACCTACCGAGTTCGTGTAAACGGCGCACTCTCCAGCGCTCTGGCTGCAACGACCGGGATGCCCCAGGGATCCATCTTCGGGCCCCTGCTGTTCAATTTGTTCATCAACGACCTCCCATCCTGTATCAGCAGCTTTATGCGGACGACGCTAAGATATGGCGACCTATCCGCAGGCCAAGTGATCAGGCACTTCTCCAGACAGATATCGATGCTGCTTATTCTTGGGCCTCGAAAAATTCGCTCCCGTTTAACATCGACAAGTGCAGAGTCATGCACATTGGGCAAGGTGTGGCTAATCCGTACAATATCGGCGGTGTGCATCTTAAAGCCACATCCCAGGAACGCGACCTGGGGACCATATTATCCGCCGATCTGAGCCCGAGCGCCAATGTAGCTACACTGGCGCGAAAGGCTAGCGTTCGCCTGGCCCTCCTTGGACGTGCACTAGGGTCTTTCCCTAGAGACATTTGTCCGTCTCTATAGCACTTTAGTAAGTCCGCTGCTGGAGTACAACATACTTGTCCAGCCGCAGTACCTGAAGAAGGACGAGGCCATGCTGGAAACTGTACAGCGCAGAGCCACTAAGTGAGTGGACGGACTATCCCACCTCTCGTATGAGGAGCGTTTGGCGGCCCTTAACCTCTTCCCGTTGAAATATCGCAGACTTCGTGGCGACCTTATCTTAGCTTATTTCGTCCTGACTAATAACAGGCACCCAAACGCAGGATTGCTGGTCCGCGCCCGTACAGATCATCTTCGAGGGCACTCACTCAAACTGATGACTCGTAGCAGTCGCCTTCTGTGCCGAAGAAACAGTTTCAGTGTGCGTATTGCCTTTGCTTCGAACGCCCACCCTGAAGTTGTTGTCTCAGCGCGCAATACGGAGGCCTTCAAACAGCGCCCAGACGCTTGGCTCTTACCTCGCTGGTCATCCACGTTGCTAAGATCTGGCCATTTGCCAAGCTAAAACGCGGCGCTTCTATCATTTTGCTTCCATCCAACTTTGCCGAATTTGCCTACACCACTCTCTTGTTCCAGGTATCCACGTTCCCACAGTCAACTCGCTGAATCCTTGTGCTGAACACCACTACTGCGTCGAGACCCACAACATCTGGTACCTACCGAAGAGATCAGAACCTTGCCGTAAGATCCCGAGGCAGAACCACCGAAAAGTTACGCTTACACGTTCTGCGCAAACCCGTGAAAATCCACCTGACATCTCGGGAAAAGATATGGGGAACCACTAACCTTGGCAGCTGACCTTCCAATTCTAGAAGTCGAAGGAGAGGCGATCAAAAGTCGAAGTGCCGGGGGCTCTGGTTCGCTTACCGGTACAAGAAGCTGGACGCTCGTTAGGCGGAAGCCTGTATCGTCCACGGATTTTGACCTGACCTGACCTATAAATACAGCCATGGTCCGCAGTTGTTCACGGGTTTCACGGGTTTGCGCAGAACGAGTAAGCGTAGCTTTTCGGTGGTTCTGCCTCGGGATCTTACGGCAAGGTCCTGATCTCGTCGGTAGGTAACAGATGTCGTGGGTCTCGACGC
>OX104067.1:87820538-87994888 GCA_944474145.2 Dicrocoelium dendriticum
CACTTTCTCTAGCTCAGAAAGTCTATTTAGAACTAGCTACATTCGCGACTAAAATGCTGAGAGCTCAAAATTGGGTTTATCCCCGGATTTGAGATTAAACTTAACATTCTGGGTAGCTGGGCTTTGACTAATTAAGGACAGGGTCACATTTGCCTTTACTGTGAAAGAGTTATCCCAGGTGTTGGATTGCGCCTTGGGCTTAGAGACCAGTTTTGGTGGGGGCTTGCTTTCAGCGTGGCACAGATTGGTTGTGGTTGGAGCGGTGGCGCTCGCCACGGCAGCATACGTCACGGGCTCATTTTTCGGTCGACACATTATCTTACTTGACGGTAATGACTCGGCCGACGTAGCAGAAGGAGTGGGGGTTCGATTTGGTTTGGGTGTAGAAGGCCCAGATGCAGGTTGAGAAATGTATAATGGGGTGACTCGTCTTCTGGATTGTACATGGCCAGAGTGACAGGGCTACATATACTGAGAGAACGATGGTTAGTCAGAAGGGTTTTTAATTCGCTATTACTCGACAAGAGATACCATGTGAGCTCACGACCTCAGAGGTGGTGCGTTGACGGCGTTCATACAGGGCGTCATCGATGGTGCGGCACGAAGTATGCAGCCACTGTTCACACAGAGCGCACTGCACAGCTTTGGAGCGAGAAGTGACGCGTTTGCTACGAATAGGTATCCTGTGCCAGCTAACAAGCTGACACCGGAAGGTTGCCGAATACCCGAGTTAAAAGATATGGAGCACCACTAACCTTGGTAGTTGACCTTCCAATTCTAGAAGTCGAAGGTCAGTAAAGACCCATAACTACAGCCAAGGTTCTCAGTCGTTGTACAGTGTTCCTTGACGGCAGTTAATACGTTATTTTGGCAAGGTCATTGGCGTTTTGTATTTTTCTTTCGGTTGGGTTAGTATTTTTGTGGAGCAGTGGGTTGTCATTTTTAGATTTGCGTCTGGTGAGAAAAGTATAGCAATTGACGACGGAGAAAATTGGAAATTTGATGAACTTTTCTGCTGAACAATTTCAAAGCTGTTTTTTCAACAGCAAGCTCAAATGAAGGCACAAATGAAAATGATTAAAAAATCTGACACAATGCTTGAGTTTGCAGACAATAGGCGGAGCGTTGCGGGACACGCAGGCAAGTTCTGTTGATCTTCTCACGAACGCCATCACTGAATTCAATTACGATGCGGATTCTGGATGCACCTTCTAAGCGTGGTTCAAGCGCTTGGAAGACATGTTCCAGACGTACTTCATTCGTCAAGACGACTCCTGGAAGGTGCGATTGCTACTCCGCAAGCTCGGAATAAGTGAACATTCAAGGTTCATGGACCACCTCTTGCCCAAACAGCCGAAGGACCTGACGTTTGATGAAGTAGTGTCGCAGCTGAAGGAAATTTTTGGTGAGTCGGTATCGGTTTAGTATTCGCATTCACTGCCTGAAAATTGTCAAACAAGAATCTGACGACTTTGGGGCCTCAGCAGACATGATTAACCGTGACTGTGCAATTATCAAACTACGCTCTTTAACGGACGATCAGTTTAAGTGTCTCATTTTTGTCAGCGCTCTACAATAACCTAGTGATGCTGAGATCCGAACGCGGCTTTTAGCTAAGCTGGAGCAGGATCCCATCTGACCCTGAAGACCCTCGAAAGCGAATGCAAACGGCTGCTCACTTTAAAACACGACACTGCCATGGTCGAACGAAATGGTCTCGCACCACCAGATACCGTGCAACTTGTGAAAAAATCCAGGACCGCCAACGCAAGCAAAGCCTTCAAGAGGCCTACGAACAAACCGCTCACAGCATGCTGGTCATGCGGCGAATGGCATTTCGCCCGCATTTGTCCCTTCAAACGTCATATTTGTCAAACGTGCCATAAGCGTGGGCATAAAGAGGAATGCTGCATTCAGGTCCGGTCGAAGAAAATGCAGAAGTCTTGCCGAAAGTGGAATTCTAGAAAGGATGGCGCCGAGGCTCTGTCCATAGTTGCCGCATTCTAAAGCGAGTGTAAACCGAGACGACGATTTAGCAGTGTGTTGATCAATGGGATCCCAACGAACTTGTAATTTCACTCGGCCTCGGACATCACCATTATTTCCAGGAGCACATGGAATCACATAAAGAGGCCGAAGACGGTCGAGGCTCGGATGGTTGCACATAACGCATCCGGCGGTGCGTTAAGCTTAGTGGGCGAACTCAATTGCAAGATTGCTTTCCAAGGTGCGGAAAAGTCAGGAACCCGCTACATTTCAAACCGGCCGAATTCGAATCTCCTTGGCCTTGACTGGATTGAAAAGTTTAATCTCCTCGATGTTCCCTTGAATCAGATCTGCAACCGAGTTCCAGCAAGTCCAGACCCATCATCAAAATTCGTCGAAGACATGACACGTACCCTGAAGCGCAAATTTGCCTCCGTCTTTCAGGATGGCTTGGGCCATTGTACTCCATTCAAAGCGACACTGAACTTGCGACCGGGTGCTAAACCAATGTTCAAGGCCAAATGACCGATACCATATGCAGCCATAGCAACCGCTGAGCAAGAGCTCGATCGACTGGAACGTGCCGCAGTCATCACAGCCGTCAACTACTCATCATGTGCCGCACATATTGTCGCAGTAAAGAAAGCAAATGGCAAGGTACGCGTTTGCGCTGAATTTTCTACGGTCCTCAACGTCGCAATCGACGACCACCAGTACCCATTACATGTACCGGAGGATATTTTGCAAAGTTGAATGGTGGTGAGTACTTTGCTAAGCTTGATCTTTCCGATGCTCATCTGCAAGTGGATGTTGACCATGTCTCGAGGGAGTTGTCGACGATCAACACTCATCATGGGCTATTCTAATACAACCGCTTGCCATTTGGTTTGAAAACGGCGCAAGCCGTCTTCCAACAGTTGATGGACACCATGCTATCGGGCGTTTCTGGAACGGCTGCATATCTGGATGACACGATAGTGACGGGCCGAAAACCAGAAGAACTGTTTAACCGGCTGGATGAAGTGCTTGGTTGCATACAGTAGTACGGTTTCCGGATAGGAAAAATGCACACTTTTCACGCCGATTATCAAGTACTTCGGTTTTATCTTCGGAAAGCACGGAGATCGACCAGATCTGGCAAATATAGAAGCTAGTGGAAAATGCCTACGCGGACAGATCTACAGTCCTTGCGTTCCTTTTGTGGGCTTACCAGTCACTACAGTGCATTCTTGCCTGAGATGCACCGTCTGCGTGCCCCGTTAAACAAGCTATTAGCCAAAGGCCAAACATGAAACCGGGCATCCGAATGCCAGCATGCCATCGAACGCGTCAATTCACTGCTATCCTCAAACTTGCTTTTGACTCACTTTGATCCCTTCTAAGAGATTGTCTTTGCAATAGATGCGTCAAGCCAGTTGATTAGCGCAGCAATATCACATACCTACGCCGATGGATCTCAAGTGGCCATCGCCTATGCCGCCAGAACACTTACGAATGCCGAGAAGAAGTATAGCCAGATTGAAAAAGAAGCATTGGCTATATTGTACGCGGTAAAGAAATTCCACAAAATTCTATGCGGCCGCCGCTTCAAGCTTCTGACAGATCACAATCTGGCTATCTGGCTATCTGGCTATCTTTGGTTACAAAAGGGCGTTCCGGCCTACACAGCCGACCGGCTACAACGTTGGGCTCTTACTTTAATGGGGTATGATTCCGAGATCCGGTACCAGTCAATAGTTTCTACTGACCAAGCGGATGCACTGTCATGCCTAATTGATGCCGGCCAGCATGAACATGAGAAAACAATCATTGCCTCGGTCGAGCCTGAACCTGACGTCAACCTCCTGGTAACTGCTGCATTGCACGGTCTACCAGTTACCACAGAAGCTGTACGAACCGAAACGTTTCGGGACCCACTACTCAAGAGGGTTACACGATTTCACCAAACAACTTGATCACGTTTATGTCCATCTGCCGAGTTGCAACAGTACTTCCAGAGGAGACACACGCTCTCTATTGTAAACGACTGTATACTATTTTCGGAAAGTGTGGTCATCCCCAAGGCACTTCGAAAGCGTCGTATTCGGTAGTTTCACGCCGGGCATCCTGGAATCCACCGGATAAAGGCGCTTGCCCGCCGTTATGTTTACTGGCCCCTCATGGACAAACAGCTAGCAGAAATAGCTAAACGCTGTCAAAGGTTTGCCAATGTCCTGAAAGCGCCACAAAAATCAGTACTCTATTCATTGCCAAGAGTTACTAAGCCATGGTGCAGCATCCGTGTCGACTTTGCGGGACCGATCAACGGCCGAAGTTTCCTCATTATATTCGATTCATACAGCAAGTGGCCTGAGGTATTTCTTATGAAGAACACAACCATCAATGCCACCATATCGAAACTGCGCCAAACCTTGGCTGGCTAACCGCACAACCTCCTCGCGGTGTCAGCTGGGTGGCTCGGCCTTAACCCACTCCAGCAAGTAGTTCGGAGGCAGTGTTCCAGGACGTGGTAGTTGCGCCTGGCAAGCGTTCTCCCTATAAAAAGCCACAGAGGTCTGCTTAACAACACTGTGGCGTGGCGGTCGTGACTCGCCACAAAATAAAGTCACTGCTCAGTGGATATCCGGGTAATTCTCTCCAACCCACGGACACCAATCTCCTACACGCATATTGATGACAATATCAAACATTGAAGATTGGAGCAGCACAACTACAAGCACAAAATACACAGTTACATTCATATACACACAAAATGACATACATACATACCCGCTACACAAACACAAATTGCTATGGCAAACATATCGGAATTTTGCACATTCTTGATCATGCGGCGTTATTTCAAAATGATAATGCCTGTAAAGGCGTGTCTCACCTTGTTGAGAATAAAAGATTTATTTATTTATTTATTTATTTAGCAGATTCCGCTGTCCTGAGATAATTGTCACCGACAATGGCTCACAATTTACTTCAGCAACGTTTACGGAGTTTTGCAATCAATGCACCGTACAGCACCTTGGCTCGCCGCCGTTTCACTCACAGTCGAATGGCCAAGCAGAAAGGTTTGTCGATCCGTTCAAGCGAGCCCTCTACGAATTAAAAAGGGAGGGACGTATAGGGGAGGTGGTTGACCGGTTCCTTTTCCTCTACCGATCAACACCGAATCCACAAGCGCCAGTCGGAGTCTCTCCAGCACAGGCCATGATGAACCGGAAGCTCCGCATGCCTTTTGACGCCATCCGACCGGGCTCGGGGTCCTCAATTGGTGAAAGAAACAGCAGGATGGAACAGGCTTTTAACCGTCGGCGTGGAGCAAGAAGCACTCTTTTACGCTTGGACAGTGGGTGCTAGTATGTGACTACCGGGAAGGCCATGCGAAATGGACGCCACGGACGGTCGAGCGCAAGTGCGGAAACGTCATGAATGGCGTGATGGTGAGCTCACATATCTGGCCACGGCATGCAAACCAGTAAGGGCCCACTCTTGCCAACCCGAACAAGCAAGGCCTACTGACCTCCCGTTCGATTTACTGGTGGAAAGCTTCAACCTGCCGAAGGTAGCAGTGGACGACTGCCCACAGGCGAGCAGAGACTCCAGAACAAGAACATCGGAACGAGGTTCTCGGGCGCTTCTGCAAAGGATGTGGACCGACAGACAGAGAACACCGTCCCGAAGGCTGCAAGTTAATCCTAGGCTTTCGTCTTATACCTCAGACAATACCTCAGGTGGGCGGTGTCCGGGAGAAAGTAAGAATTTCCTTGGAAATCCATTAGTTTCGCGAATAATCAAATATTAACCATTATCGCATCGATTTCGAACATTTCGGAATGAACTGCTGCACGTGATTAAAAGCCACCTGACCCCTCGGGAAAGATATGCGGAACCATTAACCTTGGTGGTTGACCTTCCAATTCTAGAAGTCGAAGCTCAGTAAAGACTTACAAATACAGCCAAGGTCGGCAGTCGTTGTACGGTATTCGTTGGCGAGGCTTAATACGTTATTTTTGCAAGGTCATTGGCGTTTTGCTTTTTACTTCGGTTGGGCTAGAAGTTTTGTGGAGCAGTGGGTGGTTATTTTTGGAGTTGCGTCTAGTGAGAAGATTATAGCTTAACTCGTGTAGATCATGTTCTAGAGCAAGTCCCCCGAATTTGAAAAGGGCTAGTGGAATTCTATCTGCCCCTGCAGCCTAATGCAACTTCAACAGCCTGATCTCACGTTCGACTTCTGCGCGTCAGGGCGGAACCGAGGACACGGCCCAAGGAGAAGGGTGCTCAATGCCCGAAGAAAAAGCGTTAACTCAGATTGTTTAAATTGCCTTGCAATGTGTTCAGCCCAACGCTCCACGCGTTTTGACAGGCTGTGGATCGGCTGCCCATTCACGTCGCGTATGGTCACGCTAACACCAGTTCTCTTGCTGCCTCTTTCCCGTATCAAGCGGAATAACCTACGATGATTACCAATGGCAGCGGCTGTTTCCATTTCAGAGGTACGATGAGACCACTAGGTTTCACGGTCCTTCTTTAGGCTAGCACGTAGATTTGCCCTGAGATTTTAGCGAACCTCGTTGTATTCGCTTCCATCCGGAATACATCGGCTAGCATCCATAGGTTCCAGAGGCTGTGTAGTGACCCAAAGCCCAGTTTGGCAATTTGCTTGTCCATATGAAGACATGGCTGCTAACAGCAACGCTTGACGAATTTGTGACCAGTGATCTTCAGCCGTGTTTAGTATGCGCTTACTCAGCTTACATGTCAGCGCACTTTGGTACACATTCAAAACATTTGGCTTCGCCAGCTGCCTGGTGTCAATCCGTTCACATCAAAGTTGCGGACGTCCATCGAAACGCACCAGGTGGTCGGCACAGAGAAGTGCGTGGTCAGAATCCACGCTCGTCCTACAAATCGAGCAACAGTTTTGGACACAGCCTCTCCAGCGGTAACTGATCGTGTATGATCAATTGCGCCCATGGCTGGCCCGAGACTGTTGGCCGCCAAGTCACACTTTTGCGGGTGCTGTGTCGAAAGTTAGTGCTTGCGATAAAAAGGCGAGCATCTTCACACAGCTGTAGCAATCGCACAACATTAACATTACGGGAGCCTACACCAGGTTGGCCGCCCAGATGAAGCTCATCAGGGGCAATTTACCGATTTGGGCGTTTAGATTGCCAGCCAACACCACAGTATCCGGGCTTCTTCTGTAACGAAGGAGCTCGTGAAGTTGTTGATAGTAATCAGCTTTTACCGAAGAAGTGCTACTGTTTGTGGGAGCGCGGGCCGCATTGACAAACAGGCACCGTTTGTCACCGCGCGACTTCGTTGCACAGAACGAAGTAACTAACTTAACGGCGCACATCCTACGGTTTACTGGGATCCAGTTGATCACGGCGGCTTCAGCCCGGGGACTCAAAACAATGCCGACGCCGGCTTGACCGGCATTTGAAGCTGCATCATCACCAGATAGGCGCAATGATAATGTGCCGCCAGTGGCGCATGCGAGGAGTCACAGGGTAAGCATGGAGCTCGAACCCTGCAGGCCGATTTCTAATAAACAGCAAGTATTGCTCAATAGGGTCTCTAGTGTGCGGGCAAGTGCTACCTGTTGGTTAATCTGCAGCAAAGTGCGCACGTTGAGGCATGCCAGTCTTAGCGAGACACGAGGACACCAAAGCGAAACGGATGAACTGACGTTGTCCGCTTGGTTGGACATGGACTTGTCAAATGGATTGGAGCGAGACCCTGCGATTGTGCGTGATTTGAAATTAGAAGACAAGCGACTATTGAAGTAAGCTGGGAGGAGGCCAAGGATTGGAGGATTGAAAATGGGGGGAATAAGTAAAGTTGGAGCGGGACGATAAGGATGAAGAAGCGCAAGAAAGGGTATAAGAAGATGGGAAGGCCTGAGCAGGAGCATCCATACCCCTATCCACCCTGCGCAAAGCAGCAGATAGGGCGCCAGTTATTATAATCTGCGACGGCCAGAGCATCAAGAAATTGTTGTAGGAAAGGTTCATTGCATTGCGTGGGCGGAATACTGTCAGGTTGCCCAGGCCTAGACAGGAGGACGATTAGGGTTCTCAAATAAAGCCTTGGGTTCAAAAACATTACCGCAAGGCAGCGAGTTTCGGCACTGGACTACAGAGTCTGTTTTATGAAATGAGGCGCAACCCTCATTCCAACCCCCAACCTGGAGAATCAGGAGACTGAGTTTGTCTGGCCTGTAACCATTGACCAATCTGGTATGAGTGGCTCTGAAGTTGCAGAAAAGCACCACCCAGCATAGCTTAATGGATCTCTGAGGCACGCAAACCATCGCACCACGGTAAGGTCCATCCTCATTGCGATGGCCAAACGGAAAGGGCTTAACTACATAAAAGAACTCAGTCTATAGATAAGAATGCTGGAGCTGGCCTCAGATAAAGCACGATCCCCGGAAGGCCGTCAGTTAATCGCACAGTCTGGTCAAAATACGAAACTGTCGGCACAATAAATCGACGCGATAGATCCGATGATCGATGGACGAGGCTGGCGGACCAGCGACGATCAACAGCACAACACGCGTAGTGTAGTGTAAATCTTCAAGTCAAGGACGCTTTTTGACCTGGTTTTCACCCGTGTTTTTCTTTCTCCTTATATTCGCAGTTCTCACGATGGTCAACTTCTCGAATGTAACTGATGCGTACCGTGCGAATGAGTGCGAAGAGACCGAATACGAACCGCCTCCTTAAACGATCCGCATTTTCCCGCCCCATTTTTTCCTTATTGGTTGTACTGCAGTTAACGCTTCAGGACTCAATACACACGCTTTCTGTTCCAACCGTACGCGTTCTGCCTCGTTCGCTTCGTCGTGTGATTGTCTTGCCAGTTGTCCATCTAGCTTGTGTGCTAATCGCCTGCTGATCAACTCTTCCAGCTACGTCGAACGCGCCGAACTCATTAAACACGTTGGTGTCAGAGGTGTTAACGCTATGAATCCTATTGACAAAGACGAGCCACCCCCACTCCTACCCTCCTTTGTTCACTATAAATTGTCACGTCGTGTTGCAAACAACCGCCCCGCATTGCGACAACCTACTGTCTTCAACCCTGGTGATGACTTTGATTTTTGGGAAGACCGGATGCGCAACTACCTGGTGGACGTTTCGCCGCGGGATCAAAAGCAATACATCATGAGCTTTTTTGGTGACCAAGCTACCCGGCAACTGTTGGCCTGCAGTTTATCATCGGACGCACCCCCGGAGGCCAGTTGGTCGTGCCCTCGAACGCTATGTTCCACAGAAACGTCCACCGCCACATACTGGCGGCCTTTTTACGCGAGGTGTCAGCTTCCTTCGGAGGAGGCTCGAGCATACCTCAGGGTCCTCCTAGAGTTGGCCGCCAAGTCCTTCCCCGATATGGCTCAACTTCAAGTAGAACGAGAGGTACTGCACCGTTTCCGTGTCGGCGTGAGCAACCATACACTACTATCAAAATTCAGTCGCAAACCGCTGCGATCGTTGGAAGAGGCAGTAGACATCGCAGTCAGCTATGAAGGTGCTGAACAATTACATTCAGACCTACGACGCACTTCCTTGGTCAAAGTCACCCCTTTGCCCAGTCAGTTCATACAGCACATTTCTGGCCTAGAAGTTACCAACGGAAGGACTTTTGCGACAGTCAGAACTGACTTTACTGTCGAAGTTTCGGTACCAGAGCCCAGCGATGCGGTCATAACCCGCCCCTGAAGCCACGAAAAAGCAACGGTGAGTCCCTTTTTATCTCCGTGTTACCGGTATGTTTATCTACGTACAAAGTCTCTATGTCCCCTTTTACAATGCCCAGTCTGATAGGCGGCCACCAAGCCCAGCTACTTAATGATACTGGTGTCACATGCTGTGTTCTACGAACAAACTTTTCGGTTGTGCACCTAAAGTAGCGCCAGGTTCACACACTACCCAGCTTCCCACAGCTAACGGTTCAAGGCTCCCACCCCTGACACCAGTGTGTTGAATGAGTTCGGCGCGCTCGACGTAGCTGGAAGAGTTGATCAGCAGGCGATTAGCACACAAGCGAGATGGACAACTGGCACGTCAATCACACGACGAAGCGAACAAGGAAGAACGCGTACGGTTGGAACAGGAAGCGTGTGTAGTATCCCTTCGATCCGGCGTTCTGAACTCTTCCTTGTCCAAGTAGTGCGACAAACTGCAATGCAAAATAAATACCTCGTAGACGGCTGTGCGCTCGAGCCGCCTAGTAAGAGACCGATGTAAAGAAAGCAGCTAAGGCAGCACGGAAGAGAAAACGAAACGAGCCGGATAAGAATATGAGGGTAATGATAACAGGAAGCAAAACCGATCGACCTCTTACCTGTTAACGTGTTACCGTGACGCCCGTGGACCGGCTACATGTGTGTATTGTGTCCAGAAGCGTAAACAGCGGTACAACCAATAAGGAAAACAAAAAGGGGCGGGAAAATGCGGATCGTTTAAGAAGACGGTTCGTATTCCGTCTGTAGCAGTCTGGAGATTCCCCGGTTTGCCAGTGTAAAATTCTTGCTAAAATTATTTCATTGTACACTTAGGCAACTGATGTGGTTTTTTGAACTGATTGCTGAGTACGAATGCTTGACCTGCTCATCGCTATTTTTGCTTGGCGCTCATTTCGGTTGCAATACGCGACTGCCCCGTGTGCTGTGCATGCTCCGTTCCCCTAGCTGAACGTCCACTGTGTTGGTCCTTTATAGATCGATAACAGAGAATCTTTTAGTGTACCAATAAAAGTTTCCTTGCAACTCGATCTGTCTTCTCGAATCACCCCAGGCTCTTGGTACAGGCGACCCTCTAAAAGTCGCTTTGCACACATTCGCACAGTTCGTATCAGTTACATTCGAAAAGTTGACGGTTGTGAGGTCTGTGAAAAAAAGAAAAAGGAAAACACGGATGAAATCCGGGTCAAAAAACGTCCTTGACTTGAAGGTTTACACTACCGGACCGAGACTCTCACATATTAGTTTCGCCGAGCGGTGGGTGTGGCTCGGTAGCTATGCTAAGCCAACTGGAGACATTTTCGTTAGGTGATGGCTTGTATATAGGAATGGTATGCACAAGTTAAGCCTACGTATTATTTGTATGGAACAAAGTGAATGCAGTTATCATAATTGGTTGTTGTGGTAGAACACAGAGGTATTGGGAATCACTTGGCGCCACATTTATAACTGGCATCATGTTCAAGTTCAATCGGGACTGGAACGATTGGACTATCCTGTGAGTGTTCCTTCTTCGGCGGGTCGTTTAACCAGGAGTTGGTGAACTTTGAAGTACTGATGGACCTAAAAAGACCGCGTCACACCATGTCCAAACCAATAAATGCCCACGTATCCTGCCCTAGCAGTCCCTGCTGGGCAGGTTACGTGAAGTAAGAAATAGAGAAAACTAAACTCCGAAGGCAAAAGAGAAGTGAAAAGAGTTAAGCACGTGGAATACCAAGATATTTGGGTCATTAAAATAAGAACTGAAAAGTGAAGATGAGTCGGCTAGGAAAAAGGCAAACTTTGCTGTTGCAACCCAAGAGCATCGAGCTGGCGCGCAAAACCCTTAACCGTAGGTTCCCTAACCACATGACCTGGAAGCAAATTCCAGCAATCTATAACTCGGCGCGACAGATGAGTTTTCATCCTGAGCGTATCAGACCGTGGTTTATGAAGTTTCAGCTGGTGACCGCGTTGATCAGGTAAAGTAGCGGGACTAAATAGCTCCGACAAGTCCGGGCCAATCTTATCCGTCAAAATACGATAAGTGTGAAGCAGGTCCCCTCTTATCCTTCTGTAGTGCATTGAGTACATTCCCAAACTGAGCAAGCGTTTTTGATACGTCTGCCCCGTAGACCCTGCACTAGCCGAGTGCCCACTCGTAACACTCACTCCAAGCCCATTTTGTCTCGGTTAAGATATGGTGGATATGGTGAATGATTGCAAAAGATTCTGTCTGTCGGTACGTTAATATTATCGAAAACGAAAGGAGTTTGAATCCCATGTAAAGAAATTCTAATTTGCAACTGCCACAGCTTCTTACAAACCTGCGGCTGTGAATCGGCAGCATTATGAACGACAAACGGGGAAGCATTTGCAACTGGAGTACCAGTACCACTACATGCAGTATCGCTGTGTTCCTGGCAGGCGTAGCAAAGTTTGTTGGAAACGGTAAGTTACTACTCCCACTGTATACTGAATGCTACACAGTTAAAGGCTGCTGGATTGCAAGGCGCATTTTTCCTTCAAGGTAAAGGGTGAATTTACCAAAGAAAGGGGGCATGGTTGTGCGATATTTGTTCTTCGTGTCATCGGGTTTGGAGATATTGCGGAACGATATTACGGCTGGCTTTTGGCGAAAGCAACTCACCAAGTGATTTAATGGGGAAATAGCTTGAGGCATTTTATGCTGGTGGATGTAACTGGTGTGACGTTTTTTCTATGTGTTGCTCTTGAACGAGACATACATTATCTACTGGCAGTCTGTGGAAGCGATGAAGATGCTACCCTGCGCGGAACCGCTGCCTACCCCGTTTGATGGATAAATGCATGGCCCAGGTGTGGTCGATAACCTCGGCTTATCCTAAGGCATCACTCCAGTGGCGGACATCACGAGATGCCGGTGTGGCAGGCAAATGCTTTGGATGGCGGTGGGTCTGGGAGCGGGTTGCAGACAGAGTAGCAAGACGCAGAGTAGCCGACGCAGGAATTTTGAGACATGCATTAGGTTTAAATGGGCTGGGAGAGTTGGTACATGCTTCCAAATCACAGGTGAATGGCAAAAGAAGGCGAATAAAAAGTAGGAATTTGTCCAGCAAATATACCAAACTACCGAACGATGTTCGTTGTAACCGTGCACCCGCCTGGTGTCCGGCACAGTTAAACGGACTCAGCGAACAGTCTAACGCCAGAAAGTAGCCTAAGATGGATGGGTGTGCCAATATAGCTAATCCGGTAAATCCAGTCAGATAACTCCCGATGCCCTTGCAGTAGACATGGATTATCGGCAAACAGGCCGGTTAACTAAGTGGTTGGACACGTGACGAATGCCGCCCAAAGAGCTTTGAAATTCAACCGAATGTCCATTTGGCTGCAGTAAACACTGCCGTGCGACTGAGACAAGGGACATCGGAGAACGATAGGCAACAGATTAGAATGAGGCAGAGAGGAGAAGAAAGTGTCCCAGTCTGTTGAAACGGTAGGTGGAGGCGGACCACAACGTGGGGGAACTGGCCCAGCAGTTGCGGTCTTTGTGTCATACAATTCGCCATTTATGTGGATAGTCACAAGTGACTACGGTTTCCATAGAGCAGCAGCGCCTCCGTGCGTGGAACATTATTGGGTGCATCATCATCATCCGCTATTGGACCGTTATCTATGTTCGTATCCAAAAAATATGGGATCGGCTTGATGTGCTTATGCATGCAAATATTCATCCCATTCGGCGCCCGCTGAATCGTCTAAATGAAGTGTGCGACCTCCGCCTCGTCCTGAAGCTGAGGCATGACGCATCAGCCGTGCGCCCAAATCTACTGGAGGCATCCGACAGTCCAAAAACAGCAGCCAATGCAGTAGCAGCACAGAAATTTGGAAACACAAGCAGCCTATAGTGATTTTCTGTCGGCGTTTTTGTCAGCCAGCAACCGCGCCACGAAGCCAATCCAACTAACCCATAGACAGAGAAAAAAACGCTAAAGGGAAGCCAGTGACGGCGTGAATTGTTGTGGCCGTAGACTAAGCTGTATAAGCCAAAAGCAACTGGAGCTGGTCGACCTGTCGGACTTGCGAGTGGCGAGCTTCCAATATCACGGTTGAGAAACTAAAATCAGTGACTCCGAACCTGAAACAACATCGGAGCTGGCAATCTGAGCGGATTGCGACTCAAGTGTCTGGCACTTTGCTTTCCACAGATTCACAGCAGCAGCAGGGCATCCCTGTTCTGAGTAGATACGTTTCCTTTGAAGTGCATGAACAATGTTTTAGGTCTGGCTTTTCGGTTGTAACCACAACCGGCATGTAATACATGCACCGCCACGTGGACATTTCATGTCACGGTAAGAAGGTTTATCTGCTCTCATTCAATCATCCTACCTCTTAATAGATATTTGGGTTCCACTCGTTTGCGAAATCCTCAGGTATTTGGGGTCCTCATTTTCCAGCCGGAATAAAGCATCCTAAATTTTAATGAGTTAACATATATGTGTTCGACCTGTAGGTCAGTCTATTGGTGGTACGCTGCTGCTTTGCTGTATGCAATGCGTTAGGGATGCAACCTACTTAATCAGTGCGATCTGATGTTCTAGGGATGTCGCACGAATAACCCTACATAGTATTCGCGTACTCAGTTCATTATAACTGACATGTCGATGCCATCGGACACCAACAAGGCTGCGTGGATAGTGAGCATGAGGCAGTTGAAGGCGCCGCAGTTCTTCCGACTGAACGGTCCAGGCGGCAATGTGCTACAGCTGTAGGGCGGCAACTGGGGCCTTATATGCACGCCCATTCACAGGGATGGAACCTGCCTTCTGTCGGCAAATATGTCGCCGGGTTTGGGAAGTCACTTTCAGATTGTACGGTGCGTGAACTTACTTAGTTTCTACGCGGTCATCGCCTCCTGTTTACGTGAAAGGGTAGAAGAAGTATTGCATCACAACGCCTTCCTTGTTAGCAAGCCTTCAGGGGTTACAGAAAGACAGTTCGTGCAGCAGCAAACGTTGCAGCTTTAAAGGTGCTATGCGCATACTGAGCAAAGGGACCACCCTGGACAGCATACCACCGTTGCCAATGCCAACGGAACATCGGCGTTAGGATATTAATCCTCTGCTTAAAACAGTCTCTGCCACTGTACTATTTGTACCTCTTTCTTATTCTTTCGGATACCAACCAGGGATTGAAGCGTTGCAGCCGAGGCGATGTTCGAAGTGAGGGCCGTCAAACCTCTCGACATAGTCACCCTCAACCACCCCACCCCTTCTTCCATCCATACCCCCGGCCCCCAAGAAGCACGTCGCGGGAGTCGGTGTCTTGGCGGGCGTGACAAGTTGCGGAGGCTGCGGAGCCTGGTGCGTAAAACACTGGTGCTGTGCGGTTCCTTCCCTTATCCTGCTCCGTAAACAAGGCGTGGAACACGCTCCTTGCATACGCGGTGTTCCCACCGCATGTGAGGTAACGTGCGAAGGCACCGGTGGTGGAACATAACTAGCCGCTTTATGTCCGTTGATCTAAGGGGCCCGATTTCACAACCGTACGGTAGGATGGAACCTACATATGCACTGTACACTCTACCCTCTAGAGCGAGCGTTAAGTGGCGCAGGCTGCAAAAGGACCCTAATGCTCTGCGTCCAGTATAACACTACTAAAATGCCTTCAAGGCACACGCAGCCAGTAGGTGAAGCTTTTATGGTGCTTATATTTATGCAAATGTCGTGAAACAAACATAGGCTAAGTGAAGGCCGTCCATTTGTACTGCTGGAGCCGAGTACAAAAGTGCAGCTGTAGGCCAAATTCCGGTTGCACTGTGAAACAAACGCAGACGTACTAAGTGCCACTCCTTTACTGCAAAGGAGCCATAAATCGATACTTCTTTAATGATAATTATGACACCACTGCCATGGAACCTATGAGACTTTTGCTTGCATCACTCATGCAGCCAGCCGCGGCCAACAATACAATCCCATTCAGCGCACAAACAAATGCCACCTGTGTGGCAATCGTATGGCCTTACTATGCACCCGTCACCATCGCTGGAACATAAACCAATATATGGTCCTGCTATTTGTGTAGCATAATTGTATGAACTCATGTCAACCCTCAGTTGTTGTGGAGTTCTCCGACTTAGGCAACTTGGCTGCAAACGTTTCGCCACCATTCGAGGTGGCATATTTGGTGCAGGATTGATAGCAGTTAAGTATCAGTAGCTAGCAGCAAGCAAACCCAATAATGGATAATGTCAGCAACCACTCTGTTCCTTATATAGGCATACGGGGCTAGTAATTTCGCCTCGTTCTTGTTGGTGAATCCTTGTGTTCAGCGGTTGTACTCGAGTGATTGTCATTGGCTGCGGAAATGTTGTTGCGACGTGGTTGGGATTAGCGCACACGGATTGGTGCAACGGGAGTGGGTAAGTAGTCTGGGCTCATTTTGCCCATACTGTTCATTGTCCGTGTGTTGGATTAGGTTCTTTCGGATACCGGTTGTTGATCCTCTTGGGCTCTCTGTGTCTCAGCGGTTAATATATTGGATCGAGATCGATATACATTTTTCTTGAGTTCGTGGTTGCGAACCAGGCTTCGACAAACTCCCTCCCCTTTTGTGTTTCTCTTTCGGTCAAGATCCCTACCTTGTTCCAGTCGAACCTTTGTCCCAGGGCTCCGTTAAAACGAGTAAGGATTTCATCTAAGTCAAGGTGCTTATTTCTCAGGACGAATACATTGTCCATGTACTGATATTAGTGGTTAAAAGTTACTATATCCGCCTGCTATTTCGTTCGCTCCAACTTTACCAGGTAGATATAGACCCAATAGACCCAGGGGAGATCTCATGATTACGCCGTCCTGCCGGTAGTATTTGCCTTTAAATAGGCACAGTACATTTCAGGTGCAGCGCAACAGTTGGCTTTTTAGCTCAAGAGTAGGTATACACACTTTTAGTTCTGACTGGATTATATAGTCCCAAATGTAGTCTTTTGTAACAATTAGCGGGACGTTGGTGAAATCGAGACAATATCAAACGGGAGCATCACATTCCCGCCAATTTTAGCGTACTTGATGCCTTCTACGAACCATAACACGTCAAGTAGGCTGTAAGCTGCAAGCTGTTGTCACAGCGGTTCCAGAATTTCTACGAACCATTGAGCGACCGCATGGTAGAGGGAGTTGACCATTGACAAAAAAGATGAAATAGATGTTCTTCTTGGTTAGGGCTGGCCACGAGAATATCATCGAGATAGGCGAGAACAAAATCAAGTCCTCGGAGAACTGAGCCGATGAATTGTTGAAAGGTTTGTGCGGCGTTTTGTACTCCCAAAGGCATACGGAGAAACTCGAAAAGACCGAATGGTGTGGCTATGGCCGGCTTTGGGTGTGTCATCAGGGGCGACAGCGATTTGGTGTTACACTCGGACTAGGTCAAACTTAGGAAAGATTACTTTGCCTTCTAGACCGATTAAAAGTCGTGAATATTTGTTACGGGATACTGGTGTGGGTCAGTAAGATACTTAAGGTTGCGGTAGTCCCCACAAGGTCGCCAAACCCCACAAGGCTTATTGAAAACCATGTGCAAAGTTGAAGACCATAGGCTATTAGGCCGGACAATACCAAGACGGACATGTGCTCAAACTTTGCTTTGGTGATAGCTAGCTTATCTGATGGTAGTCTGCGAGGTCGAGAGATGACCGCTGGTCCATTAGACACTATGTGGTGCACGATCCCGTGTTTCGGTTCGGGACGACTAGTTGACGGCAGATACAACGCGGGGAACTGTCGTAGTAGCTTCATGAATAGAGTGTTAGTGGGTAGGGTCACGCGAAGTCCGATCAAGCCGCACGAAGTGACTCCGCTTGGAGTGATGAGGGAAGTGATCCTGTCAGGTAGCTCCTAGTTGCGTAACTCAACAATAAGATCAAATTTGGTGGGGAAATCGACACAGATAATGGTGCGATTAACATCCGCGATCAGGGAGATGAAAGAAAATGATCGTCGGAGGCCAAGCTTGTGAGTCAGCAGCTTCTGACCGTGGATCTGGATTTTTGTGTTATTAGCCGCCTGGAGGATAGGTCTTGTGGGAAAGAGGTAGCGTTTTGCCACTGCACGTGGCAGAAGGCAGACCTCGGCTCCAATGTCAAACGAAAATGAAAGGTTGGTTGAAAAATCACGGACAAAAAGCAGACGACTGGAAGATCTGCCAGTTGAAGGTGCCACCCGTATTGGCTGGATGGTGCGGTTCCTCGTTTAACCTTGGGGATAGATTTCAGATGCTTGCAACCAGGAGGACTATTCCCAGCGGCACAAACAAAACGCAGATGATAATAGCAAACGTGCTGTATAGCCTTCCTGGCGTCTCCGTTTCTGCCTCTCGAAGTGGATCTAAAACATTTTGGGGTTGACGTCCTCTATTAACGGCGAGCTTGAGAATGGACAGTCTCTGACAACTCGAGTCAATTGGATCTGGTTACGCAGCAGTCTCAAGTAAAGTGCCCACAGCGTAACAGACTGGGCGCTGAAAGAAACGCTCATGAACAGTGTCAAGCGTTGCTGTTAGCTTGTCAAGCGGAAAATCGTCAGCGGGTAACGCGAGAATCTCCGTAGTGTTGTATGGAAGGCGTTTGAGCCATAACTGACGTAGGACGCTGTTGTCAACTTTAAACGAACCCACCAAAGTGCGCATATAACGGAGAGACTGCAAAGGTGAACGATCACCCATTTCAACGCCGGAAAGAAGTTAAGGAAGTCTGGTGTGACGTTTCAAAGCGGCAGCTTTAAGCCTGTCGTAAGTGTATTGGGTAGGAACAGGGTCGAGCAGGTCTACCGCCCCTGCGCCTGCGTGTGGATAGACGTGCAGCAACGTAGGAAAACATAGAATCTTGTGAAGTAATCCTACGGTAACGAAAGAACTTCTAACTCCTAAGGATAGGCATGGGTATTGTTTACGTCAAAAGCGGGGAAGAAAAATCAACAATATTTTCAGAAGAGTCGATGTGGGGAATGGTATCACAAAACAATTCGCAGTCAAAAAATGAGTTTCAGCAGGCAAAAAGAAAACCGGGGTCACCAAATATGTAGTGGAGTGAAAACTGGTCCTAGACTACATCACCAGAAGAAAGGAATCAATGTCAGATAAACGATAGGAATACGCTGGCCTTCTGGTATGACCGGCTAGACTAACTCCACTAATATTTCACACTCCTTGACGAAACTGTGGAAGAGTATGTTCCACAGTCTTGGTTCCGAGAAGCCCAGAGGTTCCAGGCGCACAGACAAAACAAGCTCAACAAGCCGCCGCAGGAAAGCAGAAAGCGCCGTTCAGTGAGTTGTAGTGGGCATAAGGTACTCCCGCGTCAGGCTCATCATCCCCGGTTCATTGAGTTACAGAGAACAGAATAGAAATTCCTTGTCAATCCCATTGATTCTGTATCAGACTGGGTTAGATGCATGTCGTTGCATCACGTCGTTCCTCGAAGGTTCGTCGAAAGTGCAGTGGCAGCCGCAAGAGTCTAGCATGCTCAGCGATGTTTGTCTAGCAGCCGCTTAAAACTTTCTTCGAATGGCGCGTCTGCAAGTTGTTCCGGTAGACTGTTCCAGTAATTCACTTTAATGAATAACGTGACGCCCACGCGAATTCTGTGTCTTTGCTTAAATAGTTTCCATGTGTGACCTCGTGTGGAGCAGTCAATCTTGGGCCAGAAGAATTGTTGTAACTCACTTCCAAGTTCCCCTCGGTGGCTGCGCCTAGTTGTAGCGCGTGTGATGCTCATTGTAGCGACGTGTTTGGGCTTTCAGAGAAGAAAGCGCCTGGTAATCGGAGTGGTTGCTCACAGACCAGTTCAGCGCTGGACGTTACAAGATCGGCTTTCAGTGCTGGTCGAATTCCGAGTAATACCATTGGCAGAATTCCTGTCCAACTAAGCGCATTGGCGGCACGTGGCGGGGCTTTAAGTTGTCGGTGGAAGGGCACCACCATTCCTTTTGTTTGAGGATGATAAGCAGTTCTCCGGATGCGATTTCATCAGATGACTTGGGGTAGGTTGTTGAAAGTTGACGATTCGAATTGTGAACCACGGTCGTTAGTCACATTGGCTGGGAAGCCATATGAAGCGACCCAGCACTAGCCGAATGCGCGTGTTGTGGGCTTAGAGGAGGCATCGGGCGTTGAAACTGCTTCAGGCCAACAAGTAGCGCGATCCACCATGGTCAGAATGTAGACAATGTCTTTGGACGGCGGAAGTGGTCCGACTATGTCGAGGTGCGTGAATCGAGTTGGTGGTGACAGGAAATGTCCTATCGGAGCAGCAACATGTCAATGAACTTTTGCTTGCTGGAAAGTCAGGCAGTAGCGTGACCAAGGTCTGACGTCGCGCTGAATGTCGGGCCGGACGTATCTGTCAGTAAGAATCTTGACTGAAACGCGTATGTCAGGATGCGCGAATTTGTGCTGCCTATCGAAGAATTTTCTGCAAAGGCAGTTGATCCCAGTAGACGTTGATTTCCGTTAGAGGTGTCGCAGGTTATTGTACCTGTAGACGAAGGAAGCGGTCTAGGTAGCAAATTTAACATGGACTCTTCACAGGATGCCATTGGCTTATTCGGCTCGCTGAACAGTGGCCAAAACTGACGGACCGAGCGCCTGATGGGTCGGAGCCAGAGAGTTTACTCTTGAAAGCCTGCCCGCCACGACGTTATCCTAGCCAAACACAGATTGCACGTCCGTCGAATTGCGATACGAAACCTAGATGACGAGCCTCACGTGGAGTGCCGAGGCGAAGGGTTCCGGAAGGCATAAATGAGTGGTTTTTGATCAGTAAAACTCGTAAAATGATTACTTCGAGAACGTGACGAAAATGGCGAACGGCGGAATATACAGCGAGTAACTCGCATCTAAATGTGCTGTGTTGACTGCTGTCTAAGACATCGGGAGCAGGATGCTAGTAGTTGCTAATTACCTTGGGAAAACTGCTGTAGGACGGCGCCGATTGCGTCTTCCGAGGCACTGACGGCTACACTGATTGGAGTGTCTGAGTCGAAGTGATAAATCATGACGGCGGAATAGGGTGCTTCTTTGATAGCTTCAACTGTTTTTCGTGCTTGGGTGTAATATCAATTGTACCGTTGTTGCGTCCGCGCAGAAGATCGGTGAGCAGTCGCGTAAGCTCGGCGCAGCGTAGCAGGAATCGGCGATGGTAGTTGACCATGAAGTTAAAGCGTCAAATGGCGACTATAGTCGTCGGATGAGGAAAGTCTCGAATTCTCTGCATTCTGCCTTGCAAACGACGTATACCCTCGGAATCAAGTTGGTGTCCGAGGAAGTCAATGTGCGGCTGCACGAAAATGCACTTGTCGGGATTGACGGTGATCTTGTGCGCCCTCAGTCGTGCGAACAAAAGTCGTAAATGTGTTTGGTTTCCATCTTCAGAAGAACTGGCCACTAGGATGGCGAGGTACGGCTGGACGAAATCAAGTCCAGGTACGACGGAGTCGACAAAACGTTGAAAGGTCTGCGCAGCGCTGCGCAGACCGGATGGCATTCGCAGAAACTCAAATAGTCTAAAGGGTGTAAAAACGGCGGTTTTCGTTATGTCCTCATCGGCGACCGGGTTCTGAGGATAAGCTCGCAGCAAATCCATCTTTCAGAACAAAGAAGCGCCTTGAAGACCGGCCGCACTATCTTGTATGTGCGAAATAGGATAAGCATCCGGAAATATCGCGTTGTTGAGGGCGCAGTAATCGCCGTATGCTCGCGAGTCTCCAGACATTTTCGGGATCGTGTAAAGGGGCGAAGACCCAGAGCTGCTGGATGTTCGGACCATCCCAAGTTCGAGCATGTGCTTGAATTCCGCTCGGGCGGTTTTGAGCTTCTCCGGAACCAGTCTTTGGGCGTTGGCGGAGACAGGCGGTCCCTCGGTAACTACGTCATGCGGCGTGACGTTGGCTGCAATTGACAGTGAAGATGAAAGTTGGAGGACTACAAGGCAACTCACAAGTATAGCTTTGATGGCCGGCGAGTTGGCATGGCGTACACCGGACTCAGCGATGCTACATCGCTGGATATTCCAGCGACGGAAAGTTTCGCTGTCTGATCGGTGAGACGGTCATTTAACTTCGACCAGCAAGTCGAAGTGCTGAAAAAAATCCATCCCGCTAATGGGATTTTGGACGTCAGTGACAAGGAATACCTTTCAAAAAGAACGTCGCAGGTCGAAGCTAAACGTGCGCGAACGCTAACCGTAGACGCGGATGTGGGTGCCATAGGCTGCGCGTAGAGAAGCAGTCAGCTTTTCCGTTGCTTCTTTTTAATAATTTTGAATGACGCTGACTTCTGCGCCATTGTCGAGGAGAAGAAAATATTTGAGAATAAACTATTTGTTTATTTATTTATAGCCGGTGGGCTCCCGTTTGTCGATTAGTGACGAAGAATAGGCGGTTGTGTTGACCAGGTACGTCCGGCGCCCCTACGTGCCGGTCGGCCCGTTTTCCCCGCCAGTTGTGTTTGAAGCAACACGATGGGCAGCGCGAATCGGCCTGCGGACCAGATCGTTGATGGTCCCAGCAGGGACTTCGACGGTGATTTCGATCGAGGTGGATGTTGACGATTTGAAGATCGACATAAGCAGATACTCCAGGAAGTTGTGAAATCGGTAAATATCTTGGTGACTATGACAATCTGCGCTTTCATTTCGGCAATATCGTCTTTCGGAATAGATCGAACTTGCGAAATCTGGCCGTAGGATTCCTAAATTTGGTCTAGGATATCGGCCATCAGCGTCAGGGTTGCGCCAGAATTTTCGCAGAGACTAATGCACGTTTCACTTGGCAATCTATTCAGGCACATTTCCTTGGGAAATGTGTCGCCCACCGTGTCGGGTTTGACTAAACTTTGCATCGCTCGCAACAGTTGCGAAGCGTTGAGATCACTGTACTTTGTTCCGCTCAGAAGCTTCGTGGTACGTTGACGATCTGAAAGCCCTGTCTTTTTGAAAGCCCCTGCTTTAATTTTTTCGTAACCTTTCCGCTCTGCTGGCAACTTGAGGATCTAGTTCAAGTGCAGGTTGGACTGGAACGATAGGACGAACCCCGTAAATGTTCCTTCTTGAGCGGGTCCTTGATCAAGAAGTTGATAGAGGGGCTTCAAATTCTTCGTGGCTCTAAAACGAAAACACCCGAAAAACACCCTGGTCCACCAAGTTAATGCTCACGTTCCTTACATTAGCCGTCCCCGCTATGCTAGTTACGTGAAGTAAGTAAGAGAGGAAGCAAAATCGAAGGGAAAGTGCAAAGGAAATCAGTTAAAAGCAGATAATAATACCAATGATGTGGGAAAGAACAGAAAATAGAAGCTAAGTATGAAAGCGGAAATTAGCTAGAAAAAGGAAAGGTGTCATGTTGTCACCCAAGAGCATCTAGTTGACGCTCAAACCACTTAACTGTAGCTTCGTTGACAACATTTACTGGAAGCACGTTTCAGCGCCTGATGACTCGACGCGATAAATGTGTCTCCGCTCTAATCCGATCGGACCATGGTTTGTCCAGCTTCAAACAATACCCGTGTAGACCAGCTATTCTAGCAGGACTGAATAGAGAAGACAAATCAGGGCCGATCTTCCCAGTCAAAATACGGTGGGTTAGGATTAGGTCCCCTCTAATCCTTCTATATTCCACTGAATGCATCGCCATACTAAGCAGAAGTTCATGGTGCTTTACCTCCTAACCTCTCGACCAATCTAGTACCGCCATGCAACACATTTTAGTGCCAGTTTGTCCTGGACAAGGCATGTTGGACAGGCCTGGATGCAAGATTCTAGGTGGGGTCGCACAAACGCTGAGAACGGCATCAAAAATGCAGCCGTTAGGGTCTTGAAAGAAAGAGGGATAAACCACAACATCCGGAACAATTTACTAGCTTCCTTCTTCCAGTTGTCACCATAGCGTAGTGTGGAACAGTAGACAGCCTGCTGAGTCACGCGAGGAAGTTCACTCCCATCGAGCTCATACCTTGTGAAAGAACCAGACGCTCCGATACGCAGCACTAAATATTTTGCCCGGTTTACAGGCAGCAACCCCAAGACAGACCATTTCCAGTCTATCCAGAGCCCGCTGAAGAGCCACAGGGCCACCAGGGATTTCAACAACATTCCAGAGCTTTATCTCATCAGCAAATAAGAGTGATGGTACCCAAACTCCCCCGGCAACTCATTCACGTAGACTGAGGACAGAAGCGGACCTAGGACAGAGCCTTGCGAAACGCCGCTAAGGACAGCTCGTCGAAACGAAAGACTGTTTCCCACAAGAATACAATGTTCCCGTCTATCCGGAAAACTGACACCCGCTGGAGAGAGTGACCAGATATTCCATGGGACCTCAACTTCAGTCCTATGGCGGAGCCGTACGCTATCGGACGCGTCTCCAGGTTGCGGATCAGGGAATGCCCTCCTTGTGGCTGTTACTGCGAAAAAGTCCCATGTACTTTGCAGGCGAAATGAATAAGCAGTCGCGGACTATTAACGGCAGCGTTTCAGAGCGTGTAAAGTTCTTCGCTGGTCACCTAGTTTTCCAGTAAATACCACAAGTGCTCGTACGGCGCTGTGTCAAAGCTAATGTGGTCACTGACCACTCACTCATGTAACTGAGGGTGAGTATCTAATGGAGGACGGATGAACCACCTCGCTGACCACCGACTTCTCTGTGGACTGCTTCCGAACACAAAGAAAGCGAATGAGCCACTTGGCTGTCAATGGTCTTTGTGAACCATCCCGCTCCATTGCGGGTCAGGTCTTTGAACCAAAGGCTTTGGAAGGAGTCGCTTAAGTCAACCCTCCTCCTCGGCCTGGGCAACCGGGAAGCTCATTGCCCACACAACACAAGGAACTTTGCTTAGTGTTCTTCCTCACTCTTTTTTGTTACTGTTACTCATGTGTTGTGGCACTCTGTCAAAGGGATATTGGGCTAGTACTAAATACATTACACAACTTCAGTAAGAGTCGCGAATGGGGACAGTGTCAAAGGCCTTGGCGAAGTCAATGAACACTACATCGACAGCATGTCCACTGTCTACGACTTCAGCTCGGCTATCACGAGCTACCAGCAAGTTTTGTTTGACACGAAAATCCTTTGCAGAAACCATGTTGCTGGACGCTAAGCAGGTTAAACCAATTTAAATGGTTCTCCACAGTATCTCGTACTAAGTTTTCAAGTAACTTAACGACTACGCTAGGCAAACTGACAGGCCTGTAATTAGCCGGTAGGTCTTCGTCACGGCACTTGAAAATGGAGCAGATAACAGTCTTTTTCCATTCGGTAGGTAAGACACAGCTGTTGGGCGACGTTTGGAACATCCAAGTTAGTGATCCACTGAGTTCCACTGCCAACGCTTGCAACAATATTGCATAAACAGAAGCTGTCCAGGAAACCTGAGTTGGTTTCATCTTGCTCAGCAACCGGAGAACGTGCGATTCAGCTATAGGAAGTTTATCCAGACAATCGTCCTCAGAGACTCTTGAAGCTGATTCTCTACATGGCGTATTTGTTTCGCGAATAAAGACGCTTGAGTAACGGACACCAGGCACACATGCCTTGTCATAGTTGCTATGGGGTTGAGTCCAATCACATCAAAGCAATGATGGTATGGGCGCGTTGGCACCTCAGCGCTGTTTAAAATAAGCTTATCATTTCTTGGGATTTGTCGAGGCAGCATCAGCTAAGCCGTTTTCATACTGAAGATGGGCCAGTGTAAGATGTATCTTGCACTCATTACGAACCAACCGATACTTGTTAAACATGCTGTTCGACAAAGCTGTCCGATGCGCTCGCCAGCATCTAGAGCACTTCTTTAGCAGGCCCTTCCCCTGCGGAATCCATCAACGGAGGCTGCGCTCCCGATTCCCTTTTTACCAGTGGGATTTGAGGTGCAGAAATAGCAACGAGGTGAGCCTTAAGTTTTCCCACGCTATGGTTGATTTAATCGGCGGCGTGCGGAAGAAGCACGGAGACCAAGTTGAGATATATGTTTCTTTCAGCCTTACTACCACGAAGTTCGAAAAGTGCCTCTATCTGAGCAAACCAATATTTCGGATTATTTTCGCGAGAGGCGGAGCTGCGACAGTTCCATTTGCAACCTGGCCGTCGGGAACTGGGTGCCACTTATCCATAGCAGAAAAAATAATACAAAGTAAGCGAGTTCAAACAGAAACATGCACACAAAATAAGATTGGATGGACATACGGCAGAACTGAACGAACCTGGAAAGAAACATTGTTAAATGCCAACCTAGCGCAGCGAACCGTTTTCACCATGAATTAACCACGATCAGGCATGATTGGGACTCCGGAGTGAGCGGTCGCGTAATAGTGGACGTTAACCAAGCCGTGACCCGAGCAAGTCAGACGATTGGTTGGACTAATTAGTTTACGCCTTCACCTACGCGCGATCTTGAAGCAACAGATAAGTGGTAACCCATCAAGATGTACCGCGACCGTGGACCCCAGCACAGGACCATATGCACGATTTCACCCTTTGAAACACGTCACCTATTGCGGTATACTATTTAGCTGACACCAACCGCACTCTTAACCGTAAGTGATTGCCGTTGCAAAGATACCGGGAAGGTACATGCTAATGACGCAGCTCCTAACACCTACTTGGCGTCCGTTGTGTCCGCACTGCAAGGACGACCTGGTGTGTTACTTTAGACAGGCAGCAGAGGACACACGCTGAAGAAAGGTCGCTATATCTGTACAACTGTAGGCAGTGTACAACATTTACATTTTCAACTCCACGCTTTCGTCGGGTGTGTTGGTATCTAGCTGCAACGTATGCATAAAGCGAATTTGAAATGAAATGCGATGGTACCACGCGCAGTTTCAGGAACTGCCTCCGTAACGTACGAACTGCATATCTATGGCGCACGTTAGGCAGCCAGTTTTTGTTGCATGTCGCCACGTCACTGGGCGTGATGCCCGTGCTGTGAAGCTTACTAAATAAAATAGCTATTGAATGGTTGCTTGGCTGTACACGCAAGTATCATGCACGGCCTGGTAAATCGTAGTTGCTCTGAATGCCAGCAGGTTTCCGACACCTGTGAATTTCGCCTGCTAGTTGACTGCGTGTGTGAATACGTACTCTCGCATGTTTATAGCACATTCTGAGAGCGTTTTCTCTAGTATTCGTCGAAAAATGACACCTGATGGACATGAAACAAGTGAACGTAGATTTGTGCTCACTTGAAGCAACGTACGACTTTGTCATGTGTCCCTTTGTCTGCAAGGGCGGCTTTGAAAGCGTACACGCTTTTAATGTGGCTAAAGGAATGTGCATGCCACTAGGGGCTTGTGGAATTGCCTGCCTTAAGGCATCCCCAATTGAATTAAGCGCAGCACCCATTGAGTTCAACGTGGGGTGGACGAAATGCGAAACGCCTTAACACAAAGGAACAGGCAGTCAAATAGGTTATAAGGCTACCGTTCAAAGTTTAACAGCCTTTTGAATTGCTGTGTCGACAGTCGTTTGCGCACGGCGGAATGTGGAGCAGTAATCTGCATGCCTGTGAGGAATGCAGAACACTTATTTTTCCACTCGTCTCTATCCGTCCCGCCCGAGGTATGGCTTGGGAACCTTTTCCGATAAAGCTGATCGTATTACGTAAAGCGTAATCACAGCATACCTGTTTCCCGCAGAATAACAAGATTTTAGATCGGAGGATGGTTATGGAAGGTAGTTCGAAATCACGGGTGGATGGATACGCGCATGTTACACCCACCTGCATTCTCCATTGGCACTGCACTGGATTGCACTGTTGGAGATCAGTGTTGATGTGGCCGGCTTATTGGAAAAATTGGCGGGCGCAGGCTCCGTGCAAGCAGCAGCTGACAGCCTTCGCTTTTTTTCCTAGGAAGGCTCCCTTCATCCTCCGAAACCAGTCATTTTGGAGGGCAGCTGTAAAACAGTATAAGCAAGTAGACTGGAAACTTACGCAAAAGGCGTGGGCGGTTCCCAATAAAATGGCTTCATCCTTTTCCACGGTATCCGTTCAACTCCCGAGTGATCGTTCTTGCTAGTAAGCGTAATCAAAGTCAACTGCGCATTGCATGTCACGATGTACCATACCTGTATTTCGGACAATGCTGACTCTTTGTTTCCTGTTCCTCAAACTGGGATGCTTATGAACCCGCACAGAGTCGTGTTAAGGGTAATTTGGCGCACCTGGAAGAAGTGCGGTCACGCCAACCGCTTGCAGCCACCTGCTGCTGATAATGCTCGCTTCTCTTACACCGTTGTGTATAAAAAGAAGCACGTGCTTTGACGGGCCTGACGTGGCACCTAATGTGCATGCTGCTGTCAAAGAAAACCAATAGATGGGAGTAAATGTACCAGTGGATGAACTGCATATTGTAGGCCGATACCGAGCACTTACTCATTAGCTAAGCGTTAGTTCACAGTCCTACATCACACAGGTAGCTCATTCCTGCAGGCAGCCAGCACACAACTCATAGTAGGATGCTTAAAAAGGCAAGGCACAGTTGGTGTTCAGGAAGAAGTACACAAATGTATACAAACATGTCATCCGTTGTCCACGAACGTGTGCAACAGAGGGACAATTACAGTGTAGCCGAGGGCATTAAACACAGCGCATTTACAGGTTATGTCCGCGATGAACTAGGTGAGCAATTGCGTGTCCAATCCTTCTGCACGGAATGTACCCACACTACTAGACAGAAGTGTACGCAAATAGAGGTCCTTTGTTCCGGCAAATGCCTGACACATTATAAATCCTGTGTTTCCCGCCCCCTTACGTACGCTGCGTATGACAACTACCTTGTTGGAAACCATGAGCACGTTGTCCGGAGACTTAGAGGAATAGAACACTCCGTTGATGGAAAAAGTAAGTTGGCGATTAATAAACACGCCGTGCACACCGTCAACACATTGGTCCGGCGCATAATAGCATAATGACAGTTTTATGTACTCCATACAACGTCCTGTTACTTTGGCGACTGGATTCACGACGTTGCGCAGCAGTCATGTTAACAGATGGTACGCGACTCAAACGGAAAATCAAAGAAATTTTCCAATGATCCGTGGTTGCGAACATCCTGCGCTAAATTCGTCAGCGATTGAACATTAAAAGTCATTTCATCCCCGCCATACAAGTGGACGTGGCCCTCAACGAAAACCTGCAACGCCGACTCTGCGAAGTCACACTGAGTGCGTTAAAGCTTCGGGTGACATAGTAACTAGATGTCCATGTGTACATCGCTAAAGTTCTTGTAGTAGGCGTCTGGCAATAAATTCATTGGCACCACGGGTCTAGCGTACATTAAGAATTGTCTAACTTCCGTAGCCTTCCGGTAAGGAAACCACCGAAAGCCTCTACCCCTCTGGTGAAGTCATGTAGCCAATGTGATTGCTTAACCTCCAACAATTCCTGCAATTGACATATTTTCCGCCGATTAAGGAGGCACTTCTTTTTTAGCGAAAGCCGATATCCACAATGACATCGTCCTACGCACTACACCTTTCTGTGTTTTCAGATAGGTCCGGCATCCTGAGCAACTGCAACACGCTGGGCTAAACATTTCCTCAGAAATTGTACATGTATAACCTGTTTCCGTCGGATGCACTGTTACAGCACTAGTTTCCACGTGCATGGTGCGCACATCGCCAACGCCTTGTGTGAACACGGGCTGCAGTCATTCCGCTTACTTACACCATTTGTATAACATTACCCTGCTAGCTCTACAGTATAAGCACAGGCGACTATTTATCCTCATACCAAGTGCCTAGTACTGTTGGCGTAACATTACATGCTTTATACGAGGTAAGCTACTTACGAAATACCAACAACGAAATAGCTGAAGTATGACACCAATTAGACGGACGGCGAAGTTAACCAATTCGTTTTGGGCATAATATGTCGAGGGTGGTATGGTACGCCAGGCTTAAACGTGGTTAGGTTGACAGTGAAGGTAAAAATGTATAAAAGGAAATGGGTTCATGGCAAATAGGTCTACGTGATGACATAAACGGATGGCAAATATAACTACTCTATGGTTGTTGAAGTGGATAACAATAGGCAATAAACCGCTGTGGCGCCACGTTAGAAGTGATGAGCATGGCGGACAATATGGCTCCCTTTTAGCGTTCGCGGCGTTCCGTTTCCTTTAACTTTGCTGACATGGATGAGCAAGTGAAGATATTTTAACCAGCGGATGCGTGGTAAATTTACAAACGGCAAGTGCTGACTAATTGTGTCAGCAAAATCGACTTGTAAGTATCTTCCTTAGGGGCAGGGTGGAAATTAATTCGGTTCCAGAAGCTTTGGGGTCGCTGTCATTATTACGAACGCTTTTCGACCTACCATTAAAAGCTTCCATTGTTTCCTTCGCTGAGCCACATGGAAAAACCTCGCAGAAGCCTGTTTCGGTATTTTCCGCAAACAATGGAGGGCATTAAACTGGGCCTGAGAGCAATGTTGTTGGCCATCTTCCCCGTCTACTTGTGCATACACCTTTCAGCTTCTAGCCGCATGAAAGCATTGTTTGCAACTACATGAATCTGCAGTGACATTATTACTATATTCTCTTTTTCTAGCATAAACGCAGCAATCGAGTATCACGTCGAGGTTCTCTCAGCGCTTCTCGCTTATTGGAACACGAATAGGTACGCTGGTTGAGCTGAAGCGTATTTTGTCCCATGATCCTTTTTCCTGAACATTTGTGGTATATAAAGCCTTGGATGGTTACTCGTCTTTCAGCCGTACAGTTCCCGATGCGAGGCACTCGCAGTTAAACTGTGAATTGTCTCCGCGCAACTTCATGTTGTGCTGGTCTATAGAAGCCACGATAGCGTTGCTAAGGGGCATGTTGATTTCCTCCGTGAACCTCTGGCAAATAGGTGTTTAGCGATGGGGGACCTTACTCTACCCGAATTTGACTAGCAACCTTGTTCCTGCGACGCTGTTACAAGGTGTTTGACTACCGAGCTTTTGAGCTGGCCTTGCATACTTCCCTGCACCACGTAGTCGATCGGCCTACTAGATTCATGCTGGCTAAAAACGCCTCCCTCTTGGACTTTATCTTCGCCAAATCCATTGATTTTGTCGTGCACCCTGTATACAACCCACCTCCTGGTGCTATCGACAACGCATGTCTCATTTAAGTGCGCCCGTAGGAGTCAGGCTAATGAGCATCGCAACCGAGTTCCAAACATATGGCGCGCGGACTTTAAGACAATGAAAGCCAAGGCCGCAAGTTCGCCTTTTGTCATTTTGGTAAGTGACGATATTTAAACAGCCTGGGAAGATTTAAATCGTAATTCAGCGGGCTCTCTCGCCCCCGTATACCACGGTCTGGCGAAGCCAACTTGGTTTGGTTCTGCTGTACGCAAACAACTTAACAGACATACCAGATGTTAGCGTACTTATTATCTGCGCCTTCATCGTGCCCCTGCAAGCAATATCGTGAGGCTCGAAATGCCTGCAGGCAGCATCTACGAGGTGCCCGTCCACAGCATGAAGTCGAGCTTGCTCGAATTGCCTCAGCAAACCCGAACCGTTTCTTTGCGTGCCAAAACGCGAAGTAACTTGAACTCGCGCATCCCAGCGTTGTTTGGCCCTGAAGGCGCTGCTGCCGTCACGGAACAGAGAAAAGCATATTTGTTCGTAGGATAGTAGGCTGGGGTTTATGTTCTAGAGTAACAGCCGTCGCATATCAGTCACTGAGGGCTCCCACGGAGGAGATTTATATAACGGAGACGCAAGTGCTCCGGCTTCTGAAGCAATTAAATCACCATAAACTTGCCGGTGGGGATGCTATTCAGCCCAAACTATTGTATGCGTTGGTCGATGAACATCGCCACCCGGTTACGCAAACTTTCGTGGGGTCTCTAAGCAGCTGCTCTCTACCCAGAGACTGGAAGGAGGCTGTTGTTTGTCTTCGTTTTACGAAAGATGATAAGCACTTCCCTGATAACTGTAGATCAGCCAGTTTGACGAGCGTGTTGGTCAAGTTCTTGGTAAAGCTCGTGAGGGACGCTCTCGAAGGACACTTGAAAACGGTTGAGTTGCTTAATCCTTCACAGCACGGCTTTCTTGATGACTACTCTTGTCTTACTTGTTAACGGCTCGTGAACACTGGGCCAAAGTCCTTGGTTGCAGGAAAGCAGTGCACGTGCTGTTCATTGACTTTTTTAAAGCTTTTGACACCGTTCCACATTCGCGCCTTTTGTACAAATTGGAGTCCCACGGTTTTATTGACCAGGCTTACGATGGATTTTAGTTTTCCTAATCGGCAGGGAAATGTGTGTGCGTATGGGTTCACGCCTGTCCTTCCGACTATGTGTTCTCATTGGTGTTCCGCAAGGTTCCTTCCTTGGCCCCCTTTTCTTCACTTTATACGCTAATAACCTACCTGATGAATTGGGTGTGTCCTCCCTAAGGTTTGTAGATGACTTAAAAATCTGGGTTACCATAGGCCATTTGATTGGGCTACTGATCGTACTGCAGGCTGCGGAGGGACTTTGAGACTGGTCGCTTTTGTGACAGTTGCGAAATCTTCAGTTTTACGCGTAGGTCTGAATGACCCAAGACGCGTTATTTGCTTGGCGGCAACGAGGGACTGCGAGTTCACCTCCACTCTGACCACCGTGTTTTGCTGTCATCAGACTAATTCTAGTAAGCACTGGACGACGGCTGCTCGCAAAGGTTCCAACATGTTGTGAATGATCCGCAGGTGATTTGGGATCATGACCACCGAAATGGTCATTAGACCATTTTCGGCTTTTGTAAGGACGAACTTGGAATATCGCGTTCAGGCTTGTTCTCCGTACCTGGTTCGTGATAACATGACAGTTGAACGAGTCCTGCGATCCGGGACGAAAATGATGCACAGGTTAAAGAAGCTGACGTACCCGGAGAGGCTACGCAATTTACCTGTTTTCCAGTGATGTAGCGTCGTGATGCACATCTGTTTTTAAACCTTGATCATGCCTAAGTTGGTGTGTCTAAGAAACTGAGAATAAACTATATATTTATAAAATGTCTGTACATTTGTACATATCTGATCATGCCTCCATGGGCGTGCCTCGCAGAGTCGAGAATAAAATATTTATTTATTTATTTATTTATGTGTAACAGGAGGCTTAGGGGCGACTTGGTCCACACATATCGTTTACTGATGGGTCAGATAGGGCCTGATTTGATTAGACTGTTTCGCCCAACTCGAGCGCCAACCCTCCTTGGCCACCCATTAAAGTTCCGCAAACTCCGGTCTGACGGGGTTTGGGCAGCTTTTAGGTTGTCGCGTAGGAGCATAGGTTATGGGAACGCAGTGCCTGCAGACGTCGTGATGGCGCCGACGGTGAAAATTTCGAGCAACGAATTGACTCTCTCGGTCTGCAGTTTCAAGTCATCATCTTCATGTCTTAAACTTTACTCGTCTACTACGGGTTTTCGCCTTGCAAGCATTCTCCTTATAAAAAGCCACGTATGTCCGTTTAATAACACTGTGATGTGGCAGACGTGACTCGCCACTAGATGAGGTCACTGCCCCTTGCTTCATCCTAGCGAAGCCTTGTATTCTAGCAACTCTATGCTGTAATTCTGGGAAGCATTGGGCCATGTTTGACAAAGTAACAAACGAAAGGCGTATGAACAGAGCCATCAGTCACCGGCTCCCAATGGTCGCGATTAACTGTATTTGCTCCGCTGCATTGCGGGCAGGCTATTCAGCCAAAGGCTCGGGGTGAGGTCTCCTAAGTCAACATGCTACTTCAACTTGGGCAACCGGGTAGTTTCTAGCCCTCTGAAGAAACCATGGACTTTTACTGTTGTGTTGTGTTTTCTTTTACTATTTCTTTACCTCGTTTTGAGTTCCATGGTTTCCGATGCTCAATGTATATTAAAAGACGGTTGCAATGTATATATATATATACGGCTTATGCTGCATTAACGCATTTTAACTTACACCTTAATATTGCCTACGAAATTTGGTAACCTTGTCTTCTCCTCCATTTTCTTTCCTTTACTGACACTGCTTTTTATATTCTTCACCTGGCCGGCACAGCGTGGCTGCTAGTGCAAGGCACGTGGGCATTGTTTGGTTGAACAGGTGAATCGTGTGTGTTGATTTGGCTCTCCTCTGGCATATCAAGACACCGGGTTCCCTGTTGGATCACAGACTTTTTTGAAGGAGGAACATTCGCGGGCTTTTCCTATCGTTCCGGTCCCAGTTGAACTTAAACTTGCTCACTGGACGTTAAGCAGCTACTAGCTGCTTGCGCGCCAATAACCATTTGCAAAAGGCTCGTTTAGTTTGAGTACTTGTGTATTGCTCAGTTCGGTGGAACTGGCCTGCGTGCCCTTGGAATTTTGGCTGTTATGCCTCTGCTGTTCCGCGAAGAACCTGTCGTCACATGTTTGGCGTTAACCTTGACTTTATTTCGCCCTTTATGATTTGGGGTCCATGTCAATACATACGTAGACACTTTGCATTTCCGATCGGTCCTTTCCTCGTTTGCATACGTAGTCACCGTAAACCGGCTCACAACTGTTGCTTATCTCTTACGTTTATTTGATTTGCTAACCTTTCTTTCAAGATGGTTGTGAGTGCAGTCTTAACGCCCCTAGTCCTTTCAAAGACTGGTTTGTTAAATATGGCAAAGCAGAGTATCTCAAAGCGGCTACAGAATTGACTGGGGTCCTGCAATGCCGTATTTGTTGCCGTTGGTTTCTAGTGGACTGTACTGGTTTGCATCTGATGCAGTACTCACTTAAGGCTAGTAGCGTGAGCATACCGCGTAGTTGTGTTGCTTGCTATGTGTTTAGCACTGAGCCTTATACGCAGTAACTGGCAATCCGATGTCTTTGGATACCCTGATGTCTGATGTGTTTGCTGGACGGCAAATTTTCTTGCTTGGTTAAGTTTCTGGACTGCTTAGGTCTCTGTCAGTAGGTAGTGGAAAATACTATTTGTCGGACCCGTCGTCTGTTTGCCCACAGTCCACTGTCATTCCACAATTTAGTAGCAACACTGTTGGCAATGGACCCTCAGATACCGTGGTTAATTCGCCGGTGGGCCAGGGCGACAAACGGGCTTCTGCCCTTGTCAAAGTAAAGGGGAAGAGGGTTAAATAGTGGAAAATCCTAAGGCGGATGTACGATGTCCTTCGGGTGCCGCAGCCTTGGACACCTCCATTTCTACTGGTTCGTTTACAACGTCAGATCCAAAAATATCGGACGCTATTCCGCACCCACCAGCGCCAGCAGAGCGTTTGATAAGTACTCCGCTTTACTGATACTCGTATACTAATTGCAGTGTTATCTTCGGTACCGACACTGGGTCTTGCCGTTCTTCTAAAGGAGCTTACGTTAGATGATTTTCATTTCTTTAAGATATGCGTTCACAAACTGTGCTGCTGAGCTTATCCTGGACCACTGTGCTAAAGCGCACCAGACGCCGTACCTTGTCGTCTGAGAAGGCTGTTGCTTGTTGCTCAGTCTGCTCCAGAGGTACGCCAAGCTCTTCTATGTTTTGCCTTTAAGTTCAATGCACTGGTGTTATGTTGCACTTAGATCTCGCTTTGACGGAGACTTTGAACTTGCGGCCGGTCGTGCGATATTGAAGCCCGTCGTGAACCAGGAGAAAAATCTCCTATTTGGTTCTCTGATAGTGAGCCGGCGGTACACTCCATCTTTGCCAGAACCAGTTCCGTAAGCGTACGATCCCGGGCTCACGAGACCAAATACATACAGGTGACCCTCAATAATTTGCGTATCCTTCGAAACAAGGTCTCCCAAGTTAACGTCTTTGTTGACTACTGTGATGCAAATGTCCCTGCATGCCCTGAAGCACGGTTGTCCACCGACAGCACGCAGATTGAAGTGGGTTCCTCGGGCTACGCACTACTGTGGGGTGTGCGCCATCCCAACGGGCCGGACCCTATCGTGGTGCGATGGTTCGCGTGTTTCAGAGCTCCATTGAACTATGCTGGGTGATGCTTTTGCACCTTTAGATCCACCTTTAGATCCATATTGGTCAATGGTTAGGGGCTAGGCAAACTTAGCCGCCATGTTGCGGGTTAGAATGAGGATGGCTCCCTTTTTCTGTAAACGGACGCCTTGTAGCCCAACTACGAACCCAATGCTACGCGGTCAGGGTTTTGTACCAAAGGCTGTGGTGGAGCACCAAAATCCTTCTCCTGTCTAGGCCTGGGCAAACTGACAGTACCCTACCCACACAATACGATGAATCTCTCTTCAAATAAATTTCTGATGCACTGGCCACCGCAGTTGATAACCAACGGTGCCCTATCTGCGGCCATGAATAAGGTGCATCGGGGTTGTATGCTACTGCTCAAGCATTCCCGTCTCCTTATTACCTGTCCTACGCTTTTCCAAGCTTACAGTCCCGTTCCAGCGTCACTTTTATCCCCTAGTTTTCAACCCCAATCATGTGTTTCTCACCGAAGTCAACAGCATTTTGTTTCCAGTTAAATAAATAAATAAATAAATAGTTTATGCTCAAAATCATAGAGCCACACCAAATCAGGCATGATCAAGGTTTAAAAGCAGTTGTGTATCACGACGATACGTCGGGTTCAAGCATGTGTGCTTTAAACGGTCAAGGCGCCATAAAAGCAATGAAATGTTGCATGAAGACGGTGAGTATCGTATTCTTGCGTGTGTCGGGAAAGTTGAACTATGAGTCTAGTCGACTTGCAAGTAGGTGGTTGTCGGCAGTGACTTTATTCGGTGGCGAGTCACATCCACCACGTCGCAGTATTGTTAAACAGACATTTGTGGCTTTTTATAGGGAGAACACTTGCCAGGAGAAAACCCACCACGTCCTGCAACCCTGCCGTAAAGCATGCTGAACATTAATGTATAACTGGCAAAGCCGTTTGACGACTGATTTCATATTCGGTTATTTGCAGACAAACGGTTTCTGATTTCCTCCGTTAGTTGGACAGGTACTTTGCTCGGGGCCGCCATGATTGTTAAGGCCGGTTGAGGAGGGGAACATTCCAAATAGTGGTCTTGTTGTGTGTTCAGATGAGCAAAAGCTCAAATTTTCTGCTGTATGGAATTTTCAGATGTATAATATATGGGAATATGAAGATGTGTCCAGTTCTCCATACTTGACAAGTGTTGTGGTGATCGTAGTTGGGTCCTTTTGGTGTTCAACCATGTTTCAAATAAGTCCTTATCGGTCGTTACGTCCGTCCTAGGCGAAAACTGTTCCTCAGTCCAATCCCAGTTCTCTAAGAAATTCCGGACCTCGGAGAAAAGGGAAAATGAAGGACAACCGAGAGAAGACCGCAAGACCTGGCGTGGAGTTAAAATTGTTAAAGTCTTATGTTATGAGATTTGGAGTTGAGGAAAAAGCATGTACACTATACAACAATACTTATGCTTAAAGTGCCTGTTGAATATCCTATAGAATCATTAGCCATATGGGTGGATTGCTAACGCCTGCGTAGAGGCAAGAGCGTTGTACCAGTAAGTAATTTACTAAGTATCGGTTTAGTATGAGCCAAAATTGCTCGGGGAGAGAGTCAAGAGAGTTAGGATATTGGTGGTGATTGCAAGGTGCATGAACAGCTAGTAGCTAGCGTAATACGATAAGCAGAGCAGCATTAGTGAAAATAAACAGGTTGCCGCTAGATAGGTCTAAAGGTCACTTGGCGGTATGGCAGCGGAAAGATTGGATGCAAATATTCTAAAGGAATAAAGGTTATTGAGATACGAAGTGGCTCCTATCAATCACTGGATAATCGCATATGCATGGAGCCTATGACCACTAGCAACTTCTAAACAGAGGTGCCGAATTTAAACCGACCGACATATGGTAGCGCAAGGAAAGACTATCAGTCGCCAGGTATAGCCATTCCAATCCGACGCTTGGTCACTAGTGTATGCCTATAAGGTCACTGAATGTATCAAGAAGCCGGCGGAGGTAAGTGATACGGACATTTCAGGAGAATATATGACGGAGAGACAAGGAGTGTATCATAGCGAGCTCAGGATCTGCGTAGAAGGGACATGGAGCATTCGGTGAATTTTTGCAGTAGTGAGGAAGATACGAAGAGTGACAGACAGTGGCGCTAGGATAGAGAATATCAGTGGCCAGCAAAGGCCTTCGGATTAAGCCTTCTAATTACCAGTGGATACTTCCAGTGCCAGAAGTAGTCAACAACCCAGCGAAGTTGTGATGCAGACAGTTCAAGAGCGTAAGTTGGGGAGATAAGGAGTGACTGCTGGCGTGAATATCAATGCTACCTATAATGACACGCTGCAGCTGAAAAGTTGTGACGTAGGTGATACGATGAACTGATAATGGTACTAAGGAAGAAGGTGTATAGACAGCTAGCAGTGGCATTGGGATGAAGCCTTCTAGTGGCTAGTGGATACCTAAAGTGTCCCAGAGTAATCAACAGATAACAGAGGGTCCCAAAGGATGAAGGTAGGAGATAAAATAGAGTGGCTCTTAGCAAGCTCTGGATATACGCACAGAAGTTTGGAATCTAAGCTCACTAGTTGTTACTAAATAGAGGTGCTGAGGTTAAGAGGATCGACAGACCATGGCGCTATGAAAAATTTCGGTGGCCAGATGTAACCATTCCATTAAGAAGTTTGGTCACTAGTGGATTCCTATAGTGTCACAGAATACATCAGCAAGCCAGCGAAGGTAAGTGCTACATTCATTCTAGGAGATTACAGGATGGAGAAACAAGAGGTGTCTCCTGGGAGCTAGGATATGCGCAAAGATGTATGAAGCCTACAACGAATCACTGAGAAAAATGTGATGAAGATAAGAGGAAGAAAGGATAGTGGTGCTAGGAAATAGAACCACTGGACAGCAATTGAATTTGCATTAAGCCTTCTAGTTACTAGTGGATAGTTCTAGTGACAGAAGTGTCAAGAAACCAGCGAGGGTAGGTGATGCAAACAATTCAAGTGAGTAAGTGTTGGAGAGATACAGAATGGCACCTAGCGCAGAAAGTATGCTACCTACAATGACTCGCTGCAGCTGAAGAGTGGTGACATAGTTAATACGAAGCATTGCTTATGGTACTAAGGGAAAGAGAGAGAGTAGCGACGGCTAGCAATGGCATTGTGGTGAAGCCTACTCTAGTGGCTAGTGGATACCTAAAGTGTCCCAGAATAAATCAACAAACAGCGGATGTACTTAAAGCAGACAATCCTAAAGGATGAAGGTTGGAGTTGAAAGAGAGTGGCTCTTAGCAAGCTCTGGATATGCGCAGTCATGCTTGGAGCGTACGACCACTAGCTACTTTTAAACAGAGACTAAACTTAGGACGTTTGACAGATAGTGGCGCTAGGACAAGCTTCCAGTGGTCAAATGTAGCCATTCCAATAAGACGCTTGGTCATTAGTGTATATCTACAGTGTCACAGAATGCGTCAACATGTCAGAGAAAGTAAGTGATACAGACATTCCGTAATGGGAGAGGAAACCCGGAGCCAAACAAGTAAGAGAAGTAGTAGGAATATACGGTAAAAGGAAGCGCGATTAAAAGAGAATATTCAATGTTGTCGTGTTTCGTAGGGTAACAAGTATAAGTGAGAACGGTGTCAGCTTGGCGGTTAGGATATATTTGGGCAACGTCAACTGGTACTTAAGGTCCTGCGCACGTCGGCTTCACCATCTAGGTAGTAGCCAGTTAAGTTGATGCGATTAGCTAGAGGCGGATGTCTCGAGCTGGCTAGAGAGAATGTATAGGCATTCGGTATCCGGTGGCTGATGTCTAGGTGGTGGAAGACTTAAGGAGTTGTTGGAGGAAGCAGGCAGGTAGGAATATTAGGAGACGGGAAGGGGATAGTATGGTAAGGTAAGAAGGGGCGATTACAAGTGGTCTGGTCCAGTTTCAAAAACTAGTCTTCCGGACAGTTAATATTCAGTAGTTTGGAAACTTGTGTGACAGATAGGTATTTGCTAATAGAGAATCGGAACTGGTTTATATTCATAGATGCCCTTATTGTGAGTGGTAACCTATTCCATACGTGTGCGTAGCTGTAGAGGTAGAAGTTGGAGCGAATACTACTGCTCTTTCTTGGTATGATAATGAAGTGGGGCCTATCACGTAGGGGGTACAAAGTGTTGTTTGAGTCTGAGACAGGGGTTAGTGGGCTCCCATTGGGATTGTTAATAAGCGAGGATAGGAAAGCAAGGTTAGTTTTCAGTCTGCGCAGCCATAACGGGCCGAGCTTAGGTGTGTTGCACCGATCAAGGTAGCTGAGACTTGAGTGCCCCAGGAGGCGTTTTATGAAGTTACGCTGAACCTTTCCGAAGGCTATTCTGTCGCATTTTCTCAAGGTGGTGAATACTATAGAGCAGTACTCTTGCAGAGGCTGGGCACGTGTTTTGTAGAGCGCAGTTCTAGATTCCTGTTTTGTCATGGTTTTGAGGATGTACCCGATGTGAGAGCGTGCTTTAGCAGCAGAATAAACTACATCTTTAGCGAATTTCAGCGAAGAGGAATATTGCACGCCTAATTCACGCACTGTTAGGCAGTTCCCCATTGACGCGCCTTGTAGCATTAAGATATTGGGTGGCACGGTGCATCTGTAGGTAAGGACATTGCATTTTGCTGGTTTGAATGCCAACTTCCGTGTGTCGAACCATGCAGCTAGGGCTCTTACGTCGTGTTGTATATGGGAGAGGGCGGTGTAGAAGTTTGATGGATGAAATGAGAAGACAATTTTGATGTTGTCGGCAAAGAGGCAGGGTGTTCTATGTTTAAAAACCTGGAACACGTCCTTGATATAGAGCAGGAAAATTAGAGGGCCTGAAAGGTTTCCTTGACTTACGCCCCTTTTGCCTGGTTTTGATAGTGACATAAGGTCCCCAACGATTACTGACTGTGAGCGAGCTGAAAAATATGATGAGAATCAAGTGTGCAGTTTGCCGTAGATACCGTATGATTCCAGCTTCATCAAGAGTTCTGTATGTGGTACTCTGTCAAAGGCTTTTGTCATGTCTAGGAAAATGATGGCCAGTGTTTGCTTGTTGTCAATGTGTTGAGTTACCTGGTTGAGGAACTCAAATTGGCAGGTCTGACAGGATTTGGACAGCGGAAAATTATGTTGTTGTCGATTGACGAGGTGACGAGTAAGCAGGAAGGTGAGCATGGTTTCGTTGCCCATTCATTCCATTACTCATGACTCTATAGACGTGTGACTGATGGAGCCATAAATTTTTCATATTCTACTGACTGGCTTTTTTGTTTGGGGATGACGGTGGCATGTTTTCATGTGGTTGGATAAATCCCGTTTGTCATGGAAAGCGTGATTAGGTTGAGAAGTAGACATGGAATGTTCCCGTCACCAAGTATCAGCAACGCAGAGGGGAGACCATCGAAACCAGGATGTGGTGACCATTTGACTGAGTTGATTACTCGAGTGCTAGAAGGTAGGTCAAACTTAATAATGTCGAGTGTCACTGGTGCGCCTAGCTGGCATAGCAGGTGAGGGTCCATTAGCGTCAGTGAAAGAATTGCAGCAGTATCCATTGAGGGTCTCAAATGTTGTTAATGGATCGCTAATAACGGATGTTTTAGAAAGTCTTAGTAAGGCAACAGGCGTACATTTTTGATCGCTTCTTTGTCTGAGTAGTTGACTGAGTGACTTTGTTTTATTGTTAGTTTTAAGGGCAGTGTCTTCTTTAGCCATCTTGGTTAATTCCTGCGCAGTTTGCCAGTTGGTTAGGATTTCGTTCATACGAACAAGGATGTGGAATTGCTTAGGTCTGGCGTAGCGCTGGCGCATTTTTGATCCTCCCAAGGACACCGTAGGCCTTTGCTGATTTTGCTGTCATCTTTAAGCGGCTTCTGCTAGTTGGTGGGGCGATCACATCTAGGCGGCTGAAGAGATTTAGATGTAGGACGTGCGCGGCTGCGTCTACATCAGTAGCAAAAAGAAGTTGTCCCAGTTCGCAGATCGCACTAATATCTCAAAGCTGTCCCTGTTAAAGTGGTTAAAGATTCGAAACTTTTGGACCACCTTGTGGTCGCAGCCATGTACATTATCTAATATACCAACAACTGTCTCAGAGACACCTTGCATAAAAATTAAGTCTAGGGGGTTAGCAAGCCTGGTGTGATCGTGAACTTGTTGAGTCCAGTTATTTGCCTGGACAGTGTAAACGAAACTTCTGTGTCCGAGTAAGGCAACCTAGTCGTTCCAGGGGATAAGTAGCATACTGGAATCGCCACAAACTATCTCGTGACGTGGGGGCATTAGGGAGATTTCAATGAAATGCTTAATGGGTTTATTAATCTTTTTGCTAGATGTGTGTAGGGTTGTATAGGCAACCGATGGGGAGGTCAAGTTGACCCTTCTCGTATGGATCCAGATGGAGTCTTCAGAGTCACCTATAGATAACAGTTCGAAATCGGGTGCACCAAAGTCGTCCCGGACAAAGATAAGGCAATCGCCACCCCGCTGGTTGTCTCGTTCGGTACAGAATGTGGTGTAGCCATGGATGCGTAGTAGGCTGTCAGAAGCATTTGAGGGGTGCCACGTTTCTTTGAAGAGAACCAGCTGTGGGTATGAGAGTAGGATAAATAGGCCAATGAGGTGCGTCTTGTGTGTAATATATCGCGCGTTAATAAGCAGCATACTGTATTATTCAAAGCAAGGAGAGTTAAAGGAGTTAGTTCGTGTGAGGTAAGTGGCACAATAGGGTGCAACTGGCACACGGTACATGAAAGTGGTAAAGTAAGGTGAAGAGGTTGATATAGGAATGTGATCAGGAAGTGCTTGTGTAGGTAGCTGATGGTAGTCCGCCGCTAATGAGACTGTGGCAATATTATTGACTGTGGTCGCGCGGCAGCTAGCGCCGTTACGGTGTACAGCTGACACATTATTATTATTATTATTATTATTATTATTATTATTAGAACCCATCCTGAGGCCTGAAACCAACCGTGGGGTTAGGTGCGGTGAGCAAATGAGTTGTTGGGGTAACAGCGAGCTGGCGAGAACTCATGGGGTATAGGCGATGTGGGTCGTATCCTGCTGCATTCTATAGAAAATGGGCCGTGGATGGCGTGGCCGGTTGTAGTGCTTATCATCCGGATGTATTTTCCGTTCAGGTGGAAGTATGGTCAGGGAATGTGAGGTAGTGTTGATGGAGCGGTAGAGATTTTCAGAAGGGCGTCGCCCTTTGGAGAGTGCTTTGTTCCCCACGGTTTTGTGAGGTTGTGAAGAGTGGTAACGGGTTGTGCGCTTGACGTTTGGATGGCGTAGCGCCCTTTGTAGGGCCGACTGGGCGATAGCATACCAGGCGGAGAGTTAGTTATTAGGAGAATCACTGCGTTGATGCAGTGCGGGCTGCTCATAGTTCAATTTTCTATGGTGACTGGTAGAACGTCCTCAGTTGGTGAAAACCGCGGCATTTGTTGTAGTTCTGGGGCATAATAGCACTGTTGGCGCCTCGAGTAGGTAGGGTCTGCGCAGTGATTGGACGGGTTGGTTCGTAACCTGCGTGGAGGGCGACGTCTGTGATCGGAGTACTTTCGACCTCATGCGATCCATTAGTACCGATGTTGATTGGTGCTTAACAGCTATCCGTTTGTGCCACGAGGACATTACTTGGGTACGATTAGCATTGTTATGGTGATGCATCAGTTTGGAGTGCTTCGTAATACGAGGGGTGCCGTGTTCCGGCTGTTGACCTTTGTTGGTAGTCTGTTTGGTTGCGAGGGTGGTTTCGGCTTCGCACGAGGGGGATGGAAGCGAGCTGATCAGCGGGGATTCTAAATCGTCAGGTTGGGAATCTTTGTCAATCATGTCGGAGGCATTATGCATTGACTCAGCTTCTTTTATCGTTGACGAGGACGAGTCTGGAATGTTGGCTGACCTTTTATTTATTAGGGCTGTGGGGCTTGAGTCGGTATGTAATGCTGTCGTGGATGCTTGACGCAGGAGATTTGGTCCAGCTCCACGTTAGTGCTTGTCGTAGAACAAGCGGTAGATCTGGCAATCAGCGATGATACATGAGGCTGTTGTCTTGCTTTGGTATTAGTATCCAGTAAGAAAGCTCTTTGCAGCGGCGTTAGATCAGGCTTGATAAGGATAGGCCCACTGTTTGCGTTTGTTCGTAAGGTAAATCGATTTGCTATGAAGCGCGTAGCCAGCTCTTGAGTTTTGAAGACGATAAGAATAAGGCAATTACGACTGAGCTTCGATTTTCTGAGCCGTTTACTCACGCACGTGTCTGAAGGGATGTTACACATGGACGTAAGTAGGCTGGTGGCTTTCTCCAAAGGTAGTTTGTCAGGAACGCTGAAGACGCTCACGTTTCGGGCAAGGCGGTTGCGCTTGTTTATCTCAGTAGTGATGGTAGTAAGAAGGGCGCCGGCCTCTTTTAGCTCATCAGCGTTGCCATTTGTTTTATTCTTGCGAGTTGGGCCAATGGCATTAGTTAGGCTGGCTCTGTTTTGGTAACGGACATTTCCTTTTTAAGAGCAGTCATTTCAGTTGAGAGTGCACTGATATTGTTAAGTGCATCTTTCAGGGGGTCTATAAGAAGAACAGTGTAGGGGCGCGGTTTATTCAAGTTGTCTTTTGCAGCAGGTCGTTTGGCTGCCTTAACTGCACTTGCAGTGCATGAGGCAAAGCTGTGCTCGACAGAAACTGCGGAATTCGAATGATTACTTCCACTTTTGCTCCGGACTTTGGCTCTGGCGGCTTTACCTTTCAAACCATTTTTGTTAGTCACTACGGAATAGCACAGCTTCATAATTCATGTTTCAGAAACACCGTTTTGCTGTACATAGGATCCAAGAACCTTAAAGTATAGCACGTCAAAATATTGAGGCAACGCGCTTAACTACTCTAATGAATTGTAACTATATGTCAAAATAAGAAAAAAAAGACTAAAACGCACAACCACAAACTTTGCGTGATCAAGATCAAGGTCGTGAATCAAAAAAGTTAATCACCTCCCAAACGTATATCTTATGAAAGATCTACGCTGACTGCCTGGATGTGCACAACATCTGTACCACATGAAGCTGTAGGTCAAACTTGCGCTGCATCTATTCATTTCGTTTGCTTGTGTTTGTGGCACACTTAGCAATATATCGTTCACCGGTGCTTGCGCGTTGTGGGTCAATGGCGCAGAAACCGCTTCCCATAATGACGTGAATAGCTGGAGTCTGTACAAACACTCGCCTTGAATTTCCTGCCAGGTTTCCCTTTCAGTACCATGCTGCAGTGGTTACGCCACAATTCAGAGATTATGCAGCGAGTGGGATGTCACACCTGTGCATTCCATCACCCGAAAGATGCAATTACGTGTGACCAGCGTAAACCTTGTACTAAAGACATTGATAAAACCCATTCCGTGCATGCTTCTTGAAACACCACTTTAGCTTAGGCCAGTGGCTATGCACGTGGCGCTAACGTCGTCTGCTATGGGATGTATATGTACCTAATCAGTACTCCTGCTGGAGCAGCGCCGTGTCTGTAGTTCATCCTTTGCCAGTGGTCAATTTAATGCCATTGGTTTAGTACCTATATAGGCCCGTCAGGAAGGCATGTGAGACCAACAGCTGCTGCTTCCATGGTAACGATGTTGATGCATCTGTCAAAGGAATTATATGGGTACGGTAAACCAAGTTGGTGGAGGCGTGTGAAGTTATAAGTGTGTTTTATTAGCGGCGGAACTGATGACACTACTGTGCCGCCAACATGAGCTCAATAAATGTCGGTTGCAAACGTCCAGAACCCACAATATCCGGTACGCTAGTCGTCATAGTTAAACAGGTACTATGGGACAAACCTAGGACAAATACGCATACGCCTAGAAGGCATGTGCAGCCAATATTTGTAGTTTACCTGGTGGTAATATTGCTGTCAGTGTCCTGAGACGCAGATTGACTACGTAACCACCGTTCATGGGGCTGGTAGAGCTACGGGCAATATTGATGTACCTCTGTTGGACAGGCATAGCCTTTCGCTAGTGAAGCCACAATGGATACCGATTGATTTGCGGGCATGCCGTCCTTCTTATGGGACCTATAATACTTCTCCGCCCACTGGTCATGCGGGAGAGGCAAACATGTGAATCGTCTTGGTTGCCGACAGTAATGCCAAATCTGTGACAGGTATATAGGCTTACTATGCACCCATCACGTTGGAATGAATATCCAACTATATAGCATCATGTGTCACGCTACTTGCCACATACGGCATCCATGTACTTCATTCATGTGTGCTCCAGTGAATGACCTTTTGGGAAAATAAGGTGTGCAGGGACCTGCTTCACGTTTATTTCGTAATAGTTAGGCTATCGCGCTTCATGCTTACCTTCTTGGCCGCATGCTACTAGCTTTTATTTGTCTACCGCAACGCAGTGCTACCCATGTTTACAGGTTAGTGGTGACGCTCCAAACAATTACTTTTCAGCTTAGCGATGTTTGCTCATGCTTCCATACTTTCCAGTCCACTGCGCATATACCATAACCGGTACGCAGGTATCACAACTGCCCTTCACGACGTTTGCATTACCCTGGTTATCCAGTGCTGTTAACTGCTTTTGCTTTCCAATTACTTCGTGAACGACCCGACGGCTTTTTTAAGGGTCACAGTATGTCCTGTAGCCTTATGTTGCATTCTTACAAGCCAGTAGTGCCCACTCAAATGCTGGCATGCGCTGCACCACTTGGCCGCTAGTTCAGTGGATAGGTCCGTAATCATAGACCAACTTCCCTAACTCTCTATTATGCTTCCGTTTCTTAAGCTTAGCCCTTCTATGCCGTGACGGAAAACCAAAAACACTTTCAGGATCGTCGCTTTGCGGGTTGCAAGCACTTTTTACACTCCCAGCGCAGACGACAGTAGTCGCATATGTTTCGTATGTCTGTTCTCACACCTAAAAAAGAGTTCCAATAATACATAAGGCACGAGTTGCTGTGGACGTTGGTAGTCAGGTGCAACCCTTCCAATTCCATTCCACTCAGCATCGCCAACTCAAAATTAATAAGCGCACGCCTGGTACCTTCGGTGACTCACCCATCGGGTTGCAAGCGCTTCATATTCGCATAATAACAAAGCACCACACCGCGTTCATACGTGCACTGCTACGCAAAGCAAGGCTATATGGATCTTAAGCTCCGTTGAACAATGAGCGTACATTATCCTGCAAATTATTACGCATCAAATTATTCCGTGTGCTTCCACTGTGGCACCGTGAGCAGATTACTGCTTACATAATAAAAACTTATACTTCGCTAATTAACTTTTGGAAAAAGTTCAGTGAATGTTGCCCACCCGAAGCCAGTACACATGGCTAGGTTGCAGTTGGCAATCTCATGTGGCAACAAGTATGCCAATGGCCTAGTATTATGCCGCATGACGATTACCAATGCTGACATTCAACAGAAGAAAGATGCCCCCTATATAGGGAATGCTCGCATTTACCGATGGAAGAATGCGTTATCACATTTCCAAAGTTAGGTAACAGTTGCAAAAATCCACATACAGTACATTAATAAAAGATACGTCTAACTATATTTGTATGTGTAAGCATGGTTTACATATGTATATATATATGGTTGGCGGCACCCGGCTTCGGATTGGCCTTTCATTTTGGCCAGCCACAGGACTCCTGCGCCTACAGAGGAACCATTGTTGAATTGCGCTGCACCACCCACAGCTCCATCCCCACACTCCATGTCCAGTGTAAAGCCGAAGGAATAAGACCGGGAGGCATGTGGATGGGTGCCACATTTCTTCAACGGTGCCGGCACACACTCCTTCAAAGACAAACATGAGCTCGCTGTGGTTGGGAATCAGTTGAACACAGGGCGGTGGATGGACCGTAGTACGCTCCACACTGCGTGCATGGAACCACTCTTTGATCCTCACACGGCCACAAGGACCGTGAACCCCCATCCCCTCCAGCAACGACCAACTGTTTCCTGGAGCCATGTGGAGGACGTAATGGGTACTAGACAGCCAGGCAGTTTGTCAACACATATCTCATTCGCAGCCACACCGGGGATATCAAGCAACAGCCAATCACTTGAAACGATAAGATGTAATAAAAAAAATTGGTTATCGCATAAATCTACTGTGAAATAACGCTTCACTAAACGCGAGTATAAAAGAGGATTACGAACAAATCCGCGATAAGTTAACGAGGTCAGAAATTATACCCTACGAAAATGTCACAAAAACGAAACTGTTATCGAACTTAACTACTATTGGCTTAAGCGACGTGTGAAAGTGTGTAGAAGAGAGTACTGGTGGAGATTTATTTAAGAAAGAAAAGCATTTGGACAGAAATGCAAACCCACCACCTGAAATATATATGTATATATCCTGGACTTCTGCCAAGAACTTATATCTATGTATTTAACGTATATATAGAATTTTACCTATTTCTATTACCATATATAAATAGGGTATAAATAAATAAATATTTGAATATATACATCTTTCGGCCGGCATTTCTATCCATACTATCTGGGATATCTGGTATTTATTTTTTAACTGCATTTTCTCATTGTTAAATATACCCTTACGTTTAGGCATTATATATCGTGCTATTTCTTTGCCTCATAACACTTGCACCACCACTGCGCAATATGCCTACTGGATGGCCGGCACATTAGGCAATAGGAATGAATTCCGCGTCAATAATTTGTAGACACGGCTACACAGTGCACAACTGTACACTTTTATGAATTCACATCACCATTGTCACTATTTCAGCAGCTAATTTATGCCTATCATTAGTTAGTGCTGTGTACTTCTCATATGGACGTTACAAATTGCCCCATTTAAGTGCATATTACAAAATAATATCGCTTCTCGATCTTCTGTACCGGTTAACGTTCAACCACACTATCATTTCCGTTTCATTTTTCTGTGTGTGTATTTACTTCAAGTTGCGGACTTCCAGAATTCCCCTTCCAGCAGCTGATATTTTATAAGAATTCAGCACCAACGGACAATTTCAGCAACCATGCGAGGTAAGCCTGAATTATACGTTTCCTACAATGTTTCAGCATTTTTCATTCATACTTGAAATATGCTTACGTTTAGCGGACGACTCAGGTATTTCACCGTTTAACAAGCCAATAAACTATCAATAATTCGCTGCAATTACACAGTTTGGAATTTTCCGGGACACGTTGCCATGGTTAAAGTAAACTACGTTACTGCAAACGTTATATCCTTGTAACACTCCATAAGTATACGCAGTGCATTCTCTTTATTATTGATACCTTAAGAATTAATTCCTTAGTCTCGCGATTGCCCTCTTGATGCCTGCTGTTCCATTCACCTTGGCGGGTAACTAATGTTCCGCCATTGGTTAGCGCCCAGCTCCCCAAGTAGCGTGCAGACAAAGCGCTGTCAATGAGCAGCGCGCCCAAAACGGTAAGGGCCGACAGCTATGCATTATAACAAATGCAAGTTAGCCCTTCATCTGCCAATATTGCCATTGATAACAATTTGTGTAAGTTACTTTACTTTGTACAAAAGCGCTGCAACATTGTTTATTAATAATTTCTTCCAGACACTATTTAGCTGTGATTCATAAAATGGTAGTTAAAACACGATTACGCGATGAATTAACATGAGTTTTTGTGGCTCTGTGCTGGAAGGGTGGCTGACCAAATGTTCGGTCGGGGTCACCGGTTATAACGGAATCGTTTGGTCGCTATACGTGAGGTTAGTCCCGCCGAAAGGAAAAATCGGAAAGAGACAAATGTATGAGCGGGATAGATGTTAGTTGTCGAAACGCACAATCCCACTAGCTGAAGGCACCATAACATGATTCTAGCTAGAAGATTAGTATAGTCGCTAGCGGACGCGCAACATATGCTCTTCGCGGCGGAAGTTCAAGTTCAATTGGGACAAGAACGCTAGGCTAATCCCGTGAACGTTTGTTATTTTGCGTATCGTCAAATCGGGAATTAATAAATCTGCTTGAGTTGTTGAAAAGCCTAAAACAGAGACCGCATCACTCCCTGTCCAATCAATTACTGCCCACCTTTCCCTACCCAACGGTCCCTGCCAGGTCGGTTTACGTGAAGTAAATGAGTGAAGCGTAAGAAAAAATCATACAAGAGGAGAAGTTTCATCTAACTAATAAGAATACCAAGGTAAAAGAAGGAAGTTGAAAATCGAAGGGAAAGTTGAAGATACAAGTCGGTTAGGAGAAGGGGATGTCTGGTACTGCCACCCAAGAGCACCTAAAGGACGCTCGAAACCCGCTACCGTAATCTCCTTAACGACGAGCTCCGGGAGTTCCAACGTTCAATAACTCGGCGCGACCAGCGTGGCATTGTCCTTACCCGGTCAGAACGCAGTTTGTGCAGCTCAAACTGGTGAGTTCGGAAACTAGGCAACTTGGCGTGACTAAATAGTTAGGACAAGTCTGGACCGATCTTACGTTTCAAGATACGGTAAGTGAGGAGCAAGTCTCCTCTAATGCTGCGGCAGTGCATTGAGTACATCTCCAAACTAAGCAAACTTTTGGGATGCGTTTGCCCCCGTACACCCTGTGCTAACCTTGTACAAACTCGCAAAACCCACTCCAGTTCTATTTTGTCCCTTAAAAGGCAAGGTGGACAAGCCTGGATACTGTATCCTAAGTGGAGTCGCACAAAAGCTGGATATATGTTTACAAAGATATTGGCCGTTAGGACACCGAAGGAGCGGCGGATATACCATAACAAACGGTACCCTCATCAAGTAGCCCTCCTCAAATTGTCTCCAGAATAAATCTATGAAGTGTGGTTGATACCTGAATCAACCTGCTGGTTGACAGCAGGGATTTAACTTCCACCAATTACAGAGCGCATGGGAGGACTAGCACTTGCAATGCAGATGACAGCACATTTCGCCTGATGTATAGGCAGCAACTACAAGGTTCACCAGTCCCAGAGCTTATTCAGGGCACTCTGAAGTGCCTCAGAGCTACCAGGGATATCCACAATATTCCAGAGCTTGAGGTCATCAGCAAACAATAGCGACGGTACTTCAACCTCCTGGGGTAGCTCATTGACACAAATTGCGAAAAGCAACGGCCATAGAATCGAGCTCTGCGGAACGCCACTAAGGACAGCTTGTCTAAGCAAAAGGCTACTCCCCACGAGTACACATTGTTTTTCTCCTCTAGGAAAGCAGACCCATTTAAGGGCGGCTCCAAATATTCCATACGACCTCAACTTCAAACTCTCGAGAATGTGGGACCGTTTCAAGGGCTTTCGCGATGTCAACGAAAACCATGTTGAGAGCGTGAGCGTTGTCTACTGCCTCAGCCCAGCTTTCACGAGCTGCAAGTAAATTTGTCAGGCATGAAATTCCTTACGGAATCCGGGCTGTGCCTGACTGCGAAAACTAAACTTAATCCGGTGATGCTCCACCGAATCCCTGACCAATGTTTCAAACAACTCACCTACTACGCTTGTCAAGCAGACAGGCCGGTAGTTCGCGGGCAGAGCTCTGTCACTGCCCTTAAAAATCGGACAGATGATTGTCTTCTTCCATTCCGAAGATAAGGCACAGCTGTAGAGCGATATTGTAAACATGCATGTCAGAGGGACAGTTTAGCTCAGCGGCCAATTCATGCAGCCGCTTCGGATAAATCGAATCAGGGCCAGAATCTTTGGAAGGATTTAGCCCTTGCAATAGCCCGAAGACATGTGTCTCCGTTATGCTGATTGCAGTTATGCAAGGGGCCTACGGAAGTTTTGTGACCAGCTCAACCTGAGGTAGAGAGGCCTCACTAGAAAAGAGTTCAGTATACTGTTTGTTAAGTATACAAAAGTTATCATAGTCGGTATGCCCAGGGGTCCCGTCCGCTGGTAGTGGAACCGGTAAAGAGGAGTTCTGACCGCTGCGCCTCGTTAAATATGCAAAGAAATTCTTTGGATTTGTTATGGCTGTGTCAGCCGAATCCTTCTCATACTGAAGTCGAAGATTTCTAAGAGGTTGCTTACATTTATTTCTAATTGCTCGAAAGCTTTCATAGGTGCCGGTTGAAATAGCCGTTTGGCAAGTTTACCAACACTTAGAGCGCTTCCTGCGCAGGTATTTACCTATAGGATCTATCCAGGGAGGAGGCGCCAGTGTCACCAGTCTCTTAATAAGTGGGATGTATGGAGCAGAGATTTCGGTGAGGTATGAGATAATTTCTCCCAGGCTGTCTCAATGGTGTCAGCCACGGTGATCGAGCAAGGCGGAACTGAAGTTTGTCTCGCAGTGCCTTAGTCTGCCCGCCAAATATTTGGACATGCCTCAGCGGTAGCTTGACGACATTTAGAGCACATTAAAGGCACATGCAGACATTGTCAATGACCCCTAGAGGACAGCCGTAGGTAATATCATTTAAAAAGCGTGTGACTAAGCATAAATGAAATCTAAGGTAGACGGAAGTTTGTTCCGCATATATCCAGTCAGGAGGTTCACGAACCGCTGCAGAAACGCGCGAATGTGATTCGTCTGGATGCCTGTAATTTACGTAGCCGTCGTGCGAACAGGAAGGTTTTTTATTTGTCTATGTACATAATGATATTACACTTAATAATCTATTTTACTGACAAATAGAACAAGCTTGTTGTCACTACACGCTACTGGCGGGAACTTAAGTACTTTTTGCAGTGCTTCGGAGCTGGCTATTAGTGGCACAGCAAACAGTTGGCATTCAAGATGGCGTACCTGTGCGATTGACGGCATGGACTTGTTCAGTTACGGATGTGGTGTACTGTTTATTTTGTTTAACCTGAAAATCTGTGTTTGAGGGCACCAATATTTTGGTTCTCTTCGTACCAGATGGCACCAAAGCTAACTCCTGTGCGAAATAATTTGAGGGCGACCTGGATAGATGAAAAGAACGATGAGTTAATACCTGCTTAATAAAAATCACGCACGTTCATTGTTGCTTCATTGGAAAACGAAGAAATAAGCTGCTTTTTCTCTGGCAGGTAACATTGGAGTATTGACAGTCAAAGTGACTGTCGATTTGTGGAAGCATACTGGTGAGGTCCTTTCCGGATGGAGAAGATGCTGTTCGATATACTAAAAATTTCTGTGACCTTATTATGCTACATAGGAGGGTAGTAGAGGGTGAGTGATAACAGTGAACTGGCGAGTGACAAAAGTAATACACTAACTGTCTGGAAACATAGTCTATACAGGTTCACGACGAAGTGAAGGTGTTGTCACGGGGCCTCACTTCCGCTCCCTACCACTCAATGAACAGAAGAATTAAGTGCACAAACAGTTAGAAAATGTACTGTCATCGTGAGTTCATTACATCGAGCTACCTGTAAATGTCATGTACATACATGATATATACATGTCGGTTTGAAAACCTCGGTAGAATTAAGTATTGCATTATTGCGCAAAATAATTTTGTAACGTCCTTTGAATCTAAACTTTGACCCCAGTTTCCGTTGCAAATCAGTGACCTCATTTATGCCAACGGAGGTTTAAAACCTGCCGTCGGAAAAGCAGTTTCTGTTTCATGCATCGCCCAAATATTGCAATGTAAAGCGCAGAAGGGAGACATTCGGTCAGCTGCGTAGCCTTCATTGTGTAGATGCCGCGCTGCAGTCGTTGCAGATATCCCGATTATTACAGGAGTAGGAGTTATTGAAGGATAGAGAGCAGAAGCAAGGTCCTGGGTCAGTTTCATCAATTCCCGAGCGTTACGGAAGAAAAGCGTAGGTACAGACCATCCACCTCTGATGATCCACCTACTTACCTTTCACACTGAAGCTCCGCACCTGGTTGCGTAAGACCTCAAGTTCCTGGCCACGCTGCCTGACCGACGCTTGTCCCGTCCTAAGGGCTCACTTATCTCTTTGACCATGGCTTTCCTCTTTACTTAGGTGCCACCTATATCTGGTACTCCACCGACTCATCTTCAGTACACTAGCTCCGCACGTCTGTGTGTAAGACTTCAAGTATATGGCTATGATGCACACCTATAACCTTATCTCGTTCTACTTCTTCACTTATCTCTTTGACCGTGGCTTTCCTGTCCACACATGTACCAACTAAATCTGGTGCTCCACCGACTCATCTTCCTCACTCTAGCTCTGCACTTTGTTGCGCAGGACCTCAAGAAGCAGGCCATGTTTCCCACTTATATCCTTATTGTTGCTCTATGAACCAAACACCGATGAATATTCCCTTTTATTCCGCTTCCATCTATCGAATATTCCTGCCACTTCTCTTAACTGTTTGGCTCTGGCTTTCATGTCCTCCTAGACACCGTCTATCTACGGTCCTCCAAAGACTTATCTTTTACACTGTAGCTCCACACTTTTGTGTGTAAGGCTTGAAGTATATGGCTATGTCGCATACCAAAAACCTTATCTCGTCCTACTTCTTCATTTATCTCTCTGACTCTGGCCTTCTTGTCCACCGACGGACCACCTAACTCTGCTGCTCTACCTACTCATCTTTCACACTGTAGCTTCTAACTTTTGTGTGTAGGCCCTTAACTAGAATTTCAATGAAACACGGGCAATGCTGGTCCTCAGAAAAGCAAAGATTCCCATTCCATTAATATGAATCAATATCAGAAGTCAGTTCCGGGTAAAGAATTATTTCCGGTTACCCTCATCGGACCCAAACATTCACAAATCACGGATACCGTGGGGTAAGCTACAACTCGGGCTAGGATTTACTTCTGGATTGTTTGAATGATCAAAATCCATAACATAAGACATAGGTAGAGATGGTAAACCAAGTAGACTAAATACACATACATACGTAAAGCTCAATAGTCCAAAGTAAATAAGTAGGTAAAAGAACAGCCAAATAACTAAGTAACAGTGTCCGATGGCCAAGGTAGTAGTAGTAGAAAGCTATGTTCCCACTTATATCCTGTCGCAAAGCTGCCGTAAAACAGTTCGTTTTCGCTGCGTATTTTCCTGCAGTTATTTGAACTGTATAGCTCTGCGTTCTGGTTCGGTTTTGTTTTACACTAAGGTCACACATATTAACTGTTACAACAGTTTTCCTGTTTTTGGACCTTTGTCCAAACCGTTTGCCCAAAGTCGTTTGTTCGCGTCGCGTGTTTATCGTTTTACCCCAAACTGTTACTCTGTTTTTTACTGATTATTCGTATCATGGTGAAAAAAGGTGTCACCCACATCCACCAAAATGGAAACACTGGAACTACCGCCCATTAGTTTAGTGAGTCTGACCTATCTGCAATACGTGGTTGCAAATTAGTGCTCGTAGATCCGCTAGCAAAAGCTCTGCAAAACGTCCTTATTCTCGAAAGTCAGGTAAACTTGCTGAAAGAAGAGTTTGCATCTCTTGCGACGCTACTAAACAAAGTCATGCCTTTGATCAATCTGGACAACGTCCAAACTTTGGTTAGCCAACCTGATATGCTAGCCTCAGGTGAACTATTGAATAGCATTACGCACGAGGTCAGCGAACGCATTCGTAATGCCAATAACGCGGTTGTATTCAACGTACCTGACAAGATACAGCTTAAAAAGGTGTTGCGTATCCTTCTCATTGATTGTAGACTACCACACGATTGCTGTTCAGCCACTATCCTATGTAAGGTCCACGGCCGATCTTGCCCAATAGTCATGAAATTTAGCAGCCCTGAGATGGCTAAACGCTTTTTGACGCCCGATATGTACCGAATCAGCACACAAACCTCGAATGAATTCTGATAAAACCGGACAGAACCCCGCTGCAAAGATCAACTTTGCCTACTAGTTCAGTTTAGCAGAAGAAAGAAACCCTTGCGACATTATTCAGAGAACCCCAACTCACAACTGCGCAAATCCAACCCACACGGCCTCTTCCTTGACCCTCTGTGACGTTGACCTGGACTCCTCACAGCGATTAACATACCGCGATGCAAAAAAGCCCTCAAAAGACAAAAGTCAGCCAAAAGATATTGCTGCCAAGGCTGTAACCTCAGCTGAAAACTCGACTGTTGCTGTAGACACGACCGAACACAGTACACAGGTTGTTGATATGTCTGACATGTGCGACATCGACTCTGAACTGGAGAGTGTGGGCTTGCCATCAGTATATATTCCATTAGTCAGCGTTGCCAATGACGCCAAGCAACTCTCTATCGACACAACGCCAGCGACTAACACCTCAACGCAACGGTGTTCCACAGCTCTCCCCATCGTCTCCCATAGAATCCATATCAGTACAACAAAAGGACAATACCCAGACGTTCCGATACGGCTAAAGTATACTCACTGCCAGTACCAGAAATACCACGCCACCAGATGGCTCGCCAGAATACAACAGGACCTACAATTACCAATTTTGGACCGAAGTCCATTGTCAACCAAGCACAGTCTCGTGGACGGAACTACCTTCTCAACACCCCAAACTCAATATAGCACTTTCAAATTTGCAACAAACCCCGTTACACTACCCATCGTGTCAAACCAATACCCCGGCAACTACAACTGGTGACTAGTACACCTTTTGCTCCGGTTTATCCAGCGTTACCCGGGATTGTTGCTCCTACCTGCCCTAGCCATTCATTCAGAAAACCATATCTACTCGAAGACTCCAATGAAGTCTAGGGAACTGCTAAACGTTCAGAGGGCATTCTCTGATCGCGACGATGCAGGGTCTGAACGCGAGGGCGGAGCGACAGCGATCGTTCGTTCTAGTAGCGGGAGCGACGGCTTGCGGCGAAGTGTCGCGGTAGCAAGATCATGCAGCGAGGCTAGGTGTGGCGCCGACTCTCGACATCCACCATGGTTATCTTCTGGATGCACCACTATACTATAATTTAGATCGATGTTACAGCGATATCGATGGTCTTTATGTGATACTGGGTATATGGGGCGTCGAGTGGAGGTCATCACGATGCCCAGGTGAACCGAGGATCTTCAAGTGATGGGAGCTGTGTTGGTGCCTTGTACATGCACCGCAGGTACCACGCGGTGCGGAGTGCACTCTCGCAAATTCGGGCACTAGAGGGTCGCATACCACGGGCTCTCCTTTTACTTGTAATTGTGACTGGAACATCTCGCGCACACACCAGGGACGTCCTGGGCGGAGAAGAGGTATCGGGGTCGCGGCGAAAAGTAGCGCACAGGCCGTCCTGCTGCCGTCCCCTGTCAGTTTTATATGGGTAGACTACTACAGGGCATTGAGCCACTCACGCTTCAGTTCATGGGTCAAGAGGGCCCAGTGCGGCCTGGCTCTGTAACATCTACAGTGCGCGCGTCATTTATAGGACTCGATGAGGCGAGAGCCAACGCAAAAACGGTGGGTGGGTTTCGACCCTAAGGGTGGGCGTAACCCCTCGTTGTACTTCAAACCGCCAACGAACTCCTAGCGCTTGCTGCCACCCTGTAACAGCCCGCCTGGCCCCCGTGCACAAAACACACACAGCTACATGCAGGAATAAATACGACCTCGATCGCCAAGATAGACTCTTCTGTACCAAGCTAGTCCGGGGCCGATCTACGCACACCATTGGCGAGACGAGAATCGGACGTGACCACGCGGACAGGACTCATAGCGGACTGTGACTACCACAGTGGAGATACATTAGGTTGTGAGCTGCCCTCGAGAGAGATGTCACGAGGTGAGCGAGAGCACTACAAAATAGCGCGTGTGCTAACAAACTCTCTAAAACACCAATAGAGCCCGCCTCATTCTTAGCGTGAGCGCACGCCCGTATCGGGGATGCGTGGTCACCTGTGAGAAGCGAATGACGATTCGGGCCCGGATGACAAGTCTGAATCTCGACCACTCACATGACAAGCGTACACAATTATTGCTACATAGTGGTGCGCACGCGACCAAGAGCACCTGGAGTTAGTGTAGCAGGATGTTCTTCGAGGGATATCAGTGCAAGGAAAGGAGGATGACGAGTTTCATGCAACATCTTTCGTGCGCTCATGTGGGGGAGGGTCAGAGAACGTGCAGAGTAGGAGAATGCTCGTGAAACGTTTCGCAGACTCTACCGCTCGGCCACTAGTGGTATGACTGCTCTAGACTTCTTCTGGAGAGCTCACGCGATCCAATAATATTTACCCGACTCGGCATGAGAAGAGATGACCACAATTTCGCGAGATGTAGTGGCAGGAAGGGATATCAGGACGCACAGTTGCACAATGCGCCGCAGTTGCCCCTCGTACTCACTCAGCGGCGTAACGTTGGCATGCGCTGTAAAAACGTACTGTGGTTCTTGCGAACCTCTATGGCATTACGAATTGGGCGTGAACGTCCTTCAATCCGCGGGCGCGACCTTCGTTGTCTTTCCAGACGACGTAAAGGGCGTAATCCCTATATGATACCTAATCTGATTATGCCGAGACACTATTTTTTCAACAAAACGTTGATGATCGAGGTAGCCGTACACTGTCGACAGAGACCCTAAACTCTCTTACCCTACTACATCTGTGCACGCTCGCCGTGCGTAACAACCTCTTTCTTTACAGATTCGCACGTAGGCGAGCGCTGTAACCGGCTTGCCGGTACAGGCGGATGGAGGTAACGCGGTGGCAGCCGAGAATACGCTCGCACAACGTTCCGATCATCCCTAGCAGTAGCACATCACTCTTGCGGTACCGGGCGCCGACCGCTGCCTACCTGCGAGCTCAGTGTAACACCCAATATTGCGTGACTGTGAGAGATGAGCTTTGATGCAGAACATGGCCCAGGGGAGTGAGCACTCTACGCGTATTCCCGGTAACCCAACATAGTCGGTACCGCAGGCTCCTCACGCGGATATATAGAACGTCTCCTTACTCTCTGGGACTGTCTGCTGTCTCATCGCGATGAGGGCTAGTGTGCTTATCTTAACTTAGCAAGGACGCATTTTTAGAGTCAGGGGGCGCTTTAACCAACTCGGTTCGGTTAACCTAATAGAAGGGAGTGTGTTCACGATGGGGAGAGCCGGTCGGAAACCGTCGGTAAATTTTACACCCTTTATCAATAAAACCGTCCGTGGGGTGCATTACCGGCTGCCCTATCCTGTGTCATCGCGGGGGTCTGAGGCATTCCTTTAACTAGGGAGAAATGCCAACTTTGTTCCTCTGCTTTTAGTTTAATCTCATCGACCGATGATCTCTTGCTTTCTGACCTGGGCAGTGCCATAATACCGATAGACAGTAAATGTCTAGGCCCTGCAATTACAAACCCACCGAATCCGTTACCCCCCAGAGGAAATTTAGTGGCCTGGATGTACTTACCTGCTCATATTAGTATAGCCCCTGTTCGTCAGACTTAAGCGCCGTGGTGTCAGATCTTAGTCGTAAAACGGCCGAGCTATGCGCGGTCGGGGGTTGGGTCTTCGTTCTCAAACGCGCAGAGCGAGCAGTAGGCGAACCACTAAGTCAATGATCCGGTGACTAGAGTGCTTGCCGCAGGGCGACTAATCGCAGGTCTCGCCCTGGATATAATTCTAGAGGGGCCTCGTCCGGCTTCTGCAGACGACTGTAGGGGACGGGTGATAGGTACTCCGGGGGGGGTCGCGAACGTTGAGAAGGTCAAACGCGTGGCCGCTGGGTCCACAGTTACGCTGTTGCTACTCACGCTGACATACTTGTACTGGGGACTCCGTGACGATCAGGTTTAAAGATCTGGATATCTGTTCTTGTTGCATCTTATCGTGCACTGGCGCACAGGTGGGGGGCTCGGGGCTGGGGTGAGGCATGGAGGGGCGGGGGCGGGGTGGGGGGGGCGAGGGGCGGGGGGGGGGGGCGGGGGGGGGGGACGGGCAGGATCTGTTCTTCATTGTAGACCGGGACCATGTGTAATAGCGGGTAGCTCGGGGGCGTGAAAGTGATCTTTGTGGACTCGTCGCGAACTCGTCTCATGTGGATGGCGCGCAGGTTTACGGGGGGGGTAGAGTAACGGTGGTCTACTGTTCGGCTCTGGACTGATTGGCGAGAGAGGGGGGTGTGTACCTCCGTATAGGGTGGGTTGTTGGTTTTGGCTTGGTTCTTAAGATATATCTGATGAGCGGGGCCGGAGACCTAGGGGTGGATGTCTATTGCGATGAGTAGTTTCAGCATGCGAGGTGGGGTTATGCGGAGGGGAGGGGTTTGCGCACGGAGCCCTTCGCTGGCAGCTCGGGGGGGCGCTGGGCCGAGGGGACGGCTGTCTTCATGAGGGTCTCGTGCTAGGCCACGTGCTCGTGGGCCATGAGGTCCGTTATAACAGGTCCGCGGTGGGCGTGCTATGTCAAGTGCGTGACAGATACACACGAACCTGTATGCGCCGTCCGGGGGGGGGCACCGATTTGGATGATATTTGTTGGGTGCTTCCCACGGAGGCAGCCTGCGAGAGTCTGAGGAGGAGGGGCGCGCCGTCTCGTTTGAAGGTGTGTTCAATCGCTTAGTTTATCAACGGCACAGGGGGCACAATTTAGGGGGTAGCGGGTATTATGAGCTGTGTTTGACTGAGGGATGTGCGCGAGCTGGAGAGCCGCGATATGGGCGCTGTGAGTTGAGTGGGGGGGGATCTAGTACTCATTGCATGGTGGGAGGTTCTCGGCGTAAGATCATCGACTCAGGGGGAATATGGATGGGCGGTTGGGGGGTATTTCGGAGCAGTAACATCTGCTGTAGACGCGCGTCCGTACTGATGCTGTGAGTGGTGACGGACGAGTGACTCTGACGTGTGTGTAGGAAGCATTACAAGATGGTAAAGTAGGGGGTGGTCCACCGGTGGGTCAGATTTGCCTACGAGGTTCCCCGTAGACCGCAGAGCGAAGCCGGATCGCCAGTAAGCGTCAAATGCGGGGGGGATATAACTGAGTCCTGGGCTTTAAGGCGTGCGCTCTTGTGTTTTCACCTCAGGTGTAGCAATCGAAGGGCCGTGTGCCTTAAGTTGCGTGCTGGCGTGAGGTGCGGCGATGCTTTGTCTCGCGCGGGATGAGAAGCTCTTAGCGGGGGCTAGTGCTTCATGATTCGCGGCGCTTACATCGTTAGCAACGCCAGAGCGGGTTAGTACGGTAGCCTCTGCAGTGCGAGCAACACATCTAGGGGCGGACGTCGTCTTGCTTGCTGCCTTAGGGAAGCCGTACGGAGCAGGTGGCCTGCATACACCTGTGATGTTGCCACGTGCGTTAACTGCGGAGCGACATTCTGGGGGGTTCTCAGGTTTGTACGCAGCGCATGGGAGCCATAACAAGGAACAGCCGAATAAGACCTAGGTTCCTGGGTGGGAGAGGGGCCAAGTGGAGTCGGCCGTCCTGCCTCTTCCCTCGAGGGGGCCGCTCTCCGGATTCATTCAGACTTCTGAGACGTCACCTCAATTGGTTCGGCAGACGCAACTACCCGATTTCATTAACGGGAGAGCTTCGTGGGCTTTTCCCATCTTTCGTCAATAAACCTTTCCCATCCTGACCTTAACTTGTTTTATCACGCGTTCCACGTTACAAATATTGGTTCGGCTGACTCAACGTCTGGTTTACACCACTGGCAATCCATGTGGGCCCTTCTACTCCTGATCACTAAATATTTCTCATACCGACCCCAACCTTTTCTTATCCCGGTTTCTGTTTTCATACGCTTTTTCCATCGGAAGGCTAGCTTTCCTGACTTACGTGATTTAGCGGCAGTAGAATTATCAGTTTCTCTAACTACTCTTTGGTTACTGAGACTTTAGCGGTACAGTCTTTGTAGACTCAGCTGGATGTTTTCCCTACCTCTATGGCCTGCTAGGTTTTTCACTTTTTATTTTTCTAGCCTTTTACTTGCGTTCATTGTAACTCCCAATCCCAACGCGCTGGCCACTCGAGCATAGCTTGATCGGTCCCCTGCACTCCGAATTCACTCAAAATTATGAGGCGTTACCTTTCCTAATTAGGCTGTCCTGATTGACTGCTTAGTCCCCCGAAAGCCTCGTTGACTTTTTCACTCTTTCAATTAAAACCTTTCTTAATCCTACTCCGTCCTTTCCTTATCTTGGTCTCTGCTTTCTTTTCAAATAGATGGCCATCTCTGTGCTTTGCCTTAATCTATTCATCTTTGACCGTATTTCTGACTTCAGCCATACTACTGACATTATATAATCTAAAGTCCGCATACCCAAAGCATTGCTTCCCCCGAGAACTGTGCCGAACTTGCTCATGCTTTATTATCACTGCCTATTTCATTCCTAACCTTGATCCTCACCACTCGTCTTCATTACTTAATTAAACGTCTTAGGCGCAATCCACCGAATAATCCACACCCTTCGGATCGACCTCTCGCTCCCTGAGATCGCGCAGCTCTCTAATGCGTCATTGTTCATGGTACGACTAATGTAAATTTTTATTGAACACATGTACATGAGATATTTAGTTTATAATGATACATATAATATGAGGTTCATTAGTGAAAGCACCATTGAGACTGATTTTTTTCTCTGGGTTCCGGATGCATCATTGTTGCCTGTTTGTGTGACTGTCTTTGTTCGTTGTCTTTCTTTCCAAGATTTCCACAGAAACGGTGGCCAGAACCCGAGGATACGTCCACTATCTTGACCTCAACACCTCAACGATGCGCACTATTCCCTTATCTGGAAATGGATGGATAAGCACTACGCTGCCTTTGTACTTACCGGATGGACAAAACACTTATCTGTTTTCTTGAATGAATGCCACTACTTTAAGGCCTGAACAATTGGGTTCAACTCGCCTCTTCTTCACATAACTCTTATTCGGATTTGCTAACATGTAGTGTTAATTTGGGCATTTCATCTAATCGGAGGGCACATTTTCCTGCATGTGCTATGCACGTAATTTGGAAATATCCCAACACAATTCTTTCACACACAATACCCTCAGTATGGCAAGAACAAATGGGTTCGGCCCTTTACACTACTGAAATGCTTTTCACTTACCACATCTGGAGCTGCCCGCATTACTTTTATCGTCCATATGTTTGTAGATGCTAATGTCCCCAATCAAGTGAACTTACTCTGGAAGGATTTCCGTTTCATTATTCAAGACAACGTGTAGTTTTCTTGGGCCTGAACCGTTGCATTTAACCATTCTCCTCTAACATTTGGTTCAACAACATATTACTGGATACCCATCAGATACATTACGCGGTTCTACCGACGACAAATACAAAACATGCCAGCATGTGCGATTTATAGATTACCTACCGTACACACCGTGTCATTTGGTCAGGAAATGACGGGACTCATGGATGACACAGTCCCGTCGCATCATGCATCAGCCAGTGAAAATTGTGGGTGCACCCTGACTGCGACTAACAGAACCAATAATCGGTCAATAAGGAACATTGCCAATCGCAGCTTATTGTTCGAATGCGTTGATGGCAGTGTTCTAGGACGTAGTGGGTTTTCGCCTGGTAAGCGTTCTCCCCATAAAAGGCCGCAAATGTCCGTTCAACAACACTGCGACGTGGCGGAGGTGACTCGCCACTGAATAAAGTCATTGCCAATAAGCCCACATTGACAAGCTGACCATGACCATATACTACCATGATGGATACACCCCGACACTTTCTTATCTGCATATTGCGTCGCCACGTCTTTTCCTGCGCATTCACCATTGTTCTTTACGCTACAGTCGCATGAACCCAGCGTGTCGTGTAATCGCGATTGAGCGTGTTCCTCACCAGCTCTTTTATAACTGATCAGTCCTAGTTCTGGATCTATTCATGCCTGAATTGTTCCTGCACTTTATGGCAGGACGAATGTGCCCACGCGAACGTGCCCGAACTCATGGCAATGGGCTTTCTTCGTTTTTATTTCTGTAGGAACGTATGAACAACCTCCGATTGTCACTGTTACAATTGCCATGATATATCTGTATAATTGCACTTATTTGATCAGGCTCTCGCGGGCATGCATCACATAGTCTAGAGTAAATACTTGTTTCTTTACTTATACATAGATAAATAAATGTTTTATTCTCGACTATGCGAGGCACGCCAATTGAGGCATGATCGGGTTACTACAGCTGTACCGACATTTTATGAGAACTTTAGTGACAGTTGAAAATTTCTCATATGTCCACGCTTAGAACTGAGCGATGGTGAAAGTGCACAAGAACGATTTGGTTGTAGTGGGATCGGAATCCATTTGTTTGGACTTAATCGCTCTGCCAGATATCGCAGTCATACCTCGAGTAATAATAGATAAAGAATCCTGAGTGATCCACTGGAGAATAATTGAAGAGCAAGCTATCCAGTATGAAGATTCTAATTGAGCTGCCAGTGTGAAGTTATGGGCTGTGACTTTATTCGGTAGCGAGTCACATCCGCCACGTTGCAGTGTTGTTAAACGGACATTTGTGGCTTTTTATAGGGAGAACGCTTGCCAGGCGAAACCCACCACGTCCTGAAACACTGCCGTTAATCCATTGAATGGCAAGGTGTAACTGGCTATGTTTCTTGTTGAACGTTTGTTTGCTCCGTTATTCGTAGTCAAGTTGCGTCTTATTTTTCTGCTGACTGATGCGTTATGCGAGTGGCCTTTGCGTGTCTGGGTCCTCTCCTGTGCCGGATCGGTAGGTCAGGAACTAAGCATTCTTTCTGGATATGATGTGTTGATCATCTGCAGAACTACGTGCAGTCTCGAAGAATATACGTTGAACTATGTTGAAGTCTTGGAGAACAGGATAGTTTCCGACGAAAGAATCGCAGATCCCCGGGGTATGTATCGAAATTGATTAGTGATAGGGGATACCACGGCCATTTGAGCGGTCAAAGCGGATTGAAGAGCTTAGAATGACCGATTGTTCAAGCTTTGTATTGGTAGGAGAATGTGCCTTCCGTAGTCGAAAGTCCTCCAGTCAAGAAGTATGTGGAAGAGGTATTGTTAGGTAAATTGAACTCAGTGGTTCATGCCGCGGAAGAAATATATCAGTGCAAGATATTGATTGATTTGTCCGGTAAGTATGTTGCAAAAAAGTTGATACTTCTCCGCTCATGTCCAGGTAAAGGAACTGTGTGCCTTGAATTGTTGTCGAAACGGAGGACAATTCCTTGGGTGCATGTCGCCGTACCTGTGATAGACTCGGGAGAAGAAAGGAAACGTATCCCTTGACAATTTTAAGTCTCAGTATGGATTCAGGCCGCTGGAGGTCCACTAGACCTCTTGATAGGCTGTTTATACAACCCAGCGCAATCCTCTTGTGGTAGCGTTGACAAAAGGGTCAAGTTCTTCCAGGAAGTCTCATTTCTCCCTGCACGCCATAAAATTATTGCTGGAGAGTTTAATGTGAATCATGTCTCGTGGCTTAATCAGTCAGCCCCACTCAAATATAGAGCCCTGGTAGACACAATTTTCACCCACGGCTGGACTCAGCATGTGATTACACCAACGAAGCAATCTAACATTCTGGCCCTAATATTCACCAACGGCATTTCCCAAGCATGCGCCAGCGTGTTAGACAACAAATCGGGCAGCGACCACAAGGTGGTGAAGCTGTATTTTGCACCGCCTAAATTCACTTACCAGGAAGATAACAAGTATGAGGTATCACGCCTCCTCTAGCGCATCAACTGGAAGACCTTTTCTTTCCTTCTCCGAGCATCCCCCTGGGACGATTTCTTCTTCTCATAAAATATAGATACTGCGATCAGGGAGCTTTATAACAACCTTACTAACTGCTTAGGCGTCCTTGCCCCCTCAAAGAGGTAGCCAAGGATGCGGCAGAGTCTTGCTTTCACACGCAAACTTGATACTAAGCTTAAGAAAATGCGCTCCCGCTACAGCGGGGCTAAAGACTTTCATCTATTAATCCGCACAAACGAATTGCTAATCGCCTGGAGAAGTTCACAAAGAAATGCTCGCACATTAGCTGAGCACGCAGCGCTTTGCATTGACAACGAGGCAAAGTTTCTTATTCGACTAATGAAGCAGCGAGGTGGCAGCAAATATATACCGATCACTACCCTTCTGCTTCCTGGTAAAACTATAATCACTGATGTGATCGAGCTCTGCGACTGCGTTAACACGCACTTCTGTAACTCCTTCCTCAGCATTGACTCGGCATTGCCAACTACGATTCACGAGTTCACTGAAGATCAAATACATACCACTGCCTTTGACTTAAACAACCTCAAGCGATCACTTTGCTCTTTGAAAATGTCACACTACCCAGGTATTTATGGTGTACCTTCTTCCGTATTAATACTTGGAGGACCGGATATTCTAGTCCTTATCCTCAATATCTTCACCATCTCTATGAAGAGCGGACAATACCCGTCTAAATGGAAACATGCAACAATCAGACCACGACACAAACGAAGCTTCCGACAAATTATTGACGATTACCATCCAATTAGTCACACGCACATTGCGTCTAGACTCATGGAAAAGTAATAAAGGACAAGATGCTTCGTTTTATGTTGCAACGCAATCTTAATACTAGGTCCCAACACGGGTTTCTGCCTAAAAATCCTTGTAAAACTAGCCAGTTTGAATTCCTAAACGACGTTACAAACTCCATAGACCTTGGCCGAGCGCTGGGCATCATCATCCTCCATACGGAAAAAGCATTTGACCGGGATCCACACAAAGGTTTGTTGACAAAACTAACTCCCTTCGGTGTTTCTGGCGGCCTCCGTTCTTGGTTTTCTTCTTACATTGCGACTCGTACGCAGTCAGTGCTAGTGGGTGATGCCACGTCTTAAAAGGCACCCGTTACCAGCGGAGTGTTCCAAGGCAGCATCCTAGGTCCTCTGCTGTTTTTGCTGTACATCAATGACGTATTCCCGGTCTTCCAGCGAGGCACTCCCTACCTCTTTGCTGAGGATATAAAGGTGGTATTCTCATTTGACCCTAGCTACCTAAGCAATGGCCTCTCCAGCATTAAAAGAGATCTCCGGGCCCTTGAAACATGGTGTGACCTGTGGTAAGTAGAATTTTCAACAACAACATGTAACGTCCTTTCATACAGGTGCTCTGTTCCGCCAAACGTATTAACTCTTAACGGAATACCACTAGATAACAGCATTAGCGTGCGCGATCTCGGGATGCACTACTGGAGCCCAATGCGTTTTGCGGAACAAGCGAGCTATAGTTCTGCAAAAGCCAGGTCTATCGTTGGCTATATACTAAAGTCAATGAACCTGTTAGAGTCGCGACTCATGCTCTACAAGTTGTGTGCCCGACCTATAGTAGAGTACTGCTCCATAGTGGTTATTAATTTACGCAAAAGTGATAGGATGATCATTGAGAAAGTCTAGCGTTCGTTCACTAAGCGCCTTCTAGGATCAGCTACGCTCAGTTATCAAAGCCGCTGTAAGCAGCTTGGTCTGGAACCACTTTGGCTGCGGAGACTGAAAACCAACCTAGTTTTTCTATAGGAGCTAATCAAAACATCGGACTCAAATATTGAAAGATATTTTTAACCGCTGGGTGACACACGCTATCCTCTGCGCAAAAAGCCTCACTCATTCTCAATACCCAAATCTCGTTGCTCTATACGTTTTAAGTTCTTCCTCTATCGATATGCGCATGCTTGGAATAAGTTACCAAAAGCCATCAGAACATCGGATTTTGTCCTGCACTACTCCACGGCCATAAATAGACTAATAAATGTCCCCAAGGCAGCAGATATCTTGGGCACTTGCATCCCTGAGGACGAGCTGTGGGAGAACGGCCCCGATCACATATAGTATTCCATACAAAGCCTTAACTCTGCGGAATAATGCCGATGCGCAAAGAGCCTTGTTGCCCTATACACCCAGCACCAATAAGGTTCCTTTCAAAATGACCCTGTCCTCTCCTTATCACGCTGTTACCTTTTAATCCCTCTTCTATCGGCCTGTCGTTTGTCAGTGCTCTGCCTTGTCTTAGTCTCCTCTGCCTGGCCTGCTTCTCTTTGACTTACACTAGACTACCAACACGTTTCTGTAGCCTTCTGGCTATACCGCCTCTTCTCGAGAGCCTGCTGGTCTTGCTCACCCTTTGTTAAACATAGCCACCTCCATCTCTCTTCTGTCCATTTCTGCTGACCATCTCTGAATATAGTTACGTTACCGGTCATTGTTCGTAAGACTAAACACTCTGTTCCCCTCACTAATTGCTTTCCACACCTTATCAGTAACCCAGCTCAGTGTGCTGACCTGGTTTCCTCTGACCAGTCTCCTACTTTCTGACTGCCTACAGAGCACTGAGCTGTAAACGGTATATGTTCGGCGCAACCAAATTCTATTTTTCTCATCCCGAGTTCTTATACTTAAATAACTAACGTAAACTCCCCCATATCTATCATGTCCATTTATGCTCGCACTCTCCATTTGTCTTCCTAAAGTTACTGTTCTATTAAATCTCAATGCGCCGACTAATACAGCCTCGTGTATTTCGGCTCTTGCTTTCTGACTCCTGTGACGATACTGGCCAATATTAAGAAGACCAACTACCCTGTCCACGGTACCTTAGAGACTCTCGTTGGCTCCGCTGCTCCTAATCAGTGGAGCTTTCTTCACTCTGACCCTCTTCTTTCCTTACTTCGTTGTATTCATTGCTTCTATCGGACCGTTAACTCTCAGTACCGTGCCCTGACCTAGTCTCATCTGACCAGTCTATTTTCTTCTGGCTGCCTTCAAAACTACATAGGTACAAACAGGCTAGGCTCTGTTGACTCAATGCTATGTTCCCGTCACCTCAGGTGCCTGCAAGCTATGCTCAATCTTTATTAACTTACTAACTCCTTGAGCATCCTAGACTCATTCACCCTTTATTAATATGGCTCTCTTCTCGTCTTTATTATACGTCCTAATCCTAACACGTTGACTAATCCAGGCTTGTTAGATCGGCTTCTTGTTCTCCGGATGCATGCAGACTTCTGAAACGTTGCCTCTTCTGGTTCGGTTGACTTTGTTGACTGTTCAAATGTCTTCGGAGGCCTCGTTAAATTTTACACACTTTAACAATAAAACCGTCCTTACCCTTACCCGAGACGTTATTACTTTAGGCTCTACATTCCAAACACACTGTTCCCCTCATCCCGAAACTTACCTTGACAACCTATCTGGCTTTTCCTATAGACGCTGCCCTTCCGAAAAGCTTCTTATCTTATGACACACATTACTGCATAGTACTACATATTTCACTCTTTGAGCGGATAGTCTAGTCTCGTATCTTTGGTTTCTTTGCTTCCGACTACTGTGACCCTAATGATCAGGGATAAGCAGACATATCGGTCTGCTCACATCACCCTGAAAACATCGTCGGCTTTTCCACTTCCCCTCAATAGAGCGCTATCCTGTTAGCACTCTTTGCATTACTTTTTCAATTCGACGGATATTCCTTCGGAACTGGCTTTAATCTACCCTCGGCTGACCAGCCCCCGTTTCTGACTGCTTCCAGACATCCGAGCCATTATTAGTTTAGCTGTGCATTCCAAACACTCTGTTCCCCTCATTCCGAGACCCTTCCTTGACATGCTATCTGGCTTTTCATATAGCCGCTGCCGTCCCGATAACTTCTTATCTTATGGCACACTTTACGGTTATTCGCACCTTAAGTTGGCGGCCTATCTTAATCTTCCCGGCCTATCCGGACTCGTCTGAACGGTCTACTACTTTCTGACTCGCTTAGGACTTCCAACATCAAAGTGACTTATGCTCTGCCGACGTAACTACCTGTAACCCTCAACTGAAATGAATTGTTGGCAAAGATTCATCCTTACTACCATGCCCGCATTCTTCCTGTATACTCCTATTGTGTCAGTGCTCTTTTTTAGTAATAAGAACTAAATTCAAATGAATTCACTCTTTGAGCTGATACACTAATCTCGTCTCAGCGATCCCGTTGATTCCGACTACTGTGATCCATTATATGGTATGACTCCCTCAAACAACTCACTGTATGCTTGCATTCTGCTTGGCTGTTGTCCTTTCTTTATTCCACCTCCTATGCTCTCGTCTGGCGACCTTCCTTACCTCATCCGGTCAGTGCACAGCTGCTCCTTGCTAGATGCACAGCTGTTACTCGTCTGGGACAGTTAATTGCTTGTAGTACAGCCCTCTCACCGGCTTCTCCCTGCTCAGGCTTCCTTACTTTTATTACATTAGCACCAGGGTATGATTTCATCATCAGCGCGTTGCCGCGTCTTCGCCTTTTAGGCTCCGAACTACTTAACAACCATATCGTATGCTTGTGCTTCATCCGTTCGCTGTCCTCTCTTCGTAAAATCTTTCTTAATTCTCTTCGGTGAAGCAAACATAATTCATGTGGTCTGCGCACAGTTGCCCCATTGCCTCTCCCTTCTAAACGTCCATTATCCATTGCTTCCTGCAACGTTTGTTACGCCGGCTCCTGTGAGATTTCAGACCTCTCACTGGCATTTTCCAGCCCAGTCTACCTTAGTACTAAAATCTTAGCATCACAACAGTACTCAGTAGCTGCGCGCATCTGACTCATATGCTACGATATCCTCAGCAGACTTAATGTATGCATGCACTCCGACAGTTTGATGTCCTTCCATATAAACTTTTTAACTTTCTGTAGCACTCCTTCCAACTCTTCAAGTCGATGCTCAGCTGTTACTTAGCCTCTTTATTCTAGACGTTTTCATATCTCTTAATTGTTGTAACGTCTTCGACTTTTTCAGTTGTAAGCGTCCAGCTATTGGACTAGATTTCCCAGGCTCTTTCTAAAGTAGTAATATCCTAGCACCATAGCATAAATTGAGAACATATACACCGCTGTGGTTCAGCATTATATGATACGTCTCCCTCAATCATGCTTCTTGACTGTTGTTCTTTCTTTATTCGACCTTCTTAACTCTCGTCTGGCGACCTTCTTCGGCACATCCGATCATTGCACAGCTGCTCCTTGGTAGATGCACAGCAGCCACTCGTCTATGACACCTAATTAATAATAATTCAGCACTCACTGGCTTTTCCCGGCTTAGGCTTCTTTAGTTTTATTCCTTTAACACCACAGCTTGATCCTATTTTACGTGCATCGCCTATTTTTGCACTAAACTGGTTAAGCGTCTTAACGTATGCCTGGAATTAATTCGTTCGTTGTCCTTTCTTTATGAAGCCTTTCTTTGCTCTCTTCTGTCTTGCAGGCATATCCATGTATTTAGCACAAGCCGCTGTTTTGCCTCACCCTTCTTACTGTTCACTTATACCTTACTTGATGTATTGTCTTAGACCTTATCACATGCAATCATTCAACTCTCGGGCTAGCATTCTCTGGCACTATCCAGCTTGGTACTATTATCTTAGCACCCTAGCTGCTGAGGTTAAGCCTCACTGCTCTGATACTCTAAGCAACCTTACTCTACGCTTGCATTTCGGCTATTCCCTGCCCTTCCGTCAATTAATGTTTCTTAACCTCTTAGTTCTTCCCTCCTCTCACTTGGTCAGCACGCAGACGCCCGTTAGCTTCACATTTCTAGGTGTACATTTCTCATCATTTTCTTACCACCGTAGTATGATTTGTTTCCCTACGCGACGCTACATATACATATGTTCTACACGTTCACTTTCCTTTAACTGATCTAAAATACTTTACTTCTATGGATTAATCCTTTCCCACTTAGTAATCAGGGTCCGTTCTTGCAGCAAAGGATTCAACACTTACCTTTGTAGGAGGTTAGCTCTCATGGGCTTTTCCTATTTCAAGATACCATAGCACTATACTCCTAGTACCCTCGTGTCGTCTTTCTGTCTTCATCACCCGGTAATTTTTACTCAGCGCTTGAGTCCTATCTATCCGCTGACTTACCATCTCTTTCGATGTAGGCTGGCCACCAGCTGTCTATCCGCCATTCAAACGCCGCTGGTCCCTGAACTCTGCTTTCTGTCTTTCCACTCTAAAGATGCATCATAATAAACTGATACTGCTTTTTTGCTTAAGGGCGACACGCTCTGTATTCCTTGTAGATAGTAGCAACTAACTTATAGGGCCGCCGCTTTCGAAAAACCTTCAAAAGACACGTTAAGCACAATCATTGCTGCAAATTGTACATCATTTGTCTTCACTCTAAATGTTATAACACAGGTGTTTAATAAGGTTTGTATCCACGCCTGTTCGTTGCGGCCTTGGTTGTCTCTTACCTTCCTTTTTCTCCGAGGTCCGAAACTTCTTGGGGATCTGGAATACTACCGAGGAACAGCTTTCGTCCGGGACAGGACAACCCATAAGGACCTACGAAGCACATGGCTGTACAAAAAACGGATAAAATTGCACACACTACCAGTGCCGTTGTCCAGTGATGACAGCTGGACTCGAGAACGTCACGCACCTGAAAAGAATACATACTCCTAATACTCCAGACGCAATAAACTGACGTTTCGCCCACCTGAATACCCACAAAGACGATCTTTCGTGTAGCCCACATTCTCGAGTCGCCTCAGCCATTATGGCGGCCTTGCACAAACTACCTGATCAAATAACAGAGGAAATTGAAGGCCACTTGACTGCGGATATCTGAGTGTGAAATCAGTCGACTACCTGGTCTACCAGTTTTGTATTAATGCGCCGTCAAATTTTCGACAGTGTTCCAGGACGTGGTGGGTTTTCGCCTGGCAAGCGTTCTCCTTATAAAAATCCATAAATGTCCGCGTAACAACACTGCAACGTGGCGGATGTGACTTGCCACCGAATAAAGTCGCTGCCCTGAACTACTTACTGGCAAGTCGACCAGAATCATTATCCGATATTGCCTGTCACATTTAATAATATGTTACACCATGTGTGGATGTATCGTTTTCATTACACATGTGCGGCCCTGACTGTTTCCGCTACGCACGCTAGGATTCAACGTTTTGTCATTCATTGAAGAGTCTATCCCGTGACTACGTACACAATTTCCGCAGACTGTACAACCTTCGGCTGACTGCCGACTACGCTCATAGCAACGTGTTTGTTGCAAAGCATTATTGCATGTAAATATTGGTCATGCCTTGCTTGGTGTGTCTTGACAAATTCGAGAATAAACTATTTATTTATTTGTTTATAGGTTGAGTGCGGCTAAATCACTTTAAGCCAGGAAAGCTAGCCGTCCGATTGAAGAAGGGGTATGAAAACAGAAACCGAGATAGGAAAAGGTTAGGGTCGGTATGAGAAAGGTTTACTGATAAGGATTGGAGGGGCCCGTATGGATTGCCAGGTGATGTAAACCAGAAGTTGAGTCCGCCGAACCAAAGTTTGTACCTCGGAATAACTCTGAGTAAAACTGGAAAACAAGTGGCCGATCTGGCGAGACTAGATAAGTCGGTGCGTAGGAATAGTACGTAAAGGTAACGTCAGGATAAGGTGCGCCACAATAGAGGGTGAGCGAGTCAAGCAAAATCTCCGGGTACAGGGACAAGAGCGTTGACTCTGCATAGCGTATATCACTTAAGTCAGAGTAGCATTGGAGCATTCAGAGAGAAAGAGGCTAGTCAGTGGTACTAGATCACCTCAGAGCAGTGAGACCTGGCACTTCAATTGAAGAAGAAATGAAAACAGAGCGCGATAATAAAAGTTAAGGTCAGGATGGGAAAGGTTTACTGACGAAAGATGTGAAAAGCCCACGAAGCTCTCCAGGTATTGTAATCTGATAGTTGAGTCAGCCGAACCAATTGAGGTGAAGTCTCATAAGTCTGTCGATCCTCTTAACCTCAGCACCTCTACTTAGTAACAAATATTGTTCGTAGGCTCCGTGCATCTCTGCGCATAGCCGGCGCTTGCTAATAGCCGCTCTCTTTTATCTCCAACCTTCATTCTTTGGGACTGCCTGCGTCACATACATCCGCTCTTTGTTGATTCATTATGGGACATTTTGGGTACACACTAGTTACTAGAAGGCTTCATGCAAATGCCATTGCTGATCACCGATACTCTCACTTATAGCGACACTATCTGTTCTTCGTCTTACCTCTGGTACACTACGCACGCAGAACCAAACGTGTCATCATGCGCTGACGACTTTATTCCTCATGATTAAATTTACAATTTCCAAAGCCGGTACAACTTTCGGCTCACTGCCAATTACATACATAGCAACGTGTTTGTTGCGAAACCTAATTGCGTGTAAAGGTTGATCATTCCTGGTTTGGTGTGTCTCGACAAATTCGAGAATATACTATTTATATATTTATAAATGTATAACGGTTACTCTATGAACCACAATACCGTTCCAAATTCTCTCTACATATCGCTTCAATTTATCGTATACTCCTGCTACTTCTCTCACCTGTTTGGCTCTGGCTTTCCTGTCCTCCTAGGCACTGCCTTTACGGTCCTCCAACGACATCTTCCACACCCTGGCTCCTCACTTCTGTGCATAATACTTCAAGTATATAGCTATGATGCATACCTAAAACCTTAGCTCATCCTACGTCTTCATTATCTCTTTGACCCTGGCCTTCCTGTCCTCCTATGGACCACCTACCTCTGATGCTCTACCGACTCACCTTCCGCACCGCAGCTCCGACGTTTGCGCGTAGGACCCGTAGTATCCGGCTAGGTGTCCCACTTATATCCGTATCGAAAATCTGACATCGTTGTTTCTATAACTCTTCTTCTATAAACCACCGTACCACTGATTATACTATCTTCATCTCGCTTCCGTTCATCGCGTATCCTTAATACTACTATTACCTGTTTGGCTCTGCATTTCCTTTCCTATTATTGACTACCTACCTATGATGCTTTACCGACTTAACTTTCAACTGTAACTCCACACTTCCTACCTAAGACCTGAAGTGTCTAGCTATGAAGCCTATCTGGAAACTTATCTCGTCCTACTTCTTTACTTATCTCTTTGACCATGGCCTTCCTGTCCACCTATGGACCACCTATCTCTGCTGCCCTACCTGCTCATTTTTTACACTTTAGCTCCTAACTTACGTGCGCATGCCCTAAAGTATAAAGCTGTTTCCCGCTTATATTCTATCGCAGAGCTGCCATCGTTATTTCTATAACTGTTCCTCTATGCACCACAATACCATTTCATATTCTCTACATATCGCTTCCATTTATCGCATACTCCTGCTACTTCTCTCACATGTTTGGCTCTGGCATTCCTGTCCTCCTAGGCACTGCTTATCTACGGTCCTCTCACGACTTATTTTTCACGCTGTAGCTTCGCACTTTTGTGTGTAAGGCTTCAAGTATATGGCTATGATGCACACCTATAAGCTTATCACGTCATAATTCTTCACATCTATTTAGCTATGGCTTTCCTGTTTGCTCATGTACCATCTAAATCTGGTGCTCAACCGACTCACCTTCCACACTCTAGCTCTGCACTTTGATGCGCTTGACCCCAAGTAGCAGGCCATGTTTCCCACTTATATCCTTATTGTTGCACTATGAACCAAAACACCAATAAATATTCTCTTTTATCCCGCTTCCATCTATCGAATATTCCTACTACTTCTCTTTCCTGTTTGGCTCCGGCTTTCCTGTCCTCCTAGACACCGTCTATCCACGGCCCTCCAACGACTTATCTTTCACTCTGTAGCTCCGCACATTTTGCGTATGACCACAAGTGTCTGGGTATTTTGCCAACCCCTAACCTTATCTCGTCCTACCTCTCCACTCATCTGCTTTTCTCATGCTCATTTCGTCATACGAACCACTATGCATTGATGCGTCACTGACTTACCTTCCACACTTTAGCGCCGCAACCTAAGAGCATGGGACCTCAAGTACTAGGCGACGTTGCCCAATTATATCGTCATTGCTTAGTTGATATCCTTCGCTCTTATAACTGTTACCCTACCAACCACAACACCATGGATAAATATCTTTACTTCTCGTTTCCATGTTCCATACATTCTTGCAACTTTTCCTGCATGACTGGCTCTGGCTTTCCTCTCCCCCTAAGCACAACCTACCCACAGTGCTGCAGCTACTTATCTTTTATAACGTAGTTCCGCACTTTTACCTGGCACCGCATCCATATCTTTACACATATATAGCATCGCAGAATCCTCTTTTCCTTAGCACCTTAACTGCGGACTTAGTTTATGTAAATTGACGCTCTTCTTTTTAAATAACAGGTTGGCACGCATGTCCAGTACTCACTTAAATATGGTCTGATTCTTCTGCGTACTACATCCCGAAACTTCCTTTTTGGTCATCACTGTACATTTGACTTACCTATGACACCTTAGAGCTCTGCCCTCCGTAGGTTCACTTAATCCACTGAGAGACGGCTGTTCCATTTTATTTCACAGTTTGCTCAACTGCTCTGCTGGCACCTCCACGGTTCTAGTGCTGCAGCTTTTGGTCTAATTACTCACCGCCCTGGTGAGGTGGGCTGAATGTCACCACTATGTACTGCACCTTCTTTCTTTTGATGCACTACTTTACATTTCATGACACCTAGTTCTGAACACGGATTTTCTAGTTTCGTCCCCAATATTAGAAGGCACATACAAACAGCTGAAGCCATAGCTTATAGATACACATATAACACGTGGTAAACCGTTTGGCAAAGCTTGAGGTCGCCGGCTCTTCTTACTCACTACCTTACTTTCAAAGTCCTTTCTTTCTGTGACTATTTTTCCTTGTCCTCCGCTAGACCTGAATAGAAATTGCTGAATAAACTTACGTAAAGCGTTGTATCCATAAATATGACCTATAGACATACATGGACAGGTCTTGCCACCACCTCGGGCATTCTGTGCATTTGATATACATCATCTAGCGGTTTGAACGGCTTCGTTCAAATCATTTTCACCTTCGAAACATAACCTAAAAAAGTTTTATCTACTTGCAAGTGCCCAAATTACTTGCGATGTTATGGCGTTATGTTTCGTCCACCTTGCCAGTGGATTATTTATTGTACAAAATCCTTCATATGCTTGGCGTCAGTATCCAAAGGATACGTTATCCACCTCGTCAGGGTGGTCGGCCATCAAGTCCAGGCCTAGCTATTATGGAAGCTTTTGGCTCCGAACCTTCCACTGGTTTGAACAATTGGGTTCAAAGCATTATTACCTCCGGTACATAACCTAAATAGCTTCACTTTCCTGCAAATGACCAACATACTTGCGGTGACATGGCTTTATGCTCCATCCACATCGCCGGTGGCTAACTTCACTTGAAAGCTTTGACGCTTATCCAGCATGGGTCTGAACAAGTTGGATCAAATCCTTACAACTTTCGGCACATTTGAAAAACTAAATTTATCTCCCTGCAAGTGCTCAGGTTACTTGCGATCCCATGGCGTTATGCTGCGATAAACTCGCCAGTGGATTACTTCTTCCTGTTACCTCACCCACCGCGCCAGTGTGTTATGAAGATTATACACCTTCCGGATGTATTCTGTCTGTGGTCTATACTACTACTGTTGGCCATACCTGATTCCAAAGACCCCAGCAAGCTGTTTAAACGTTCATAACATCCTCTCCATGCAAGCGTCCCACCTAGCTGCAATGGTTAACCCTGCGGACCTATCCGCGACACGTACCTAGCCCGTGGGTCAACTGCTCAGACAAGGATACTGCTTATGGTTTGAACTCCATACTCACCTGAATAACGCAGCACCGCAAGTTACACAGCTTACCACCCAACAGTACCGCTGTCTACACCCGTTCTTGATTAATCATGACCAAACATTCTGCTGAGCCAACGGAACCTCGGGTGTCCATGACTGCGATTAGCTGCTCGGAATATCGGTCCTACAAAAGCGTTTGTATTTCAAGGTTCTACACATTGTCGTCAACAACAGTGTTCCAGGACGTTGTGGGTTATCCCATGGCAAGCGCTTTCCCTATAATATATATACCCACAAGTGTCTGCTTAACGGCACTGCGACGTGGCGGATGTGACTCGCTACCGAAATAAAGTCACTGCACACTGCTTCACAAGAGGAATTTTCTCAATATTCCATATTTGCGATCACGTGCTTATCAATGACTATCGGACTCCTACGCCTATTTAGAAACGGAGGTTAATGTCTGGAACCACTCGAACCCGCACCCAGCACTTCCATAACAGAAACACGGTGATCTTACAGCGCTTCGGCGCCACCTCACTCTCTGACACCAATGCTCAAGCTCTTCATCCCTGCACCATTCCTGTGCAAATCTGCGCAATTTTCAAGCAGCGTATTTTGCCAACACTTTATTCTGTTGCGTGTCCGCACCAAATTCTAGGATTTCTATAGCCCTGTCAACAACTTGGTTATGCCTGCACTGGTGTGTCTCGTTTCGTCGAGAATATAAAATATTTATATATTATTTATACGCTGTGGGGAAGTAGGTTTAATAAAGAACTTTAAGTGAATGATGCTTATTGATGAACCACAGTACCACAATGCTCAGAACTGGCATCGAATCAATTGCTAGGCTTAAAATATCCCATACAAGCTCAAGCACAACGAGAGTCGTTGAGACGGGACGGTAGCAAAGGCTTTCGCGAAGTGGATGACAAGCGCGTACGTAGACTTATCCACCGAATACGTGATCAGTATATCAAACCACCTGGTTGCTACACTGGTCAAGCTGATAGGACGATGGTTTGCAGACATTGGGCTGGCAACGCCCAAATTTGGGAAAGCTTATTGCCTCCTTCCATTCAGAAAATAAGGCGCAGCTAAGCCCTTGTCATTCGGTTCTTAATGTGATCAGTGTAGCAGACTTCATTGAGTTTAAAGTCCCCAGGTATTATGTAGACACCTATTGGTAGCCTCAGTAAGAATATACCCAATAACCTCTCGGAAGGTACTTGCAGCACTTCGATATGCCACTACAACCGTAAACTGGGTGGTGGAAGGGCACACCGCATTTGGTAGGGACTCACTAGTTTTGCAAAGCCGATATACGCTCACCAGTTGACCGTAATGATAACCATGTAAGTCCACAGATACCTCAAGCATGTGGTAAAGGATTGTACATGTTGGCAAGTTAGATGGTTGTAGGCGATGCGGCCTCACAAGCCTAGTGGAAGGCACTTGGGCTGAAGCAGAGGTCAGGAACAGGTCAGAATGGAATCGAAACTTCGGAAGGTTCAGAGTACAACGGCTTCACAAAATGCATTATATCCTGTTTTGATGACGCGATTAGCCAGTCTTCGTTGCATCCAGGCAGCCGGGTTTGGATAACATTAAAGAATACGGAAGGGTTTAATAATCTGGTCTCGGAGCCTCTGTACACATCAGCACAGGCCGGCCGTATTCATGCTACAGTAGCCTACATAGATCTTTTAGCAATAGCGGCCATGACGTAAGTCTCGGAGCCTCTATACATACAACTACAGGCATGGTGTACTAATGATACAGTAGCATACGTAGGTCTTGTAGCACTCTCATCAATGGTTTAGGTCTCGGTACTTCTACCCATATCATCAGAGACCTGGTGTACCAGTGATACAGTAGACTACATGGGTCTCGTGGCACTAGGAGCAATGATGAAGGTCTCAGAGCCTCTGTGCATATTATCACAGGTATGGTGTACTTGTGCTACGGTAACCTACGTAGGTCTCATAGCAACAGCGGCAAGCATGTAGGTCTCGGAGCCTCTATACATTCCTCACAGACCTGGTGTACTAGTGATACAGTAGCTCAAATAAGTCCCGTAGCCCTATCACCAAGAATTTAGGTCTCAAAGCCTCTATACATATCTTCACAGACATGATGTACAATAGAATACATAGGTCTGTCACACCAGCAAAAAGGATGAAGGTCTCGTAGCTTCTGTACACATCATCGCAGGTCTGGTGTACCACTGACCCCCCAGCTGTCTGTGATCGCAATGGCGCCAATAACTTCGGTCACTGGGCACCCGTACATAGCACGACAGGCGTCGTGTAACGGTGATGCGGCCGAGTAAAAAGGTATCATTGTACTAGCCCTATTAATGCCAGCCACCGATCATCTGTAATTAGCACCAGAGGCTTCGTGTACCCGTTAAGACGACTGCCCACAAATCGTAATGCAAGAGCACCAAAATGTCCATCACAAAGCATCTAGACATAGCTGATTAACAGCACTAGGATTAAGCGGCTATGATCCTATGCATATAATAACCGAACTGTCAAGAAAACTATGGGCAAAGCTAACATTCCCGGGGGTGTCGTCGTTTAGACCCATTCAACGTGCTCACCCAAATGTGCCGGCACGTCATATGCGTCACGTCAACACCGCGAATCATTAAGGTGATGGGTAAAAGTAACTTCCCCTCATCCCGAGACCTTTCTTTGGCATGCTAATTGGCTTTTCATATACCTGCTGCCGTCCTGAAAGTTTCTTATGACACTCATTTCTGTTATTCACACCTTAGGATGGCGGCCTAGCTTCATCTTACTGGCTTATCCGGACTCGTCCGAACGGTTCGCTACTTTCTTACCCACCTCGGACTTCTGAGATCTAAGTGACCTAGGGTCTGCCAACGTAACTTCCTGTAACCCTTAAATGAAATGCCTTGTTGGCCATGATTCATCCTTATTACTATGTCCCTTTTCTTTCTGTACATGTCTATTGTGCCGATGCTCTCCGTTAGTAATTAGACCTAAATTCTACGGATTTCACTCATTGAGCTGAAATTCTGATCTCGTCCCAGTGGTCTATTTGCTCCCGACTGATATAAACCTAATGATCAAAGATGGGCAGACTTAACGGTCTGCTCACATCACCCCAAAAATATGGCTGGCTTTTTACTTCCACACAATAGAGCGTTTCCTTGTTCACGCTCTGTTTGCATTACTTTTTCAATTGGACGGATATCTCTTCGGGCCTGCTATAATCTACCCTTGGCTGACCAGTCCCCTGTTTCTGCCTGTTCCCCGACATTCCAGACGTTATTGCTCTAGGGTCTATATTTCAAACACTCTGTTCCACACATCCCGAGACCTTTCTTTGGCATGTTAACTAACTTCTATATAGCCGTTGCCGTCTCGAAAGCTTCTTAGAACACTCATTACTGTTATTCACACCTTAAGTTGGCGGCCTAGCTTCATGTTGCTGGCCTATACGGACTCGTCTTACGGTCTACTACTTCCTGACCCACCTCGGATTGCTGAGGTCTAAAGGACTTAGGCTCTGCGGACGTATCGCCCTTTAACCTTCACTTCAAAAGCATTGTTGGTCATGATTCATCATTACTATTATTTTCTCTTTCATCCTTAACATTTCTTTCTATGCCGTTGCTCTCTTTCAATAGTTAGGTCTAAATTATACGGCTTTCTTGATGTGGGCTGACACTCTATTCTCGTCTTATTGGTCGTCTTTCCTTGGACTAATATGTCCCTTATGATCAAGTGTTAACAGACCCAACGGCCTGTTTACATCACTCCGTAGCTAACTGCCGTTTCGTTCAGCCACTTTGTTCTAACCTGATTCTTTTATGATGCAACTCGTTAGCTTATACTGAGCAATATTTTGCGGCCTAGCTGCATCTTGCTGACTTTCCTGGTTTTGTCTGAACGGTCTCTTGTTTTCTGACCTCTCTCGGAATTCTAAGCTAAAACTGATCTAGCTACAGCTGACGCAAAGCTCTGTTACCCTCACCTTAATTACATCACTAGGCATTATTCATCCTTCTTTTTATTAACAAGGATAAATCATCACCTGAAGAAGGCCGGCGGCTTTTCCACTTCTCCTTAATAGAACCTGTTTTGCCAACCCTTTCTTTCCTTCCTGTGCTTTCTGTTGCCTTCTTTCTTCATTCGACGCTAACTTGCATGCGTTTGTCCTCTCTGGCTTCTTACATTCCTATTAATTTACGAATGGGGCAACGCGTCCCTTTCTCTCTTTATGAGTAATATTCTTTCCTATAATCTACACACCTCGTCCTCCTCTCTCTGGTTCCAACCAATTGAGCATGTGCGCACTAGGACCCCCCAAACTCTATTTCCTTCTTCTTCATTCCTATTTTGGAACAATATTTCATTCTCTACTGATCCGTGTTCTTCTTGCTTCTCGTCGTATTTCGTCACTTTTGATACACATATATATGCCATAGTTAAATAACAATTACATGTATAGTGGTACAATAGTTCAGTCATTGCCGAAATTGATCGACCGTATTCCAGACGCATCTCTTTCTTGTCTTTGTGGTTGTTTCTGTTCTTTTCCTTTATTTTCCAAGGAATTGTCTATCTTTGAGACAACATTACAAGCCACACAGTTCCTTTAGCTGGACATGAGTGAAAGATTAGCAACCCTTTTACCACTTAATAGCCGGACAAGTCTTTTCTTATCATGCACGGATACAAACTTTCCGAGGCCTGAACCTTTGGGTTCAGTTTGCTTAACGCTATCTCTTCCACATTACACTTGCCTGGTGAACTACTTTTGATTTCGGAAGACACATTTTCCTGCGACACGAAGCCAGAACAGTTGGTCATTATGAGCCCTTCAATCCGCGTTGACCGCCCAATTGGCCGCGGTTTCCTATATTTCTAAACAATTTTACTACATACCAAGGGGATCTGCAATTCTTTCTTCGGAACCATATTCTATCCTTTAAGCCTTTAACCTCAATTCAACATATTTCAATGTATATTCCTCTGTGACTTCACGTGGTTCTGCAGAGAATAAACACGCCATATTCAAAAAGAATGTTTAGTTCCCAACCTACCAATCGGGCACAGGACAGGACTCAGGAACGCAAGAGGCACCCGGCCATCGCATCAGCCGGCAGAAAAGTGCAACGCAACCTGACTGCAAATAATCGAGCAAACAAACGTTCAACCAAAAACATAACCAGTTACAACTTCCCATTCAATGGATTGGCGGCAGTGTTTCAGGACATGGTGGGTTTCCGCCTGGCAAGCTTTCATCCTATAAAAGCCACAAATGTCCGTTTGACAACACTGCAACATGGGGAATGTGACTAGCCACCGAATAAAGTCACAGCCCATATCTTCACACTGGCAGGACAACTAGCGTCACCATTCTGGATAGGTTCATTACATTGGAAATTCTACATCTGCATATACTGTCATCTTTTTGCTTTCTACCATATCACCGTTGACGTTTGCGTTACTTGTGCACGAACGCACTGTATTTTCAAATCACGCTTGAGCCTGCACTTCAATTATCTTCCAATGGATCATTCAGAGTTCTCAATCTATTATTGGCCGAGGTCCTGGTTTCACGATAACCAAATTATTATTTCGCGTTTTCACCATTGTACAAATCCAGTCATGGACATATAACCAATTTTACACCATCACTGGTACGGTTGTTCTAAAATGTCTTTACTGTTGTATATATCTTATCATGCCACCATGGGCGTGTCTCGCATAGTCGAGAATAAAATATTTATTTATTTCTTTATTTATAACCGAGGAAAACAAGGGAATTTAGGACCAGGCAAACAGCAAGTAGGCCACGCCTGCAAGAATTACAGAGCCACCTGCCTATTAATTTGCGGAATGTTCCAAACAATGCCGTCAACAGCGTAGTTGCGTCGGGTTGGCAAGAGGAAGCATGCGGAACTGAAACATGACGTAGCCTTAAGAAAGGCCAACTTGGAGTTCTCACAAACCATCCTTTCAGCAATTAGGCAAACCAGTAATCGTTGGCTGCACTGATTTAATAACAAAGGCACAGGTTTTACTGTCTAGCTGGCAAAGCATAAAAGTCCTCCTTAAAACGAAGGTCTTCCTTGCAACCAGTTCATTTGCAGTGGAATTCACATCTTCACTGCAACAGATGCAGATAACGTTATATTATGACGCACAAACGCCGCTTCGCAGATGGACTACAGCTCCGCCGAGATGTTTGGCTCATTCTGCAAGCGCACGGGCATACCGGGTGCGTTGTCTGTACTTCGTGGTACCTAAATTGCTGCAACAGAGTACCGCCTCACAATCATCCGAATTACCTGCGCGGATGTAACCAGATATTTAAAAGCGCTTGCCTTCGTACGCGAAAGAAATAGATAGGGTGGATGAACTCGTTATATTTGGAGATGGTGTACGGCGCGAAGCCAAAGCTAAATTACTTGCTTCCAACTCACATAGTTTACTGTTATCTGTCGGCTACTTGGTGAATGTAACTGCTGCTATGTCCCTAGAGTAAACTTTACAACCGTCGCTTTTGTTCTCTACCAAGCATTTACGGTGATACAGTAGCCGGTTATGCATGCAATGAACGCCTGTATCTGCAACAAGTCCACCGCAAGCTAAGCAAACTATGGTCAACTTACCGGCTTTGTGCCACCACGGTTACTTACGCGATTTTTGGCAGTGTGGCCCATCACTTCCGTTGGACGCATCTGGTGCTACGTCTATAAGCTCATCTGTTGGTTTAATAAAGCTAGTGATGAACCCGGATACCGCACTGGGGTTCACGTATGAGGCACGTAAGCCCAGCAAAAGTTTTGCTACGTTGGAATTGGGCTGCTTTAAGGTCGCTAGCTTTATAGCCCGAAGCAACATGGACTCCTCCGGCATATTGTGATTCGCTAACTAACAACTACTGATAGATGTGTCTTCTAAAGAGGAAGGAAAACATTCGCCACTTTAGCCGCTGGACGTTGATTTTCCTTATATAACATCATTAAAAGGACGCACGGTAGCCACCTTTGCCCGTAAAAGGCGCAGGCGCACTTGCCATTCGCGTAGCCGATGTCATCGATGGTGTTAACTTTAAACAATCACCGGTGAAAATAGAAACATACAAGATGGCACACCAGTTCTGCTCTACTATCTGAGTATACGAAACCGAACTTGGGCGTTCCTAAATAACGCAGAACTAGGGTGCCAGCGTACGTTTTTAGACGTCCTCCCAGCATCTGCACGTTGGCATAACCTTCAGCTTCACTCACCTGGTGTTTGTCACAAACCTAGGTACACTGCATCTGAAATGCTTTCAGTAGAACTTCAGACAGTTTCCACACTTTACATGCAGCCATAGCAATGCGGTCGGAAGCATGCGTTATTTTCTTAAATCTAAGCTTTGCATTCTCGACGCGGTGTTTGTGGTTTTCAGAAAATGCACCAATCCCGCTTGCGAGTGGTTCGCCCGCGACCGCTTGCTGAACATACAGTGGAAGATTAGATACGGTACAAGTGTTGATCCGGCTTCTGAAGTAGGTGAGGATCCTGCTGGAACCTAGAACGGCAAGAATGTCGGAAACGTAGCATACTCCGTCGCCGTATCCATTGTAGCCATTTGGTGAAATAAATAACGTGTGCGGTAGCTATGAGTCTACAGAACGGGATAAAAATTTTGCATAAACTGTGTGCTTTGGAACGGCCTCGCGGATATGAATGTAGCACAGCAGTATGTTACAATGGAATACTGATTGTTCTGCGCGTATGAGCAGCCATTATATATATAGCGAAAGTGCGTACTGAGAAAGCATGGCCCCTGGCATCGCGCAATGAACCAAATAATTTCGTCAACGATTTGAACGTTTCCTTACACATAAACATGTAAAAAGCTGGTCGGCTGTAACCCATGCCGGCTGCTACCAAGAACTGGTCCATGAAACTGTGGCGCAATTTGACGACTAATATCATACGTACCCAAGGCGGCTTGTGGCATGCGTCGCATTTACGCACACGACGTGCGGAAACCTTTGAAACCTTTGAACTTGCTAATTACGAGCAAATCACACATGCGCAAGTAAGCCTTTTTCAGAAATGGTTTGCAAGAAACCATCCTGTTCCATGCTGTGAAGGGCCTGCCGCAAATTTACTAGCATTATTAACAACATTTCACCCACACGACTCGGGCGAGCGCACCCTGCGGCGTACATTACGGACGTCGTCGCTGGGGAGGTGGTTCCCGTATGCATGCACGCCCTCTTGCTTTAGGTCACACCTAGGGTTGTTGTATCGAAATAAGTCAGCAGATTGATTAAATTTCTGCACCCTAAGTTGCCGTTTTAGCGAGTGCCTTTCAAAAAGGAAGCGGTTGCAGGAATGGTTGTGGGACATGTTGAAGGTTAGTAACTTTAGCTTACAGCCATCCTGAGAAACATTGACGCGATCACGGCACTCGGTGTCTCGAGAAAAGAAGTAAACAGTCAACCGTATTATAAATCACATACTAGACGCGCCGTATTCCTCTGTTTCTTGTTTTGCGGTGCTCACAGCGCAAGCATTTATAAAAGATGCAATCATACTGCACGCTGTGGTACCTGCTTCTTTTGCTACTACAGCAAACAAACTTGATGCTGCGATGTATAAATGACGTAAACCGCGAAGAGAATGCATCAAAGCTATGAAACGGATGCGCAAGAACGTGTCATTTAAATGCAGCCTCCATGCTTGCAATTCGAAATAACAGCCGTAGGCTATCCATTTCATTAAACCTTACTTAAAGTAGCAATAAACCTCATTTTCAGAACAATCGGCTGTCGTTGGAAAATAGTTCACAGTCGAATTTTACTCGGCAAAATTGATGTATCTTATTATTATTGCCCACAATTCTAGCAGTTTATGCGGTGCCACTACGTAGCATTTCCTTCGGCAGGTGGGCGCTGCATGAGGGACCGCTTAATGAAACCCGCGGCTGCAAAATATAGTTGATGCCTCGAGGTACAACTGATCTAGGGAGCTAGACAAATGTGATAAAATAATGCATGATAAAGGTGGGATGTTATCGTTCAGCAGCTCTGGATACCCAAAAAGCATCTAATTGACTTATATCTGCTGAAATGTAAAAGTTACTACTTCTCATAAATATACAAATAGAATGCAAAGGAGGTGCTGTACTTTCATTTTGAGAATGAAAAGTAATCGTTGCGCTGGAAGGAAAGCGTATGTCGGTTTAGTGGTGAACAGTAACATAAACTTATTGGTGGTAAGTGCATGGGTGAGTTCGCAATGGTGCGATTGTCCTTTTGTGTATATGCCATTAACTGTGCTAATTAACATTGGAATGGAAATAGCTTGCAGTCTATTGATAACCTACTTCATAGATTTAAGGAAGCACAAGTCCACATATGAGGGTAAGTGTAAGTGATGAAAGCCTGTATGCATGAAGAGAAAAGTACAAAAATATACTTATGTATATATACGCAAAGTTAACATATAATTATCTATTGGCGAATGCCATAAAGGCCACTACAGTTAAGTATATTCTATTATACGTACATCTAAGCATATCTACCGCTTGTAGTATGCATTTTAAAAATGAAATGTAAAACAAACAAAAAATATTTGCTTCTGCTTATGCAGCTTAAAGGTATATTTGAATGTACCTCCTGAAATATAAAGCCTAGCAATGTTGGATTGCACGCCTCATTAATAACAGTATACAATTAGTATCATGAAAAGCCATGCAATTTTTAGGTGACGTAGGTTAATGAGTTGTATGAAGCATATGCAAAGGCATGGTGATCAATCAGCAACTAAGAAAGTTAGGAACAGGAGGAAAATAATTTCATATATGTTTAGCACGTATATACGCATGACTACGTATTACTGGGTATTCCTGCGAACGTGAATGGTGCATAGTAAAACCATCTTAATGCGTCATGCTGTCGCAATAATGTAGATAATTTACCGGAACCATGCTTAGCGGTAAATGCCTGGATGTGCAATGCATGAAAAGGGAATATACGTGCCATAACAGTATCTTCATCAGCATCTATGAAACCGTGATGTATTGATGTTTTACCCATCGCAAATTCAAGTAGCATAATAAGGCTGGCAATGTCCCTTGCGGCGACCTTACGATTTCCGAAATTAAAACGTATTTCTCTGACTGCACGAGCTTCCAGAAACGGTAGTCAGTTGCCACAATTGCGTGCCAGGAAAGTTGCTCCCCTATTATCAGTCAAAACCATATGCATACATGAAGCACGGTGGCTTGCACAAATCAAAGCAAAGGAAAGCGAAGTGGTGTGCACGCAGTTAGTATGGGTAGAAATTTCGGGACTTAAAGGTTTAATGGAGGTTTGCAAGAACAAGGCGTTTGCTTACTGCAGGGATGCGTGGGGGCTTCTGTTAGCCGTTAGACAGGATAAAGTGGTGCAGATGCCTGGGTGCACAGACTTAAAGCAACAGACCGCATGCGGCGGTACTGTGCTGATAAGAACTCAGCTGTGCTGCGTGTGGGTTTTGGAAATACAGTGGTGTCCGATTGGCACTAGTGGAGACGGTTCTGCGCTCTGCTTTGCGGACAGGCGTTAAATGCAATGCATATAACTATCCGGTTACTGCTTTGAGTGTCAGGATTTTGCACAGCTGCAATTAGTTACGCGACGTGGCAGTTGTCATATACGGACGATGCTTGCGAAGGCAACAGTGATACATGGTAACGTGGTAGCGGATGAGCAGTGGTGGATGTAAATGGTTCCGGACGTTGGGAAGCCGGAAGCAAAAATAGTGACCGACGTGTAAACCATTCAAAAATGTCCACCACTAGGTGAGTGAGCATGTACATACCTGGGAACCCATTAAGGACTTGCACCGAGAATGTCTTGGTCAACCTATTAAGAGGCCACTATGCGAGCACAAAATCAATGTAAATCGGCCATTGTATAAAATAACGCGTTAGGCAGTAAAAGCATGAAAGTTCGTTGAAAAGATTTGTTACATGCCAACACCTGGTCCGTAAAGGACGTGGTGGTAAATAGGCGCATGGCATTCTGCGTTAGCCTTCAAGCGACGGGATGGTCAGAGCACTTATGCATGCAAAGGGAATATGCGCGCGTTCTAAAAGCCACATGTGAACGAATAATACAATAACCAGAGGTGAGACGAGGTAAATATGCTGTCGCACATGTTACGTGGAGGCAGACTAGTAGTGGCGGATCACTTACTCAGGCACTACGGATAGACAAGGTTCTGAATCAAAAAGATGAACAAGCAATACACGTTGCGGGGGTGCAACGGAGTGTACGGGCGGCAGCGCATGGTAAGTGTAGAAATACCACTAGCGGTGGCTCAATCAATTGAGCATCACGGCTAGAAAGGCGTTCCAACAGCCACCTATTAAGGGTCGAGATACCTACGGGTGCAACGGAGTTGACAGCGGCGGCAGAGGTTACGCGGAAGCAAACCACTAGTTGCAGCTCAACCATATAGGCATCACGGATAGGAAGCAGTTGTAAAAGCCACCTGTGACCAGACAATAAGCATACCGGCGGTGCAACGGTGTAGGCAGCGGCAAAAATGATTACTTGGAGACGAAACAATAGTGGCGGATCGCCCATATAGGCGGCAGGGATAGACAGCAGTTCTAAAAGCCACATGTGAACAGACACCGAAGGAGCAACGTATCAGAACGTGGCAGCAGAGTTTACGTGCAGTCAGAGAAGCAATGGCGGAGCCTTCATATGGACATCAGGATATGGACCAGGGACCTTGGGGTAAACTCTGGAAGTCAAGGTACAATACAGCTGATTTAACAACGGTCGCGGAAGTTTCGTTTTCATTTACTGGTAGGCTTTTGATATTCGAGGTTGAAACACCTAATCTAGTTGATCGTCCGAACGTGTGTATTGGTGCATGACCACGGGTGTCAATCTGCACTGCGTGCCATTCCACCGAAGTCCCTCCGTCTTACAATAGAATGCTTTAACTGAAAATAATTATAGCGGACTTCAGCATACATAAAATCGCATTACTGCACAACTTTTAAGCAAACATTTTGAACTCGTAGGATGAATTTATAGGTTATCATTTAGGCAGAGGTCCTCGCAGCATGCGTTTATCCGTAGGTGTAGCCTACCACTATTCCACATGCTACCTTCAACTCGGTGTGCTTAACGCGTATAACGTTCAGGTGTGCAACCTGACACAGCATGTTTTGATACCAACACAGATGGTCCATTGTCAGGCATCATACATTCACGACCGGGTTCTCACTTCGGCGAAGTCTTTCTCAGGTCTAAAGATCTTCCAACCTCTATGGAAGAGTGATCACTGAGAACTTCGCCTTTTAGTGGGCGCTACGCCTCACAATCCCCGGTCCCGTTTCAACGAAGTGCTCTGTGGCAGTGTTGCAGGACGTGGTAGATCATCCCCTTGCAAGTGTTGGCCCTAAAAAGCCACATACATCGAACTAACATTGCGAGGTAGTGGATGCCACGGGCCAATAATAAGGCCACTGTCTTTCGATTCACCTCGGTAAAGCATTGTATTGCAGCAAGTACGTATTGATACCATGGTGAAGTTTGCGCTTTTATAGGTTGTCACACCAAACAAACGACTTGTCAAGTTTGTAATCGGGTACTGATTACACATATGGGCGGTTCATTAATTGCTACCGGCTGCATTGCGGGAAGTATAATTAGCCAAAGACTTGGGAGGGTGTTCAAACATTTCATGGAAACACCTTCACGCACAAACAATTACAAAAACATGCATCAGCTGACAGGGAAGAGTCCAAAACGCTGTTAACAAGAAAAAATAAACCATCCCTACAGCCTTGCAAAGTAGGAGGTTTCTCACTACGGCTTCACCAGTGGTTGCCGCAGCATCGTCTACGTGCGTGCAACATAAACGAGGACAAACCCGCCGCAGTTACTACAACGACACAGTGGGAGTCTCTTCCTCAGAGCAGTGGGAAAAAGTGTTGCAATCCGTCAACACTCAAAGTTGCTCATCAGTCACCAACACAATACAACCGGGATGCATAGGCAGTTATATACAGGGAAAATTGACACACCAAACAAAATGGCGAAAGTAACACCATGCTAACCTACTTGATTGGCTCAATAGTTTCCGTGCACACAACACAGGTTGATAAGCCCTAATTAACAGCTTCTCACTAATTGCCAAAATTATCGGCTTGTTGTTGAGTAATAACATTTTGAAAGCAGTCTCCGAGTTCATTTGAGGTCGGGTTGCCAAGGGAGGCTTGGTGATGGATGATGCTGGATTCCTGTTCATCTTCGGAGTCACTCCGTTTTGTTGCGTCATCAGTTGTTCTAACCACCTCAGCACACGTTCAGCTAACCTCTAAGCTAACTGACGGTCAGTCCTGAAGAGGTAAACGTCACCGCCTCCGCAGCTGAACTGGTAAACGACGGGAGAGGACGAACTGACTGATGTGGTGTTCTGACGGTCACAAGGAACGGGGCTGCGCGTTGAATGTATGAGTCGCAACTGGGCGATCGTGTAGGTGCGCGTACGGGCGGGCCGGAGTTTATGTCCGATATCCTTTGCTAATGGTCTTTGCGAGGCAAGAACAAATAAACATTCTTTTGCTCTGTTGTTAACACCAGTAGATTCTCATTGAGAGGCTCGCTGCGGCTCAGGATGAACTACCAAGCTACCCATTTGCTGCCCAAGTTTTGAACAAAATTCTTCATTAGCTTGCAACAATTCGGAGCTGCATATCAGTCTAGCTGTGTAGCAACGCGATTTTACTAGGCCAATTTTGTATGTGACGAAGGCAAAGCTGGAAAATTTAAGGTACTGCCGGCTCCAAGTCCCCTTGGGATGAACCATGCGCTGTAGTGTCCATTCGTCCGTTACTTAATGAATATATCCCAAAATTGCGGTAGACCGTATCGCTCCGACTCATGAGACACCAACGGGTATATGTGAATTGAATTCAGAACTGCAGACGGCCCTGCACAATTTTCGTTGCTGGTGGATACTAGGATATGAATGCAAAGCACTTTATGACAACGTTGTGCGTTGGCTAGCAAACTTTTTGGCGCCGCTGCGCCAACCCCTGGCCACGTATGGTCTAGAGGACCCCTTTGATGTATTCGGGACACCGGAACACTGGTCGATGGGTGCGAAACACATGTACTCCATAGACGTCGACACCATATTCACAGACGTGCCTCTACACAAGGCGGTTGAACATTTATGTGGTTTCACCGCGAGCCGAAACAGGTCTGTTGGCCTGCCGCTGGAGCATTTAAGGGAAATGATCCTATTATGCACGGTAAGCATACGGTTGCAGTTTGAGGGGACTGCTGATAAACAGACCGACGGCGTTGACATGGGTATCCTTCTGGGACCAGTATTAGCAGATAGCTTCCTCGGCTTGAGCGAGGAGCAAGTAACTGCCGGCATTGGTGAAGCTGCTTGGTATAAGCAGTACTTGGATGACATCCTAGTATCCACCAGCAACGAAAATTGTGCAGGGCCGTCTGCAGTTCTGAATTCAATTCATATATACCCGTTGGTGTCCCATGAGTCGGAGCGATACGATCTACCGCAATTTTGGGATATATTCATTAAGTAACGGACGAATGGACACTACAGCGCATGGTTCATCCCAAGGGGACTTGGAGCCGGCAGTACCTTAAATTTTCCAGCTTTGCCTTCGTCACATACAAAATTGGCCTAGTAAAATCGCGTTGCTACACAGCTAGACTGATATGCAGCTCCGAATTGTTGCAAGCTAATGAAGAATTTTGTTCAAAACTTGGGCAGCAAATGGGTAGCTTGGTAGTTCATCCTGAGCCGCAGCAAGCCTCTCAATAAGAATCTACTGGTGTTAACAACAGAGCAAAAGAATGTTTATTTGTTCTTGCCTCGCAAAGACCATTAGCAAAGGATATCGGACATAAACTCCGGCCCGCCCGTACGCGCACCTACACGATCGCCCAGTTGCGACTCATACATTCAACGCGCAGCCCCGTTCCTTGTGACCGTCAGAACACCACATCAGTCAGTTCGTCCTCTCCCGTCGTTTACCAGTTCAGCTGCGGAGGCGGTGACGTTTACCTCTTCAGGACTGACCGTCAGTTAGCTTAGAGGTTAGCTGAACGTGTGCTGAGGTGGTTAGAACAACTGATGACGCAACAAAACGGAGTGACTCCGAAGATGAACAGGAATCCAGCATCATCCATCACCAAGCCTCCCTTGGCAACCCGACCTCAAATGAACTCGGAGACTGCTTTCAAAATGTTATTACTCAACAACAAGCCGATAATTTTGGCAATTAGTGAGAAGCTGTTAATTAGGGCTTATCAACCTGTGTTGTGTGCACGGAAACTATTGAGCCAATCAAGTAGGTTAGCATGGTGTTACTTTCGCCATTTTGTTTGGTGTGTCAATTTTCCCTGTATATAACTGCCTATGCATCCCGGTTGTATTGTGTTGGTGACTGATGAGCAACTTTGAATGTTGGCGGATGGCAACTTATGTGTTTATACTGCGCTGGCGAAATAGCTGAAAGTGACTCACTGTTCGCAGCGTGATTTATTTATCCTAGTTTCGGGCAGACGCAATGAATGCCAAAGTAACACTTGGCATACTGCAGTAGGTTATCAGCGATGGACCCAGTTTGACCAAATCGTCATAAGTTACAGGTAGCTGGGTCTTATGCTAGATTGTCTTTTTTACTGCGATACCAGTTATACTGTACTCATGCCTTAGTACGTTATCCTATCGCAAAGACCAGGCGTCTCCTGTGATTGCCAACTGGGAAACTGTCTCAAGCCTCGGTCAGACAAGCCTTTCAAGGCGAAATGTCTACCGAAGGTTAGCTCCTTTGTTTTATCGACAACAGGTTTCAGTGGCATATGGTCTTTGCCCCCATACAGGATGCAGTAGCATCCGATTGTGCCACTATCAATCGTCGGCGCACTAGTGAATGGTTATTTAAGAATTCGGTGAAACCATTTGAATCCTTAAGAACCCTTTGCTGATTCTCAGCAAAAGCAACATCATAAATTAATAAACAAATAAAATAATTTTATTCTAGACGAAACGAGACACACCAGTGCAGACAAAACCAAGTTGTTGACAGGGCTATAGAAACACTAGAACCTGGTGCGTACACGCAACAGAAAAACGAGTTGGCAAAGTACGCGGCTTTAAAGTTACACCATTTTGCACAGGAGTGATGCAGGGATGAAGAGCTTGAGCATTGGTGTCAGAGAGTGAGGTGGCGCCGAAGCGCTGTAAGATCACCGTGTTTCTGTTATGGAAGTGCTGGGTGCGGGTTCGAGTGGTTCCAGACATTAACCTCCGTTTCTAAATAGGCGTAGGAGTCCGATAGTCATTGATAAGCACGTGATCGCAAATATGGAATATTGAGAAAATTCCTCTTGTGAAGCAGTGTGCAGTGACTTTATTTCGGTAGCGAGTCACATCCGCCACGTCGCAGTGCCGTTAAGCAGACACTTGTGGGTATATATATTATAGGGAAAGCGCTTGCCATGGGATAACCCACAACGTCCTGGAACACTGTTGTTGACGACAATGTGTAGAACCTTGAAATACAAACGCTTTTGTAGGACCGATATTCCGAGCAGCTAATCGCAGTCATGAACACCCGAGGTTCCGTTGGCTCAGCAGAATGTTTGGTCATGATTAATCAAGAACGGGTGTAGACAGCGGTACTGTTGGGTGGTAAGCTGTGTAACTTGCGGTGCTGCGTTATTCAGGTGAGTATGGAGTTCAAACCATAAGCAGTATCCTTGTCTGAGTAGTTGACCCACGGGCCAGGTGTGTGTCGCGGATAGGTTCGCAGGGATAACCACTGCAGCTAGGTGGGGCGCTTGCATGGAGAGGATGTTTTGAACGTTCAAACAGCTTGCTGGGGTCTTTGGAATCAGGTATGGCCAAGCGTAGTAGTATAAAACACATACAGCACTCTACACGCTAGCTAGATTTGTACAATACCTCAGGTACGGTGCCACAATATATAAAATAAAATACGTGCAACGATTGCAACTGATGTGCATCGTTGCGGGAAGCTAGCAGGCCGCTAATAGGCAATAAGGAAACTTATGCTGTAGAGTTATGTTATGCTATAGAATGAGATCTTGGTTGGAGGGGAAGTTAGAAAGGAGGGGATAGACATAGGTACTAGCAGCATGTGCGGCACTGAGTTCGGCACCTAGACACGTCACTAAGAGTATTCAGCCAAACGTGTTCTTCTTCCGGATCACAGCCAGGTAGTTGTGCAACTCATACCGAGGTCTGCTTCGAAGTGCGAGCCTTCATTCCACTCGAACAAGTTATCGATTGGCCACCTCATCTCTTCTTTCATCCACACCCCGGCGAGCCCACAGCGCAGGTCGCGGAAGACGGTGGGCTGGCACGCGCAACATTTGACCGAGTCATCTGAGCCTTGTGCGTGAAATGACGGTGCTGTGCGGTTTAGTTCCTTTCCCTGTGCCATAAAAAAGTAGACGAACACGCTCGTTGCTTGAGCCGTGTTTTCACTAGATGTGAGCAAAACTGCGAAGACGTCGGTCAGACGCAATTAGCCCCTTTATATCCGCCGATCTAAGGGGCCAGATTTTGCAACCGTGCCGTAATGTCAAACCTGCCGCTGAATTGTACACTCTGCCCATCAAGACAAGTGTGGTGGAGCGCCGCCGCCATAGGTGACGAACTGTGGCAAAACCAATTCCCGCTTTCACTATACGGTTCGTGACCTCGTCTTTCATCCCATGAGCGCTGATATAAAATCCTAGACAGTTGAATTTCTGAACGACTTCTAGCTTATCCTCAAAAATATTCAGCGCTGGCGATCCCTAGCAAGCTTAAAGGTACGCTTTGTACTTCGATGGTGCGAAGCAACTTTTGAAACGGCTGAGATCCAGTGTTACTCTGGCCACTGCAATTTGGTAGGTCTCATGTTTGTCACAGAGGAGTGCAAGTCGTCTTCATAATGCAAGTTAACAAGTCCTTCCCCTGGGAGAAGATCCACATCTTCTTAGTCGTGCCCCATGAAAGCTATTTTCTTGACTTCTTCAATAACGCAGTCGAAAAGGAAAGGTGACAACAGGCCTTCTTGTCTTACACCGCTGGAGATATTAAAGGGCGACGATAGCTTGCCGTAAGCCCCAGGTTGCAAGTGATCCGCACGTATAATGCTCGGATATTATTAACATATTCCCGGGCGCACCTTTCCCGAGTGGACAGTCTCAAAGAGCAAATCGATAAACTGAAGCATGGGCAAATTTGATGTCGGGGAACACGATAACGGTGGGCCGCAAACATGTGTGACGGTGCCCCAACAATTGATGCAAAGCGAGGATGTGGTAGGTGCAGCCACGACCTAGCCTAAACTCAGGTTGCTCCGAACGAACTTGACGTTCATAAGCGCCAGTCGGTCTGGGAAGTGTTACAGAGGCAAGTACGTTGGAGGAAATGGAGTTCAGCCTGTTTCCTCTACGGTTCATGCGTTCCGAGCGCGAGCGTCCTTGGAAAATGGGAACAATAACTGGGCGGCTCCGTTCGGTTGGGACAGTTTTCTGTGCTCGCAGTTTTACTAGCAATTTATGTAACACATCAACCAAAGCTGGGCCTTGAATTTGCGGACGGCAGTATGAAGGTCAACTTCTCCCGCGGTTTTGTTAAATTTAAACAAAACAATAGTACCAGACTGGCCATTGGGCGCGAACTTAAGCGAAGCCTAAGTGTTGGCAAGGAAGCCGAGGCCCGAAACGCAATCACAACGCTCAACAGTTTTCGTGCCGCTGGCACGGATACCCTCACTCCTGCACTCGGATTATGGAAGAGCGGGCAGGCTTCCGCCCAGGACGTTGCTGGATAGACCATAAGTTAACTCTGCTGCAGATGCTAGGGCTGCGCTAGGCATATCAAGCTGAGCTCGAGACGGACAGAAATTGAGATAGCAGCACGCCTGGACAACTAAGGTTTAGTGTGCAAGCATGCGCATGCAATCCGATTTTGCTAACTTTACTGGCGGTTTTCCTTGTGTCTTGTACATGGGATCGTGTTCACAATGTAGAATTTTTAGGTGGTTTTTCGGAACACACGTTCAGTTGTACAGCTGAGGAGGCGCAAGCATGATAAAGTTGCCAACAGCATTGCTTTTTGCTAGCATAATTTCACATGCTGCTACAACCGTTGCCTTAATACACGTGCGCAAGGGCTAGCAAAATTATGCATTGACGTATGAAACGCTTGCTTTCATAACAACAAGAAACTTACCGATAGTGTGTTGCACGTTCGCAACTACAATGTGTCGCGTTCACGTTCGTAATTGGCTTTCAGTAGAAAACACCCCTGCTGTTGTTTCTCGGGCACCCACAATGGGGTACGAGATCACATGGAAAGGGGCACCTACATTCTGCAGAAAACGCATTCATACTTATCCTCAGTATTACATGCTGCGCAAGTTTGATGGACCCACCTTGAGCATCTGTCACACATCACACATGAAACATAAATAAATAAATAAATAAATGATATATTCTCGGTAAAACCAGACGCACCTGTAAAGGCGCGAGCAACTATGCATACAAGCACAGCTTCTTTGGAATTTTAAAACACTTCGTGTTAATGAAAGGTATAAACGAAAGATGCGGTCCATACGAGTGAGCATTTCGTCAGGTAATAGTCAGATCCAGGAACCTGATGGCGCTGGGGCGCATAAATTCAGTCATAACTGTTGGGCGTAATTTCGCTATGTAGTAAACCATGAGCACAGGAGCCAATCAGGGTTTGGTTGTGACCCATGACCATTACGAAAGCGGAATGATCTGTGCTCCATCAAAGCATTCTTCATAGTAGCACCGGTTGAAAAAGTTTGATTATAGAAGGCTGAGGACTGCGTCAGTTTGAAATGTTTAACTGTGACTTTATTCAGTGACGAGTCACATCCGCCACGTTGCAGTGTTGTTAAGCGGATATTTGTGGCTTTTAATAGAGAGAACGCTTGCCTAGCGAAAACCTACCATGTCCTGGAACACTGCCGTAGCTTAGGTTGTACAGTACTGACAGCCGGCTATGCATCGTATGGGTCGATGTTGCACTCTATTATTTTCAGCCGGTTGACAGCCAAAATTCTTCCCTCGTTTTCCGAATGGCTTCGTAATGATCTGGCAGTAGTCGTTGCAAAAGAGGCAGAGTCGAATGATAAATGATGCAGGTGAGTGAACACAACGTTAATGGAGGCCGGCTTTTTTTGCAACATTCTTGTCCGGCTCGCAAACCATGTCCAGCTATCCACGCTGAACTTGTCATGCTGATGGCGAGTGCAGTTGTTCCTCGTGGCTGAATATGTCCCTAAAAGGCAAAAGTGCCACTCATTTATCCAACGCGCAATCGTTACGAGTTCCTTACCCAGCAAAATGGAATCGGAATTCCTTCAAACGTGTAACTGTCTCCATAGTCAAGTGAAAACTTCATGGAAAAGCCACTTATACGAGCGCAACGCTTTCCGTGAAATGACATTAGAAAAGCCCCAAGTAATTAGAGAATCGGCATGTTTGAGGCATTGAAGTTAATCACGTCAAAATTGTTTGCCTTTCAATGTGGAACAGGGAATCCACGTAAATATATTATTCCAGGTGAGTAAATTGTTATACTGTGAGTACAAGGCAAGTTAAAACCATTTGTTTAGACCCCTGAAGCTTGCATCTTCAGAATGGCGGAAAGAGCTCCATTTGGAACGATGAGTGGGTTCTTTATCTCCAGGAGAAAGGATCAAGTGTTTATACCAGATGGCTGTTGAGGATGGGTCAGTAAGTGCCAGTGGCTAAACCTCCTTGATTTGCGGATGTTATTGCGGAAATCCCGGGAATAAACGGGCAACGGACAAGAGACAGCCAAACAGACAGACGGCCATGAATCAAGCAGCAGTATCGAACGACTGATGGCGCGCTACCGCGCTCTCCAAAGTCCTTCTACTGCAGACGCGATTTACAAACCGCTGTTGGAACCTGGCAACTGGCCCTCCTATGTGCACCACGTTTGCTCTGCTTTCTGCACCATGCGGTTGTGGTCGTAGGGAGCTCACTCAATTGCGTACCCCACTTGGCGCTGGTATTGGGAGACGGTTTTGCCACACGATGAATCAAATTTTCCTTTCGCGCACGTTTGTAGTACCCGGGATCTTTCATCGAGACCACCGTAGCGGTAGTTGATGACCCTGGGATGGATTCCTGACTGCCATCCATTACAACGCGCTCCACAACGTTTGACAATATGTTAATGGAGCCCGCCGCAATGCTTTGCACTGCATTCACACACTGAATCCAGTAACTGTGGTACGGTTCCTGTGCACAGCAGTATACTTTCTAAATACTTCAAGGTGAGGCAACGAAAGTTGTAATCCAACAGCAAAGACAACATTCCCGAAAGTAGGCAAAATATACAGCGCTATCAGGTATCAGGCTTAGCCGACTTTGGACGTTTACTTCAATTTCCACCAGCACCTCCTGCACTCCTCAAATATTTATGCGCCTGTCCGTAACACTGTGTGCATATCCAACTGCGGAGACTGTTTCAGCTTGATTGCTATCCAAATTTTCAGCCATTCAGATTGTACCGATGGTACAATCAACCATCGACATACTTGAAGAAAATCGTGAGCACTCCGATTCTCCTCCGCCGCCACGTGCAATGTGGAATGCAAGGCATACGCCAATGGCGATTAAAAGAACAGGCAAAATTACTGCCTTGGTCTATGCAATCGCGGTACACAGCGAAACCGGATTCTGTCACCACACGGTATCGTCCATCCCGCACGACACTGACCATTGGTGTGCGCTGCAGATGCTTCATCACCCCAACGCGAACCTATGCAGTCAAGCTGCTAACAGGTTCGGACATCACCATTCCAACACCGTGTGCTCCATTGCTTTGCATGCACTACGCCTCTACCTGAGTGCTTTGACCATCAGCCACGCCTTTCGCAGAATTAACTACCACCTCGAGAAACGTCCATGCAGAGGAACGACCGCTCAAAGTGAGTTGCGAGTGCATATTTTCCTTCTACACTCGACTACTGTTATTGAATCCAAACATCATGATATGCCGTAATGGAGGCACCGTCCACCATCTCGACCAAAGCATCCATGTGCTACCGAGATATTGAAAGCCTTCCGTATTTCTCCGACGAATTGTTTCCAGTATCCCGTGATAACGCTTCTCTTCAGGCGTAAATATCAGGTTCCTTAGCAGACGGAGCAGAAGTCTTTTCCGCTGGGTCCGCAACTGACAGCTTACTGCACCGTCTGTTTATATCCCGTAACATGTGGACACGGCACAACGCTAGTCTCGCCTCCAGCTACACCTCACTGAACGCCTTGATTTGTTGCGTGCCTTTGTCTACCAAAATTGTTTGCACGGATGCCGTGCTTGTAACCATCGTACGCATGGGTTTTACTGCCTCCAAATTACGCTCAGTCGTATCATTTGGTAACAAGGCGTAGAAAAGTGACCTTCACACCACCGTGACGTCAACGAAAAGGCAATGCCACAGGATGTAGACGCCGTACTTAATCTGATGCATAGAATCTGCCAGTAGTACCCCGCCCCGTCGTGCAACCCACTTCCGAATGCGTGCAGGTACGACGAACAGGAATGGCACCTCCAGCTGCTCCCACACCACCACACGAGAAACTTTGTTTCCAACATGGCGATTACATCTTCTAATTCCTTACCTTGCTTGCCTGAGTCCGGTGCCTCAGATAAGATAAATCTCGGCTGGTAATACGAAGGCTGGGTTCCGTTAACACGAAATTCCTGCTTTCACGCATCAGCCGAAAGGACATTATCAACTTTAATACCGCCGCCTCCTGTACCGTCTTAAGTCGACGGTTAACCGAATAAAGTCAAGGTGTCCCAAAATGAACCACATGCGACTGCCTCAAGCAGTCCAATTTCTTAATACATGCCTTTCGGTCCAACGGAAAATCACGCCTTACTTTTGTAGCACCTGTAACTAAAAGATTTATCATCAGTAAACATTAGCATGCTACTCACCTTTTCTCTTTCACGTTCTTACGCTTACTGTGCACACATCGATATTGAATTAATCGATAAGGGAAGCCATTAGGGTGGTCGTTTCCAGTCCTTTTTTGTGACCCGCTGAAGTAACCACCGCGCATCTATAAAACGAGCTTCCCGTTTCTCTTTGGAACCGCATCCAATCGCGTTGGAACTCCTCAATTGCCTCGTAACCACCTGTTAGCATGCGAAGGAAAGCAGCGGTATCATCCTACTTCGCAGAAGGCACGAAAAGCGCCAAGAGGTACAGGCTGAATAAGTCATATAAACATACCGCCTACACAGTCTTCATTCCTTCGTTGTGACATACACTGACTATAGCCTAACTTTACAACATCTAAAATTAAATGAGCTGGTTTACACTGACTTTACCAGACATCTGTCGAAGGTAACACATTAATCGCTTATGGTTAGAAGGTCGCCCCGTCTAAACAAAAGCGGAGATTTTGTTACGGACCAAATTGAAATGGCACACGCAAGACTTAGGAATTAATTTTTAAGTTTTCAGTAATAAGAAGGAATGCACTGTATAGGTTTATAAAGTGGTACAATAACGTTAGTTTGCAAGCTCAAGTTCGGGTGGGACCAGAAACATAGGAGAATTTCGTGAGTGTTCCTTCTTGAGTGGATCTTGAGTCAGGGATTTATGAAGTGCACAGAGTTACTGATGGATCTAAAAGGCGACATCCGTATAGCACGCTGACCAACCAGGTAATGCCTACGTTTCCTAACCTAGCAATCCCTGCAGTGGTAGTCACTTGAAGTATGCAAAGGATGGGAAGGAATGGAAGGTAAAGAATGAGGAGTTCACTTGAAATAAAAAATGCTACCAAGGCATGAAGAACGCTAGAAATAATCTCGAAGTGTAAAGCTGCGAGTTACTCAGGAAAAGGGAAAGCGTTCGCGCTGCCACCCAAGAGCGTCAAGATGCCGTTCAAACCAATTGACCGCAGGTTCCCTGACAACGCTTTCTGGAAACCTGTTCCAGCGCTCGATGACTCAACGTGACAGCAGAGTTTACTTAACCATCGTAATATGTCCCCAAAAATTCCAAGGGGTTTAATTGCAGGGAAGTACTTATGTTTCAAGGTTTTGTTAAACACCGAAATATCTTAGTCGTCTAATAAACGAAAGCATATTTCAAGGATCCTATGAATGAAAATGGGCTGAAACTGTATAAGAAATGTATACTTCAGGCTTACCTCGCGTGGTGTGCGGTATTGGTTCGTCGGTGGTGAATTATGCTGAAATATGATTCGCTGCAACTGCGAAAGCAGAGAATCCGTAACGTAAACTAAAGGAACTCGTGCAGAAACATGAAACGAAAATGGTCGGGGGTTGAAGGTCAACCGGTGAAGAAGGGCGATAAGCCATATTATTTTGCACTTTGCAATTAAATGGTGCAACTTGTACCGGTGCTTCAAGTGGAACGGTGACTTTATTCAGCATGAACATCAACAACAGCGCATAGATATTTTATATTACTGATAGAATCCGAGTAATTCGCAAACAACCAACTGCATAACCTTACCTTCAGCACAATCTCCTCGGTTTTAATGCGGGTTTCCGTCATTCTTTAACACGCTCCGACGCACTGCTGGAAGTATTCTTCCACGATGCTCCTTAATACCAGCGTCGCTTAGAGCAATATCAATTGAGTATGAGGGCTGTTCTAGTGTAGTAATTTTTTCTCGGTCAGGCATCTCCGGGTGCCCGGAGCGTTATGAGCAGGAGTATAGTCATGAAGAAGCATCCAAGATTTGCTGTCATAGTTATCGTCTGTTAAAGCGCACTCAGCGAAGCAAACGTTTCAATGATAATGCAACAGTAATTGGCAAAATTGCGAATTATTCAGTAGTCAGGTTTGAAGTGCATGTGACCCAGGTGCAGTAAACGAAAGTTCATAATCTAATACGAAAAAGGAAATAACGCAGTGCCAAACATATCTGGCGACAATTAACATGTGCCCAACATTTACAAACCACACAGTGAGGCTAGGGAGGGCATATTAACAGTCACGTCAAAGTGGGAAATGAAGGGCCAGGTATCAGGGGGAGGAGTCTGCTGCTACAAACTGAACTAATTGGTGGTTTAACCGAGCGATCCATCTGTGCCTTTCACGGATGGGCGTGTAAATTTTAATGCAATATCCGTAAACAATGCCGACTTTAATCTAATTATCCTTAAGACCGACAACGCGGCCCGGAAAGTTGGCTTGTTACGGTGTTGACGGCACCTAAGGAAAATGTATACCTAGACATCCCATTTAGGAGTAACTCCGCTTCAACGAGGGCAACCAAGCGCTTCATCTACGTCAATCAGTTGCTGTAATGTGCTACAGATGCTGTGGTGATAAACAGCATAGGAACTGGAACCTGTCAGCGCCAAATCACACAGTACCGACTAATCCGATTATCCTTGCTGCGTTAGTTAGATAAGCAAGAATGAGGGGGGGTTGAATTCCAGAGTGAATGAACCCCGGCCCAAATGGGTTCAAGGTGAGGTCAGCCCTTTCGCGTCCAATATTCCGTGTGCACGCAAACGTGAACATGTTTCATTGCCCCCTTATCTGCTTGACACCGGCTGCGCATTTTGGCTGCTATTACGGAATCCTAATCCACACTTATTACGGTTCGCGTAAGCCGTGACGACTCTGAGTGCAGAAACAGTCAGTTTTGACCTACGAATACCCCGGTCCTAGGACGATTGTCGCCGTTCATCTCACGGTATTTCACTGCTTAGAAACACCCTCGGGACTGTATAAGAAAATTACTAGGTATTGTATTGGTACTGTTGTGACTATACGAAATGCGTGCATTTATCACTTATGGTCTCCGCATTGGGTTATGCAAACTATTGGAGGAAAATAACTGTTGTAAAAAACAGTTTACTTCTCGGCTGTGCTCGAGACTGTGACGGCATAGGGACAAAGCAATGCTGATATAAATTCCCTGAGGCCGGTCACACATGCAATTATAGTGTCCCACGGACGCAAACCGAACTTTGACGAAGTATGTGAATGGATGGTGTGTATCTATTCACACGGGAGTTTTACTGTGCGGCCAAATTTAGCAACATCTAATGCCCCATTTAAAACGCTCGCGTGTGTTCACCTGTGGCCATGGTACGCTATGCTACGTAAGGACAGGCTCTCAGGGCTTGTAGCAAGTGTCCATGAACAATGAACAATGATTTATCACGGGATAAAAGCAAGGGCTTGTCACGTCCCGTAGGATGGTTGAGGTGAATATGATGAAATCAAAATATGTCTGGGTCATCTATCGAAGTCTGCCTAGATAAATAGTTTGACAAGTAACATCAGTGTAAAATTAAAATAAATTATCGGGCGTAAACGTTCAGAAAGACACTGGGGTGCAGTGATCATTGAGGTAAAGAGTGCAAAAAGTAAAATATGGTAGCTCACTTAGGTCCATTTAATACATAAATCCTGTTGAAATGTATCCTTAGCGTAATCCACAGTAGGGCAGTTTAGGTAACAAAATGTTGGGAGCTATGAGCAACCTTTAGCTAACAATTCACGATAGTCAGATACCGTCCTCCATGGCGCAGTTGCATAAGATGCGGGCTAATTGGCAAGAGCCACTAGCAGTCATGGGTTCGATCCTCCAAAGAGGAACGAAGGATGCGCACCACTGATGAGTCCCAATAGGGCGAAACGGTCGTCTGGTGCTTTTCCGGACAGCTGGTCGACATATCTGAATTGTCGGCTGATTGCGACGAACAAAAATACTCACCAAGAACCTTCCATTTATAAGTAACATCTACTCTATTTTTGAAAACATCCAAGATAGGAGTGGATACAACTGAGTCTGGGCGTGCGTTCCAGGGTTGGCAAACCCGAAGGGAAAAGTAATTCCGTCGACACTCTAGACGGCTGTATTGTTCCTTCAACTTTAAGCAGTTACCCTTGAGCTGCGTGCTGTAGCTAAGTTTCCGCAAATGGGGGCAAACGTAGTTGGGGTCACGTAATATTTGATACGCTAATATGAGATCACCGCGCAGTTTTCGATAGTGCCCGCTGAAAATTCCCAGCAACTTCAGCCTTCGGTGGTGTGATAGCGCAGACCTTTCACATTTTTTGTTGCTCACCGTTGTGGTGCCTCTATCGCTTCTAGGTGACGCTTCAACTAAGGTTGCCAAGCTTGGACGGCGTATTCAACATGCTGGCGCACGTAGGATTTGTGCATCATTATGAAGATTGATAGGCCAAATCTCCCGAGTACTCTTCGCAGCATGCCGACATGCTGGTTGCCTCTTGCCGCATCTACCTCAGGCTGCTTTGAACAGTTGAGGTTGCTCTGTACGCTTACACCCAGGTCACGTTCCTGGGCGCTATTCTGCAGCCCATTGATCCCAACTGAATAGGTGTAGTTATGACTATGGCGTAATTGTACGACGCGACATTTGTCTGCATTGAACGGTAGGGCGTTTTAAACTGACCAGTTCAACACTGTGTTACGATCGCACTGGAGCGGTTCATGGTCTTCCGGTCCTCTGAACCTCCGCCGTATCTTGATAACATCAGCGAAAAATAAGAAATCGGAAGTAATTGATCTTGTCAAATCTTTGGTGAACACCAAGAATAAACGAGGTCCAAGAACCCAGCCTTGTAGTACTACGCACGCCACATCGATTGCATCAGACAATGATTCTCGGACTCTCACTACTAGCCGTCGTACTTGAAGAAAATTGTCAACCCAACTCAGCATTTGGTCGCCAGTGCCATAATTCCGAAGCTTGTGAAGGAGAATGCGATGGTTTAAGCGATCAAACGCTTTTGAAAAGTCCAGGTGGATGACATCGACCCCGACTCCATCATCAACAGCTTCAGTCCAGCTACTACGTGCAATTAGTAGGTTAGTATTACACGAATGCTTTTGACGAAAGCCATGTTGCTCTGGAGCTATTAAATTGTGGCTTTCCAGGTATTCCATCAGCGCATCTGCGATGATTGATTCCACCACTTTGGACAGTACTGGAAGTAGTGTTATCGGACGGTAGTTGGCAGGATCAGTGCGGCTACCTCCTTTATGAATAGGAGTGATGACATCCCGCTTTCATACTGGTGGAATACGGTTCTCCGCTGGACATCGCTGATAGAAAATAGCCAGTGGTGCTGCTAAATCACTAGCTACTGCCTGTAGAGCCTTTGGTCGGATGTTGTCAGCTCCGGGAAAACTGTGGATACGCAATGATAACAACTTCTTCAACACAGCTTCCGCAGTGAAGATGACGTTTTCTAAACCAGATAGTGGAGTATTAGAAATGAAGTGAATATTTGTGCTCGTTACCTGCTTGGCGTATTGAAACCGTAGGAGATCAGCTGTTTCCATTGCTGACCGCGTGCACCCATCAGCCGTGACTAGTGCTGGAACCCCTCGCTTTACCTTTGAAAGGCCGTTAACGTGCCTGTACGGGAGTTCGCGATTCGTGCAGAATCGCTTAATTAACTTCTGCTGATGAGTGACCGTGTTTTTGCGAATTAGTTTCACACAGAAGTTACGATGTGTCACGTATGTAGTCCAGGTTTCGGCATTCGGGCAGTCCTGGTGATCTCGCCATGCCAAATCCTTCCGGGACATACATTTACGTGTTCTGCACCTAGTAAATGAATTACCCTCGTTTGTAGGTTAGAAGAACTTCTGCTCTGATGCGTGCGCTACCAGTGTACTAAACGTACTTGTAAATGTTTCCCAGGCAACATCTGCAGACATTCTTTTAAGAAAGTCCAAGAGGTATCCTAAACAAGCTTAGACAACGCATTGTAGTGTGTGACAGTATGCACATTATCCTCCTCCTTTTCAGGGTATTCCGCATAGCAAATATAGTCAAAGAGTAGAGTAACATGATCAGTACGACTCAGTGGTGCGCTTGCAACTATCCCGCTAACCATGAGTTCTTCGTTAGTGAGCAAAAAATCCAGTATCGATGGCTTGTTAGCAGTTCGAAATCTGGTGGGAGAGGTTACGTGGTTGTAAAGAGGGTGACTGGCAATAAGCTCTTGCAAGCAGGCGTTAAACTGCGTACCGTCGGTTGCCGGCAATTCTATTTCATGCACCTTAAAGTCTCCCACGAAAAGAATGTGGGTGTAGGACTTGTTCAAAGCAAACTGTAAAACGTGGTTTAGTTTGGAGTCCATTTCCAAAATTGAGTTTGGTGGGCGATAAATCACGGCTAGTGGGCATGTGCCCTTGTTTCGCAACCATAGGCGGCACCAAAGCGAATCGGGTGCTCTGATTTCTGGGTGATCGATAACCACATCGGAGGTTTGTATTATAATATGGAATAACACCGCCCCTCCTTCCGGTTCTATCGGTTCGAAGCAGTGACATCCCGATTAAATTGATTTCAGAATCAGGTATCTCATGGTTTAACCATGTCTCTGTAATCATGAAGAGGTCCCGCGGTTGTGAGGCATGGAGTTCTCCAAGTTCTACCAACTTGCTTAGAAGGCCTTGGGCGTTTGTATACCTGCAAGATAGGGCTTTTTCTGTTAGGAGTTCATTGATAGATGTCAAGTTTGTGTTCGCTTGTAAGCCGGCCGTTAGGTGGCCGGCAATTAATCGTTTTTTGGTTTATGTATTTTAGTCGTGTTGCATGGCATTATTAAGCGTTCGTGAACGGAAGTTTCACTGGTGCCGTGCTTGGTCCTCCTGTGTGTCTTGAGCGCGGTTGTGTCGGTCTCTCCGCAGGACTGTGCAGATAAGGAATTTGCTGCGTTTGCAAGTTCCGTTGAATTGCTTCCGACCTTTGGTCGTTCGCCTGCTGCTTTTAGACGGATTCCTGTTGGCAGCCAAGCTCGAAACTTTAACCAGCTATCCAACAGAACTTGCGTCTTTCCCTCGGAGTGTAGTATTACTTTAATTAGCCTTGGACCGCGGCCCTTGTAGTTAGGTGTTGACGGAACTCTTGTCAGGGATTTGGCAATAACATTGTCTGCAGAGAGTGCTTCACGGTTGTAGCACCACCGCTCTCGGTCATGAGTTTGTGCATCGCGTTCAGAAGAATGCAGAAGCTCAGGAACACCGTGAAAAATATTGTTTTCTTGCCATCTTTATTAAATAAACAAATAAATAGTATATTCTCGAATTTGCGAGACACACCTGACCAGGCATGATAAACGTTTACAAGCAATTTATGTTTTGCAACAAACACGTTGCTATGTATGTAATCGGCAGTAAGCCGAAAGTTGTCCAAGCTTTGGCAATTGTAAAATTAATCTTGAGGTATAAATTCGTCAAAACATGGCGACAAGTTGGGTTCTAGTGGGCGTAGTGTAAACAGGCTGGGCATTCCGTTTGTAGCGAAAACTTGTCAGGAAAATATTACATTAGGATTCTGGTCGGCTTGCCAGTATGTGGTTGTGGGCAGTGACTTTATTCTGTGGCGAGTCACATCCGCCACGTCGCAGTGTTGTTAAGCGGACATTTGTGGCTTTTTATATGGTGAACGCTTGCCAGGCGAAAACCCACCACGTCCTGAAACACTGTCAGAAATCCGTTTGTATACTAATGTGAAACTGGCAGAGCAGCTCGTCGACTGCTTTAACCCTCGGTTAACCGCCGTCAATTGCCTTCTAATTTCCTCTGTTAGCTGAACAGGTTATTTTTGCTCGGGGCGGCCATAATGGCTGAGGCCTATGGAGGGTTAGACCTTCGTCATCTTCGTGTCCAGGTGAGCAAAACTTCCGATTCTTTCTTCTAGAATTTGCCGGATTATGGATACTTCGCAGGAGTATGAAGGCGTGATGTCCAGCTACCATTACTGGACGACGGTCATGGTAGTGAGTGCATTTTTATCCACTTGTTGTACAGCCGTGTTCTATGTAGGTCCTTGGGGGTTTCTATGTCCTGTCCCAGGCACAAGCTCTTTCACGTTCCGATCCCAGATCTTCAAGAAGTCCCAGACCTCGGAGAAAGGGAAGGTGAGAGACAAACAGGGCCGCAAAGTACAAACGTGGGAACAAGCATTATTTATATTCTATGGTCTAACATTTAGAGGAAACATATGATGTACAATGTGTAACAATTGCTTCTTTTAGGCCATCTTTCCAAGGTAGATCCGGCAATATGCGTACTCCGCTCGGTGGGTTGCGAAGACGAACTGCTGAGAGCAGGACAGCCTCTGTCTTATCTGCTGAGTTTAGTGTTACTCGAAGAATTCGAGGTTCACCAGAGTGCACTGAGGTAGGGTGACGCGCTACACGTTGCAGCATTGCAGGCTCAACCCGAATGTTAATCGCCTCGCAGATAAAACTACACTGCGTGCGATCGTCTTGCAACTTGCCTTTTATTGTTCCAGATTTGGATTTGAGAACATTTTTGCACACGCTAGTTAACGCAGCCTGATTTTGTCTAGCGAGTGTTGGCTTTATACTTCTTGCCGGCAATTTGCGTTGCTTAAAGGACACCATTAGAGTTGACGGTGAAAGTTGCTTTGCGTTACGCGTGCTCGGTACTAAAAATGGACCTATGTGTGTCCCTCCCGGTGTGTTCGTCGAGGCAATCGATGCGTACTTTACCTGCTTATTATCTGCACCGGATTTCCAACGGCTCTGAGCTGTCGGCGTCATGGATGAATCTCCAAGTGAAGCCTCTATGGTTGCAGAAGTGGAAGCAGACATGTTTGAGGCTTGCCCTCTTATGGAAGTAAGGTTACCTAGTGGATTTAGAGTCACAGACGCTTCAGTGCGGTTGAAGCGTCTAGCGCTTTTTTCGGTTTCGACTCGGAGCTTAATGTGGCCGGGTGAGATATTATCGTGGCCGTATTTACCTCCGGGGGTGGGATCTTAGTATTTACAAATTGCGTGATTATTTCGGTCTTCCTGTACGGGCGCGGGCCTCAGTTCACACGGAAATGCCCCGGAAGCATCAGGAGATCGGGACTAACGCGGAGACTGGGAACGAGAATCGTCAACCCAGCTCGTGGCCTACGATGCAAGCCGGGAATACGTCGTCAGCGACAAACGATACCGCGGCCACGCCGAATAGAACAAGAGGCGACATGAAAGGGAGCCCGATTTTCCCAAGAGATGACTTTATCTACGGCCCCATGAATCGGCCCGACCAGAGCAACACAGCCCCGAGCAAGCATGTCGAGAGCTTTGGTACGAATCCAGTCTAGATAGGCTGCGCCGCAAGGGAGCAAAAATGTAGGCGGAAAACGGCACATTCAATGTCCACGACGGATCAGCCTAATGACGCCTAGTGGACACCACGTCACTCGGCGGAACGCGATGCGTCGTAAGTGGGAAACGCGGCTACATTTTGTGTGCGTGGGACGTGTGTGTGAACTTCTCAGCGTGCAATAAACAGCGTTCTCCCCTACCGTGTCGTTCTCGCTACAATCCTATCGCATTTTTCATGAGCAAAGATAAGCAGTTGACCACTGGTATGACTTGACATATTGGGCAAAAACAAATTGTGTCAGCAACTTGGTTTGTCTGTCTCACTTCTTAAACAGATTTGTCTACACATGGCGGACAGTATGATTTAATGCAACTAGAACAGGTAATACTGATCTTGAGCAGTTTACTGCAGTTGTCTGCGCAACCTATGCGACGTTGAACCTTTGGAATGCTAGTTGTCCACTTGTTGTTTACAGCAAAGCCTATCTAAGCGCTCGCCTTGATAAGTGCACTTTGCGCTAGGGGTGCCGTAGGAACAGGGCAGAACATGCACGCGAATCGATAGTTGTTCAACCAAACCAAGGTCAGGCGAAGAAGCAGATGGAGGCCGTAACGCACAGACTGTCGGATTCAGCGATCAATCGACTTGCAGTGGTACACACACCCACACAAAGCGGCAGTGTGTTGATCGGCCTGCCCTAGCCGACGATGCAGGTGAAGCGCTGATAAGTGTCCGTAGTGCTGCTCAGTTGACGAGCGGAGCAAAAAGGCTGTAAGTTTGTTATGCTGCAACTTACAGGCATGGTTGCTGCGTATTTGGGGAGTCCACAACTTCTTCTTCCGAATGAGACCAAAATCTTTTCCGAAAGACCGGTTTGATGTAGTTACACAAGTGGAATTCGGCAGAGTATGCACACGTGGCCACTAGCTCGTTTCGCTACTTAGCCCTTGCTTCAGTCGAGTGGTGGATCAGGTGTCTGTCGCCACCGTGACTGCGCGGTCAACCATTGCTGACCCCGCACGTACGCCGGTCTGTGGCTGCGGATTACGAGGCTTGCATGCCTGACCTGCCGTCCGGATAGATCCACCCGCCTAGCTTTCGATAGCTACACCTCATGCAGTCTGTTCATTTAACCGTTGGCTGTTACGACGCACGCTGGATCAGCGATCAAAACTCCGAGGGCTGACTGTAACTCCCCTACTTTCCACGACAACATCCGGGTAAATCGCATGCACTCGAGGTAAACCTACATAGTAAACTTAGGTGAATTAGCCCCGCATTTAAAGGTGCTGTCCCGCTTTCTTAAAAAGGCTGGGCAGGATGTACTAATGTACCGATTTGTGGAGATAAACCTCAGAATATCCCCCTTTGAGCATGTATAATGTAGGTGGAATAGCCAGAATCAAACAGTGGCGGTGCAGGCACACCATAAGGTAGGGAGGCAGAAGGCAATGATTTCCCGGAAGACAAAAAGACCACTATAAAGGGAGCGGACGGAAACTGGAACTGGCACAATCAGGGAGAGCAGGCGGAGGAACATTGGCTCAACTGAACGAGAGGAGAACGGGACAGGATGGACGTCCGTTATTGTAACATCCCGAACCAACCCCAAGCATTGTGTGTTGCATCCACGTTCACGTAAGTTAAGAACTATCGAAAGACACCCGGGCCGGTCAGAATGGGACGTGTAGAAGAGGAGATACAGGGTTGTAATGGGCGGGAAATACCCTTTCACGAGGCAACCAAAGCGCATGATGTCGCTAGCGGAAACTCGGTGAGATGGTGCGTCGTGGGAAGGAAAGGTGATGTACATCTGTGTGGGGATTCATATAGCTTGTGTTGGCCCCAATCAAATTTGTCCTTCATTGTCGCGCCTTTCTTGTTACAATAAGACCAAAATAACTAGACCGGCATTTTTCCGGGATAATGGACTGCTTGGATAGAGAACGCGGCAAGGAAACATTTTACTAGAATATGCAAAGGGGGAAGAAAAGCGATGGTGAGATTCTAGGAACTTCAGTGGAGAATGCCTGCATATTGTCTAGCTTGGTTGGAAAACCATGTCTAAACATACGTGCAAGATTTCTACTCAATTGGAGGGCGATTTACCATTCATTAAGTAGGTCACGCGCGACAACAACTAGCAAGCTGAATTCACTGGACGCTTAAATTGACGATTTACACTAATGTTTACTTTCATTTCAACCATCCTACTGGACTTGTAAAGCAATCGCCTTTTTACCCGTAATATATCATTGTTCATTGTTCATGTTCGGATTGACAAATGCAAATCGAAACACAGAGATCGGAATTGTAGTGCTGTGTCCGATCTGTGTCCGTTGGTTGACGATATATCGGTTCGGAAGCTAAACATTTTTGCAAACAGAGCAGTCAAGTAAACGCGATGTGCTACTATTGTGGGCTATTTCAGATTCCTCAAAAACTAGCATTACTTATCCACTTTTGATTTCAAAATGTACAACCCACTTGCTACCAACAACTTTTGGCCAGTTACTGGAGTTTGCCAGTACTATATACAACATAGTGGACATTGGCTATCTAATGATAATATCATGTTCTTGAGGGTCTACTTCCGACTAAAACTAGAGCTAGAACAGCATACCGCGCAGTGTCTTACTCACGGTCGTTTCAACCAAATTAATTTTCGGTCATTCCCTAGGTTAATCTCTTCAGTCAAACAGCGTTTCACCATACTCAGTGAGTTGCATTTCGGCATCTTGTTGAGGATTGCGCTAACGTTAACATAGATCATCGTTTCATCTCCGTTTCACACAAACACATGACGGTCCTTTACAAACGTATGCCTTCACCCTGTCAACCGCTACATTATACTAACGATTGCATATAGACCAGTAAATGCGAACTTTTCCAACCCGGTAACCCTATCACAATTAACGCGGTACTCGTCCGAAAAGCTCAAAGCAGTGGATCATGCATTGTTGTGCAGATGCTAAGGCCGGTCAACTGCAGTTAACAGGTAATTCGCCTTCACCCACCGATAAATAACACATTGTTCCGTGATAGCGGGTAGTAAAGCCCCGCACGCATTAATTATTTAACCTAGCCACTACTAACCACAACCGATCACACGTAGACACCGCTAAGTCTAGGTCACACTAAGTGAGGTTAACGGACCTGCTTGCATGCGACTAGTTTCAGTAAAGGCAATCGATACTATCTCATTTCATGTCCGTCGTCTGCGGGTAACAGTGAGCACTATGAACGCGGATGGCCGCCCGCTTCTGTGTTGTGTGTCTTGATGCCGCGTAAGTGAGTGGGTAGAAGTTACATTACTTCTTCAACCGTCCATAGACGTCACGTGCTAGTCCGCACCTATCCTACAGTGAATGAGCTCACGTGTTGTTTTCACGTCCGCTGTGCATCACTTGGTTTGTTGGCTGAGAGCAGTCTAACCGCTCCACCAACCCATGAATATATTCTGAGTATTCTTGTACTGATTTGCAATGGAGCTAGCTAGACGGGCGGCACATAGCCTACTATTGACCGGGTTCCACTCCATTAAAACAGGTATCGCTGCAGAACTCAGAGCTACACACACGCCAACCAGATCACCAGCAGAGGCTACAGTTTCCCCTGATGTATAAAGCAACTAGTGAGTGGCAAGGAAAGGTGCAGTCAATTCAGTGTGAACGGCACTATCCTGTAATCTGGTTCATTGCAGATGTTACTGTCGCATTGCACTGATTAAATACGTGCTAACAAAGGAACAGCGGTGTTACCGCATCCGGCATGGCGAAGCGCACAATGTTCCGCTCAGGAAATGACCGATTTCTGTTTATCCCTTCACAACTTTTTCACATGCAAAATGTCCAAGCCTATTTTGCTTCGGTCATGGAAAACCTGCCAACGGTTAGGCAGAAATGACTGGTGACAACATATCACACCTTTTCCCTAATGAACTTGCCCGCCAGAAGTAAGCGTTCCAAATTTCCGTAACCATGCTGCTGTTATAATTAGAGAGGAGTCATCTCGCGTGGAAGAGTTTAACAAAATTGTCAAAGAGAAAAGGTAAATCACGTGTTAACTACCACCAAATTTAGCAGCAGACAGGTTAAAATCATTGGTGTGAAACAAGAAGGTTCATTTATTCGTCCATAAATCGCCCCGAGACCTGTATTGCCGTTCCCTTGAAAATACCATGTAATGTCGGCGCCATTGGCCTTACGCCGAAAATCCCACTCTGTTACTAATGAACGGCTAACATCGGCAGTCGTCCTAGGATGCATACTTCATGCTCGGCCGTTGCCGCCAAGGGTCAGAGCAATTCTACATTAGTAGGCGGCAGTAGAATAAACACAAAGAAAAGCCAGGTGGATTATTCAGGACTTGGTGCCTCTGAGAAGAGCAATGGGGGTGTTCTTCAAAAGCTGTTACATTAGGTGCTCGAACACATGCCCATTTTCTTTCAGACGCATGTGTACCCTCCGTTTAATGTTTTCCAGGACAGACAGCAGCACGACTGTCGGGATTGTGCGACAAGCTTCCATTATGTTGCTCTTCAGCATGTCCAAGGTCGCCGGTTTTCTGTCGTACACTCTACATTTGAGATGATTCCAAAGGAAGAAATCCATAGGCGTTACATCCGGCGATCGCGGCGGCCAACGAACTGGGATGGGAAAGTCTCGTCAAGTCAGCGCGTCACGGTAGCTTCTGAGTGCGGTGGCGCACCATCTTACTGGAAGAACCTTTGACACAGTTTCCCAAGTGGAAGCTGTTCAATATGCGTGGTCAACACCTCCGTTATCACCCTCAAGTATTCCGCGCCTTTGAGCTTGTCAGGCAAGAACACCGGTCCAATAATTTGCTTTCCATGCGACGCACACCAGACGTTCACCTTTACACCTCCTTGTCGCCGGCATTCCACGAAGTATCGGGGGTTTTCACGGCACCACTGACGTCTGTGTTTGTACCCCATCGGCTAATTCAGATAAAACGTCGACTCATCAGAAAAGATTAGTCTGCACACAGCGCTGGTTGTGTTACTAACCGGTCCCTGAACCAATCGCAGTACGCGATACGATGCTCCGGGTCGTGCACAACATGGGCCTGCACTGTGCGCGAGCTGTATCTGCGATAATTTTCTCTCTTCAACATCGTGGAAACGGAACCCACGGAGACGCCCAAACGAGCGGCCGCCTCACTGATCGAGGTAGTTGGATTTGGAGCGACAAATTGGTAAAGCGAATCCACATGACAGGCGTCTGCTGCTGTGCGTTTTGCTCCTGGGGGCTTCCTTGGTTTGACGCTGCCGGTTCTGAGCATCCGACGAACAACCGTATGGCAAAGCTGAAACCGTGGCGTCGGACGTTCAGGGTGACGGCGTCTGAACTCGAAACACGTGGCGCGCAAGCTCCTTCCTTGTGTCCTCAGCACGAACAGCTCCGTCAACTCCTGCGTGGACCCTGCCGTGCTTAATGCCGTTGCACTGCGTAACGGTTCAAAATAAACTGGCGGCTTCATGCTCAACCAATTGGTCATCAGTCAATAAGGCGATCGCGACAATGACCAATCGTAGGGAACCGTCGTCCCCTTTAGTGAGGTGAAATCCACTATGTGCCCCCGTGTTTCCATCCTTTCATTGGCTTCAGCCAACAGGCGAATACGGCGTCAAGTAGGCAAGGTGACAGTTAGTTGAAAAACACGATGGATCACATCGTGTGAGTGCGTGTCTGTATGCACGCAGATTATGAGCAGAAACCGCTACAAGTACCCCGACATGTAGAATGCCTGCGACTTAGCACAGGATGAGTGGCTCATAGTACATAAACCATGTAATTAATCGGATCAGGGCCGCAAATTCGACTGCCGTGGAGCTCCGACAAATAGCCGTAAAGTTCAGAAGTAAATAGAGGAAATGAAGAATAATGCAAGATTTTCGTTGGAATTTCACCGAGTGATAGTCGTGGGCGACCAACGGATTATTAGAAATTCCGTGGATTTTTGCTTTTCATCATATACAAATTGGTACAGTTCAGCATATAATCATGCACTTCCGCACAAATGTGATTGCATTATAGGTTAACATTTAAATGTATTGTTAAATAGTGCAGCCGCTGTGGTATTATACCGTGGAGTGCGGAACAGTTTGTGACAGTTTTTACATTACACGGTAAAGGTGCCATTTTGAGAAGTCGGCTGATTAGCGCGTAGTCGAATGCCGCTGTTGCCCCTTGAGCGCAGTGAGCAGGATATAGTGCATTTCACTCAAATAAGACCACATCCGTTTATGTAACTAATGAGCAGTTGTTCGGCCTTTTATGCAACTGTTTATCTTCGTATCGAAAGAACACGCCACCCTCCTGACAGAGGCGTACATCGCGGAGCCTGTAAGTTCAGAGTACGACGACCCATCGTAGTTTTCGAAGGCGTGTGGTTGCGATGCATCCCAAAGAGCTATCGTCAACGTCACCAGGTGATCCCTGCAACCTACAACCTCCGCTGTGGAATACGAACAGCGATGATGCAGTAAAGTCGATCCAGACAAGCGGTGTGGTCACCGCCTTCGAGGGTTGAGGTGCAGGTGCACTGCAAAAGGGCATACTCATATACCCACCAACATTTATTTACGGCCGAAATACCCCCGCCCTGTCAAAAGCGTTTGAAATAGGTTTTCAACTTTAACCTATACGTGCCTATCAGTTGGGTTCACTTAATATTGTGCAAGCTCTGTATGTAGCTGTTTCTCGTGTCACCGATCTAATTTTCGCTGTGCACTAACAACGATACGTAATTTCACGACGACACCTTCTATTGCACTGCTCCCCTCCACGTGATTCCACGATGCTGAGGATAATGTTCTCACAAGGTATCGAAACGACAGGACTTCCTCCTTACGGATAAACAGCTTGACCTATTCCTTGATAAGTAGTCCGCCGTGGTTAAAGTTACGGTATTCATGAATATACCCGGTGTTGTTGGCAACACTCCTCCCGTGACAAAAACTAGTCCATTCAGCTTGTGTTATTCACATAGGCGCAGGGTAGGATACCAGTAACGCATTGTGCAACTGACATAGAAGTGACGGTCGTCGGCTTGTGCACATGCTGGACTACTACGAGCGCGATGAGAACATCGCCTCCAGCACATATGTATGGCATGTTACGGTCCATTTCGTAGCAGTCCTAAACGATTACGCTTGTTCCATCCTTTACGAAAGTGTCGCTCCTACAGGGAAGTTCAACAGCTGGTGGTGATATCACCACCACCACAGCGTAGACGGTGTTTCGGTGAAGTCGTTCGGTAGGCGTCCCAGATCCAATGGTACAGATCAACCTAGGGACTTCCGTTGCCGTCATGCAAGAGCACTTCGGCGACCTCCGTGGTTGATCACGTACGTGCTCTTCGATGTGCTACAACGGCAGTCAGTGCAAACAGAACTGCGTGCGAGTTGAGCTAAACAGATTACTAATAATGAGCGCGTTCTCGTTGATTTCGTCGTCCTGTATAACGTACTGCGCCGTTGTCGGAAACCGCGACATCATCGAACGAATGCGTTGACCCATTTGCCAGCAGGCTAACACCAACCAGCTGGTGGCCAGGTAAACCAGTCATTCATATTATGTGACTTTGCGATCGTCATGTCTTCAAGGTGTTCAACCTGCCCCTTGCTCGACTGCAACCAGTACTGATCGAAAGCGGCTAACTATGACATCGTGAGTTCCCAAATTGCAATAACACCGGTGTGTCGCCCACCCGTGAAAGGCACAGATGGATTGCTCGGTTAAACCACCAATTTGTTCAGTTTGTAGCAGCAGACTCCTCCCCCTGATACCTGGCCCTTCATTTCCCACTGTGACGTAACTGTTAATATGCCCTCCCTAGCCTCACTGTGTGGTTTGTAAATGTTGGGCACATGTTACTTGTCGCCAGATATGTTTGGCACTGCGTTATTTCCTTTTTCGTATTAGATTATGAACTTTCGTTTACTGCACCTGGGTCACATGCACTTCAAACCTGACTATTGACCCGGAGATTCCTGACCGAGAAAAAATTACTACACTAGAACAGCCCTCATACTCAATTGATATTGCTCTAAGCGACGCTGGTATTAAGGAGCATCGTGGAAGAATGCTTCCAGCAGTGCGTCGGAGCGTGGTAAAGAATGACGGAAACCCGCATTAAAACCGAGGAGATTGTGCTGAAGGTAAGGTTATGCAGTTGGTTGTTTGCGAACTACTCGGATTCTATCAGTAATATAAAATATCTATGCGCTGTTGTTGATGTTCATGCTGAATAAAGTCACCGTTCCACTTGAAGCATCGGTACAATCCGTATAAGCATAAATAAATATATTTTATTCTCGAAGCAATCGAGCCATACCAACTCGGTTATAATCAAATGTCACAAGCAATTACGTGTTGCAATTGATGCGTTACAACGCACATAATTGGCTGTGGCCCAAGTTTTACAATTTGCAGAAACATTCGAAGCACGCATTTGGAGCAAAGTAAACAGTGGTGTGCCAGTAAAATAGTTTCAAGTGTGCGTAGATTAGGTAAAAATAGCACAGTAGTTGGAGGTGGGACGGTACGTGAAGAAAGCGTAACTCTGTTGTACGTGTCAGTAGAATGTCAAAAAAGGACTAGCCGATATTCCAATGTGTAACCGTGGACAGAGACTTTATTCAGTGGCGGGTCACATCCGCCACGTCATAGTGTTGACAAACGGATACGTGTGGCTTTTATAGGGAGAGCGCTTGCCAGGCGAAAACCCACCACGTCCTGGAATACTGTCGTCGATTGCTATGAGCCGTCATGTGCAACTGGCAAAGGTGGTTATAAAGCATTGGTTTCTTCAGTTATTTGCAGTCGAGTGACTCCTCTTTTGGCCAGACAAATGGCACAGTCAGATTCCAATATGGACGTTGGGGTCTGTCTAGGAGAAAGTATGATATTGCAGGTAAGTAAAATTTTCAGAGTATGAAGTCTCACCTTCTATGATTATGTATATTTGCCGGGGTGCGAAGAATTCGTGTCCAGCTACCCTCACCGGACATCGGTGGTTGAGTTGTTGGGTGCAGATGTTTAGTGTGGAAGTTTAGCAATGGAAAGATAACTAGATAATTATCGGCATAAACTAGCTGCCGAAAATTGACAAAAGTAATATGAAATCATAAGAAGAGTACAGTGGTGCACTGTGTTAAAGTATCTGCAATTGTTTGACACGGAATTAAATTCGAATTTATAATGTGATGGCCATTCAGTAGGCATATTGCTCAAAGTAGTGCAACCGGAACGATGAATAGAAATTGCTTGAGATATTAAACCTGTAAGTAATGGTTCATCTAATAAGGTGCAACTGCAGGTAAAAAATAACTACCAGACGTTCCAGGTAGTATGGATATATGTATGTCATCCGAACCATATATATAAGCATGCTAACGCACGTACATATATTTAGACGAACATTTTATAAATATAATGTATATGGATGTTTGCATTTGTGACATAAGTTGGGAAATGTGATAACGCATCCGTCGATCGGGAAACATGGGTATTCCCTATGTAGGGAGGCATATTTCTTCCGTTGAATTTCAGCATTAATAGTCAAATTAAGGCATAATAGCCGACCATCCGCGTAACCGTTGCCACAGTCACTTGGCAATTTCAAGGTAGCCATGCATCCTGACTTCGGATGGGCAACGTACACTGAACCTTTTCTAAAACTTAATGAGTAAGTAAGTTTGCATTTAGACTGCATAAGTGGAAATATGCTGACCGCGTCATAATGGAGGCACACTGAAATGTTTGATGCTTAATAATATTTAGGATAATGTACGCCCATTATTCAACACAGCTTATGGTCCCTGTAGCACTGTTTGGCCTAGTACTACACTCAAGAGCGCCGTGTGGCGTATTGGTATTGGGCGAAAATAAACCTCTTACAACCGCTAAGTTACCGAAGGTACCAGGCGCGCACTTATTAATTTCACGGTGGGGATGCTGAATGGAATGTATTTTGAAGCGTTTCGCATGACTAACAACTTCCACAGCAAAGCGAGACTTACGTATTACTGGGACTGTTTTGTTTGCATGTGAAAACAGATATTCGAACTATATGTGACTACTGTCGTCTGAGTCGGGCGTGTTCGAAGTGTTCATAACCCGCAAAGCGGCAATATAGGAAAACGTTTGATGGTTTTCGGCCACGCCACGGAAGCGCTATGCTTAAGAACCGGAAGTGTAGTAGGGCGGTAGAGAATGTGATCTACGAGTACGGACCCACCCACTTAACTAGCAGACATGTGGTGCGGCGCGTGCAAGCATATGAGTGGGCACTACTAGTTTGTAAGTATGCACTACAAGGCTATAGGACAGAAGGTTGTCCTGAGGAGTGCCGTGGGATCGTTCACCAAGAAACGGGAAAGCGGAGGCAGTTAACAGTGCGGACTAACCATCAGCATGGGTGCGTCGTAGCTTGCAGTGGTGATACCTGAGTACCGGTTATGCTACATGCAGAGTGCGCTGTAAAGTACGGGAGAATTGGCGAGCAGCGTTATTCTGAAAAGTAATTGATTGAAGCAGCACCAATCGCCTGTAAACATAGGTGGCACTGCAATGCGGTAGACGAATAACAGCGCATAGCACGCGGGCAAGAAGATGCGTAAGAGACGTGCTAGGCACTGTACTTCAAAATCAACGTGACTAAGGTACCTGCGCACTGACACTTCCCCATGTGGTTATTTACTGGAGCATTCGTGAATAAGGTACAGGGATGCAGCATATTGCACGTTGCGGGCGACATTTGGGTAAGCTGGTGGACAAGAGGTGGGGGAGACATGATGCTGAATAATCTAATGTTCATGCCAATGTGACAGGTGCTTAATAAGTCTATTTAAAAACTGCAGTCGTGGCCTTATTGTGGGCCCTCAAGGAAATTCCCTTGGTTGCCTCGCCTTCATGACCAGTACAAGATGTATTATAGGTCCCATAACAGGGGCGGCACGCTCGTAAATTAACTGGTGTTCATTTCGGCTTCACTAGCGTAAGCTAATAGATGTCCAAAATAAAAACAATAATATTGCCGGTAGCTCTAAAAGCTTCCATGTACGGTGGTTACTTAGTCCATCTATGTCACTAGCCACTGACATCAACATTTCCAAGGAATAAGCCTTAAATATCAGCTCCACATTCCTTCAGAAGATATCCTTAGGTATCATACATTTGTCCCATAGGAGCCGTTTCACTTTGGCGATTAGCTTAGGGGATATGGTTGGCTCCACAGACGTTCGCCACCGACGTTCATTGAGCCCAGGTTGGCGACACGTCGGTGTCCTCAGTACGATTACTAACGAAACATACGTTGAGCTTCACACGCCCTTACGATCGTTGCTGACTGCGCCCATATAAGTCCTTTAGCAGGTGCATCAACCTCAATACTATGGAAGTAGCAACGGTTGGCTTTACAGGCCTCCCTGACAGGCATATATGGGTCCTAAACCATCAGCATCAAAATGGCCAATGTCAAAGTCTCTACTACAGACGGCGCTCCTACACCAGAAGTATTGAATAAGGGCACCTAATGCCCATAGCGCACGTCATTTTTGCTACGCATCAAGTCACCGACTTGGGCTAACGTGAGCATTAAGAAGCGAGCATGGAATGGGTTTATCAATGTCATTGATACAAGTTATACGCGGAACACACGGATTGCATTTTCGGGCCATGGAAGGCAAATATTTGACCTCTTTTTCGCTGTACAACGACTGAAAGCAGGCATAGTCACTGCACCATGGTAACGTAGCGGAAACATGCCGTGACCTCAAAGCGAACGTCAGCGTGATAACTACACATGCTCCACTTGCTCCCGTTGGGTTTCAAACCGAACCACCTGCGTAAGGAAGCAATTACCAAGGTTAATAGAGCAACCTACCGATGGTAAAAGCACCTAAAAGTGATATCCTCCCGCCTCGTACGCATAGGTGTTCACGAGGTATTCATACTGCCCTTGCTGCAAGATTGTGCGTGCCGGAGACGACAAATAAGTGAAGATGGCATGCACATACCCTTCCGGGGAACTCATTGCCCGGTGACATAGCATGGTATACAGTGCCTTCTGGAAGTTTATTTTAGGAAATAGTAGCAGACTTACTGCGGGATGCCGCTCCAAAGAACCACTGAAAGGTGCGCGTGAATTGAAAAATCGGTTAACATATATCTTCCCAATTGGCTTCCATTATCACGGAATTGTACCTCTAAACTTAGGTGTCCATACTCGGCGCGCAGTACACGCAAGTAAATTCCACTTCTCCCTTATATTCCGCACAAGGTTGCTGGAACCAACCTTGGCATAAATCACATCAGCCATAGAACTTCATTAACCACGGCTGCATTATCTTTCTCCCTCAGACCAAAAGCTCGTACGTTTATAACGGACGGCTCCAGTGTCCTTTGCCTCTTTTTTCCCACTTTAGAACCACCAGACGTGGTGGTGCATAGGCGTCTAAATTGCAATGGAAGTACCGATAGTTACTGAGCAGGCATCTCCGCCACTCGCAGTTGAATGGAGGTTTCTGTTTGACCGAGCCAAGCGAAGCAGGTTTCCCAACCTCCTTGTTGTAGTCTCCTGACAAATCATCCCTGTGCACGTCTGGTACAGCAACGTAGTGCTGCACGGAGCTGGCGCCGGGTATCCTTTCCTCATCATTAGGAAGCCCATAGCACGCCGCTTTTTGGTATGCGTTTCCTATGAACCGCAGGTACCACTCATCCAACTGCAGTGGAATAGGTTCACTACAGCGTCGCGTAGTGCATTAGAGCGATACATCACTATCACCGTGCATCACCTCAGCAAGCCTCTTAAGACTCCGCAACGCCGCGTACCTGCATCATCCAATGACGTTATCCCTACACTTCTCCAGTACCTCAACAACTGTTTACGAGCGTAGAAAAATAACAGAGTCAATAGGGGCTGCTAGGGTCAGCTCCACTGGTGGAACATGTGGCGTTGCACTGTGTCTCCTGATCGCCATTTGCCGGTCTTGCATCCACGAAAAGACAAGCCCAATAATCACCGTGAGTAACGGGTTGAGACGATTGATCCTTCAAATCTTTCTTCAGAAGCATATTCGCATGCTTGACCTTGTTGGTCTTCGCGCAACCGCATAAACATACCGAAGGTGACGATAAACTGCCCCTGTTGATTCCCATGCAAGCTATGTACGTATCAAGCACCAGTACAACTCCACACACTTCCTTGCAATCGCCCTTAGAATCCTGTTGAAATGCCTCCCTCACGTGCGTTTAGCAAAAACAGCAACCAGTGCCAAAGAAGTTTCCTCATTCCTGGGCCTAGGCCAGCAAGCTGAGCACACTGTCGGTACATCTCCCTCATAAAGTTAAAACTGCAAAATACAACCGCGGCGGTGGGATAAGCGGGCGTCAGCGTGCCAACCTGCACCAGGCACTTGTCCATGACAAGGGTGCACTGACGCTATGCTAGGCAACGTCTCCGTCATAGCTTGCATGGCCCGTCTGTTGCCTGCGCCGTCTCATTTACGCAGTACTCTAGCCTTAGAAAAGGTTTCTTTTTTGTTCTGAGATTACTCAGTTTGCCATTTTGCGCCAGAAAGCAATATCAGCGCAAGAGAATTTTGGCAAAATTTTTCGTTAATAGGTTTTTGCAGTGTAGTATGCCGCTTTAGTATGTCTCTTAACAAATCCCTTATATTATCAACTGAATTTCTCAAACTTATTTTTTAACTTTTCTTATCCCTTAAAATTTTGCCACTCTCATTGCTTCCGTGTGCTCATCAATAACTTTGGCGACTTAGCAAACCAAAGTCCAATGAATTTAAATTAAAGTTGGTGCATTGGATCCTGTTCCAAAGAAAAACGGCACAACTACAGATCTGCTCAACGTTCACAACAAAAGAACACGGAGCTCAATATCCCCAGAAGGAACCAGAAAAATTTCAAAGTGGGCGCATGCACCCCATCAGCCATACACCAAACAATGCAAATACATTTGTAATTGCCAACTGGGAACATATATTCGTATTTTGCCTACTTCCATGCAAGAGCATGGGATTAATATAAAGATTTAGCTGAACCCTTAAGGGTGCAGCCACTAGCCAGTCTAGAAATATACCTATTTATTTATTTCTAACTGCGTAAAAAATGAAAACGCAATTCCGTGACCACCCATTAATCTACAGTGCCACAGTATATAGCTGCCATACTTCAATTGGTGCGCGGCGTCCGTCAACAACATCTCACAGTCGCGCTCAGCTATCGATTTCATGCAAGGCGGCACGAAAAACACATGTCTAACGCTGCATTTCTCTCTTATTAACCGACATTTTCCTTTCTTCTCCAGCAATTCTGTCACATCGCATACCTTCCCGTCTGCCTTTTCCGGTGATTCCTGGCCACCCTCTTTATGTAGTCCACCGCCATCAAGCGCTAATGCTTCCGGTTAACGTAACGACGAACCTCACGGGTACTTTTAAACCCTGACAGGCTCACAACCGCTTGCTCCTCCGCCTCCGTCAAGTGCCGTTTCTTGGAATACGGCTACAGAATACCCAAATGAAACTCATGATTATACTGTAGATAAATTTCCCCGCGCTCTAATAAGTACCCATCAACACTAACGAAAACGCTTCACAATCCAGCGTCCTGCAACAGTTGGGTCATTTTAGAGCATTAACAATGGGAAACCCACCGTTGATCACCAACGTTGCTCCGCTTGCCAAGCGCACACGGGTAATGCAATAATTGTAGGGATAGCCAGCAGCTACTCATCACGCGTCATTCCTTTGTACCGATTTCGAGTAACCCCCGTCCGCTTATAAAAGGACGACGCAGTAGCCTTTTGAAATTTCTTCACATCCTCCTTCATGTCTGCAAATTTTCGGGAATATAATCGGACTAAACGGTTAAATGTAGCAAGATCGTCAACCATGATTACTACTTCCATTGACGTGCCGCATGGCATAACTGCACATTGTTATCCATTTGAACAACGACAGTCGCGTTAAACTTAGCAATTTTTATATTACCACGCATACCACATACGCATCTTCCAAACTTATTAAGCGACATAGCTGATATTTAGCACAGCGTAGCATTCCACCCTCGTCACATTATAATGATAAAATCATTGAGCGTGTAGCGGCACCGCACGCACTTTAACCACAGTCTACACATTCTCAATCTTGCTCTTATTTTCTAGGCGAATTGTCAGCACACCAGCGTTAAAAAAGCTGCGAACAGGCAGCCTTGAACTAAAACTGCTTATCTCTTATCGCTTCGATTGTCGATTCTATACTGAGCCTGTTTTACTATGATGCACGCCTTTACGTCTGTTCTGTGAATACACGCTGCTCGTCGCCCACTGTGTTCTTTCGTCCGGGGCTCCTGCTGGGTGGAGCCTAGTATATTAGTCGGTACGGAATGACACGTTAGACGCGTCAGATGCGACACGGTACAGAAGTCGGAGGCGGCTGAACCCCAAGTATCTAGTGCAGGCTACAAAAATAGGAAGCGAATCAACCAGAGCGAGACACGGTGCAGCAGAAACTCACCGAACACTGTGTCAAGGGATGTGCCCTCAGTAGGGCAAGTGGAGGTTTTGATGCTTAAAACAACCTTAAACTCCAATGTTATAAACTATTGAAACAGTGTGCATTCCGGTACACTAAAAGGGCCTCCTCTGGAATGCTGAAGGGTAGAAGCTTACGTCGGAGCTGAAATTAGGGGAAAACAGAAGGTGAGGATAGGTGCGAACAATTGCATGTGCTTGAGCAAGGGCTTCCAAGGAAGGAGGCGTAGCAGGGTTTGCTGGGTCCAGGATTTGGTTAGTTATTATTTATGATGACGGTGTGGACCAAAGTGCATCATCAGTGGTCCGCCAGGCCGTACTTGTCGGGCTGCAAAATCTGGCTAGTTCAGAAAAGGCCAACTTGACCTTCCCTTTGTTGCACACCCGACGGCGCTCTTGGGTGTCACTCCCCATCGTACTTCAGTCCACGTTCCTCGTCCCACAAAGAAAACCTGGCGTCCTCGTCAGCAACTCATAGCCAGGCGTTTGGGGACCAACCCGTTTGTGGCTGTCTGCGGCCGCGGGCGGCTGACTGTTCTTTGGGTCAGGAAGGGCCCTTGGGTCGGCTGGCGAGTTACTCTTGGGTTGCGTTGTGGTGTTTGGGGAGTCACTCTAGCGTTGCCTTGACAGTTCCGTCGGTTGAATTTCTAGAACTTAGAAATAAGAGGGGGAAGGCATGGGTGGGTGGAAGTGGCTTGAGGCCGGAGAGAGCATATGGCATGCATGGTAAAGCAAATAGTCTTTTTGGATTTTTGAAAGGTTTTGGGTTTTCTTGTTGATTTTATAAAACGTTTGTAATCAAGACGCATGATTACCACTAAAGACGAAAAGTGCGTGTTAATGGAAATAGCAAACGTTTATAAAATCTGAAAAGCGGACCGGACGTTTGAGCTGTCTACCGCGCCACTAGGTTGCTTGAGGTACAGAAGGGTAGGTTTAGGGTAAAGGAACACAGAGGCTTACGGGATATCTAATCCTCAAGAAGTCAAAACAGGTGCATGTGCTTTTGTAACAGCATCCGGATGGATCGCAAGTGGCTCGTCAAAGTAAGCCACTTTGAGGCGGTCGATGGAAACCGTTGTGCGGTGACCACTCTGGTCGGAAGTAAAATGTTCCGGTCCATTGCAGATCTCTGAAAGGCCAGGGTAGGGAGGCTGAAGAGGGCGCAGCACCGCGTCGTGACTTAGAAAGGCGTGAGTGCAGGTAAAGAGTCCGCCGTGTATTTGCACAGCACTGGTCTGCTCACAGAGCGGAGTCGGGCTTAGTGAACGCACGCGGTACGCTAGAGAGGACTCAAACTTAGGCGGAGGCGGGGTGAAACTAATTATCCTGGCAACTTATGCTTTGTGCCGTAAACCAGCGCTGCCGGAGGATCATTCACACATCACGAACGTCATCCGCTTCAACGCGTTCCATTGACTCCCCCTTTGATGGCGAACACAACGAACAAAACACACACTGTGTCACGTTTACCTACTCACACAACATGAACCCTTCCAAATACAGTTAAACATACTTTTACATGTCAACACGCAGATAACTACCTATGCTATTTGGCACACTGTACTAACTTGTGCTATTGCCGATCATACATGTCTGTATAACCATTATCACGCCCTTGGTGGTGTGCCTCGCAATGACGAGAATAAACTATTTATTTATTTATTGCACGTCTGTTTTGATGCTAATGCGAAAGCTTAAGCGCACGAGCGAAAAGTTTTCGCTCCAGCTAGGGTCGGAAGAGGCGCAGTGCAAGGCTTAAAGCCGTCTATGGAAGCGTTCAACTAACCTTTGGCTGCTGGGCGACACGCTGTGATGTGGATGTGGTGGAAGCCGAAATAGTTGCAGGAAGTATCGAATTGTGTAGATGCGAAAGGCGTTCCTCAGTCAGTGTTACTGGTAGATAGGCATCCATAGTCCGAGACCAACCAATCGATGAAGATCAGGATAACAGTCTCAGCTGTGCAGTCTGTTACGCGAATGGCTTATGGTCATCTGGGGAGGCGGTCGACACATGAAAGAAGGTATAATAAGCCGCGTGACGGAGGCAAGGGAACTACCAGGTCTACATGTACATGCGAGAACCGAGAGTCCGGGGCGGGAAATGGACAAAATGACGGCGGGTGTGACGATGTACTTTGGAGCGCTGGCATTGAAGACAGGCGCGAGCCCAGATACGAGCACGTATGTTTACGCTTGGCCAAACGAAGCTTTCGGTGACCAGTATTAAAAATTCACGGATACTGGGTTGTGATAGCAAGCGCAGTGCGTCAAATGCTGTATCTCTGAAGGAGACAGGCACTTGGGGGCCAGGACAATTTGTGGAAGTGTCCCACAGCATGGTTTCTTTCTTGGTTTGGAGAGAACTATGTTACAGCTGCAGGGAGGTGGACTGCAGAGTGCGCTGTATATCTTTGTCTTGAGTCTGAGCCAATGCCATGGAGGCAAGGTCGACGGTAGACAAAGACTGGAGATTAAGGTTGACGCGTGAGAGAGCGTCGGCGACGGCATTGTCGACACCTGTGAGATGAGGTATGTCAGCTGTGAACTGCGTGACAAAGTCTAGTTGTCTTGTTTCTCTTTCGGAATACTTGTCGCAACCAGCGTTTTAGGCAAAGATGAGGGGCTTGTGGTCAGTGTAGACTGTGAAAGCGCGGCCTTCGAGTGTGTGCCGGAAGTGACGAATGGCTAGGTAAATAGCGAGCAGTTCGCTGACAAACCTGCTGTAGCTGGATTCCACTGGCTGCAAGCGCTTGGAGAAGAACCCAAGGGGTTGCCATTGCGCACCAACGGGTTGTTAGAGGACGGCTCCTGCCGCGACGTCTGCGGCATCAGCCCAACTAGGACGAGGAGGAATCGATTCAGAAGGAGCGAGGAGGGCTAGGTTAGAGATAGCAACCTTGCGCTCGGCGAAGGCTGCCTGTGCTGTATCAGGAAAGCGTACTTACGCTCAATCATTGGGAGTAGGTTAGTCAGAGACCGCATGAGCTCAGCACACCGCGGAATGAAGCGTCGGTAGTAGTTGTCTAAACCACAAAATCAAAGGTGTTCGAATGAAGTCGGAGCTGGAAGTTTTACACTGCTTGGATTGTATCAGGAAGGACTTCGCTACTAGACGATAAACGAGGTGGCCTAGGAATTCTACCGTTGATTTGCCGAGGTTGCACTTAGCGGGGTTGACTTTGACACCGGGTTGGGTCAAGCGCTGGAACAGAGTTCGAAGATGCTCGAGATGCACTTGTTCCGAGGAAATATAGTTGGTAATCTACACAGCTCCGAGCAACTTCATGCGCATCCAGGTTGTTGAGCACTTGCTATATCCATCAGACTTTTGCCGCTGGTCCAGATACAAAGGCCAAATACTCCACTGCTTCCTACCTCGCAACCTGAGCACTTTTTAGGCAAGGTGGGGATGAGCCGCGACAATTTCATCCGGGCACCAGACTCCTCGTCGCCCATTTACCAACTGCAATGTCTTCTCACCCACTTCTTACAACCACTGCAGATAGCGAAGTAACCATCAACGGCTTAATCTCGTCATCCGTAAAGCTAGTAGACCCCAAGTGTTCTTTCTCACTTCTACTTATAAATGCTACGTCCCTAAACAATAAAATGCATATCTTGCATCCTCTCTCTGTCCTCGCCTACCCTGATGCAATATTTGTCACGGAAACGTGGTTTCCCATTATGCTTCAGAAGAGGACTTTTCACTTCCTGACTATCAGCTATTTATGCAACCTCGGGTGAGAAAAACGAGGGGGCAGGTGCGCCATTTATATTAAATATACTTACCCAGCAAAATGTCCGAAATCATGAACGCGGCCGAGGCGATGGATTCACTACGGGTAACGGCTGATATCCTGGGATCGACGGCATTATTTGAGCGTGTTTACAGATTATCCGATACCACAGTTAAAGCTGACAGCGCACTTATGTCTACTTTTACATAAGCATCAAACTTTTCCTAAGCATACAAACTGGTTACAGGAGATTTCAACCTGCCCGAGTTAAACTGGTTCTCACCTGCTGCAACAACAAAGTATGCTGTCACTGTAGTTATCCACTGGTAATTAGAAGGACAATCTGAATGCTTCTGCTGGCTACCGATGCTCTCCTTCATGGTCCCATTATAGGTCGTTCGTCTTGCCTTATTCAGCCTTTTTTGCAGAGATTCGTTGTAGGCTCCATACGTCTCTGCACATATCCGGCGCTCGCTAGGATTCTCTCCTCGTCTCTCCACCATGCATTCTTATGTTAGGTCTGCATCACTTACCTTCGCTGGCTTGTTGATGCATTCTGTGACCCTGTAGGCATACACTAGTGACCAGGTGTTTTATTGGAATGGCTACATCTGGCCACTGATCATTTTTCCTAGCGCCAGCATCTGTCAATTGTCTTAAATTCGGGCGCTGTTTAGAAGCAGTTAGTGGTCGTAGGCCCCATACATTTGCGAATATCCAGAGCTTGCCAAGAGCCACTCTTTTATTTCTCCAACCCTTATTATCTGTGACTGTCTGCGTCACATACATTTGCTATTTGTTGACTCATTCTGGGATATGATAAGTATGCACTAGTAACGAGAATGTTTCATCCAAATGCCATTTTTGGTCGCTGATATTCTCACTTCTAGCGCCATCTGTTCGTCTTCTTACCTCTGTCCAGCAGCAGCCACTCTTCGTACGCTCTAAGCATCTGCGCATATTCGCAGTTTGCTTGTAGCCACCCTCCTATCCCTCTAACCTTTGTTTTCTTTGTGAGCCTGTCCCATGTACACTTGCTGTTTGTTGACATATTCTGGGACACCGTAGGTATACCAGTAACTAAAAAGCTTCATCAATACGTCATGGCTGATCACTGATATTCTCACTCCTAGCGCCATTATCTGCTCTTCGTCTTACCTCTATTTAGCAGCGGCTATTCTTCACAGGCTCTAACCATCTCTGCGCATATCCAGAGCCTGTTAATAGCTACTCTTTTATTTCTCCAACCTTTACTCTCTGGGAATGTCTGCGACCCTTACATTTGCTGTTTGTCGACGTATTCTGGGACACTGTAGGTATCCACTAGCAACTGGAAGACTTCACCCAAAAGCCATTGCTCTCCGTCGATACTCACTCTCCCTTAGTACCATTATCGGGTCTTCCTATTATCTAAGTCACCACTTTTCAGCCGCAGCGAGTCATTGTAGGTAGCATACATCTTTACACTATGAGCCGCTCCTTAACTCTCCAACGCTTGCTCTCGGATTGTTTGCATCACATACCTTCGCTGGTTAGTTGACTTATTCTGTCACTGTAGGTATCCACTGGTAATAAGAAAGCTTAATCCAAATGCATTTGCTGGCCACCGATACTCTCCCTCCTAGCGCAACTATCTGTCGCTCTTCTTATCCTCCGCACCACTTAGCAGCGATTTGCCATAGGCTCCGTGCCATTTTTGCGCAGACCATGAGCTTGCTAGGATACTCTCCTTGTCTCTCCATCATCCATTCGCTTGGAATGTCTGTATCACTTACTTTCGCTTACTGGTTGATGCATTCTGTGACCCCGTAGGCATACACTAGTGATCAAGCGTCTTATTGGAAAGGCTACATCTGGCCACTGGTAAGCTTTCCCGGCGTCACCATCTGTCGATCGTCTTAAATTCGGGAGCTCTTTTTAGAAGCAGCTAGTGGTCGTTGGTTCCATGCATCTGCAACTCTCCACTCCTTATCTCAATCCCCTTTATTCTCTTGGAATGTCTGCATCCAATCTTCCGCTGTCTTACCATCAATTGACCTTCAGCTCTCTCGCGCAGCGAACTATTTCTTTTTAACTTTCTTATTCTATGCTCCCTATCGTGTTAGGTTAGCTACTTGCTGTCCATGCACCATACAAGCATCGCCAGCCATCTGACTTTCTTTTTCTCTCCCCAAGCAATTTTTGCCTCATACTAAAATGATAGTTCGTTGATTACCTACTGGTACAACGCTCTTGTCTCTAGGCAGATGTTAGCAATATACCGATACGGCTATTGATTCTATAGGACAATCAAAAAGCACTTTCAGTATAAGCATTGCTGCACAGTTTACCTGATGTTGTCTCAACTCCAAAGGTTGTAACATAAGACTTTAACAATGTTTAACTCCACGCCCGTTCTTGCGGTCTTCTCTCGGTTGTCCCGCACTTTCCCTTTTCTCCGAGGTCCGGAACTTCTTGGAGATCGGGGACTAGACTGAGGAATAGATTTTTCACGACGGACGTAATAACAAACAAGGAACTGTATGGAGCATGGCTGTATACCAAACGGACTCCGCTGCAATCAACACCACAGCCGCTGTCCAGTATAGAGAGCTGGACACGTCTACACCCTCCCGAAAATTATGCATCCGAACAATCCAGAGAGCGGAAAGTTTGAAACCTTCCATACCTGGATACACAACAAGAGCACTAATCGTGATGTTCCCATCCTCAACCGGCGGCAACAATTATGGCGGCCCTGACCAAACTATCTGTTTAGCCAACAGAGAAAATTGGAAGACATTTGACTGCGAATAACCGAATATGCAATCAGTCGTCAAGCGGCTTTGCCGGTTATACATTAGTGTTCAAAATGCTTTACAGCAGTGTTGTGGGACGTGGTGGGTTTTCGCCTGACAAGCAGTCTCCTTATAATAAGCCACAAATATCTGCTTGACATCACTGCGACGTGGCGGATGTCGCCCGCCACTGAATAGGCACTGTCCACAACCACATCCTAGCAATTCCACTAGACCCAAATTTAACTTTTCCCGACACGTGCAAGGATATGATACTCTCCGACTACATGTACCGTTTCGCTGCACTCATAGTGCCTTGACTGCTTACACAACGCACGATTGAACTCAAAGTATCGTAGTGATACACAGCTGCCTGTAAAACTGATCCTGTCTGATTTGGTATGTCTATAAATTTGGGAGTAAACTATTTATTTATTCATTTATTTACTAGCGTGTATCGGTTTAGGCGGCTGGACGCAACATGTATCTGCGCCAACCAGGGCGCAACACATTCTTGACCTGATATTTACTTTAGGCATCCCATCAACGCGAGTGTCAGTCGGCCAGGACTTCCCGGGTAGTGAGCATAGCTTAGTGCATCGCTCGGTTTACTTAAAGCAACATAATGCTTAACCAACAGAAACAGACGCAGTCATAGTGTACCGTCCGATACAACTCGTCAACTGGACAAGTTATGCCGTGCTCATCCGATCAAGCAATTGGGATGCATTCTGTATGTCTGATTCTGTGGATCGCACGGCTGAGTTGTATTATGTAGCAATAGCTCACGGTCTCGACGCTCTAACTCCCATGTCACATTTAATAGGACAATCATCTAAAAGTGTGGCCCAACCCAGCATGCATAACAGAATGCGTCAGCTTAGACGATCCTATAACAAAACCTTTAATTTTGCCTACGTCATGAGAGCGAACGAGATTGCACCTCAGCTTTCTGCAAGGTCTAAGCAACAGCAAACCGATCAAGAAATAGCCGCACTGAATAGTGCGAACAAAGCTAAGCATCTCAGCTAGCTGCTGTGCTCCCGGACCCCTAACTATAGACGACAGTCACTAACCTAAAGCTTAGTCCCAACGACACTTTTAGTGACGCAAGAATTTATGGGAATTCTTCAGCTCACATTTTGAAGAATCGCAGTGTTTAGAAATAGTTGTAACCTTTCAGGCCTTGCACGTACCCGGTAGCCGGTCCCTGTCCTCTGTACCGTTTGACATAAATGGTGTCCGTTCAGCGACTTTAACTACCAATCCTCCTGGAACCGTAGTCCAGAGGGAATACCACCTAGTCTACTTGAGGATAGTTGTAAAGATGTGCCTGTTCTTCTTTTGCCATTTTACGTAATCAAGGCAGAATGGTCAATGCGCGACCGCTTGGAACATTCTACCATTATGCCAAGGCATAAGGGCGGAAGCTTACAGGAAGTTTGTAACTATCACCCTAATAACCACACTTCTGTTATCTCGCGAGTGATGGAGAAGTTGAGTAAAGAGCTTTCGTGTCTCGCCATACTGCAGGCGAGCTTATAAATGAACCACAGCATGGGTTCCCAAATGCTCGGTCTTGTGCAACCATGCAGCTGGACTTCCTTAATTTAGTCACTGAGTCCATTAACACTAATCTTTCATGGTGGATGTTTGTGAGTAGTGTAAAGTTCAAAGAAAGTAGAAGCAGCCGACGGGAAATTCGTGGACCGGGGTTCGACTCCCTGTCGAGGTATATTATTGTGCGTGAATTTTAATCGTGGCTTCTACTTTCTTTGAACTTTACACTACTCACAAACATCCGCCATTAATCTACCATCGCCCATTGGACGTCTGAAGGACAGGAACTTCGGTATATTGGGAAGTGACGGGTGAGTGAGCCAAGCTGCAACGTCAGGACAGGCACTGTGAGCTTAGTGGCAACACGTCGCGCACCAAGCAGAAGACATGTGTTAACATTTGCGCAACTGATCGTCAGCCCTCGGTAGCTCAGGTGGTAGAGCAGCGGACCGGAAATTCGTGGACCGGGGTTCGTCTCCCCGTCGAGGCATATTATTGTGCGTGAATTTTAATCGTGGCTTCTACTTTCTTCGAACTAATATTTCAGCTGTCATTCTTTACCTTGATATGCAAAAGGCGTTTGACAGGGTACCACACATGCGCCTGGTGCATGAGGTAAAGGCTTACCTGGTAGACAGTCCTCTATTAGACTGGCTAGATTCCTATCTAATAGGACGTACGCAGTCTGTTAAGGCTAAGCAAACTATATCAACCTCGACCTCCGTCCCCAGTGGCGTGGTGCAGAGAGGCGTCCTTGGTCATACCCTATTTTTGAGTTATATCAAGGACCGCTGCAAGAGTATCCAGCACGGTCGCTCCTTTATCGTCGTTGACGAAGTAAAAGTTATCTACGTCTTTCCCGTGGTAATAAATTATCCGTAAGCAATGGTATCTGTGAGGATCTTAAAGCGCTTAAATTGCGGTGCGAACACTGGCAAATGATCTTCTCCGCTCAACAATCTAATGTCATGACCCACAACTTTTCTATACCTGCTAGATCCCTAACAATGAATAGCATCACTATCAAGCAGAATGCCATGACAACAGATCTGAGCTTGCGCTACTCCATGAGCCTCAACTTTGCAGTACAAGTTCATTATGAAGTGGCAACGGTTATGGAATTATCGTTCCACATAAGCAGTTACATAAAAACCGCAGATGCAAGGCTAATATTTTATAAGAGCTACGTCAAGCCACATCTGGAATATTGCTCTTTTATATGCAGCAATCTACGGAAGTCGGGCAGTGTTCTGCTTTAAAAAGTTCAGCGGCGCTTTACGAAAGTGTAGGCTCCATCGCAGCAAGCGCTGCGTTACCGACAAAGGTACGAACACCTTAAAATGCAGCCCCTATGGCAAAGGTGCGTTAGCCTTAACCGGTGCTTCTTACGTAAGCTAATTTATGGAAAGCTGCACAGTAATACCGCTTGTCTTGTACTCAGGAGGGCACCTAAATCTAAACTCCGAAACAAGGGCCATTCCATTACCCCGCTAAAGGCAAAGAGGCGACTGCGATCTCGTTTCTTCTTAGTTGTGTACGTGTACTTATGGAACAGGTTGCCTTTCAGAATGAGAGAAAGCCAAAATTTGCGGTTATTCAGGAAGAAGATACAAAGATTCCTGTGTTTTGGCAATATACAAAACACCTTCCATATCTGCTTTTCGCAAGACCACTTCTTCGAAACTGTCTCTGGAGAATTTCAATCCTTACAACTTATCTACATCTTCATGCTTTGTCTTCAGCGTTACATTTTTCACTTTCCAACATCTTGACCATTGGGTCCGTGGAAAAATATTGGGCTTCTGACCTTTGAGGTACTCCTAGTAGACGCATACTACCAGACCTAAGCCTTGCATAAGAGGTTGGAAGCGTTTTTTGCTGCTGCTGCTGCTGCACTTAAGCTTAGCATTAGAATTACCCACAACCGTCTAAACACCGGCTTTAGATAAACCTTCATGTACCTTCGTAGATGTCGGTTGCTAGCTGGCCCTTATTGATGCTTTTTCATTAAGCCTGAGCACTATCTACTCTACTTCTCCGTTTCCACCAACTATCATGATGTAAACAGCAAAATATTATATATATCTTCCTTACTGTTGACAAAATGAGCACTATAAAAGTTCTAGGCCCAACATTCAGACATTTTGCTCTCCACATATCCTCTCTTAGCCCATATACTTGGCTTTATCTGGTATTCATTTGCCTTTCACTATCGGCAACACTAGTAGACAGGCATAATGAAAACCAGATCCTCTTCTTTAACTGCTTTTGCTAGTAAAACACTCCCGTTTCCTGATTTCATTTCACTGGCACGAAAGCTAACCGACGGCAAGGAGGCCCCTCACAAATTGGATGACTGGACCACCAGAAACTTTCCATCACCACTTTTCTTATCTTGGCCGTCCGTGTGTTATTAATCTTTTAGCTGGCTCCAAAGCCTATCATGCGTTATGCGTAATGGCCGGTGAATGACCAGCACCCACTAGTTTTTGTTGCTGTTCTACTCTTGATTTACCCTCTCACTCTTTGCTTAGGATGCTAGAGCAGCTCCTGCCAGGAAAACCACACGAGAAATAACCGGTGTGACAGTATAGTACCAGGCATCAGTGTCACTTGGATAAACACCGCTGGCATTTGCTTTGGAACTTAAAATTCGAGATAAATAGCTCAAAATTAATCAAAGAACTACCCAATAGTGTGCATCAACAAATGAGGCATAACAATCCCTCATGTTCGAACAAGCTTTATCCCCAGAAGTATAGTTGGTAATGCCCCACCAAAGCAGACCAAAATGGATTTCACGCCCCAAAGCAATTTACGAAATTTTACTAAATTTTCCCATACTCATTTCTCTATTGTTAGTGAAAGGCCACTCCAGCTCACTGCCGTTGGATACACGGCCTCATGAACATAAAAATATCCGTGTGCATTTTTCAGGCCAAAATGTTTCAACTGATCAGAAAGATCTCCTGTGTTACTCAGGTAGACGTGGCTCATGCGGCCTTGATATAAAGTTCGGAACCACTTAGAGATTAAAAAACACTAAGCTATATTCCTAGTTGTTTATGTGGCTCAGTAGCCACTGAAATTGGTATGGTGGGGGCCTCTAACCGTGGGTTAATTATGAGCTCTCCTGAATTCCCATGCAGGTATAATATACCTTAGTAATTTTCTAGCGTTTTCGCGCAAACTTATACGTTATTTGCGTATATTTGACATGTATGCCTGCAAAGTGTACTTTACGGCCACCTACAAAGTCCCGAGTGGTTGCAGGGTATTGCGGGCTAATTAGGGCATGTCTGGATAGCTACGCCTATTTAGAACATATTGCGCTTCGCTACAGTTTACATTTTTTCTTTTTTCTGCCATCTGCTTGCAAAGCAGTTGAGGGTATATCCGTGATAGGTAACGCAGCCAAAGTACATCACCGCCGCGCCCGCCGCCAAGGTTTCCGCTGACCCTGGCCCTCCTAGCACAGACTGGTACCACTATATCGGGCGTTAGTGAATGCGAGCAAAAGGTAACTTGCGTTTTAAGTGAGGACTTCTCTTTCAGCGACATGGCACATGCACTGCAACCCGCCATCCTCATTACCACCCTTGGTCAACCTGTGGCGTACGTGCACATCCCGTCTCCGTCATAGCACCCGGCCCGGTCTCCCTTCGCTTTCCAGTTACATCTTCCTTTAACATTCTTTAGAGAACGAAGCAACGGAATTTTTCAGGGCTACCCACTCTCACTGCATTGTCGTCCCACATCCCATAGGCAACGTGCAAGCTCTGCACCATCCTTTCGGAGGACTACAAGGTCACAGGTTCAGTGTGTGGTTCCGTAACCTTCAAAAAACATATGAGCCAATTCCTACTTCATGACCCGTGGCGCAACACTTCAAGGCATGCGACCAACCTAACCATCCAGTAAGAACGAGGTAGGTTCACCTTATGTAGTTATTTTCAACCCTGAGCATGCCGCTGCAGCCGGACATTTTTGCAAACTTTGTTTCTCTATTTTACTCAGCGTTTGGAGAGTATACCTCATAGCGCCCTCAGTTCGGCTTGCAATACTAGTTGATGCATCATTTTTCAGTATTCTCGCTTGGTTGGTGATGAGCGATAGTAACTCTCCTCACTAAGACGAGAATATTTGCTTAGGGCTTGAGCGGCCCTCTGCTCACCTGCTAATCATACACAACCTTACGAACGTACGGCGTATATCAGTATAACGTACCCATGTGCATAGCTTCCCATTCTACTGACAAGCTGTTGCTCCAAAGCCTCACTTTCAAATCAGTAGGTCTCTTTAGTCTACCCAGCAGGATCATTTTTATAAATACAATGCGACACGATTAAGTAACATACAACCGGCTGCTTCTTCAGTTAGTATTAATGAAAACTGAGCACTACGTATTATTTATCTATTCCGGTAGCCTTTACGGAATCCTAGCTTCCCTATTTCTCCACATGAACCAGCTTAACTTCTTTAAACTTTCTTATTCAATATTCTTTAAACGACTTTAAATACTTAAAGAACCCATGTTCCCCATAACCTCGTAAGCTTCGAAATCATTAACCACCCATTTCCGTGCCCATATACTATTAATTCATGCAAAATCATCTTTTTTTATGTGAATCAAATCCATTCCTTTTAGCACAACTAGCAGAAAACAGGATGCTCAAACTAACAAACAGCTGCACTCCTCACTAGTAAATAAAACATTCCTCCGCGTCCGCATTTGTATTACACAAGCACTTTGTACCTAAATACAATTTTTCTCTCAGGCAACGTTACATTACGTAAATCTATTCAACCTCCCATCAAACATACAGCAGCAGACAAACGTTCACACAAACATTTATTCACGCATGCAATTCTTACTTATGAACACACAGTTATTCCTTACCATCCCTTATCCTAAATATGCGCACATATATAGTCATAAATATATATATCATTCCAGAGCAGGGGACATGTGCACACCCACACAGTCGATTATCTAACGAGTAATAATAAATTCTATCCACCATTTCCATTAAACTGTTACGCCTTCCGCAGATTACCTACATTACAAACCAATCCCTACCTAAAATTCATATTCCGTACATCCACACCAGTATATTTAGAAAATTTACCATACATGCTGCCACTTGGTTCCTTGTAAGGAAATATAGCGCGAGCATCCCTAAGCTGTTTTTACATTCTGTTTCCTTTTTAAGCCCTTGTGTACTGTTATATATTAACTATGCTGTTTATGCAACTTTGCTATTAGGCATGGTATGGCACAGTATTCAGATTTTTGGAGCCACTGATCTCATTAAACGCACTTTCCGTGACCATTTAACCGATTAAAATCCGTATCCTTAGAGAGCTCAGAAGCCAGTTGTCCTAATGAGCGACAGCCGGTATACAACCTCCCGTGGTTGGCGGAGTGGACTGTTCCCGTCGCCGCAGGAAAGCTGAACACGACGTTCGAGGTCGAGTATTGTGTATATAAAAAACGGTCGATTAAAACAACTACTAGACGTATAGAGAAACGAAATGAGAAAAGCGCGTTAAATGAAAAGCTATGAACACTACATCATCATAGTGAACAAGTTTAAGCCCCCGCACAGTGTCGCCATATTGCCAACAAAGCACGACAAGAGTTATTACTAATAGGAGGGCGCTGAGTAACACTAAAGCAGAAGTATTCTTGCCGTTATATAAAGCAGTTTTTAGGCCACATCTGGAGTATTGTATTCAGGCCTGCGCACCTTACCTCTGTAGCGCCCAAAAAGATAACTGCTATTTTTCATGTACAATTCAACTGTTGACCGATTGTACATTACTCCCCTTGTTTTAACCTTCCTTACAACCGGCACGACGCTCTACCACATTTTAAGTTCCCGCGCTCACGTGTTCGGGAAGGGCCAATTTCTGTATTGGCGGGAAATGGTTTCGCTTCTATTCTTCTAGGTGACCTCCAAGCTAGGTTGCGTGGCTGCATAGTATATTCTTAATTCTGGCGGTACTACGGTGTGGGAAACAAAAGATAATGGTATATGGATTTGCATTTTGTAAACGGCTTTGATAAATTAAAGTGATGACTACAGGTGTATTTGAAGCTTACGGCGTAATCGAAAGCTGGCAAATGGTAAATACAGGTGAAGTGTGAACGGAAGATTTATGGAGCAAATAAGTGTTAATGCAATTGATTCATGTGTGCAAAGATCATGCGTACATAAAGGAACTGGTAAAAGTAACTTACTTCCTTGGATAAGGGGTATTCATATCTGCTGTCTGATTATTTTATATGTTGTATTTTTTGAAATCACGATGAAAGAGAGTGCGCTTGTTATCCAGAGTTGTAGTACTGGTAGTGCATAAACAGTGAAATCAATACTTGCGTTGCTGGAGTAATTTGTTGCTGGACGTCATACTGTCATTGAAACGTCGTATGGTGCAATAAGGGGAACATTTACGGAAGTATTAGAGGGGATGGAGGGCTGTTAATGAAGGATGACAATGTGAATGATTATCGCATGGTATACGTAATGCATCAATCAAACGTACAATGCGAATGAGTAATGCTGGTAGCTGTGAGGTGTCATTTATAAGATATGTGTATGTGTATGCTGAGGCTGATGTCGCATTCTTGATGCTTCTTCACCGCAGTTGGGCTAAAACAACCTACACTTAAACTAGGTCTTCTTAAGCTGGATAAATTTCATTCCACTTTATTTAGAGTGTTCTGCCCACCTGGTAAATGTTCTATTAACTGGCCACGTTGCTTGCGCTAATTGCGCTTATCTTCGGTAATTTTGTTGCGTTTGTAGCATGTTTAAGTAACTTGTGGACATGTTTTACTTATCGTGGATTCGTCGCTAACCAACATACTTCATATGTTAATTTAGGGAAGAGTTATGCCACCGTACCCGTATGCATCATTGGATTTATTTTATTTCAGTTGTCGTTTAAAGTGAATGGCTGTTGCTTGATATCCTCGGTGTGGCTGCGCTTGCTGTGCATGTTTACAAGGTGCCCACCTGTCTAGTACCCACTACCTCGTCCATACTGGCTCTAGGAGACAGTCAGTCGTTGCTGGAGGGGATAGGGTGCGCGGTTCCTGTGGCCGTGCTAGGCTCAAAGAGCGGTTCCCTGCACTCAGTGTGGAGCGGACCACGGTCCACCCACCGCCTTGTGTGCACTTGATTCCCCAACTACATTGTGCTCGTGTTTGCCTGTGAAGGAGTGCGGGCCGGCTCCGTTGATGAAACATGGCTCCCATCTGCATGGCTCCCGGTCTTATTCCTTCGGGTTTACACTGGATATGGGGTGTGTGGTTGGAGCTGTGGGTGGTGCAGCGCAAGCCACCCATGGTCCCTCTGTAGGTGCAGGCGTCCTGTGGCTTGCCACAGTGACAGGCAAATCCGAAACCGCATGACGCCAAACATGTATATGTAAGTTTAACGACATGTAATTGAGTTGATACAAGTATGCGAGTATAAAAGGAATGCACCTACTAAATATGAATATATATATATATATATAAATCACTCAGGATATATATAAGACCTATGTGCGCCGAAATATTTAATTCAAATATTTAAACATGTGTACTGTTAACTGTGCGGACATAAGTATTTATGCATACATGTATACACGACTTTGAGCCCAAAACATTTTGGGCTCACCATCAACACAAGCAAAACTGCCTGTCGCTTTTAGCCTTCACCGGAGCTGCCATCTTCAATAATGCCGCGAACCAGCATGGGTGCTGAAGTATTGGAAACCGCCTACAGCTTCTGCTACCTTAAGAGTGTGTTGCCGACTGATCAGCAGCTACACAGTGAGCTGCGTATCCGGGTGTCGATGGCAGCGGCGGCATTCGGGAAGCTTGCGTACCGAGTGTGAAACAACCATCAGCGTACCATTGATACGAAGCTGATGGTGTACAAATCCATGGTGCTGTCCGTTCTTCTATACGGCAGTGAAACGTGGGCGATGTACCGGCGGGATGTGCGATAACTCGAGCGATTCCATCAGCAGTGTTTGCGATGGATTCTGCGCATCAGTTAGAACGACAAAGTTGCAGACACGGAAGTGCTGCGCCGAAGTGAAGTGTATGCAGTAGTATGCATATTTTTCTGAGACTCCTGAGGTGGATCGGTCATGTGAGCCGTATGGATTCGACACGGATACCGAGACAACTCTTGTATGGTTAGCTGAGTATTGGGAAGCGGCACGTGGGGAAACCAAACTTCCGTCACCATGACATGATTAAAGTGATCCTCTCACGTTCTAATCTTGATTGCAGATCATGGGAATCGAAGGTGGTTGACCGGCGTGCATGGTGCGATCTAATCACAAAGGCAGCTGCCGAAGTGCGGGAGAATGACCTCATACATGCAGAGAAGAAGCGGCAAGTGCGGAGGCGGCAATAAACGATGGGTTGTACTCCATCTACATCAAGCGCATGGTGCTGTCCCAAATGCGGCCGCGAGTGCCTGCTTCAGGCAGGCTTGGTGAGCCATGAGTGAAGCCACACGAGACCACCACAGAATCGACAACGGGTCCTGCAGGGAAGGTACGCAGAACCGGCGCAGCGTTTGTAGGTACGCTGCAGTCGATTTACTAACAGCTTGCTTGCATGCTAAGCCTCTTTATCTCAGGTGGTGAGTTTTCAATTTTGTCTTAATGCTTTTCTTTCTCGTATAAATGTTTACCTGTACTCTATTTTATTAACTTGCACTCCTCGCTTAAGCCAAATGTTTTCGATTTCCATATCACTTTTGTGTTCGTGTCATTTCCGTTAAATATACTTTCTGACCTCATGTACTTATCTAGGATTCGTTGTAAACAACTTATTTCATATGTCTATTAACTTAAGGTTTATGTCACCGTTTCCTTATGCATTATTCGAGTTATTTTCTTTGTAGCTCTCTGTCAACTGATTGGCTGTTGTTTGATATCCCAGTGTGGCTGCGCTTGATTTGCATGTTGACAAGGTGCCTACGTGTCTAGTACCAACTACCTCGTTCATACTGGCTCCAGGAGACAATCAGTCGTTGCTGGAGCGGATAGGGTGCACCGTCCTTGTAGCCGTGTTAGGATCGCAGAGTGGTTCCCTGCACTCAGTATGGAGCGGACCACGGTCCACCCACCGCCTTGTGTGCGCTTGATTCCCCAACTACATTGTGCTCGTGTTTGCCTGTGAAGGAGTGCGGGCCGGCTCCGTTGATGAAACACGGCTCCCATCTGCATGGCTCCCGGTCTTATTCCTTCGGGTTTACACCGGATATGGGGTATGTGGTTGGAGCGGTGGGTGGTGCAGCGCAAGCCACCCATGGTCCCTCTGTAGACGCAGGCATCCTGTGGCTTGCCACAGTGACAGGCAAATCCGAAATCGGAAGTCGCCAACCATGTATGCCTGTGGCTGGAGAGCCTATGGTGCGCTGAGGCTCGTGGTGGCTAGATCCTTACAGGTGATCTACCCACTGCTGCTACTGTTGTGCCATTTGCTTATGTCCTGGGCGCCTCCTCTGGCGCCTCTGGCGCCCCTGCTGTGAGGGAGTTGAAATACGCCCTTTTCCATGCTAAGATCCGGGACACCAACCCACATGAGTCAGTTAATTTACCATATGCCAGACCCGCTGCATTTCGGGTGCTCATTTAATCAAAGGCTTTGGCTGTGGACCCGAGTCATCCTCCTGTCAGGTGTGGGTGCCCTGATAGTATCCTAGTCCATCCTCTTCGAAGGTTAGGAATTGTTCGGTGGCCCTCTTCCCGAAAAACCTGCCATGGGAGACAACAGGGCAACGGGTTAAAAGCTCACAGTGCCGCGCATTGTCCCTGATGGTGGGTGGGCACCTCCGGGTGTTCTGTGGTTTGCTACTGCCTGCCTCGAGCCAGGCAGCCCCTGGTCAAGTTGGTACAAACCCGCCAAAGCCAACCTGCGTCTGGCCGTAATCGCAAGTGTATCCTATTCAAGTCGCAAAATATATATAAATCGTTCCAGTGCCTCAAAGGCTGTGTGTGACAGCCGTCAAGCAGATCCCAATTTGCCTCCGTAATCACATTCCCGAGGTACCTCTGTTCCTTACTGCCTGGTGGGTCAGGCTATTGAGCCAAAAGCTCCGAGCGGAGTCCCTCAAGCAAACCTCCGAAGCACAGAGACTATCGCGCGTGCGATTACCCACCAGTGCAATCGTGTACCTGCGCGCAAAGCACTCAGCATCAGGTGCTGGAACGTGCGCACACTACTGGACCGGAACTCGTATGAGCGCTCTGAGCGACGCACTGCACCCGTCGCGACGGAGCTGGCGCGTTATCGCATTAAGATTGCGGCGCTCAGTGAAATGCGGCTGGCTGAGTAAGGTAAGTAGCATGAAGCAGGTGCTGGCTACACATACTACTGGGTGGGCAATGCCGCCTCAGCACCAGGCGATCATTGGGTCGGATTTGCAATATCCGATCGTCTCCATGGCCAGCTGGTGGGTGAACCGACAGGCATCAACGATTGATGGCCGGCCACTTAACGGCCGGCTTAAAAACCAACGCAAACTTGTCATCTATCAATAAAGTCCTAACAACACAAGCCCTAACTTGCATGTACGCAAACGGCCAAGGCCTTCTAAGCAAGTTGGCCTAACTTAGAGAACTCCATGCCTCACAACCGCAGGACCTCGTCATGATTACAGGGACATGGTTAAACCTGAGATAAGCGATTCTGAGATCAATTTGCCCGGTACGTTGCTGCTTCGGAGCGATAGAACAGGAAAGGTTGGCGGTGTGATTCTTTACTGTAATACAAACGTCTGATGTGCAGTTATCGATCCCCCGGAAATCCGAGCTCCTGATTCGATTTAGTGCCGCCTATGGTTGCAAAACAAGGACACATATCTACCAGCCGTGATTTACCGCCCACCAAACTCAACTTCGGAAATGGACTCCAAACTAAACTACTTTCTTCAGCTCGCTTTGAACAAGTCAAACAGCCACATTCTTAGCACTGGGGAGTTTAACGTGCAAGACATAGAAAAGCCGACAACGGACGGTATGCAGTTTAAAGCCTGCTTGCAAGAGCTTATTGCTAGCCACCCTCTTTACAACCACGTAACCTCTCCCACCAGATTTAGGACTGCTAACAAGACATCGATACTGGATCTTGTACTAATGAATAACTCATATATGGTAGGATAGTTACAAGCACACCACTGGGTTGTAGTGATCACCTTACTCTACTCTTTACTATATATGCTATGCGGAGTACACTGAAAAGGAGGAGGATAAAGTGCATAATGTCACACACTACAATGTTTTGTCTAAGCTTGTTAAGGATACATCTTGGACTTTCTTAACTGAATGCCCCCAGATGTTGCCTGGGAAACATTTACAAGGACACTTAGCACTCTGGTAGCGCACGCATCGGAACGGAAGTCCTTTCAACCCAAAAACAATTGCAAGTCTTTTCTGAGGAGTATAACAAGTAAAGGTATGTCCTGCAGGGATCTGGCAAGGCGAGGTAACCAGGACTGCTCGAATGCCGAAACCTGGACTGCATACGTGCCACATCGTAACTTCTGTGTGAAACTGATCCGCAAAGACAAGGTCACTCATCAGCAAAATTAATGAAGCGATTCTGCTCTAAACGCAAACTCCTGTGCAGGCACGTTAACGGCCTCTTAAAGGTAAAGCGAGGGGTTCCAGCCCTAGTCACGGCTGTTAGGTTCACGCGGTCTGCAATGGAAGCAGCTGATCTCCTACGGCTTCAATACTCCAAGCAGGTAACGAGCACAAATATTCTCCTCATTTCTAATATTCTACTATCTGGTTTAGAAAACGTCATCTTCACTGCGGAAGCTGTGTTGAAGAAGCTGTTATCATTGCGTATCCACAGTTCTCCCTGAGCTGACAACATCCGAGCAAAGACTCTGCAGATGGTAGCTAGGGGTCTAGCAGCACCACTGGCTGTTTTCTATCAGCGATGTCCAGAGGAGAACCGTATTCCACCAGTATGGAAGCGAGGTGTCATCACTCTTATTCGTAAAGGAGGTAGCCGCACTGATCCTGCCAACTATCGTCCAATAACACTACTTCTAGTACTATCCAAAGTGATGGAATCAATCATCGCAGACGCGCTAATGCAATACCTGGCAAGCCACAACTTAATAGCCTCAGAGCAACATTGATTTCATCAAAAGCATCCGTGTAATACTAACCTACTAATTGCACGTAGTAGCTGGACTGAAGCTATTGAAGATGGACTACGAGTCGATGTCATCTACCTGGACTTTTCAAAAGCATTTGATCGTTTAGCCCATCACATTCTCCTTCAGAAGCATTGGAACTACGGCATTAGCGACCCAATCCTGGGTTGGATTGGTAATTTTCTACAAGAACGATGGCTAGTGGTGAGTGTCCAAGAATCATTTTCTCATGCAATCGCTGTGGCGTGTGGAGTATCACAAAGCTCGGTTTTTGGACCTCGCCTATTCTTGGTGTTCATTAACGATTTGGCGAGATCAATCACTTCCGAGTTCCTATTTTGGCTGATGATGTCAAGATATGGCAAAGGAGCAGAGGACCGGAAGACCATGAACCGCTCCAGTACGATCGTAACACAGTGTTGAACTGGTCAGTTTAAAACGCCCTACCGTTCCATGTAGACAAATGTCGTGTCGTACAATTACGCCATAGACATAACTACACCTATTTACTTGGGACAAAAGGATTGCAGAATAGCTCCCAGGAACGTGACCTCGGCGTGCTCGTACAAAGCAACCTTAACTGTTCAAAACTGGTTGAGGTAGCTGAAAAAGGCGGCAACCAGCACGTCGGCATGCTGCGAAAGGCATTCGGGAGATTTGACCTATCAATTTTCCCAATTATGCAAAATTACTATGTGCGCCCGCATGTTGAATCCGCTATCCAAGCGTGACAACCTTGGTTGAAGCGCGACCTGGAAGCGATAGAGGCACCACAACGAAGAGCAACAAAGTATGTAAGGGGTCTGCGCTATCACACTTACTACCGAAGGATGAAGTTGCTGGGAATTTTTGACGGGTGCCATCGGAGGCTGCGCGGCGATCTCATGTTAGCGTATTAGATACTGAGTGATCCCAACCACATCTGCCGCCATTTGCTGAAACTTGGCCACAACACGCAGCTCAGGGGTAACTGCTTAAAGTTGAAGAAACAATATAGCCGTCTAGAGTGTCGACGGAATTATTTTTCCCTTCGGGTTTGCCAAGCCTGGAACGCATTCCTAGACTCAGTTGTATCCTCGTCTACATTGTATGTATTCAAAAAACGATTAGATGTTGCTCTTAGCTCCCAACCTTCTGTTACCTAAACTACTCTATTGTGGATTACGCGAAGCATGCTTTACAACAGGATTTATGTATCAAATGGACCTAAGTGAGCAACCATATTTTACTTTTCTCACTCCTTACCCCAACGATTACTGCACCCCCGTGTCTTTCTGAACGTTTACGCTCGAGAATTTATTTTAATTTTTAATGTCAATTATCAAACCATTCATCTCTGCAGATGTTCGATCGATGACCCAGGCATATTTTGAGTTCATCATATTCACCGCAACCATCCTACGGGACGTGTCAAGCACTTGCTTTAATCCCGTGATAAATCAATGTTCATCCGCGAGCGAATAATGACTGTTCGCCTACGACTCGGAAGAGGCAAATTTGCTACTTTATAAGCACGTACGGTCCGGTCATGTGTTATCCCGTTGACACGCGTGATCAATTCTACACTCAGCTATCCTCCATGCTACGGTCTGTGCTCTGTAGGCTAGGCTCTGTAGACTCAAAGCTATGTCTCACTTACCTTGACAGCCTGCTAGACTTGTTCACCCTCTTTTTATATAGGCAACTCCACCTCTAACCTGTCCACCTCTCGACCCCCTCCATTTGTCCTCCAGAATCAACCTAGTCTCGCCGACTAATCGTAACTCGTCCGATCGGTCCCCTTCTCTCCGACTTCGGTGACGTTTCCGGTCATTGCTCAGAAGACTGAACGCTCTGTCACCATTACCTCGACAGCCATGTTAACTGTCGCATTTCATATCCCTAAACGTTTACTCTGGAATCTGTCCTCTTCCTATCGCGCTGTCCTTATCTCTTCTCCAACCGGAGAGCGATCTCTCAGTGCCCTGCCCTATGCTCCTCTTTGACTATTGTAATGCAGCTCCAGGCTCTGCATCACCAACACACAAGTTCCCTCATATTGCGAACCAGCCTGACCTGCATGACTTATATTCATATAACCTCTTCCATCCTAAACCTGTCCAGCTTTGCTGACACTTTATTTATCTTCCCACCTTAACTGTATGACTCATACTCAACGTGTCGACTAATCCAGTCTCGTCTGATCGGTCCCTTGCTCTCCGAGTTCTCTCAGACTGCTGTGATGTTACTAGCATTCATTCGGGAGACCAAACGCTCTGTCCCCAATACCTCGTCAGCTTCGTGGTCTTTTTCACACCTTATAAGTAAACCACTTTATATCCGGACCGTCGCCTTACCTTAGGGCGCTCCCTACATTCAATTCTTCTCTACTCGGACTGCCAATTCTCAGTGTCCTGCAATAACCTAGTCTCATCTGACCGGTCTGCTTCTTTGCCCTTTCCCAGACCAGCAACATTTTAAACGGTCTAGGCTCCGTAGACTCAAAGATATGTCTCGCTTACGTCGACAGTCTGCTTGGCTTGTTCACCCTTTATTTATGCAGGCACCTCCACCTCTAACCTGTCCACCTCTCAACCCACTCCATTTGCCCTCCAAAATTAGCTGTTGGACTCAATCTCGTTTCGCCGACCAATCCTGTCTCGCCTGGTCGGTCTCCTGCTCTCCGACCACTCAGACTCCTGTGACATTACTGGCGAAAGTTCAGATGACTAAGCGCCGTCTGTATTAAATCATTCTTCAATCGGACGGCCAACTCCCAGCGCCCTGCCCTAATTTAGCCTAATCTCATCAGCCAAATACTCTGGGACTACTACCAGGCTACCAGGATGATAGCGGTCTAGACTCGGTCGATTCAAAGCAGTGTCTTCTTTACCTCGACGGCCTGCTGGACTTGTTCGCCCAATGTTAATGTAACCACTTCCAGCTCTGACCAGTCCAATGCTACTGACCCCACTTATCTTCCCAAATGAACTATACGACTCACTCACAAAGCGCAGACTAATCCAGTCTCGTCTGATCGGCCTCCTTTCCGACCTCTGTGTTGTTGCCGGCCATTGCTCGAAAGGCTGAACGTTTTGTCATCATTGCCTCGTGAGCCACGTTAACTGACGCATTTCTTATTTGTAAACGCTTTCTCCCGACTTTGTCCTCTTCTTAGCGCGCTGTCTTTATCTCTCCTTCAACCGGAGAGCGATCTCTTAGTGCCTTGCCCTTTTCTCCTCCATGACTGCTTCCTGACTAGAGAAACGCAGTTTTACGCTCTGCGTTACCAACACACAACTTCGCTCACATTGCGAGCCCGCCTGACTTGCATACCTTATTTTCATGTAGCCTCTGGCATCCCAAACTTGTCTATCTCTGCTGACACTTTATTTATTTTCCCACCTTAACTGTACGACTTATTCCCAATGTTCTGACTAATCCAGTCCCGTCTGATCGGTCCGTTGCTCTCCGAGTTCTCTCAGACTGCTGTGACGTCACCGGTATTTGTTGGGAAGACCGAACGCTCTGTCACGATTACCTTGTGAGCTCCATTGACTTTTCCACATTTTATAAGTAAACCGCTTTCCATCCGGACCTTCTTCTCTTCTTATGGCGCTAGCTGCTTTCATTTCCTCTTTACTCGGAATCCCAACTCTTAGTACCCTGCAATAACCCAGTCTCACCTGACCGCTCTGATCCTTTGACCTTTCCAGACTAGCAACATTTAAACGGTCCGGGCTCTGTAGACTCGGCGCTACGTCTTGCTTACATTGACAGCCTGCTAGCGTCGTACACCTTTTATTAATATAGACGCTTTCATCAGTAACCTGTACGCTCAATCCTTCTTCAATCGGACGGCGAGCGCTCAGTGCCCTGCCCTAATTTATCATCATCTAATCAGTCAAATTCTCTGGAACTACTACCAAGCCTCCGAATGTGTCGACTAATCTAGCTTCGTCTGTTCGGTCTCCGGCTTTCTGAGTTCGCTTATAGACTGCCTGGATTTTACCGGTGATTGTTCAGAATTGAACATTTCATGCTCCTTCGCAAGAGAGGGCCGTTGGCTTCTTCACACTTTAGCAGTAAATCATTTTCATCCTGACTGTCATCTATCTACGCTGTTTGTCTTCAGTCGGGCAGCCAAGTCTCAGTGCTACCCCTTAACGTAGCCTCAGCTGACTAATCTGCTTTTCTGTGACCTCTTCCAGACCACCGGGTGGTTAACGGTCTAGACTCTGCATACCGGAAGCAGCTTTTATCCCCTCAAGAATCCGTTGAACTTGCTCCTCCAAAATCGAAACAGCCTCTTCCCTGTCTCCACTACCTCTTACTGCTGCTCCTCTCTATTTTTCCATTTTATCTGTCCGACTCAATCCTAATGCACCGACTAATAAGGGTCGTCTGATCGGTCTCCCTAACTTCGTGAAGCTTGCCTGAAGTAATCATCCATGTATAATATAGCTTCTATGATATTTAACCCGTCAATTTCCGCTTCCCCCCACAGCTGTTATCACCACAGTTGTAAGACCCAATCTCCGTTTGCCGACTAAAGCATTCTTATCTGAACGTTCTTTTGCACTTCTACTACTTCTAGGTGGCAGTGCCATTTCCGACCACGGTCTGACAGTGACTTCGCTCTCCTCCACTTACGCCTAGACTCTTGTTGCTTTTGTTTTCCTCTTATCCATGGCCTTCTCTGTCATTGCGCTCCACTTTTCTTCCCACGGCTTACACTCATTGCGCCAAACCAGGTTATCCCCGTGCGTTTGGTCTCCTCTGCTCCGACCTTGCTGCTGATTACTGACGGCACTAGAACCATTGCCAAGTGTTTCTTGACTATTATTACCATTATTATGCTCACTTAACCCTCCTCAAATAACTCTGCTCTTTACTTTATGTTCGCATCAGCCTATTGTTGTGACCGTACGTGGGATAACGACTACCAATATACGGCAGTTTTGGCCCTTTGTGACACTTTTCTTTAGCTTCTGACGGATGTTGGGCTATGGAATTGTGAGCGAATTAGCGTAATTTCTCTTACGAATTACCCTACGCACTGCCGTACGCATTCATCCGTTTCTGGCTGATTCTTCGAACTTCCTTGTCCTCTTGGAACGTTGCTTTACCTAGGTTGCTCACGCATTCTGTCTCAACCTAGTTGTCCTTAGTTTCACCTAAATAGCCTCTCGCATTCGGTTTGCTGTCATCATCATCGGTTTACAGGTTTCTCTCCAACTGTCGTTTTATTCGCTCAACTTTTGTTAACACGCTTTATTATATCGGTCTTTTGACCGTGCGCGTGCAGAACCTTCATCCTACCTAGTACTTGTAGTCTGAGTCACACCAGCGACGTGATGTAAAGAACGCGCTTGCAAAGCATGTATACTAAACAAAATTACATAAGTTTTAATGTATCATAGGCATCGTTACGCGCCACCAGTCTGTGTTAGTGCTTCTTGCTTCATTGCTCTCTTTCTGTTTGGCTGTCTCTTGTCCGTTTCCGGTTTTTTCCCTATATTTCTACAGTTACATCCGCCAAAACAAGAGGGTTTATCCACTGCGACTGGTCGACCCATCCTCAATAGCCAGCTGGTATAAACGTTTGACTCCTTTTCCTGGAGATGAAAACATACACATCATTCCAAATGGAGCCCTTTCCGCCATTCTGGCGACGCCACCTTTACAGGGTCTAAACAACTGAGTTTAGCTCGCCTCATACTCCCAGTAGAACAATTTCCTCACCTGGAGTAATATATTTGCATGGATCCTCTGTTCCACAACCGAAGACAAACAATTCTGGTGTGATTACCTTCATGGCCTCAAACATTACGATTCTTCAGCCACCTGGAGCTTTTCTGACTGCATTTCACGGACAGCGTAGCGCTCGTATAAGTGGCTTTTCCGGTGGTCTCTCATAGGGTTTTTACTTGGTCATGTACACAATCACACTTACCTTTGAAGGAACTCGGAATCCACTCTGCGCAGAATGGCATTTTCGCCTGTTATGAACATATTCAGCCGCAAGAAACAACTGCACTCACTGTCCCCATGACATGTCCAGCGTGGATAGCTGGTTACGGTTTGCGAGCCAGACAAGAATATAATAAAAAAGGCCGGCCTCTATTAACAATGTGTTTACTCACCTGCATCATTATCATTCGAATCTGCGACCATTTTACATCATTGACCGGCTTCAAAGACTACCACTGGACCATTACTAAGCCATTCGGCCAACCAAGGAAGAACTTTGGCTGTCAACCGACTACGAATAATAGAGTGCAAAAGCAGTATGTACTATGCATAGCCGGCTAGCACTACTGTTCAACGGAAGACACGGCAGTGTTCCAGGACGTGGTGGGTTTTCGCCTAGCAAGCGTTCTCCCTATAAAAAGCCACAAATGTCCGCGTAATAACACTGCGGCGTCGTGGATGTGACCCGCCACGAAATAAAATCACAGCTAATCATTTCACTCTGACGCAGTCCTCAGCCTTCTACATCCAACCTGTGCAACTGGTTTCACAATGAAAAATGCTTTGATGGAGCACCGATCATCCCGACTTCGTAATGGTCATTGATTGCTCCAAAACCTTGTTTGGGCTTCTGCGCTCATGGATCACTACTTGGCGAACTTACCCCCAACCTGTATCTTGACGCAACAGTTTTGACTTATTTTTGCGAGCCACATCGCCATCATGTTCCTTGGTCGGACTACTATCTGACAATATGCTCACTCTTATAGACTACATCTTTTCGTTTATTGTTTTCATTAAAAAGAAATGTCTTACTATTCCAAAGATGCTATGCTTGTATGCATGTTCGCTCACGCCTTTGCAGGTGTGTCGCGCTTTACCGAGAATATACCATTTATTTATTTGGTAGTGCTGCTGGGGGATTTCAACGTGCGTTTTGTTCGTGATGCATCAGTGTGGACAGATGTTATTGGTCTGCATGGCATAGGTTCAGCGAATGCGAACGGTGACAGGCTGCTCTCACTGTGTACCACTCACGGTCTGACGATCACGAACACTCGGTTTGCACTGAGTGCGAGTGATATAGCAACTTGGACACACCCACGTAGCGGTCACTCTCACCTGCTCGACTATGTCATCGTACGTCAGCGTGATATGCGTGAAGTGCGCATGACACGTGTAAGGCGTGGAGCTGAGGGTGGCACTGATCACAAATTGGTGTGGAACAAACGGTAGACATATTTTTGTAAATCTATTTATCGCACTCCCGCCGTAAATCGGCGTAACTTTGACATCCACTCTTTCGGTACTGGGGCGAAACGTACTCAGCTGAAGAAGTCGATGGCTGCACGCCTGTGTGAGGTGGAAGGCATAGCCACAGTGGGCGACTTGTGGCACCACATTCGCGACCAGGTGACAGCTGCTGCCAAGGAGACCATCGGGCGCGCGAATTGTAAGCGGCCTGATTGGTTTGATACGAACAATGCGAAGAATGGCGCATTGGTGTCGGAGAAGAATGCAGCATTTGCTGCACATGCCTCATGCCCCAGTGACCTGGGGAAGTGTAGTCTGTTTCGCAAACTTCGACGGTGACTGACCCGAGATCTCCGTCGCATAAAAAGTGCATGGTGGACGGAGCAGGCGAAGCAGATGGAATGCTAAGCCGAGCGCCGCCAACACAAGGAATTCTCTGACTCCTTGAAGGCGGTGTATGGACCGAGATTGGAGCCTCTGTGGACCCTGATAGTAGGCTGTTGATGCGCTATCTGTAAACAATCTGCAAACATAATGCAGGTCTGGCGGTAACACTTCCACTGTCTCTTGAACAACCGTTCAGATATCGACTGACCAGCACTGAACTGCCGTAGCAGCACGATGTGAGGACGCGTCTGGCGGACACGCCGACACTGCATGGGACGCATAGAGCACTTGCTCAGCTGCGAAACGGCAAATATGTCGGAGCCGACGGTATCTTTCATGAAGTATTGAAACACGGCGGACCCGCGTTGTTGGCTGCGCTGCACCACTTGCCGCAACGTGCATGCATGGAGGAGGAGGTGCCTGCTGAGCTGAAGGATGCCCTTGTGCTACTACATTACAAGGGTAAAGGTAGCAAGTAATGTTGCACGAATTATCGTGGCATCAACTTGCTGAGTTGTGTGGGCAAGGTGATTGCCCGAATCCTGCTCAATCGCCTCGTCAGTCAGGTTGTGGAACCTAACGTGGCGGAGGAGCAGTGTGGATTCCGTTCGGGTCGCAGCACTAAGATATGGTGGTTGCGGCTCGTCAGTTGCAGGCGAAGTGCACAGAACGACACCAACCATTGTACTCGCTTTTTCTTAATTTCACCAGGGCATTTGACACGGTGAACCGCGTGTTGTTGTGGCTGGTGTTGGGTAAGTTTGGTTGCCCGCGTAAGTTTGTAAGTTTAATTGAATGTCTGCGTAGTGGTATGCGAGCGAGGGTGCAGCTGAGTGGAAAGACCTCGGATAGGTTTGCAGTTGTCTCTGGTGTGAAGCAAGACTGTGTCTTAGCTCCAGCCCTGTTTAATATATATCTTCATGCCACGATGTTTTGTGCTTTTGAATCGGTTCGTGCTTACGGTGTTCATGCGGATCACCGTATCGAAGATGGTTTGTTGAACATCCGTCGTTTCGGTGCGATAGCTCTAGTCTGTGAAACAACTATTTGTGCGTTACCGTTCGCTGACGACTGTGTGTGGTTTGCACACAGAACGGATGAGTTGCAGCACAAGCCTAATGTTCTGGCTTCGGCAGTGACCAACTTCGGGCTCACCATCAACACAAGCAAAACTGCCTGTCTCTTTCAGCCTTCACCGGAGCTGCAACCTCCTATATTGCCGCAAACCAGCATTGGTGATGAGGTATTGGAACTCCCCTCCCGCTTCTGATATCTTGCGATTGTGGTGTCGACTGATCAGCAGCTATACAGTTAGCTGCGTATCCGCGTGTCGAAGACAGCGGCGGCATTCGGGAAGCTTGCTTATTGAGTGTGGAACAACCATCAGATTACCATTGACACGAAGCTGATGGTGTACAAATCCATGGTGCTGTCCGTTCTTCTATACGGCAGTGAAACGTGGGCGATGTACCGGCGGGATGTGCGATAACTCGAGCGATTCCATCAGCAGTGTTTGCGATGGATTCTGCGCATCAGTTAGAACGACAAAGTTGCAGACACGGAAGTGCTGCGCCGAAGTGAAGTGTATGCAGTAGTATGCATATTTTTCTGAGACTCCTGAGGTGGATCGGTCATGTGAGCCGTATGGATTCGACACGGATACCGAGACAACTCTTGTATGGTTAGCTGAGTATTGGGAAGCGGCACGTGGGGAAACCAAACTTCCGTCACCATGACATGATTAAAGTGATCCTCTCACGTTCTAATCTTGATTGCAGATCATGGGAATCGAAGGTGGTTGACCGACGTGCATGGTGCGATCTAATCACAAAGGCAGCTGCCGAAGTGCGGGAGAATGACCTCATACATGCAGAGAAGAAGCGGCAAGTGCGGAGGCGGCAATAAACGATGGGTTGTACTCCATCTACATCAAGCGCATGGTGCTGTCCCAAATGCGGCCGCGAGTGCCTGCTTCAGGCAGGCTTGGTGAGCCATGAGTGAAGCCACACGAGACCACCACAGAATCGACAACGGGTCCTGCATGGAAGGTACGCAGAACCGGCGCAGCGTTTGTAGGTACGCTGCAGTCAATTTACTAACAGCGTGCTTGCATGTTAAGCCTCTTCATTTCAGGTGGTGAGTTTTCAATTTTGTCTTAATGCTTTTCTTTCTCGTATAAATGTCCACCTTACTCTCTTCTATAAATTTTTACACCTAACTTAAGCCAATGGTAGTTAATTTCGATAAAATTTACTTGGTTGTCATTTCCGTAAAATATAATTTCTGACCTAGGGAACTTATCTCGTATCCTTTGTTAACAACTTATTTCATGTGCTCACGTTTCCTTATGCTTTACTCTATTTATTTATTTATTATATTTCCCTGAAGTGATTGGATGCTGTTTGATATCCCAGTGTGGCTGCGCTTGATTTACATGTTGACAAGGTGCCTACGTGTCTAGTACCAACTACCTCGTCCATACGGGCTCCAGGAGACAGTTGGTCGTTGTTGGAGGAGATAGGGTGCACCGCCTTTGCAGCCGTGTTAGCATCAAAGAGTGGTTTCATGCACCTACATAAATAAGTAGTGTATTTTTGGTAGAACAAGACACACCTGTATATGCGGGTGGAGCGGTCTACGCTCCAGCTACAGCCTTGTGTGTGCGCTTTCTTCCCAAATCCAGCGTGCTTGTGCTTGCCTGTGTAGGAGTGTTGTCCGGCTCCGTTGATGAAACATGGCTCATATCCACATACCTCCAGGTCTAATTCCTTCGGGTTTACACCGAATGTGGGGTGTGTGTTTGGAGCTGTGGGTGTTTCAGCGCAAGCCCCCCATGGTCCCTCTGTAGGCGCAGGCGCCCTGTGGCTGGCCACAGTGATAGGCGAATCCGAGACCTGGTACCGCCAACCATATATGTCTATACGAGGATAGGTATATGTGTAATTCTATTAAAATATATACATATATTTGTATATACGTAAATGGATACATACACATGGATATGTTACTAGAGGCACTCTGCTGAAGGGTATGTTGCTATTATGTGGTTTCTTTACCGTATTTGTAAAGTGCCCCGATTCTTAGCATAGGTAGTTTTAAGGCGGCTAAATGGTCGTATATGTGACAATTTTTGGCGATGGTTCAAGTGTTTGGAATGACACCGTTCACGTAACACAGTGATTGGGGAGAGATTTTTGAACTTTTATCCTTTGGAACAAATAATTTGTTAACTTAATGGCTGATTCAAGTAAGTACGTTTTGCCTGCAGAGTAACTTACCTCCTGTGCGATTTAGAGTTGGAGTTATATTGGAATAGCGGGTAGCCTGGACATTTCCATGTTACGTTATAATTTCAATAGTAGTGATAGTCTGTTTGTCATGCGCTGCACGTGCATGTTGCTATGGTTAGGGCCCGTCTATGTAGCGATACCTCGTCGAGGCCAGCTACAAGGGTATGTACATTTCGGTTGGTCCGGCCTGTGTGTGTGCCGTGTTGTCCTTAACCAGATGTTTTGGCGCTCGCATATAAAAAACCTTGTAACGACTGTGGTTCAGCGAATAGCCGTATGGTTGTTATCTCGAAAACATCGTGCTGGTGTTCCTTTGTGTTTAGTTAGCCCTATTTTAGGACCGTTTTCCCAATTACCTTTCTCCTTGTCATATATCCTCGGATTTAACACTGCGCTGGCGTTGCTTGTTTGGAACTGCAAGTGGAAGGATTATAAACAACGCATGCATGGGTTATAATCACCGGCTTACTGTGATAGGCGGTGTGGTTGGACGGTGACTGCGGAATGAGTAGGAAGATGCCTCCATCCAAATCCGCCTGAATGAAAACCTGTAACTAGCTGAAAAGTAATGCTTAAGTATGCGATAGTCGAACTTGATGTTAGGAGAATTAATGAGGCAAGTGATAGACGGTGGATTGATAGCTTTGTACGTGTAAGATATTCTCATGCAGATGTGCAAATGTCCCCCGGCATTTGATAGCAAAGTTATGGAAACAGTTATAGAAACAGTTGTAGCAAACAGGAGGATAAGGGTTGCTGTGCACAAGCGGCGAACAAGCAGTCGGTTGCGTTTTTATCCATGGGGGGCAAGGTTACAGGAAAGCCACGCAAACTGACCTTTGAGTCTTTCCGGGAATGGGATTGGCGGAGGACACACGGAGTATCTTGTTCACCCAGCAACAGAAGAAAAATGTGGCAGGGTACGAAGGTGCTAATGTATGGAAACATGCATAAGCTATAAAATTAAAAGTAACAGAGAAGCCATACCTACCTACGGAAAGTTCATGGCGGCTGAGGAAATATGTGCATCAGTTACCAGTGAGGACCTCTGTCACAGGCAAACTGGTGAATAACGCTGGCTGTGGACAAGCGGCGAACCGGCAGTTCGTAGCGTTCCAGTCTATGGAGGGAAAGATAGCAGGAAAGCCACGCAACCTGAACTGTTAGTCTGGCCAGATATTGGAATAGCGGAGGACACATCAATGACGTTGCTTGCATAGCAACGGAGGACGAATGTGGCAAGGTACGAAGGCACGAATCGATGTAGAACATGTGTAAGCTATGAAACGAAAAGTAAACGTAGAACCTATATTTACCTACGACAACTTCCTGGCGGCTGAGGAAACTTGTGGCGGGGGTTATTGGTGGTGACCTCTGCCACAGGCGAACAGGAGGATAACGGTGGCGGCGGACAAGCAGCGAACAGGCAGTCAGATGCACTCCAGTCTATTAAGGGAAAGGGCAGTGTTCCAGGACGTGGTGGGTCTTCGTCTGGCAAGCGTTTTCCCTACAAAAAGCCACAAATGTCTGCTTAACAACACTGCGACGTGGCGGATGTGACTCGCCACTCAATAAAGTCACCGCCCCTAACACATTGGCAAGTTGATCGACACCACATTTACAAGTTCTGTGCATATATTGGCTCTCGCACGAACACGCCTACATATCTGACTAGTGACATACCACTATTCTTAAGTATTTGCCACCCGTTTCCTCATACTTCACTCACTGACCTACATTGCTTACGGGACCTCATCGGACTAGTTCCTCATCAACATACCATATAAGTGATCTGATCACTATTTCTACCTCTCGCAATCTGCGTACATGGACTACATACAACCTTTGGGCTCTATGGGCCCACACTACTGTCTCCAACTTTACTACTCCCACTGTTGGTGCTGCTTATTCCGCTATCATGTACAATAATGCAATATGCTGATCATGCCCAAAAAGGCGTGTCTCGCTTTGTCGAGAATAAAATATTTATTTATTTATTTATTTATTTATTTATAAAAGAAAAGCCACACGAACTTACCTATGAGTCTGGCCAGATATAGGAATGGCGGAGGAGACATGGCTGACGTTGCTCGCATGGTAGCGGAAGAAAAACGTCGCAGTTTTTCGTCTCAGAAGAGTCCTGCGTCGTACCAAGCCAGAAGTCTTTCACCCCTTATTCGCCCCTGTGTTCCTAGAGATGTATCAGCAAGTGTACATGCAGGAGTGACCAACGTCTAGCCATGTCGCACCGCATGAAACCAATAAAATACCAGATGCTTCTGGGGTTAAAGAGGATGAAACGCGCCCACTTGAGCAGCACCTACATCCATGACTATCGTCCGTGCCCGTGATGTGGCATCAGCCCTTCCAAGCATCTCTTCCACCGCTTCCTTGTAATTGTCTGAGGCCTCATTCGGAAACAAAGCGTGGAAAAAAACATCGCAACATCAGTTACATCCACCAAATTGTCGTGCCACAGGATGTAACTACAGTTCATTTTATGCGCCGCATCCGCAAACTACGCCTCACAGTATCGCTGCAGCAAGCCTACCATGCATGTGGGCACAAAATACAAGGACCTTATTTGATCATCATCCCTATTCACCTGACACTTGCCATGCAGTTCCAACAAACAAACCATCTGAAACCCCTCTCCGTCTGTTTTACGCGTGTGTCGCCGACTCATGTACCACAAGTTCGCCTTCGCATACGCCGACTATAGGGCCTTCACATATGAGTCGGTATGTCACGTTTTCCCCCTAATTCTACACTATTCCATCACGTCTTAAATGTATGCAAGGGAATTGAACATACCGGTTTGAAAAGCCTTCAGCGACATTCTTACCACTTGGTTCAAGTTCAAGTTGAGCTGGAAGTGGAGCAATATGAGAATCCCGTGAGTGTTCCATTTTGAGTGCATCGTTAAGCCAGGAATTGCTGCAGTGCTCAGTTCTTGATGGATCTAAAACGCAACACCTGTTAATGTCCACGTTTCCTGCCCTAGCAGTTCCTGCTGTGGTAGTCACGTAAAGTAACCAAAGGCTAAGAAGAGAAATCGAAGGTACAGAATAAGCAAGTACGATTGAAATAAGCAAATAATATCAGTGCGTGAAGAAAAGTAGAGAAAAGAAAACTGAATTATGAAGATACGAGTAACTCAGGAAAATGGAGAGGTATCGTGCTGCCACCCGAAAGCGTCAAGTTGCCGCTCAAACCACTTACCAGTAAATTCCATGATAACACTTTCCAGAAGCATGTTCCAGCGCTCGATGACCATGCGTGACGGCCGGATTTCCGTCCTAATCCGATCGGACCGCGGTTCGCACAGCTTCAAGGAAGAACCTCGTAAAACAAACAGGCTAGCGGGACCAAATGACTCAGATAAATCTTGTTCATGGCACGTCAAATATTCCAACAAAAGCACGCCAGCTACCCTGGCAGAATGGCTGTGAAAACCGAGGTCCAATTCCTTCCCACAACGCAGCAGAGCTCAGCCACTCCGAGACGCGTCCCAACTGCGAACATTTTGACAATGGTCGTTTGCAAACTACCACCTCTTCGTGGTGACCGATTTTCCTAACTTAATAACCCAGTGCATCGGCTGTGATCGCCCTTTGTCGGTCATAAAAGTGCCTTCAGAGGACCACTTGCCTTTTCTTTCTCTTCGCCTCAGTTGGGAGTCGGTCGGGTCGCGTGACTGCGTGTGAGTCGTTAGCTGGCCAGCCTTTTCGTCTAAGTCATTAACGCGCGACTCTCGTAAATCCCCCTCTCATCTGCGTCCGTTCCGAGGGCTCAGCGTCAATCCGAACACGTGCGGCTGGGATTGTTTACAAGCTCGCTCAATTATTCGCCTCACGGGCTAAGCTAGCGTCATCAGGACAGCGCACTTCCGTTCGAGTGGTCAGCGTATCAAGCAGTGATCTTAGGCGTGCTCCAAACGTGCCAGCGACACACTTATCAGGCAATTACGCAATTATCTCAGAGACGGCGTTCCCTCGATTGTAACAAATCTGGACCAACTTTCCCGGTTATGATACGGTAGATTAGGATTAGGTCTTCTCTGATCCATCAGTAGTTCATTGACTGCCTTTCCAAACTAATTAGACGCTCGGTTACCTCAGTCCACGTAATCCCTCGTCTAACCTTGTACCTACTAGTAATATACTCCCGGGCTTCATTTCGTCCTTGACACGGCAGGGCGAACAAGCCATAACGCAGTAGATCAGTATTATTTGTATGCAGATCAAAAGCGGACAACCGTCTAGTAGAGATTTTACCCGTCAAACTCCAAAAGAACGTCATATTAACCACAACGTGCGGAAACCTCTGCTTGCGGCCTTCTTCCAGTTGTCGCCGGAGTGTAACTCCAAGCGTGTACGACGCCTAGGTCAACCTGGCTAGATACACAGGGGAGTTCGACCCCACCGACTAAGTACTTCGTAGGAGGACAACCTCCTCCAATTCGAAGTACGGAGCACTGCCTGATTTATGAGCATTAACCATAAAGTAGACCAGTCCCAAAGCTTATGCAATGCTCCATGATTACCTGCAAAACCCCCGGGAACATAGACAATGTTCCACTGCTTCAGGTCATCAGTAAATAGCAGCGAGGGTACCTAAAGCTCCGCGGGTAGGTCATTCACATAGATAGAGAACAACAGCGGTACAAGGACTGAGCCTTGCGACAAGCAAATGAGCACAGATTGCCTCTGTTTCCATATATGAAGATGGATCAGATTGCAGCTTCCTTCCATTCGGAAGGCAATGCACAGCTGTCAAGCGATTTCTGAAACACCATAGTGATCGGTCCACTTAGTTCCCCAGCCAACTCATGCAACAGTTTCGGATGGAATAAATCAGTCCCAGAGGCCTTAGAAGGGTTCAGCCTTTGTAACAGCCTACCAACTTTCGTCTCCGCTACAATAAATTCAGACAGTCCTGAACCCTCTGGGATTCTGCAAACCAGCTCAACGCCTGTCAGAGTGGTTTCCCTTACAAACGCTGCCGCATATTGCCCACTAAGTACGCAGGCCTTGTCATAGTCCGTATGCGCATAAGTACCGTCATCACGCATCAATACTGGAATTGACATGTTCGAACCGCAGCGCATAAGCGAAGAATCTTTTTGGATTTTCTGAACCTTCGTCCGCTAATCCTTTCTCGAAATTGAGTCGACCATCCCTTAGGTGCTGCTTACACCTAATTCCAGTCTTACGGTACCTGTCATAAGTATAGGTGGACGGAGTATCTCGGTAAGTCCGCTAACATCTAGACCACTTTGTGAGCAGATGCCTGCCAATGGGATCTCTCCAGGGCGGCTGTGCTCGTGCCATCTTTCTCCTCGTGAATGGGATGAATGAAGCATATAGCTCTGTGATGTAGGACTTAAATTTATCCCAGACAACCTGGACAGTATTGTCATCTGAGATCTCACAATGAAAACCCGAAGCCTTGGCTCCCATTGGTTGATAGGCTGCGTGCCAAATGTTCGGGCGAGACTCAAAAGTACTCTGGTAGCGTCTAGACAGAGTACAACTGAAGAGCAGACAAACATGATCACTGGAACGCAGTGGAGGTACCTAAGTAAGGTCACCAACAAAATCGAGTGACTTAGCATACACAAGGTCTAAGATGGTACTTAGGCATCCATGTACCCTGTGGGGAGGTCAATGAACTGATGCAGATACTTGGAGCGTAAGCTCAAGCAAATCGGTGACGAATGTATCTGACGTTGATTTGCAAGAAAGATCTGCCCAGCAAACCTCTGAGAGGTCGTATTCGCCATCAGCTAACACTTGTTTGCGGACTGGGAGCGAATGAAGTCAACTACCTATTTGGATACGCTCCCAGGGCTTCTATACACAATTACAACTGTAACCTGAGCTGAGTATGTGTTAATAACAGCCGATAGAGCTTCAATAGTTTTGTCTGCTGACTGAAATTAGCAAGTCTTCAAAACGTCAAGTTTACAGCTCACATAAAGAGCGAAGTCCCCTCCCTGCCGGCTAGCGGAGCGATTACATCTAAATAGTGCGTAGCCAGACATCCCCATCCGTGATGTCCTGAGACAGCCACGTTTCAGTGAATGCGAGTAGATCGGGATGAGACCCATCTACAAGCAGACCTAACTCGCACACCTTATTCCTTAGGCTGCGCACATTACTTAGCACTATCTGAAGGTATTCGTTAGATCCAGACTTGGGTCGTGCGCTACCAGAATTGGCAGTGGTAGGGCGGAAACGGTCCGCCGGCAGACCACCCGAAAACCCACTAACCGGAGACCTTGTTCACCGGCCGCTCGCCTGCTTTTGAAGTTCTTGATGGCCACCCTTAGCTTCAGCCTATCAGCCAGCGGAAGGTCCGGCTGAACGCTAATCTTTGTACCTTTAAGCTTAAACGCAAACCGCATGAGAGCACTGCGTTCTTCCGGGGTAGAGAGTACCACACGAAGTAGCCGCAGTAGAGGGTTTGGTACATTAACTGGGACGTTCCCCAGTCTAATCAGCTTCTTGACAGTAACGCCTGGAAAACCAAGCGGAAGAAGCTTGTTACGCACATTTAAAAACCATTGAAGGTCGTCCAACATGCGATCATCAGGAGCGACAGTGGTAGATTTAGCCGCGTTAAGGAATATAACGCTACTATCCGTGGAAGAATCGCCACGACGGGGTGTATTAACCCCACGGGTCATCGATTCGATGCTTAACTGAATGAATATAATTAAATGATATATTCTCGGTAAAACTAGGCACACCTGTGAAGGCGGGATCAAATATGCATACAAGCATAGCTGCTTTAGAGTAGTAAAGGATTTCGTTTTAATGAAAGCGATACCAGAAAAATGTAGTCTGTACGAGTGAGCATTTTGTCAGGTAATAGGCAGCCCAAGAAACTTGATGGCGCTGGTGCGCATAAAATCTGTCATAATTGTTGTGTCATGTTGCAAGTTGTTCGTGATTTCGCCGAACAATCTCCTCGTGGTGCCAGCTGGGTGGTTCTGGTAAATCCCGTTCCAGCAAATGGTTCGGCGGTAGTGTACCAGGATGTGGTAGGATTTCGTCTGGCAAGCCTTCTCCCATTAAAAAGCCAAAACTATCCGTTTAACAACACTGTGACGTGACGGAGGTGACTCGCCACTAAATAAAGTCACTGCCTCTTCCCTTTTCCGGAGGATCATTCACACATCACGGACGTCATTTGATTCAAAGCGTCCCATTGCTTCCCCCTTTGATGGCGAACACAACAAACAAAAGCACACACAATCATATTTACCTACTCCTACAACATGTCCCCTTCCAAATACACAGTTAAACATAGTTTTACATCTCAACACACATAAATTCCCATGCTACTGGTCAAAATATACTAATTTGTGCAATTGTTCATCATATAGGTCTGTACTAGCACGATCACTCCCTTGATGGTGTGCCTCGCAGTGATAAGAAAAAAACTATTTATTTATTTATTTATTTATTTATGAGCACAGGAGCCCAAACAAGGTTTTGGTGCAATCACTGTACATTAAGAAATCCGAATGTTCTGTGCTCCATCAAAGCATGCTTCATAGTAAAATCATTTGCACAGGTTTTATATGTAAAAGTCTGAGGACTGCGCCAGTGTGAAATGTTCAGCTGTGACTTCATGCATTGGAGAGTCACATCCGCCACGTTGCAGTGTTGTTAAGCGGACATTTGTGGCTTTTATAGGGAGAACGCTTGCAAGGCGAAAACTCACCACGTCCTGGAACACTGCCGTGTCTTCCGTTGAACAGTAGTGCTAGCCGGCTATGCATAGTACATACTGCTTTTGCACTCTATTATTCGTAGCCGGTCGACAGCCAAAATTCTTCCTTGGTTGACCGATTGACTTGGTAGTGTAGGGGTAGTAGTAGGTGAAACCCATTAATGATGCGTAAGAGTCGCAAAGTCGAGTGATAATGGGTGCAGATGAGTAAAATGTGGTTAATAGAGGCTGGCTTTTTCTGTTAGATACTTGTCTGGTTCGCAAACCGTGTCCAGCTGTCCTCACTGGACTTGTCATGGGGATGGTGAGTACAGTTGTTCCTCGTGGCTGAATATGTCCATAAAAGGCGAAAATGCCATTCCTTTGTCCAAGACGGGATCGTTACGAGTTTCAAACCGCAAAATGAAAGCGGAATTCCTTCAAATGTAAGTGAGTGTAATTGTCTCCACGGTCAAGTGAAAACTTTATGAAGGCATCGGAAAATCCACTAATACGAGCAATGTTACTTGTGGCCAGGTATCAATGCTGCGTCACACGGCGGCGGCGGTACGTGGGAGCAGGTTCACTGGCATCGTGAAGTAGGACGGAAAATAGCAGCGCAAATGGCAGTGGCTACGAAAGACAAGTGATCATGGCAAACAAATGGTACCTGAGACTGGGTATCAATGGTGCATGACATGGCGGCGGCAGCACATGTGATGAGTCTTAGTTGCAGCGATACGTGTCAGGCCAAATGAGGGGCATTGCACTGTACCAGTGAAACTGAAGGCGAACACGGTAACCACAAATAAAATGGTAAGCACAAGACATGAGGACACGCCTAAAGGTATCGTTGTTCACTCCTTTAAGGTAAAACCACATGTATCAGCCGACCACAGCATGGTTATTTACATCCTACTATTGACTAGGATAGGAGATAAGCTGGTCTTCGCCTCTGTTTTGTTATATTTTTCACGTGGCTGGCACAGCGAGGACTGCTAGTGCAGGGCACGTGGAAATTGTTCGGTTGACCATGTGAAACGTGTGAGTTGATTGGGCTGTCCTTCGCCACATCAAGGCACCAAGTTCCCTGTTGTATCAACGACGTTTTCCAAGGTGGAACATTCCTGGGATGTTCCTACTGTTCCGGTCCCTCTTGAATGTGAACTGGTCGTACGTTTGGTTCCCGCTGCATGACTTTCTTCAATAGAAAAGCGCATGGTACATCCGTCAATGATATTGACTATGTGGTTTACACATTCCGCGTTATTCTTGGCTTTCCTCACCTTAACCTATCAACAGTTGCTTACTCATGCTTTAACCCGTGTGTCAGGTGAGCCATTTCGCACTACTTCGCCCGATAAACTTAGTTTAGTATTGTGTATTTCTGTTGCTTAACTGTCACCTGGGTCGTGCTTCACTTAAATGCCTCAGTACGTATTATAAACAGCGCTAAATGCGACCTTCGCCAGAACTCCAATGACTCTTTTGACCAACGCATGTCCGCCTCTGATATTGAAGCTCTACAGGACAATATCTATGTAATGAAGAACTATCCTGCTCCTAGTCCCTTCAAAAGCTTTTGCAGATTCTTGCACTTTGTCAACTATCCCGGACACTTTATTCCTAAATGCCGCAACAGAGTACAACCTATGACCGATATGCCCCTCAGTATTTAACCAGACACAACTGCGCCACTTTCAATTACGACTGACGCGTCAGATACTGCTGTCGGTGCAGTTTTCCTAAAAAATCGTGGAACCTATCTTGAATGCCGCTAGGTTTCTTTCTGAAACGTGTACAACATGAAGAAGCGCGTTACAGCAGCTTCGGTAGGGAAGTGCTATCTATCTACCTAGACATCAAACACTTCCGTCATTAGCTCAAGTGTCGACACATTTCCGTCTTCAGTGACCATAAGCTGTTGATCTGCGCAATCAGTAGCGCAACCGAAGTATTTTTCGCGAAAATGTAGGTACATAGACTGGGTTTCTTAGTTCCAGAGAGAAGTACGACGTGTTTCAAGTGCTCTTACTCCCCTCGCGAACGCTTCGACATGAGTAAAACAAGTCCACTTAGCTACTGCGTCCCATATGAACCTAGCCTCCACACCTACTGCCGAAGAAGCTGCTCCTGACACGGACAAGCTTAGACGCCATACCACGCTGCAACTGAGGGAAATTCCACTCGCATCACGAGCTTCGCAGAAGTTGTTAACTGTACGTTTCGTTTGCGCTAATGTCAACTGCGATGACCGCCCCTTGGCAAGCAGTTGCTTAGAGTGTCAGCGCATCATGGTAAACAGACACGCCAAAAGCTCACTCGGCGTCTTTCTAGCTCTTTGCACTCGTTTCCCACAGTCCATGTCTACGTGTTTGGACCTGTGCCACCATGCAAAGATTACATAGACTTCCACACCTGTGCGGACCAATTTACGCGTTGTCCAGCAGCTAACCCGCAAGCAAACCGCTCGTCTGAGACGTTTCCAAAAGCCATGTTAGGACGTTGGGTATCTCAAATTAGTTACCCAAAAGTAGTTAACACCGATGGGGGATCACATGTTGATGGATATTTCAGCGAACTACGACGACCTGCAAAGAGGTTTACATAGGGAAGAGACCCCCAGCACTCATCCGCAGTCGCCCGAGGGGGTGGATTGCCTCCACTGAGCTCACGAAGTCAGAGTACGAGGCAGCGGAAGTGCTGTGGCAGTGGTATGCATCCACATTCTCCGTTTTATCAATGCATACGACGACAGTACCTTCTTCGTTCTCACCTCCAACTTCCCTGACGACAGTTCACTTGACCATGGAGAAGGTCCTGGCGAAACTCAACTCCCCGCGGCTGACGGCCTCTCTTGGCACTAATGCTACCAGTTCCAGCCTAGAAACGCAACTATATATATTCCTGGAGTTCGCCAAAGCACTGGACAAGGCCGACCACAAGATTCTACTACACAGGCTGTTGTCTTACGGCGTTTCAGGTGCCGTGTTGGACTGGATCTGAAACTACCTTTAAAACCGTACCTTCCAAGTACGCGTCGACGGAGCGTTGTCCCTCCGCATTCTTGCCACAAGGGGAGTTCCACATGGGTGCGTTCTCGGATCGCACCTTGTCCTAGCCTTAATTGGTGACGTCACACCGCAAGTGGAGTTTGGGCTACTGCAATATGCGAATGACGCGAAGTTGCAGCGCACCATTGACCTTCCGAACGATGCCCACGCACTTCAGACGGACGTTAACTGTCTACATCAGTGGTCCATAGAAAACAACCTTCCACTTAACGCTTCGAAATGTCGCCTCCTTTCTACCCGCTCTTCCTTTTCTTCTCCCATATATTACCCGGGAGCGTCTATCCTCCAGATCACTTAAGCCTTAAGAGGCTTGGGTAGCATTAACCAGAGCAGTCTTTCCGTATCCCCTTCCTGCGTGAAAGCGTGTGCTGCTGCTAACCGCATGGTAGGATAGCTGAAACGAGCCTTCAGTCAAACCGACCCCAGCAATTTTCACCTCCTCCTCAATGCTTTTCTTCCACCCGACTTGGAATTTGCTATTTAGGCTTGGAGCCCTTGGTTGTTGAAGGACCTACGCATATTTGAAGCCCCACAACGTCTAGCAACCGAACTAGTCGGAGGTCTCAACCACCTAGGTTATCCACAACTTCACTGCGTGTGTCTGTACTCGCTTAAGTACGGACGTCTGCGGGGCGACCTGATCCTTGTATTTATGACCTTATCCAACCCAGGACATCTAGTGGACATCTAATTACACTGCACCAATCGGGCTCCCACCTACGTGGCCACCCACTAAAGCGCACACATCAGCACAGTCGGCTGCACTGCAGACGACAGTACTTCGCTTTCCGAATCGGCCGACCGTGGAATGCTCCGCTTGCCGATTTAGTCTTGGCAACCACTGCGGCTGGTTATAAGACCCGCCGGGACTGTCATCCGGCTGAGTTACACCGCGATATTCCCTGATTTAACTACGTTCCACCTAATGGAGTTTCTTTCTTTTTTCTTCTATCTAATTCCTTTCCATAGCCGTTTCGAAGGGCGTGGTGGGATAGCAAGCTATGAGCCGGTGTGCATTCAGGTTAAATGCCGCATAAGCCCGGTGAAGATTCTGCTAACAAGGAAGTCTAACCGGCTATAACGTTGCGCGGCCTTTAATTGGACACCACCTGAAATTCTTTTTACGTATGGGTCATGTGAAGGTTCAGCAATACAATGTTCTCCATGTAAAGTAAAGCTTACAGCGCGCAGCGTTGTAAGTGGAAACCACATACAACTGGGAAGAATGTTAAGGGCGGATTGACAATGCTCACTAATTAAGCAAGGAAGTATCGATTTTCGGAAGCAAATGCATAACGTGCGCACTTACCGATCGTAAGCGTGTTCCATAGGGAAAACTTCATGAGGCAACAATAACATAGTGTTCTTTGGCAAACCTAAGGAAATGCAAGGTTACAAACGTTAAACGTAAATTACCCACAGCAGTGTGTACTTGTGTATGCAGGCTCACCATGGTATGCTGCACAAATCTGATAAAATCGTTGGCCGTACACGTTTCAACTTATCCAATCAACATGTTCGGAGCTCCCCGAGGCGTCATCCTTCTGCTCACACAGAGCGCAAACCGCGCTCTCGGCATCTTCAGCAGCCATCGCCGTCGTTGCATGCCACGTATATGTATGGTAACGAGCGGATTTTCTCCTTTTCAGGGTACGGAATTTCAATTCTCGTGACATCCTGCTGGTACCCCCACCTCCACCGCACGGGCTATCATAGGTGCTTTTTGTTTGTAGCGCCTGTGATCATTGCAATGAACGTGCGAAACACCAGCCCCTGCCACCACCAACGGGAGCGCTTCGCTAACCTGGGTTTCCCGTGAATACCTGCTGGTGGAAGAGCTGTCGCCCGTCCTCACCTCGGTAGCCGCAAAGGATGATGACGGGTCCACTGCTTGGAAGATACGCAGGTCCTCCCAGGGTAACCGTTGTAACTGTCCAACCTTCGATGCTCTGGCAAACACCTCCACATTACTGTGAGTAGCCAGCAGCTCATGCATGCATGCCATTACGCCCATTGTGCGGTAGAACTCCTCCGTGCCCATACTCAGTAAATGCGCCTCCAAGTCAGCCCACAAATCCCGAGTGATGCTAATTTTTGCGGTACGGTCAAGGACTTCAGCACTGCGGCATCGCATCAGCGCCACCGTTAAGGTTCCTTCCCTGTCATCCCAAAGGGCCGGCACCGGTACACTTTCAACTGGCAGCACCCAACGGCAACCACGAAGCGCCATCTCCTTGTCGTACGCATGTAGGCTTGCCACGTGCATAATGTGTGCACATGGAATGCGCCACTGACGATTGAATCGACATCCGCATGCGCTGCCATTTTCTCTAACGATATGTTGCATGCCAAGGCGTTCATCATCCACCAGACAATAACCGCCGTATGGGTTCACAATGCGAATGCAAACTCGAACACTGTGCCGCACGTACTTCCGCCGGGCGTATGACGACATTCTCCTCAAACCACGTGCCCACCGCTTACACCCTGCTCAACATCCCACATACCAAGCTGATCTCTGGCAAGCAATGTTTCCCTCTCCTCCAAAATGCCAGTGCAACGCTGCGCTATCACCTGAAACAGGTACAGTAGAGATGACCGCTCACTCGAAGTTTCTTTCAACTGCTTATTTTCATTCTCAACGCGATTTGTGCTGTCACACCCAAATAATACCACGTGGCCCAACACATGTTTCGCCCAGCTAAGCCGCCATGGGATCCACGTGCGACGGAGATATTGGAAGCATTCAGCGCCGCTCACCGATGTACCTTCCATAATCCGATGATAATGTGCGCAATCGTGGGTGTGCAACAACGAGCGCAGCATGTTGAACAGAGCCCTCTTATTTTCCGTGTTATAGAACGGAAGGTGTGAACAACGCAGCTGCATGTCCCGCAGGATGTGTACCCTGCAGAATACGATGTTGGCAGTGGGGTACGCATGGCGAAACGCATGGCGAAACGCATGTACTTGCGTTTCCTACTTGTCCATCACCAACGTTCGAGCACCGGCAACCGCGGGGGCCAACTCCAACCTACTCCTCACTGTCTCTTCGTAAGTAGCCTTCGTCTCATTTGGCAAAAGCGCCTAGAAGAAGATGATACCAAGGCTACTAACGTCTACAATCATTCACTGCCATAGGGGGTAACCCCCGTACTTTATCCGATATGTGGAGCCCGTCAAAATGACCTCACCGTATTAGCCCACCAACTTTAGCATACGGGAGGGTACGAAGAACAGATACCGAATGTCACTTCCCTCACGCATAATTTTAACTTGACCATTTCCTCGCAACAGCTACGTAACCTCTTCCACTTCCGTGGCACAAACGCTCCGATGACGGCGCCATGTGTCATACAATTCGCGCCTTGTTAAATGAATGTTATATTGATGGCGCACAAATGCACGCATCTCCTGCGTCCGACGAAACGTTTTCATTAAGTTAAGCAACACGCCTTAGTGATCCGCTGTTAGCCTCTAAATTCGCGCATACAGCCAAGGCTTCCGAACGTAAAACTTTGTGAACGCCACAGAACCGCAGAACCGCACAGAACCGCATTTTCTAGTAACATTCGCCCTTAAACGCCGCTGAAAATCGAGCAGAGCAATCGTAACAGCGATACCTGTAATAATCTTTTCATCAGGCACTACAATTCACATACCGCTTTCCAGCAACATTTCTGCGCTTGCTGTGCACGCATACAAACAGAATATACCGGTACGGACATCCTTCTGATAGCACCTGTCCAGTCTCTCTTTGGTACGCCTTCTCAGTTAACATTCCGACGAATAAACCATGTCGCCGTTTCAATCTAAAACACTTTCAGATCATGTTTCATCGATGCGAAGTCCTGATAAGGGCCCTTGAGTATACGTCGGAATACAAGCGAGTCAGCCACCATGGCTGCTACAATTGAAGAGGGAAAATGATTAAAGACCGTAACACATTTAAACGACTTAGTATAATGATTCATAATCCAACTCTTAACATTTCAAAAAAAACCCTTAATAAATAACAAACATTCACATGCGCCCCACGGCCCCAAATTGACATCCAAACACATCCAACCATGTGTACTGAAATCACACTGTCGATGGATCATTGATCGCAAGTGGCGGCTGCGACATAGTCGCAGCACCGTTACCCCGCAAAACCTAGTGCGCAATAAATAGGTTCGTGTCATTTTATGGCATTATTCCCGGCTATCTTTCTGCCTTTGCAGTTTTATTTAAATCTGTTCAAACGTGATATTGCAATTGTTTGCATGTGTCGGAAACCAGATACGTGGTACGCACAGTATTTTCGAATCTGTATGCCATGGAGTCTGATTTCCAAAGAATCTTCCTTAGGCTATCTTTTAACAGTTTTAACGAGTTTAATAATTTGTTTTCAGAGTTTATGCTTCGTCATTACGTCAATTTCGGTTGCTACAGCAGCAGAAAGTGTGACCTGTCACGGGTGAAGTACGACAGGGTCATTTACCGATGTGTCCGCTGCGCACCTCGAAGTCGAGAAGTACAGGAGTGAGACGTGTTTAGTAGGGTTTCACTTCTATTATTCTAAATCTTTCAGCTCACGTGATACTAACTGCCAAGCTCGCGTTAACCTCATTAGAACGTGACGCAAGCTGGAAGTCACAACCTTCGATCTGTCTCACAATCACCCAGTTAATCGCCTTCTTTTTGAGCAACACCCCATCAATCCCCGTCTGACGGACGATCAGTTCATGCAGTTCGTGGACCTTTTCCGTTACAACACCCCAACAAGCGACTTCAAGCAGTTCCTCGAGGTTCGATTTGGAAAGCATAGTACCAGCGATGATGTCCGCAATGTTCGTCGTAAACTGAGATCTGGCGTTGGGTGTTAGCTTATTTTGATAGTATTTACTTCCTGCAGTAGAATTGCATCAGGTTATCAAGTCTATAGCAGAGGACGGAGTTGCGCGAATTATTTCTAAGGGAGGCTTGTGCACACACGTAATATTCGCTCGGCGTCAACATTTAGAACGGTTCCGTCGATTGTCGCATGTCATTTGTGTAGACGCTACCCATGGTACTAACCGTTGGAAGTCAGTTTCGATAGCGGCCTTACTTGTTGCTTGCAGCTTCAAACTACACCAGTTTTTAATAACTGACGACATGGGGTAGGGCCGGCCAATATTTTATGCGTTTCTACGTCGGGAAGATTACGCATCATTGCTTACGTTGTTCGAAGCGTTTCGAAGTATCATGGGTCATGATGTTACCTTCCGCACAATAATGATGGACAAAATGGCCGCTCAAATACGTGCGGCGCGCGCGGTTTTCAACGCGACAGTTTGTTGTGTTACTTCCACATCCGCCAGGCTATCAGGAAGCATGTAAGTGATAAATCGTTGTTACATTCTGTAAACAAACATTAACCGGTCGCGTTATCTGTTTCATCGCATGCTAACTTCTGACACGGAGACTGAGTATAATCTCTTTATAAATGTAATATTCCTGTTTTGCTTTCAAAAAGATTTGAAGCGCCTTCAAAGAACAGACCCCCAGTTTGTGCGCTACCTTACGTTGTACTGGTTGTAAATAAAACGCTCGCGGGAGAAACACGCCCAAGCTGGACTGGTGCATTTTGGCAATACAAAGAACAACGGAGTTGAGAATGACAACTTGAGATTGAAGAACGTTACCCATGCATCGGATGGCCTTGTTGCAGCCGTTTGCAAAGTCTGGACGCATTCGGAAGTTCTTTTGAAAGAGTCCCAGATGCATGCCGCGGCTTTCTGTGACAGGCGTCAGCTACTAGAATGCAGCGCATACGTTCCTCGCGTAGTTTGCCTCTTAACTACATACGCATGAAACTTGGTGATGCGCCACTTAGCACAACCCATGTTACAAGCAGTCTACTCTGACCTTGGAGATGGAGTGGTATGTGAACAAAATTTCTGACACTTCCATAGTTTGAGATATCGCACCAGGGAAACCGCTTCATAATCGATTGCTCCTTGGGAACATGTACCTGTCCTTTTTATGAAACCATGTGGTTTCCGTGTGTGCATTTAATGACGGCATACAAGCAGCACGCGTACCCGACAAGTAAGCCGTTTCTGATATGTGCATCCATTTACAGCCCAAATAACTACTTGCATCCGCTGGCTGGCGGACTACAACCTACCCACAGAGTCCATGCCGTTGTGGACGTTGAAAGTCCCCGTTACGAAACCAGCCACGTCTAAAATTGAACATCTTGTACATCGTCTGAGAAGTGCTGAAGAAGCTAACCCAACCGCATTTTCGGAAGTGCATCAAGAGATATTGCGAATGACTAACGAATTAATTGGTGATTTATCAGACTTGCAACGTGCAAAATAACAACCGCGTTGGCCAAGAATTATGGCGCCTACAGATTTGTGTTTCACATGCAACAAGCCTGTTGTGGTTGACGCAGTTCGCTGTGCACACAATCGGTTACTTTACCATCGAAAGTGTTTGCGTGTGCAATCAGGATCCCGTTGTACAATTTGTGTCAACGCTTCACAAACGGTATCTGTGCCCTTGCTGGCAGTGCAATGCTGTACTACCGGTAAGAAAGCAACTATTTACTTCGATTTTAGCAGTTGGCCGTTCACCCTCAACGGATTTCACAGTTGCCTTTACCATATCAACCCGCCCCGCTTACGAAGGTAAGCGACAGCTTAGTATAACTATTTCCTGTGCAGGCAGTCAGGATGAGCTAACCGCCGATCCGAGTGACAGTCAACAAACCGTACACCATATTGCACGTGCACTTGGTACTGGTGATCTATTCCCTTACCTTTCATCGATAGGTTGTCGAAAGGGCCCCTTGGAGTTCCTCTTAAACAGAGGTATTGTGCAGAATAGAGTACCGAGGTAAGCTATTTGGTGCAATTTAAACTCCCATTTTTACTTCATTGTAGCGTCGACATGGATGCCAGTGCAGTAAAGAAAACGCAAAGAGGGAAAAAGCTTGTTCAGACAGAAACTCTCACTCAATTACTCGACAGTAGGTTATATGTTCGTACTACTGTTATATGTTAGCCGATGAATACGACTTTGTGTAATGCTACCCTGCATGGGACATGCGCGTCCAAGGCACGAATATAGTGAACAACGCAGAACCTTCTCTCGCTGCCTTTTGTTAAGTACAATGCACAGTTTCTATATCGGTTGCTGCGCTCATTTGGGATTGCAGCATTTTAAACAATGAACTGGACTAGCGGCACGTTGGCTGCCAGTTCAGTAGGACCCAGGTGGATTGTCATAGCACACGGCTCGAAGGCTCGTGCTCGTTGTATATAGGCTCCATCAGTGGCACATTTGGTGTCAACGTAATAGGACCCAGGCGGGTTATAATAGCATACCGCTCTAAGTATCGTGGACGTTGGATATAGGCTCCAACGGTGGCACATTTGCTGTCAACGTAATAGGACCCAGGTGCTTTGTAATATCAATTGACTCCGTGGGTTGTGCTTGTAGTATACAGGCTCCGACAGTAGCGCACTCACGATAAT
>OX104067.1:87994935-88011844 GCA_944474145.2 Dicrocoelium dendriticum
CGAACAGGCGTGGAAACAAGCATTGTTAAATTCCTATGTTATAACATTTAGAGTGGAGACAAATGATGCACAATTTGCAGCAATGATTGCGCTGAAAGTGTCTTTTGAATGTTTTTCGAAAGCAGCGGCCCTATAAGTTGGTTGCTACTATCTACATGGAATACAGCGCGTTGCGCCAGTAAGCAAAAACGCAGTATCAGTTTACTATGATGCGTCTTTAGGGTGGAAGGACAGAAAGCAGAGTTCAGGGACCAGCGGCGTTTGAATGGTGGATGGACGGCTGGTGGCCAGCCTACATCGAAAGAGAATTATCGTTCAATTGGTGGTAAGTCAGCGGATAGATAGGACACAAGCGCTGAGTAAAAATTATCGGGTGATCAAGACAGAAAGACGACACGAGGGCACTAGGAGACTATTGAAATAAATAAATAAATAAATAGTATATTCTCAGTAAAACGAGACACACCTGTAAAGGCGTGATCAAATATGCATACAAGCAGAGCTTCTGTGGAATGTTAAAATATTTCGTTTTAATGAAAGTTATAAAAGAAAAGATGTTGTCCGTATGAGTGAGCATACTGTCAGGTAATAGTCAGACCCAGGGACATTATGGCGCTGTGGCGCGCAAAAATCCGTCATAACACAAGTTAGGGGTAATTTCGCCAGGTAGTGATCCGTGAGCACAGGAGCCTAAACAAGGTTTTGTTGCAACCAATAACCATTCCGAGATAGAGATGATCTGTGCTCCAACAAAGCATTCTTCATAGCAGAATTAGTTGCACAGGTTCGATGTAGAAGGCTGAGGACTGCGTCAGTGAGAAATGCTTAGCTGTGGCTTTATTTTGTGGCGAGTCACACCCGCCACGTTGCAGTGTTGTTAAGCGGACATTTGTGGCTTTTATAGGGAGAACGCTTGCCAGACGAAAACCCACCACGTCCTGGAACACTGCCGTAGCTTTCGTTGAACAGTAGTGCAAGTCGGTTATGCATCGTATAGACCGATTTTGCATTCTATTATTCGCAGTCGGTTGATAGCCAAAATTCTTCGTTGGTTGGCCGAATGGCATAGGACTGATACTTCAGCAGGCGTTGAAGCCGGCCAATGCTGCAAGATTCGAAGAGTCGAATGATAATGATGCAGGTGAGTAAACACATTGTTAATAGAGGCCGGCTCTTTTATTATATTCTTGCTCGGCTCGCAAACCATCTCCAGCTATCCTCCCTGGACTTGTCATGGGGTCGGTGAGTGAAGTTGTTTCTTGTTGCTGGATATGTCCTTAATAGGTAAAAACGCCATTCTCCTCAAATTGGATTTGGGATTCCTACAAATGTAAGTAAGTGTAACTGTTTCCATAGCCAAGTGAAAATTCCATGGAAGACCATCGGAATAGCCACGTATACGTGCGCAACGCTGTCCGTGAAATGACATCAGAATAGCTCCAGGTGACTGGCGAATAGGAATGTTTGAGGCAGTGAAGGTAATCACGCCAGAGTTGTTTGTCTTCGGTTGTGGAACGGGGGATCCATGTACATATATTATTCCAGGTGAGTAACTTGTCCTCTGAGTACGAGGCAAGCTAAACCCATTTGTTTAGACCCCATGAAGGTAGCGTCTCCGGAATGGCGGAATGAGCTCCATTTGGACCAGTGTGTGGGTTTTTCATTTCTTGGAGAAAGGACCAAGCGTTTTGAGGATGCGTCGGCCAGTCCCAGTGGATAAACCTTCTTGTTTTGGCGGATGTACCTGTGGGAATCTCGGGAAAAACGGGCAACGGACAAGAGGTGGCCAAACAGAGACAGCAATGAATCAAGAAACAATAACACAGACTGGTAGCGCTCATCCGTGCCTATGATACATTCAAACTTATGTAATTTTGTTTAGTATACATGCTTTGCAAGCGCGTTCTATACATTACGTCGCTGGTGTGACTCAGACTACAGCTATTAAGCGGGAAGAAGGTTCTGCACACGCAGGGTCAAAAGACCGATAAAACAAAGCGTTTTAACAAAATTTAAGCGAATGATGCGATGGTTTTAGAGAAACAGGTAAACCGATGATGATGGCAGAAGTCAGAATGCGAGAGGCTTCTTAGGTGAAACTGAGGACAACTAGGTTGAGACCGAATGCGGGAGCAAGATAGATAGAGCAACATTCCAAGAGGAAAAAGAATTTCAAGGAATCGGCTTGGAGCGAATGAATGCTGACGGCAATACGAGGAGTAGTTCGTAAGAGTAATTACACTAAAGCGTTCATGGTTCTACAGTCCAAAAGCCGTCAGAATCTAGGAAATGGTCATAGGAAAGGCCTATGAGGGCTAACCTCCTACAAAGGTAAGTGTTGAAACCTTTGCTGCAAGAATGGACCCAGGTTACTAGGCGAGAAAGGATTGATCGATAGAAGTGAAGTATTAAAGATCAGTTAAAGGAAAGCGAACGTGCAGAACAAATATATATGTAGCGTCGCGCAGAGAAACAAGTCATACTAGGGTGCTAAGAAAATGGTGCGAAAGGAACACCTAGAAATGTGTAGCTAACGGGCGTCTGTGTGCTGACCAAGTGAGAGGAGGGAAGAACTAAGAGTCTAAGAAACATTAATTGACGGAGTGGCAGGGGATAGCCGAAATGCAAGCGTAGAGTAAGGTAGCTTAGAGTATCGGAGCAGTGAGGCCTAACCGCAGCAGCTAAGGTGATAAGCTAATAGTACCAAGCTGGATAGTGCCAGCGAATGCTATATCGAGAGTTGTATGATTGCAGGTAATAAGGTCTAAGACAATACACCAAGTAAGGGCTAAATGAACAGTAAGAAGGGTGAGGCAAAACAGCGGCTTGTGCTAAATACATGGATATGCCTGCAAGACAGAAGAGAGCAAAGAAAGGCTTCATGAAGAAAGGAGAACGAACGGATGAATCCCAAGCATACGTTAAGGCACTTAAATAGTTTAGAGCAAAAATAGGCGAAGACGCGGCGATGCGCATATAATAAGCTCATGCTGTGGAGCTAAAGGAATAAAACTAAGGAAGACTGAGCCAGGAGACGCAAGTGAGAATGCTGAACTACTATCATTTGGTTGTCTGAGCAGAGTGACAGCTGTGCGTCTAGCAAGGAGCAGCTGTGCACTGACCGGATGAGGTGAGGAAGGTCGCCAGACCAGAGCTAAGAAGGTCGGATAAAGAAAGGACAACAGAAAAGCGGAATGCAAGCATACAGTGAGTTGATTGAGGGAGTCATATCATATAATGCTGAACCACGGCGGTGTATAAGTTCACGATTCATGATATGGTGCTGGGATATTACTGCGTTGGAAAGCGCCTAGGAAAGCTAGTCCAATAGCTGGTCGCTTACAACCGAAAAAGTTGAAGACGTTACAAAATTAAGAGATATGAGAACGTCTAGAATAGACAGGCTGAGGAGCGGCTGAGCACCGACCTTAAGATTTGGAAGGAGTGCTAGAGAGAGCTGAAAATTTATATGGAAGGACATCAAACAGTCGGAGTGTATGCATAAATTAAGCCTGCTGAGGATATCGCAGCATATGAGTCAGAGGCGCGCAGATACTGAGTTCTGTTGTGATGCTAAGATTTTAGTACTAAGGTACACTGGGCTGGGAAACGCCAGTGAAATATCTGGAATCCTACGTGGGCAGACGTTGCAGCAAGTAACGGATAAATGGACGTTTAGAAGGGAGAGGCAATGGAGCAACTGTGCGCAGGCCACATGAATTATGTTTGCTTCACAGAAGAGAATTAGGAAATTTTTTATGGAGATAGGACAGCGAACGGATGAAACGCAAGCATGCGATATGGTTGTTAAGTAGTTCGGAGCATAAAAGGCGAAGGCGCGGCGGCACGCAGATGATGAAATCATGCCGTGGTGCTAATGTAATAAAAGTAGGGAAGCCTGAGCAGGGGGAAGCGGGCGAGAGGGCTGAACTGCAAGTAATTAGCTGTCACAGACGAGTGACAGCTGTGCAGCTAGCAAGGAGCAGCTGTGCACTGACCGGATGAGGTAAAGAAGGTCAGCATGGTGTCCGAGTGTCTGGATTGTGGTAAAGGTGTCGCTACCCGTTCAAAGGCCGTTCAATGTTCTTTCTGCGACGGCTGGTCGCATATCACTTGTTGTGGTATTTCACCAAATTTTTATGAGTGTCTTCTGATTTATACAGCATCCTCTGTTGGTATCTTTTGGGACTCTTGTCTTACTTTAGTTAACACCCAGCGGGCTCAGTCTGGTTTACCTGCTTTTACTCCCCGCTCTACTAGTGCTCACTCCGATCCCCAACCGACTGTTTCCCTAAATTCGCCTTCTTCTTTCCCTCCTTTGTGCCCCGATTTTGTCACGCCAGTTTTTAAACAAGTTGCTCCCCCGCCCTCAGAGCCACACATTTCTAGTGACCAGCCTAGTAAGCCCCTGTCCAAGACGTTTGAGACCGTCGTCAACGAGAACACGGTGGCTTCTCCCGCAAGCCGGATTCCAGTGGTGCATAAATATAAGCCTATAGCCAAGTCTATGGAAGACAAAGCGTCACCTCCAAAGCGCAAGCTGAAATCGGCTCTTCATAGGATCGACCATTTGAAGAAACTGCTCCATGAAAAGCCGCCTTCCAAGCCACGGATCCCCGAGACCGCCAAAGTCGCTAACCGGGAAAGTTGTCTCATCATAATGAACACACCGGAGTCTGATAAGACAACAGCAGCAGAGAAAATTTTGGATGACCAATTATTTCTAAAACGTTGTCTCCCTACCGTTCGATGAGGGGGAACCGAGGATTAATATCGTCGCTGCTTTTCGACTTGGCAGAAAACACGAAGATTCTTCCAAGATGCATCCCCTAAAGGTTGGATGTCAAAGTGAAGATGAATGCCGTCGGATCTTTCGACGAACTTCGCACCTCAAGGGGAGCTCTTTCACGTGTTACGGGATCTATCCCCGGAAGACCGCGTTAAAATGAAGATTGCAGTCGATGAATTGAGAACACGCCGTGCGAACGGTGAAATCGACTTGCGTATTGAGGATTTTCGCGTGGTTCGGAAAGTGTAGAGAACGCGCTGGAAGCCAGTTCTTGTCCTTCCCGGACATAAGATCAACAACTGGATTGCACGTACTTTTGCGCAGTTCTGCGCAGTCTGCGTAACAAACTGGATAAGTTGTGCATCGTGCGTCAGTACTTCTCCCGGACCTTATGGCGTTTACGGAGACACGGTTGTCCCCAGCAATCCCAGAACCCGAAGTACATATTCCTGGTTGCAGTCTCTCCCGAGCTGATCGCATTGGTTTGAGATCGGGGGCGGCGTCATACTCTACTGGAAGGAAAACCTGAAGGTCCACGTAGTTGATGTGGTCTTGGGAAGTGATGACTGCTCCGAAGTGCTTTGGTGTCGTATTCACGATGGATGTAGATCCTCCTTCTCGGCGTCTTCTACAGAGCTCCCCTGATTTCTGGTGGTCGTTTACTAGCCTCTCTAAAGAAGCATGGTGGAAATAAGGATTGTTTATTAGTGGGGGACCATGATGCCCTTAATGTTGATTGGGATCTTCTTCACTGTGATGCTGCACCTGCCACCTTCGATTCTACGTTTCTGGAAGCTGTTCTTGAAAGCAATTTAATTCAACGTGTCGCGGCAGCTACTCGCATTATCCCTGGTCAGAAGCCGCACATACTCGATCTTGTGCTTTCGCCCCCACCGTCGGATGTTTCCGATTTAAATGATTTACCACCAATCTGGAGGAGTGACCACTGCCTACTTTTCTTTCAATGGACCACACGGTTGAGCCTTTACAGCCGCTGTGTCTATCGGCGGAATTTCTGGCGTGCTGATCCAAACCGCTTAAAGAAGGCCGCTAGCGAGCAGGATTGGAGTCTCCCTCAGCACTTGGACGTCGATAATGTTTGGAGCCTTGTTTACTTAAAAATGTTGTCCCTTATTGCTGATGTTGTTCCCATATCCAAAGGAAAACCATTTGATAGAGGTCCCCCTGGATTGACCGAGAGCTACGATCGCTCATGAACCAATGACACAAACTTTGGAATCGCTATAGGCTTGCGAGTTTGGAAACCGATTATAGCAATTATAACTTGGTCCGGAACGTATGTATATCGAAAAAAGTACGAAACGGTAGCAATACGAAGGTCATCTGGCTGAACATTCCAAGTCTATACCGAAGCTGCTTTTCTCCTACTTGGAAAGGAGCACCAGAGCCGGAAGTGGAATACCGTCCTTGCGTTCCCACGAGCTTAACACCGTGCTCCACGACGATGCTGATAAAGCCAATCTTTTAGCTCGCCATTATTCATCGGTCTGTACAACGGATGTGCCGTCAACTGATAACTAAATAAATAAATAAATAAATATTTTATTCTCGACAAAGCGAGACACGCCTTTTAGGCATGATCAGCACATTGCATTATTGTACATGATAGCCGAATAAGCAGCACCAACAGTGGGAGTAGTAAAGTTGGCGACAGTAGTGTGGGCCCATAGAGCCCAAAGGTTGTATGTAGTCTATGTACACAGAATGCGAGAGGTAAAAATAGTGATCAGATCACTTATATGGTATGTTGATGAGGAACTAGTCCGATGAGGTCCCGTAAGCAATGTAGGTCAGTGAGTGAAGTATGAGGAAACGGGTGGCAAATACTTAAGAATAGTGGTATGTCACTAGTCAGATATGTAGGCGTGTTCATGCGAGAGCCGATATATGCACAGAACTTGTAAATGTGGTGTCAATCAACTTGCCAATGTGTTAGGGGCGGTGACTTTATTGAGTGGCGAGTCACATCCGCCACGTCGCAGTGTTGTTAAGCAGACATTTGTGGCTTTTTGTAGGGAAAACGCTTGCCAGACGAAGACCCACCACGTCTTGGAACACTGCCGGCTATTGATATACATTGGCAAGATGGTATCTGACCGATTACCCTCGCGGATATTCGCAGTCACGCAACGCCAATTTGTTTCCTATGGCTGTGTAGTCGCCTTCGGAGTCCATTACAAGTGGTTGGAGCTGTTGAAGTCGGATGACTCAGGTGACTTGTATTGAATTGATCAGTTTCCTAGGTTCTTTAGTGTGTCATGATTATGAAGTGCGGGTTTTTCTTTGTTCTTTATTGAATCCGTGTCCATGGGAGCGTCGCAGGTACGTCTTCAGCGGTGTTCGGTGCGGGTAATGTTATCCTGTAGAACAAGGGTGATGGTTATTCATCCTTGCTCTCCGTTCTCAGTGAGATGGACATAAAGGTTACTGTGGTATACAAACTTTGCGCGAGTTGGATCCCAACTCTTCCCCGGGCCTGATGGATTGCATCCTCTTTTCCTCAAGATTGTGGCCGAATATATTGCTATTCCTATCTGCCACGTATTTCGGTGCTCACTTGAAGCCGGGAGTCTTCCGCTTGCCTGGAAAGTGGGCTTAGTCAAGCCCATATACAAAGGAGGAAATCGACAAGATCCTACGAATTATAGGCCCATTTGTCTAAATTCTATCGTCTGCAACGTTACGGAGAGGATTATTAAGCGAGCTCTCAACCTACACTACCAGAACCTCAAGGTCATTTCAGCTGCGCAGCATGGGTTTTGTCGTTCACGTTCTTGTGTCACCAACCTTCTCATAGCTCGAGAAAAGTGGGCTAAATCCATGGAAGCTGGTAAGTGGCTAGATGTCATGTTTGTGGATTTTAGTAAAGCTTTTGACAAGGTTCCACACGAAAGTTTGCTTAGCAAACTTCGCAGTATTGGTGTTTCAGGAAAAATCCTCTCTTGGCCCACGGCTTTCCTGCATGACCGCACTTTCCGTGTGCAAGTAAATGAGGCCTTTTTCTTCCCTGTAAATATGACCAGCGGTGTTCTGCAAGGCTCTGTTCTTGGCCCTGAGCCTTTTAAGGTCTTTATTAATGATCTGGATTCTGTACTACGGGCAGATTGTTTGATGTACGCAGCTGAGTTGAACATATGGATGGAAGTCTCCTGTCTAGATGAAGCGGATTTACTACAAACAAAGCTCGATTCGCTGCATAATTGGTCCATCAGGTGTCAATTACCCATAAATCTCGATAAATGTTCCGTTCATCCGATCGGTGCATCCGAACCATTTGGAATTTATCATATCGGTGGGATTTTGCGGTCGAACTCTAATCGTGAGAGGGAACTGGGTGTCGTTATGACTGATGCAGAGGTTGAGCGCGTCAAGGTCATGTTACACTACTTAGCCTGTGGAGCCGCATTGTGCGCGCTAGTGCTTGAGTGTACATCTCCCGACAAACCAGTGACGCTTATTGATTGGTTCAAAAGAGTGTGCTTAGCTAAAACATGTGGACTGCAAACTAAACAGTTGATGTCTACCCAGTGCACACTGCCGATGTACCATTGCCCTTACTTCTACTTAACTTCCATTTACAATACTGTTGTTCTGATTTCGGTTGAGTGTAACAGTGACCCCAGACCAAAAATCGACTAAAGATACCTTGAGGTAAGTAGCTTCCGCCAACAGGTTGCTTTTCGCCATACAAATATCCTTCTCTCGATTGACTCCGGTGATCTTCAGGCTCATGTACGTCCGATTCTTGAGTGTGGACTGCCCGCTGTTTATCCTCTTTCCAAATTTGAATGCAACTTGCTTGAAAAAGTTCAGCGGAGAGGATCTAAATCCGTTCTGGGGTTACGAAATCTGCCTTACTCACATCGTCTCCAGTGCTTGAACTTCTTCTCTTTAGCCTACCGCCGAGATAGCGGGGATTTGATTTTCACACGGCGTATCGTTGGAGGTGAACTTAGAGTTGAATTGCAGAATTTCTTTCAACTCAATTCTTTCAGTTCGACTCGGGGTCACCACTGGAAATTATTTAAGCAAAGAAGACTTGGGTACGTTGTGACGTCACTCTGTCTACCAGAGTAGTGAACGAATGGAATAATCTACCTTATATGTCGTTGATGCGCAGTCGGAGGAATGTTTCAAACATCAATTGGATTCTTACCGGTTGAGTAAACCCGGACCTTGTGCAACTTGTGTCAAGGCAGCGGTTCCATTGAAACCGACGTGCAATGTCCACCTTGATCCTTGTAACGAACGGGAGGCGATGGAGCTGACAAAGGATTTTTCCTTCTGCTCTCTACATTACAATGTTCCAATGACTGCGAATTAGTTTAATACAGCATCCATGAAAACGGGAAACCTAATTTTGACTTTTAGCATTACAATGCACGCACTGCACAATGTTGGACATAAGGGTGTGGAAATTTCTTGTCTAATTAATTTACCAAATTTACAGCATTTGGTTAAGCATATTGCCGAGCATTCCAATCGGCGGCAAACGATTGATGGCGTTTTAGCACACTAAAACACAGTTTTAAGGTTACACCAGGTTAGAATGTCAGAGTCTAAAAGTCAATCGTTTCACTCCCGTCCGACCAATCAACAAACGTCACCATCTTTAAAGTACCCTGCTAGGTCTGCGACTACCGGGCATCCAAGTGGAGGACTCGGCGCTCCATGGTCGGTGCATTGCCAGATCAACGTAGGGGACCGTCACATCCGCCACTGGCGCGATTTTGAATGCGGGCTGTTGTTCATGAGAACAACCTGTTTCTGCGTTCTGAAAAAATAATCGTTTTAATGGAGGAATTTCTTTCGCCACGTGTTTCCAAGGTGTTCAAAACCTCCAAAAATGCGAAATTGGATCTGTACCATGCTTAATTGCAAAGTTGACTAAAAGTGTAAAAGTTGAAATATAACGCTAATTAAGGCGTTAAAATGGAAACGGAATGAAAAATGTGGTTTATGTAAGTCCTCGGCATGTATTTCATAGAAGAATACATTCGGAGAATGTATGGTAAATGTTGCAAGACATAGGGGAGTCGGCGTTGACTAGCTGGCTTATGGAAGTGTGGATTGATTTCTAGTGCAGCTTGCATTTGGCTTTGTTTACCGTCTAATGGATATGATGAAGAGATTCCTCGCTAATGGATAGATAAAGCAGTGTGTATGTGTAATCATGGTAAATGCGGTTTAAAGCTCTCTCTGTCTATATTAATGTATATATATATATATATATATGTATCTGTATGTAATAATATATTTATGAGTACCTATGTGTATATGTAAACATATTGTTGCATAAATATGTATATATGAATGTGTATATATAGATATGTATATATATATATATATACAAACGCTGCGCCGGCTCGTCGTAATTCTCTGCAGGACCCGTCGTCGCTTCTGTAGTGGCCCCAAATGGCACAGCGCATGGCCCACTAGACATTTATATGAGAAAGAAAGGCATTAGGAGAGAACCGAAAACCCACCACCTGAAATAAAGAGACTTAGCATGCAAGCATGCGGTTAGTAAATCGAATTCAGCGTACCTACAAACGCTGCGCCGGTGCTGCCTACGTTCACTGCGGGACCCGTCGTCGCTTCGGCAGTGGTCCCGAGTGACCTCTCTCATGGCTCACTAGGCGTGCCTGACTAAGGCACTCGCGACCGCATATTCTACAGCACAATGCGCTCGATGTCGATGGAGTACAATTCATCGGTGCTTGCCGCTTCCACAACTGCCGCTTCTTCTCTGCATGCATGAGGGATTTCTCCCGCACCTCAGCAACTGCCTTCGTGATTAGATCGCGCCACGCACGCCGATCAACCGCCTTCGATTCCCATGATCTGCAATCAAGATTAGAACGTGTGAGGCTCACTTTAATCATGTCCTGGTAACGTAACTTTGGTTTCCCCCGCGTGCCGCTTCCCTATACTCAGCTGACCGTATAAAAGTTGTTTCGGTATCCGCGTCGAATCCATACGGCTCACATGACCGAGCCATCTTAGGTGTCTCAATAAAAGTATGCAGTCCACTGCATACATCCCACTTCGGCGCAACACTTCCGTGTCTGCAACTCTGGCGCCCTAGCCGATCCGCAGAATTCGTCGCAGTCACTGCTGATGGAACCGCTCGAGATATCCCACATCCCGACGGTACATCGTCCACGTTTCACTGCCGTATAGAAGAACGGACAGTACCATGGATTTGTACACCATCAGCTTTGTGCCAATGGTAAGCTGATGGTTGTTCCACACTCGGTACTCAAGCTTCCCGAATGCTGCTTCCGCCTTCGACACGCGAGTACGCAACTCAACGTGTAGCTGCTGATCAGTCGACATCACACTCCCAAAATAGCAGAAGCGGGAGGTGGTTTCCAATACTTCAGCACCAATGCTGATTCGCGGCAATGTTTAAGATTGCACTTCCGGTGAAGGCTGAAAGAGACAGACAGTTTTGCTTGTGTTGATGGTGAGCCCGAATTTGTCCGCTGTCGAAGCCAGAGCACTAGTCATGTGCTGCAACTCATCCGCGCTGTGTGAAAACAACGCACAGTCGTCAGCAAACAGCAACATACGGATAGTTGTCTCACAGACTAGAGTTCTCGCACCGAAACGACGGATGTTCAGCGACCCACCATCAATACGGTGCTCCACACGAACACCGTAAGCACAAGCCGCATCAAAAGCACAAGACAACATTGCATGAAGATAGATATTAAACAGGGCAGGAGCTAACACATAGGCTTCTTCACACCAGAGACTACTGCAAAGTCATCCGATATCACTCCACTCAGCTGCACCCTCGCTCGCATACCACTGTGCAGACATTCAATTAAACTTACAAACTTACGCGGGCAACCAAACTTACCCAACACCAGCCACGATGCCTCGCGGTTCACCGTATAAAATGCTTGGTGAAATCAACAAAAAGCGAGTACAAAGGCTGCTGTCGTTCTCTGCACTTCTCTTGCAACTGACGAGCCACAAACACCATATCTATAGTGCTGCGACCCGAACGGAATCCACATTGCTCTTCCGCCACGTTTGGTTCCACAACCTGACTCACGAGGCGATTGAGCAGGATTCGGGCAATCACCTTGCCCACACAACTCAGCAAGTTGATGCCACGATAATTCGTGCAACATTGCTTGCTACCTATGCCCTTGTACAGTGGTAGCACAAGGGCATCCTTCAGCTCAGCAGGCACCTCCTCCTCAATCCACACGCGTTGCACCAAGTGGTGCAGCGCAGTCAACAACGCGGTTCCACCGTGTTTCAATACTTCAGGTGGGATCCCGTCACCTCCGGCACATTTGCCGTTTCGCAGCTGAGCAAGTGCTCTCTGCGTCTCATCAAGTGTCGGCGTATCCGCCAGATCCGCCTTCACATCGTGCTGCTTCAGGCCGTTCAATGTAGGCCAGTCGATCTCTGAACGGTTGTTCAAGAGACAGTCAAAGTGTTTCCGCCAGACCTGAATTATGTCTTCAGTCTGGGTGCAGGTAGCGCCTGAACTATCATCGATCAGTGTCCTCAGCGGCTCCAATCTCGGTCCATACACCGCCTTCAAGGAGTCAAAGAATTCCTGGTGTTGACGGCATTCGGCGTAGCATTCCATCTGTTTCGCCTTCTCCGTCCACCATGCATTTTTTATGCGACGGAGCTCTCGGGTCAGTTGCCGTCGAAGTTTGCGAAACTGACTACTCTTCCCCAAGTCACTGAGATCAGCCACATGTGCAGCAAATGCTGCATTCTTCTCTGACACCAATGCGTCAATGGTCACATTGTTGTCATCAAACCAATCAGGCCGCTTACAGTTTGCGCGCCCGATGGTCTCTTCGGCAGCAGCTGTTACCTGGTCGCAAATGTGGTGCCACAGGTAGCCCACTGTGGCTATACAGTCCACATCACCACACAGGCGTGCAGCCATCGCCTTCTCCAGCTCAGTACGTTTCGCCACAGTACCGAGGGAGAGAATGTTAAATTTACGCCGATTCACGGCGGGAGTGCAATACATCGATTTACGAAAATATATGTACAGTTTGGTCCGCACCAACTTGTGATCAGTGCCACACTCAGCTCCACGCAGTACACGTGTCATGCGCACTTCACGCATATCACGCTGACGTACGATGACATAGTCGAGCAGGTGAGCGTGACCACTCCGTGGGTGCGTCCAAGTTGCTATATCACTCGCACTCAGTGCAAACCGAGTGTTCGTGATCGTCAGGCCGTGAGTGGCACACAGTGAGAGCAGCCTGTCACCGTTCGCATTCGCTGAACCAATGCCATGCGCACCGATAACATCTGTCCACGCTGATGCATCACGCCCAACGCGCGCATTGAAATCACCCAGCAGAAATAGTCGGTCGCTCTTCGGCACAGACCGTATCACGGAGGATAGCTCAGTATAGAACTGATCACGCGTGTCATCAGGATAACACATGGTCGGACCGTACGTGCTTATGAAAGTAGCAAACTTACCTCTTCCGAGTCGTAGGCGAACAGTCATCAGTCGCGCGCTGATGCCCGTTGGTTCACCCACCAGCTGGCCATTCAGGCGATCGGATATTGCAAATCCGACCCCATGTTCACGTGGTGCTGAGGCGGCGTTCCCCACCCAGTAGAATGTGTAGCCAGCACTTGCTTCATGTAACTTACCTTGCTCAGCGAGCCGAGTTTCACTGAGCGCCGCAATATCGATGTGGTAGCGCGCCAGCTCCATTGCGACCAGTGCAGTGCGTCGCTCCGGGCGCACGCTCGAGTTCCGGTCCAGTAGTGTGCGCACGTTCCAGCACCCGATGCTGAGTGCTTTGCGCGCAGGCATACGATTGCATTGGTGGGCAATCGCACGCGAGGTGGTCGTTGTCCTTCGGAGGTTTGCTTGAGGGACTCCACCCGGAGCCTTTGGCTCAATAGCCTGACCCACAAGGCAGTGGGTGGTTTGGAGGTTTGCTTGGGGGACTCCACCCGGAGCCTTTGGCTCAATAGCCTGACCCACAAGGCAGTGGAGAGCAGATCCAGCTCGGGAATGTGATTGCAGAGACAGATGGGGATCTGCTTGACGGCCGTCACACGCAGCCTTTGAGGTTCTGGAACAGTTATCATATGTTTTGCGACCGTAATTGGATACGCACCTGCGACCACGGCCAGACGCAGGTGGGTTTTTGGCGGGTTTGCACCAATTTGACCAGGGGCTGCCTGGCTTGAGGCGGACAGTAGCAAACCATTGAACACCCGGAGGTGTCCTCCCACCGTCAGAGACAATGCGTGGCACTCGTGCTCTACGCCAATCGAGCATTGAGAATATCACCCGTAACCTGTTGTCTCCCATGGCTAGGTTTTACGGGAAGTGGGCCATCGACCACTTCCTAACCTCCGGAGAGGATGGACTAGGATACTGCCAGGGCGCCCAATTCTGACAGGAGAACGACTCGGGTCCTCAGCCAAAGCCTTCGATTAAATGAACACCCGAAAGGCAGCGGGTCTAGCACATGGTCAGTTAGCCGACTCATGCGGATTGGTGTCCTGGATCTTAGCCGGGAGAAGGGCGAAACCTAACTCCCACCCAGCGGTCGCCATGTGGAGGCGCCCAGGACATGAGACTATGGCGCAACAGTAGCAGCAGTGGGTAGACCATCTGTCAGGATCTAGCCACCACCAGCCTCAGCGCACCATAGGCTCTCCCGTTTGTAGGCACGCTGAATTCGATTTACTAACCGCGTGCTTGCATGCTAAGTCTCTTTATTTCAGGTGGTGGGTTTACAGTTTTTACCTTACTGCTTTTCTTGCTCATATAAATGTCTCCCGTTCTCTATTCCATTAATTTACACACCTCGCCTAAGCCAATTGTATTCGATTTCCGTAGCATTTTTGTGTTCTTGGCATTCCGTGAACTATACTTCCTGACCTCGTGCACTTAGCTAGGATTTGTTTGTAAACAACTTATTACGTATGCTATTTAATTAAGGTTTATATCACCGTTTCCTTTTGCATTAATCGAGTTTTTCTCTTTCTCTTTTTCTTTCTCTCTCTCTCTCAAGTGTTTGGCTGTTGTTTGAAATCCCCGGTGTGGATGCGCTTGATGTGCATGTTGACAAGGTGCCTACCTGTGTATTACCCACTACCTCGTCCATACTGGCTCCAGGAGACAGTTGGTCGTTGCTGGAGGGGACAGGGGGCACGGTCCTTGTGGCCGTGTTAGGATCAAAGAGTGGTTCCATGCAGTCAGTGTGGAGCGGACTACGGTCCAGCCACCGCCTTGTGTGCGCTTGATTCCCCAACTACATTGTGCTTGTGTTTGCCTGTGAAGGAGTGTGGGCCGGCTCCGTTGATGAAACGTGGTTCCCATCCGCATGCCTCCCGGTCTTATTCCTTCGGGTTTACACTGGATATGGGGTATGTGGTTGGAGCTGTGCGTGGTGCAGCGCAAGCCATCCATGGTCCCTCTGTAGGCGCAGGCGTCCTGTGGCTTGCCACAGTGACAGGCAAATCCGAAACCGGATGCCGCTAACCATATATATATATATATATATATATATATATATATATATATATATATATATATATATATATATATATATATAATCTTATATATTGCACTGAAAGGCCCATGTGTGTATAAATGCATGGGTTATTGTCTATGGTATACAAGATTGATAAGAGCGAACGTAACCAAAATGAACGTTATATAAGGATGCAGTGTTAGTCTCTGTACTGAAGCATGCTCTATGCATGATACTTGTGACATAGTAGATGGGAAATATATCCCGATTTATATTTTGCATGGTAATCAAGTGATCCCATATCGCAAATGGTTATGCGACAAACATTTGTGGTTTATGAATATATGTATGTGTATATGCATCTATATATATATATATATATATACATATATACACGTATTTAAAAATCGCAAATGGATATCGCATAACCAATTGCGATATATACATATACATATAAATAGGATGATCTATTGGTTCGCATTTACCTTTGGTAAGTGCTATAGCCTTTATTCACGCAAGGGAAAAGGAGTTCGCATGATTGATGGCATGTAATTGCGAAATCCGGTGATTTCTGAGCGGAATAGGTGCTATGCAAGAAAGTGGGTTCAAGAGGCAGTGGGTCTGGAGCAATGAATATGGCGTCCTTAAGGGTGACTTACTTAATCGATGGTGTTATGTGAAGTAGGGGAAATGTACATCCGAAAACCAACCAGCACAAGCTACGTAATTTCTATGTCAGTGGGTGTATTAACTTGAACAGAATAGTCGGTTTAGTTAACGTTAATGAGATATACGGCTATACTTTGGTGTCTTGGATAGCGAGTCAACACAACGTAATACATGGGATGTAAATGTGCTGCGCAAGATGTTGCCCACATTATGCTGACGTATTTTCATGGCTACATCAATAAATGAACATATATAAATGGTATATTCTGGAAGTGGTCGTGACATGGTACTGAAGTAGGCAATCCCTTGTTAACGCGGTGTTTGATTATATGACAAGTGCGCAGACGGGACGCTCAAACCATATGCAAATATGCTCGTGTAAGTGGGGAGCGTTCGGAACGCTCATCACCCACCAAGCGAGAATAGTGAAAAATGGTTTTATCAAATATCGTTACAGTAGGAGGGGATGGCTCATGAAGGTGAGTCTTGCTAAGTTTCAGAGCACAAAAGAAACAGTATTTAGCAATAATGGACGGATGCAACGACATGTTGCAGGTTGAAAATGGCTGCGAAAGGTTAACTTACCGGTTTGTTTTTGCAGGACCATTTTGTTCGCATGCGTCGCGGGGTTGCGAACACGTGTCCATGTATGAATGCCCCCATACGTGACCCGAAGATTACGGAGCAACCCACGGAACCTGTGAGCTTGTAGTCCGCCACAAGGAGATACCGGTAGTTCGCATACTTCCATTCGGCTGTGGGACGACAAGACACGGATTCAGGGGTGGCCCTGAAAAGGGCAGTTGCTCCGTTCTCCAAGGAATGGTAATAGTGTGGTAACTGGAAGGCAAAGGAAGACCGGACAAGGTGCTATGATAGGATAGGTGTACTGCACGTACGTCACATGAAATCTAAAAAATAAATGAGG
>OX104067.1:88012324-88200653 GCA_944474145.2 Dicrocoelium dendriticum
CAAATGGAAAGTACGCTATTTGAAGCTCACACAAAGAGCGACGCCACCTCCCTCCCGGCCAGCGGAGCGATTGCAGCGAAATGGTGCGTAGCCAGGTAGATGTACTTCACCATCCTTGATGTTCTGAGACAGCCGCGTTTCAGTGAATGCGAGTATATCGAAATGAGACCCATCTACAAGCAGACTTAATTAGAACACCTTATTTCTTAGACTGCGCACATTGCTTAGCACTATATGAAGGTATTCGTTAGCTCCACACCCGTGTGGTGCTTTACCAGAATTGGCAGTGGTAAGGCGGAAAAGGACCGCGGGCTGACCACCCGAAAACACACCAACCTAAGACCTTGTTCACCGGCCGCTTGCCTGCTCTTGAGGTACTTGATAGCCTCCTTTAGCTTCAGCCTATCGACCAGCGGAAGGTCCTGCTGAACGCTAATATTTGTACCGTTCAACTTAAACGCAAACCGCATGTCTGCACTTCGTTCCTCCGGGGTAGAGAGTACCACACGCAGTAGCCGCGGTCCAGTGTTTGGTAAAGTAACTGGGACGTTCCGCAGTCTCATCAGCTTCCTGACAGTAACGCCTGGAAAACTGGACGAAAGAAGCTCCGTTACGCGCATTTTAAACCATTGAAGGTCCTCCAACATGCGATCAGCAGGAAGGATAGCAGTAAATTAAGCCGCGTTACGAAATATAACTATACTATCCGTGAAAGGATCGCCAGGACGGGGTGTAGTAACCCCACGGGTCTTTGATTCGATACTTGTGGCAGATGGCTTCCATACTGGTGATGGGACTCTTTAGCCCAGCCGATGATGTCGCAACGGCAGCGTGTTTTCCGCTCCATTGTCGATGTCTTACTTTTTGCTCATCTATTCCACAGCAAGGCTTTATGGCAGATTTGGTCTGCTGTTTCTTCTTGATAACGGGAGCGGGGTTCCGTGAGGCTTTTTCGCTTTGATCAGAGTAAAGCGAATATTCAGAACATGCCTTCTCGTGGAGAATCGAGATTTCCGGCACCGGCTGAGAAGTAGTGCGTGTTGGAATTTCCACCTTCGCACTACCGCCAGACGGTTTGCCAAGTGACGGCACTTGGGTTGTTTCCGGTGCAGAGACAACCATCACTTATTGTTTAGCAAAGAGCTTACGTTACAAGTGGTTATTCAAACACTGTTTTCCACAATATGGCGGCTAAATAGCTCGATCAGTATGGCAGGCCAAAAAATGGAGTTACCGCGTAGAACTCACTGTATACCGTACTTCCGCTGTCTTGTCCTAATGCCACTGAGCTTCAGTGGAATGCATGACGCAGGAGCATCTGCTTGTGGCACTGTCAGTCGTCACCGCACTAGTCACTGGATATCCGAGGGGTAGGTGAACCTGTTGGAATCTAGAAGACACATCCCGGTTGGCTCTGAACACAATGTGACCAGACGGGATTTTTTGCGCGAACAAAAGCAGAGCTGACGTGCTGACAAGGAAGCCTGGTGGACCAGTAGGGCTCAAGAAATGAAGGATGCAGGGGCAGGTGCTGTTCAGCCTCCACGGCACCTTTGCCGCTGCTATCAAGTCCGATACACGTCCGGTGGTCTGTTCGTTGTAAATAAGTGACTTTTAGAACACCCGTCCATCTGGGCTGCATATATGGATAATCCGCCAATATTCGTCCGCCTACAAATCACCTTTTCCGCCGCTATCAAGTCCGTTTCACCAACGGTAAGTAGGTCCGCTATTTTTAAGTGGCTTTTAGAACCGCTGTGGATCTATGCTGCCTATATGGATGATCGGCAACTGCTGTTCGGCCTCCACGTCACCCTTGCCGATGCTAGCTTATCCGTTGCACCGCCGGTAAGTGTATCCGCTGTTACTAAGTGTCTTTCAGAAAACCCGACCACCTGCGCTGCCTATATGGTTAATCCGCAATTATTGGTCAGCCTCCACATCACCTTTGCCGATGCTAGCTTGTCCGCTGCACCTCCGGTAAATCCATCCGCTGTTAATAAGTGGCTTTTAGAACTGCTGTATATCCATGCTGGATAAATAAATAAATAAATAAATAAATACTTTATTCTCGACTATGCCAAGCACGCCAATGGAGGCATGATCAGACATGTACAACTGCACAAATATTTTATGGCAACAGTAACAGTAACAGTAGAAAATTGTTCATATGTCCATGATAAAATAAATAAATAAATAGTTTATTCTCAGTTTTATAGAGACGCACCAACTCAGGCATGATCAAGGTTTAAAAACAAATGTGTAGCACGACGCGACATTAAGGTAAATCGTGTATAGCTTAAAAGGTGTCAAGAAGAGTTGATATGTGAGTCTAGTTGACTTGACAGTATATAGTTGTGGGCTGGGACTTTATTCAGTGGCGAGTCACATCCGCCACGTCGCGGTGTTGTTAAACAGACATTTGTGGCTTTTTATAGGGAGAACGCTTGCCAGGCGAAAACCCACCACGTCCTGCAACACTGCCGTGAAGCATTTTGAACATTAATGTTGAACTGGCAAAGCCGCTTGACGACTGGTTTTACCTACGGTTTTTCGCAGAGTAATGGCTTCTAATTTCCTCTGTTAGTTGGACAGGTAATTTGATCGGGGTCGCCATGATTTTTGAGGTCGGTGGAGGAGAGGGACATCGCGAATTTTCTTTTTGTTGTATGTCCAGGTGAGCAAAAGTTCAACTTTTCCGCTGTCCAGATTTTTCAGATGTATAATGTATGGGAGTATGAGGATATGCCCAGTTCTTCATACTGGACAGGGTTATGGCGATTGTAGGTCGGTCCTTTCGGAGTTCTACCATGCTCCATGTAAGTCCTTGTGGGTTGTTATGTCCGTCTTGGGCCAAAACTGTTCTTCAGTCCAATCCCAGATCTCCAAGAAGTCCCGGACCTCATAGAAAAGGGAAAGTTAGGGACAACCGAGAGAAGACCGCAAGAACAGGCATGGGGTTGAAAATTGTTTATGTCTTGTGTTATAACATTTGGGCTTGAGACAAAAGCATGTACACTGTGCAACAATAATTATGCTGAAAATGTCTTTTGAGTATCCTATAGAATCATTAGCCTTATAGGTGGATTGCTATCGCCTGCGTAGATACAAGAGCGTTGCACCAGTAAGTAAAGTACGAAGGATCCGTTTAATATGAGCCGATAATTGCTTGGGGATAGAGCAAAGAGAGTTAGAACCTTAGTAGTGATTGTCAGGTGCATGAACAGCACGCAGTAAGCGTAATCCGTGAGGGAGGGCATAAGAAGCGAAAATAAATAGGTTGCCGCGAGAGAGTCCTAAAGATCAATTGGTGGCAGGGCAGCGGAAGGACTGGATGCAGATATTCTAAAGGAATAAAGGTTATTGAGATACGGGGTGGCTACTAACAAGCACTGGATCACCGCATATGCATGGGACCAATGGCCATTAGCTACTTTTGAAGAGAAATGCCGAATTTACGACGGCCGACAGATGGGACGCTAGGAGTGACTTAGTCGCCAGATGCAGCTATTCCAGTCAGACGCTTGGTCACCAGTGTATTCCTATAGGGTCGCTGAGTGTATCAACAGGCCAGTGAAGGTAAGTGATAGGTCAATAGACCAGCTGAGCTGTGACGCAAACAATCCGAGTGAATGAACGTAGTATGAGTGAGCGAACTCTGGATATCCGCAAAGTTAAATGGAAGCTATGGCGACTAGCTGCTGCTAAGCAGAGATAATGGCTCTAGAAAAGAATGAATCAGTGGCTGGTGTAACCATGTCATTAAGACGTTTGTCCAATACTGGATACCTACAGTTTCGATGAAGAAATGAACATGCGCGCGAAGCTTAAAGAAAAAGACGGCAAAAGAAAATGAAGGTTGGGGAGTCAGGGAGTGGCTACTTGTAAGCTACATGGAGCCAACAATGGCTAGCTGCTGTCAAGAGGAGTTGATACGAGTAGGATGAACTCCACATAACGGCGGGCTAGGATGATCCGCCACTACTGGTCATTCTCCAAATCACCTTTGCCGATTCTAGCTTGCCCGTTGCACGTCCGGTAAGTGTATTCGCTATTAATAAGTGGCATTTAGAACTGCTGTGTATCCATGCTGCCTATATGGGTGATCAGCCACTCCTGGTCAGTCTCCAATCACGTTTGCCGATTCTAGCTTGTCCGTTTCACCCACGGTAAGTATATCCGCTATTAATAACTGGCTTTTAGAACTGCTGAGGATCCATGCTGCTTAAATGGTTGATCCGCCACTGCTGCTCAGCCTCCACGTCACCTCTGTCACCGCTATCAAGTCCGTTGCACCTGCGGCAAGTCTATCCTCTGTTACAAGTGTCTTATAGAACATTCGTCCATCTGCGCTGCATTTATGGTTAATCCGCCAATATTGGTCCGCCTCCACGTCAGCTTTGCGGCGGCTATCAAGTCCGTTGCACGTCCGGTAAGCGGACCCGCTAGTAATAAGTGGCTTTTAGAACAGCTGTGTATCCATGCTGACTATATGGGTTATCCGCCGCTGCTTTCTGGCCTCCACGTATTCTTCGCGTCCTCTGTACTTCGTTGCAACTCCGGAAAGTGCATTGGCTCTTCACTATTGCCTTGTAGGACACCTGTTTATCCATGACAGACGAGCCATTAATGGTATTCCTGCACGAAACCTTTGCTGCATCATAGATACTCCGTTGCACCTCCTGTAACTTTATTGGCTGGTTACTATTTATTTTTCAACTCCTGTATATCTGTGCTGCCTGGATGACTGACCCTCCACTACTGGTCAGCATCTACGTCACGGTTGCCGCCGCTACGTACTTCCTTTCACCCACGGTAAGTGTATTGTGTGTCCTAATCGGGCTTCTACAACACCAGTCTATCCGTGGTTCCCAAATGGGTGATGCTTAACTACTGGTCTGCCACCACATCACATATGCCGCCTCTAGCTACTCCGTCGCACATCCCGTAAAGGTATGGGCTATTATTAGGTGGCTTTTAGCACGCCTGTCCCCGTGTTGCTTACTTGAGTGATGCGCCACTACCCGTTTCCTTGCATGTAACATGTGCTGCCGCCTATATACTCCGTTACACCTCTGGTGGGTGCGTTGCTTGCTCAATTTTTGCTTTCAGAACCCCTGTCTCTCCGTGCTGAGTTATCCGTCACTACTACTTTTCCGACTTGTAACATGAGCTGCCGCCTATGTACTCAGTTGCACCTCTGGTAAGTGCATTGCTTGTTCACTTTTCGCTTTCAGAACCCCTGTCTCTCCGTGCTGAGTTATCCTTCGCTACTACTTTTCCGACTTGTAACATGTGCTGCCGCCTATGTACTCAGTTGCACCTCTGGTAAGTGCATTGTTTGTTCACTTTTCGCTTTCAGAACCCCTGACTATCCGTGGTGCCTACTTCAGTGATCAGCCACTGCTGGTCGGCCTCCACTTCACGCGTGCCACTGCAGAAATACTTCTTAGCACGTCAGGTTGGTGTATGAATCTGTAACGTTGCTTTCAGAGCGGGCGCATATTCCCTTCATTTGCATGACTAAACTGTCCGTCTTGTTGCATCCGCAGTAATTCAGCAATCCATGGGTATGTTCAGCACCGCGTATTTTACACACGAGATGTTTTCATGTAACATCACTTTTTAATAATATTACATATTTATACTGCCTTACGTGTTCTTTTATCTAATGTCCGGTTTACATTGATTTCGTACGGTCACCGTGGTTTCTTATGACGCTTGCGAAACCATTTCTCAGTGTTCACCCTTGGTAGATTCACAGCAACATACATGCTCACACACATAGTGATGAATATTTCTGAATGGCCCAAACGTCCGTCACGTTTATTGCATCTGCTTCCCTTATGTCAAGAACAATTTACATCCACCGCTGCTTATCACCTAGAACGTTACCCTGTATGGTTGTTGCCATAGCAGTTAGGCTTAATACAAGAGAACTACCGCGTCGGGTAGTGCAAAATAATGAACATAAATGCAGTAAACCGATAGGCATATGCATTGCATCTACCGCCTGTCCGCCAAGCTTTGCGCAGAACCGTGACAAATGCATAACACTGCAATTTCAAAAAACTCGTGCAGCACAGTTATGTTTCCTGAGCACATTACCGCCGCATGCCATCTGCGCTGCAGAACTGTGCAACCCGGCAAATTCACCCCGTTGTCCAGTTTAACGGCTAACATAAGTCCCGACGAATCCATGAAAAATCAATCGCTTATTCACATGCTAACCTCTATTAAACATTCATGTCCCGGAACCTCTACCATTAATAACTGCATGTGCTTTGCGTCGATTACCTTTTATTTGTTTTGTATGAAACACATTGTTTCATGTATGCATATTGTTTCCCGATTGGTAATATTGCCGCACATTTCATGGGACGTATTTGTGATTATTGACAACCGTTCATGGAAGCTCGTGCAGCCCAATAACATACGCTTAAATCCCGTTAATAACTACTTCTCCCTATCGGAGCATGGACACCCTCCTTAGGCAGCTTGAATTTCCGATGGTGAAAACATCCAATGCGTCACAGTTTCATAGTTACCGTACTTATATGCTCTTTCCATGCATAACGGCAACGAACGCAATCCATGGGTCCGGTAAAGTATGCACATTACTGCGATACAATAACATATTGACGTGGCCATAATATGCAACGTTCACGTTCGCAGGAATACACAGTAACACTAGCTCATGCGTAAATGTGTGCTATACATACATAAATTATTACCATCCCTGCTCATAAGTTCTCTAAATTGCTCATTTATCACGATGTGATTGGATTTGCTTCATCCAAGTCATACATTTACGTACCCTAAATATTTCAGCTGCAATTCCTTATGCTAAATCGGTAATGTTATCCATGAAAAGTGCATTCGAACGACGCTAATCACTATATTTCAACATGTAAAATCACACAGACCTGTTCATTTGTATAATTGGTAGCTAGTTTTTCTCGAGTACATTGCAATCCATTATCAACTAAAATATTACAAGATATACTTAAATGTACATTTCAATAAATATACCTAAATTTGTGCACCTTTAACACATGTGTCAATGCACTAACATATATATGTTACGTGTGCAATCATATATATATGTGTATATTTACGTATATATGACATTAAATTTGTACGTACAGCCTACCATTTTATAAGAATACACTCATAGGTTCTTGCATCCGTCATTTCATGCAGGCTTTAATGCAATAAATATGAAGCTATTTCGCTTCCCGTTTACATTACCATTGTTAATGGCACATACGCATAAGGACAAGCGCAGAAGTGCACAATCATACATGCAGTTGCCATCCATAAGGTAGTGTTACCGTGCACCAATAAACCGTAATACGCTTCCGTCCCATTGCACGCATTGCTTTTGCATTTTCAAGCGAAAAGTAATGCACCTCATTTGTGTTCCATTTCTACTTTTAGGAAAATTACGAACCTTTTAGTGAGTATAATGTATCACACATAGATGATTTATGAGTATTTATACCTACTGAAATATAACATTTCACTATTAACTCGCACAATTTTACCATAGTTTCCTAGCTCCCTAGGCCAGTTGTACCTCGAGGCATCACATCGATTTTGAAATCGCGCGTATCGTTAAGCGGTCCATCCCGGAAAATCCGAACCACCCAGCTGGCACCACGAGTGGGTTGTTCGGCAAGCCAGCCAGAGATGTGAGGAAACACAACTGCTGGCTACTCAGCCCAAAGTTGCTCGATGTCTCCTCAGTGACTTCAAGACGCGTAATAGATGAAGACGGCGCCCTGTGAGAACTACGCAGTAACTCGATTTTTGGCGTGCCATGCTGAGGAGCATGGGCTCTAACCAATGGCGGAAATTTTGTTAAGGGACAAGGTGAAATGGAACAGCAGGAAGCTGGAAGGCAATCGCAAAAATTAGAAATTAATTATATAGGTTTCGATAATAAAATTGAAAGCACTGCGTATGATTATAAGACGTTACCATGAGGTAACATTTGCACTAAAGTAGTTTACTGTAAACATAGGAAGATGTCTCCGAAACTTCTAAACTGTGTAATTGCAGCAAAGTACTGGTGTTTCAAGGGCTTGTTAAACGGTGATAAGGTTAGTCATCTAATATACCTAAGTCTATATCAAGTATCCTATGAAGAGAATGTACTGGAACGTCGGAGTAAATGTATAATTCAGGTATACCTCCCAAGGTGTACTTTGCTTGTTCGCTAGTGAGGAATTATTATAAAATATCATTCGCTGCAACGGGTAAAACCATTAAATCTGCAACCTAAACTAAATGAAATCACGCCGGAACATAAAACGGAAATGGTAGCGTTGTTGAATGTTAACCGGTGAAGGAGAACGCGACGCCATGTTATTTTAAAATTTGCAAGTAGATGGGGGAATTGTAAGAGCTATAAAAGAAGTAAAAAGAAATACATAACGATCGGCATGAATTCGCTGCTGACAAAGCGACAAGTGTAATGTGAACTCCTGAGTGGTGTACACATGAGCATTGTAGCGAATTAACTGCAAATTATTGACGCGGAATTAATTTCGCTTTATTAATGTGCCGGCCATGCTGTAGGCACAATGCGTAGAGGTGGTGGAAACTTAATGAGGAGTAGAAATAGCACGCTAAATAAGACATAAACGTAAGGGCAAATTTGACGATGTGAAAGTGAAGTTACAAATTAAATACCAGCTATTTCAGATAGTATGCATATATATACAGTCGGAAAGATATATATATTCATATAGTTATGTATTAAGACTATATTTTTATATGCCAATAGAAATGAGTAAAACTAGAACAATATAGTGTATACATAAATATATGTTCTCATAAAAAAGTCCAATATATATATATATATATATATATATATATGGTTGGCGACGTCCAGTTTCGGATTTGCCTGTCATTTTGGTCAGGCACTGGACGCCTGTGCCTACAGAGTGACTATGGGTGGCTTGCGATGCACCACCCACATCTCCATCCTCACACCCCATATCCAGAGTAAACACGAAGGAATAAGACCGGGAGGCATGTGGATGTGAGCCACTTTTCAGCAACGGATCCAGCCCACACTCCTTCAAAGTAAAACACGAACACTATGTATTTGGGAATAAATTGCACACAAGGCGGTGGCTGGACCGTAGTCCGCTACACACTAAGTGCATGAAACCACTATTTTATCTTAACCCGCCCACAGGTACCGTACGCCCCGTCCCCTCCAACAACGCGTAACTGTCTCCTGGAGCCAGTGTAGACGAGGTAGTGGGTAATAGACAGATAGGCACCTTGTCAACATGCAAAGCAAGCGCAGCCACACCAGAGATATCAAGCAACAGTCAAGCACTTGAAACGATAAGACGCAATGCAATAAATAGGATAAGGCATACAGACACCGAGACATTACTCTTCAATAAAGAGCTACAAAAACGCTTAAGAATGACTCCGCGCTAAGCACACGAGATCAGAAAGTGTGTTTTACGGAAGTACCACATGCACGAAAATGCTATCGAAATGAACTAATATTGTCACCAGCGACGTGTGCAAGTTTATAGAAGAGAGTACTGGTAGACAGGTATATAAGGAAGAAGAAACAATATTGCAAACCCACTACCTGAAATATATATCTATATTTGAAAACAATGCTAACACACGTCCATATATTTGGATACATTTTTTAGTAATGAAATATACATGGATGCTTGCAAGTGTGGCTTAATTTGGGAAATATGATAACGCATTCCTCGATCGGTGAATGCGGGCATTCCCTATGTAGGGTGGCATCTTTCTTCCGTTGAATGTCAGCACTGGTAAGCATCACGCAGCATAATAATAGGCCCTCGGCCTAATTATGGCCACACACCTGCAAACCACAATGTAGCCATGTGTATTGACTTCCAGCGGACAACACGCACTGAACCTTTCTCAAAAGTTAATTACGTAAATAAGCATTCATATTATGTAAGCTGAAATCTGCTCACGGTGGCACAATGGGAGAACAGGGAATAATTTGATGCGTACTAATTTGTAGGATAATGTAGATACATTGTTTAACGGAGCTTATGATCCCTATAGCATTGCTTAGTGTAGAAGTACATACATGCACGCAGTTTGGTGAATTGATATTATGCCAAAATGAAGCGCTCGTAACACAACGGGCAAATTACCGAAGAGACCAGGCGCGCATTTATTAATTTCGCTTTGGTGATGCTTGATGTAATGGAAGTGGAAGGGTTGCACATGACTAACAACGTCCACAGCAAATCGAGACTTATGTATTCTTGGAAATGGTTTTCTCGGGTGTAAGAACAGCCATTCGAACCATAGGCGACCACTGTCGTCTGAGTTCGGAGTGTTCAAATTGCTCATAATTCGCAAAGCGACAATACCGAGAAATGTTTGGTGGTTTTCGGTCATGGCATAGAAGGGCTATGCTTAAGAAACGGAAGTGTGATAGAGCGTTAGAGAATGTGTTTTACGATTACGGGCCCATCCATTAAACTAGCGGCCAAGTGTTGCGGCGCATGCAAGAATTTGGGTGGTCACTACTGGCTTTCAAAGATACACCATATGGCTGTGGGACACAGTGTGGCCCTTAAAAGGGCCGTCTGGTCGTTCACAAAGTAATTGGAAAGCGCAAGCAGTTAACAGTGCGGACTAACCAGGGGCATGCGAGCGTCGTGGCGGAGGGTTGTGGTACTTGCGTACAGGTTATGTTATATGCGGAGTGGCCTGGAACGTGCGGAAACACGGGCGAGCGACTCTACTCTGAAAAGTTATTGATTGGAGCAACAGCACTCGCCTGTAAACATGGGTGGCACTGCGTTGCGGTAGACAAATAAAGGGTGCAGCATGCGGGCAAGAAGGGGAGCAAGAGGCGCGGTAGACAAGGTACCTCGAACTACACGTGAAGCAGGTCCCTGCACACTTACATTTTCTCATATGGTCATTTACTGGGGTACCCATGAATAAATTACAGGGACGCGGCATTTTGCAAGTAGTGGGAGACATCATGCTATATAGTTATGTATTCAAGCCAGCGTGATTGGTGTTTAGTAAGGCTATATAACTGCCATGGATGTGACATTACTGTCTGCACTCAAGATGACTCCATTGGTTGCCTTGCCCCCATCACCAGTGCACGGAGAATTCTTATAGGTCCCATAACAGGAGCGGCATGCTAGCAAATTAGCCGGTATCCATGTTGGCTTCACTTGCGTAAGCCAACCTACGTCCAATAGAGGTACATCAATATTGGTGTTAACTCTACGAGCCTCCATGAACGGTGGTTACTTAGTCCACATACGTCCCAAGACACGGACATCGATAGTACCACGAGGTAAACTACAAATTTTGGCTCCACATGATTTCAAGTCGTAATCGTTGGTATCCCATATTTGTCCCATGGTATCTGTTTCATTATTGCGACTAACATAGCGTTCGCGACCAGCGTTTATTGTGCCAAGGTTGGCGGCGCAGCGATGTCATCAGTACCGCCGCTGACAAAACATACTTTGACCTTCGTATGCCTCCGTGAACGTTGTTTACTGTGCCCATATATATGCTTTGGCAGCTGCATCAGCATCGCTAATAGGGAAGTAGCATCTGTTGGCTTCACATGTCTTCCTGACGGGCCTATATATGTCCTAAACCAGTGGCATCAAAATGGCCAGTGGCAAGTATGCACTACAAACGCGGCGCACCTTCACCAGGGGTATTCCTTAGGTTCATGTACATCCCATAGCGGACGACATTATCGCTGCGAGCGAAGCCACGAACATGGGCTAAATTGGTGTGCCAAGGAGCATGCATGGAATGTGTTTTATCAATGTTACTGGTACAAGGCTTATGCGGGTCAAACGTGATTTCATTTTTAGGGTCATGGCATGCAACTTTTGACATCCTTATCGCTGCATAATCATTGAAATATGGCATAATCACGGCAACATGGTAATATAAGGGAAACATGCCATGAAATTAAAGGCGGATATTTGTACCGATTCCAAATATTCACATTATCATGGGCAGCGGTTTATGGGCTCTTGACCCAAAACGCGCAAGCACTGAGGAACGGTGTATTGGAGATTGTGCTACAAACACACAGAAAACCAATACGCCTAGGTGTAAAGCAAGGTTGGCTTGCGGCTTCAAGAGGTACCGAGGTTGTGTACATGCAGAAAGTCAGGGTGGATCTTTCACAACTTACATGTCCAGGAGATGATTATCTGGAAATAAAAAAGCCGTTGGGTTCGGTACGAAACACGTGATCACCTAGCATGGCCGTGCCGCATCGCAATCTGTGACTCGGGTGCATATGGACGGATGCATCATAGAAGACTGCAAGTGCGGATCTTCTGAGCAGAGAGTCTCACCTGCAGTTACTTTCCGAAGTGAGCTTGTGTCCATTTCTGCCTTACATAATTGCTGCTATCCGCTAGTTTGCGGACAGGCGGAAGGTGTAGTTGACAATAAAAAACGTAGAGTGCCTAAAGGTGAGGCAAGATTACTGCAATGGTGTATGCAAGATGATGGTGTTCACCAATGTGCGTCAAGTACTGGGGTATCAGAAAGACATAGCAACCCGTCACACGATAAACAATGTTTGACAGAATTGGCTAATAGAATTACAAGAGCACAATGCAGTAAGGTTTTAGGACGTTCAAACTATTCGCAAATATTCATGACCTTGCGGGTGAGCGTGTAAATCGCTCGTAACCCACAAAGCCTGAACACGGAGAAATGGTTTGTATCCCGTGAAGCGAAGGGCATAACGCACCCGGAGACAGGATTACACCACCAAAGCCAGGTGTATATATACGCTGCACTTGGCTGCGGTGATGCGGACGACATGCGCAACGGACCATTATAGGTGGATATCATTTGGCTTCCAGAGTTGCATCTCAATCAGTAGACGGATGTGTGCGGCCCGACTGGCAGACTCGCTCAAAGCTTTGAGGTCGCCTAATAGCTTAGGCGTCAGTTTGTCATCAGTGCCTACACCCCACAAACTGTAAGCACGAATGTCGTTACACCTAATTTGGCCTAGGGTAGAGAATAAGCTCCCTGCTTGGGAAGACATATATATGGACACCGTGGGGACGATTATTTGTCATACCCGTACTTAAGCTACTGACGAGCGCGGTCGCTAGCACCGAGAGGTCAGGTCAGGCTCTAAGGACGATACAGGCCCCCCTTAACGAGCGTCCTGTTGCATGTACAGGTAAGCCCCAGTACTTCGACTTCTTAGTTGTATACCACGTTTATAACGAAGTCAGGGAAGGTATTAGCAAGAGTTCAAAAGGGATGGGTTTTGTCCCATCATAAATCTAGTGGGCAACGCAACAAACTGATGCAAGGGAACGTGCAAGACTAGGTAGAGAAATCAGTAACAAAACAAATGGAAACAACATGGCAGGTGATATTACGGCAGTTCAGGTGGGGGCGACTAAACTTCATCAACACTAAACACCTAGACGTCGAATTTTTACGGATGACATCAACTACATCATCCTCAACCCTATTGGGCTTCTATCAACCAAAAAACTTCAGTTGCATGCAGGAAATATGAAAAGGATCTGCGAAGGTGCAAAGTATATGTCGTCAAGACAGTAAGGGCTGAGTTGACGTACAAAGCAACGCCACCTGCGCGACGATCGAAGGTGCAGTCACACCATCAACCTCACTAGTATAAACGTTAGCCGGAGATAACGAAAGACCTCAGTAACCTTGACGCAATAGTTAGAAGCAAAGAGCTATTAAAATGCAATAGATACAAGCCAGCTGAGCTACCGGTAATGGATCGGCACCGCTCCGGTAAGCTACATTCCGTCTACCATGCAGCACTTCACGAATATGGCTTTCACAAGTGGTATCCAGTCTGTAAAGGATAACAGAGGCAAGCAATTTGAAGACGATGGAGATCAGACTGTTTCCTCTCGATTGCCGCATTCCGTTCGTGACCCTCTCTTGAAAATTGGGACTATGACGGAGCGGCTCCAGTCGGTTGGGATACTTTCCTGCTCCCACTGTTTCACTAGTAACTCGTATACATCATCCACAAAAGCGGGTCCCCCGAATTAGAAAAGGGCTGGAGGTAGATCCTCTAGTCCCGCGGCTTTAGTTAACTCCAACAGTGCGATCCCACTTTCGACTTCTGAGGGAGAGGGTGGATCCAAATGGGCAGCCAGGGAGAAGGGCGATCAGTGGCCGGCGAGAAACCTAACAATTCCGACCGATTAAATTACTGTTCAAAGTGCTCAACCCAACGTTCCATGCGTTTTGACAAGTTGTGGATGGGCCGTCTACTCCCGTCAAATATATTTTCACTAACCCCAGGTCTGCTGCTGCCCGTTTCTAGTATTAGCCGGAATAAATTATACTGGTTTCCAAGGGCAGCGGCCATTTCCATTTCTGATGCGCGATGAGACACAAGGATCCGCGGTCTCTCGTCACACTAGCACGGATTCTTGCCCGGAGCTGTTTACGAGTTTCACTGTGTTCGCTTTCAGCCGGACTATACCGGCGAGCATGGATATGTTCCAGAGACTGCGAAGAGACCAAGTGTCCATGTTGTCGATTAAACTTACTACATGAGGATTTTTCTGCTGCTAATAAGGTCTGGTAACAATAAGATTAGTGAGCTTCAACTGCCTCCAGTTGGCGCTTACGCAACTCGTATGATACCGTACTTTGATAGGCATTCAGAACAGCTGGCTTTGTCAGTTTTCTGATGTCAATGCACTCACAACGTCGTCTTAAGCGTCCGCCAAAACGCATCTGCAGGTCAGCACATACAAGTGCATGGTCGGTGTCCACACCTGTGCACTCACTCAGACTACAGTTCTGGACGCAGCAATATGATCGACTTCCATCCATAGATGTTTCGAGGCTGCTGGCCGCTAAGTCACCCTCCGGCGGGTGCTGTGTCGGAAATTAGTGCTCGCAAGAAATGAGCGAGCAACCTCACACATATGAAGTAGCCGCTCCTCGTTATCATTACGGGACCCTACACCGTCATGGCCGCACAGCTGCATTTCATCACTGGATAATATTTGAACTTGAGCGTTCCAATCCCCGGCCAGCACAACAGTGTCCCAGTTTCTTCTGTGGCGAAGGAGCTCGTTCAATTAGCGATAGAAGTTATATTTTACGGAATCATCGCTAGAGGTGGTGGGTGCGTAGGCAGCGATGCTGAATGGTGGACTCCAGTTAATCCCGCGTGAATTCGAGGCTTTGTATGAGGCAGGCAATGGAACCACACACGTCCGGCTGCTGTTTGGAATCCAATCAACCAGAGAAGCTTAAGCCCAGGGACCCAGAACGATACCAAGACCGGCTTGGCCGGTGCTGGAAGCTGCATCGTCACCGGATAGGCGCAATGAGAAGGTGCTGCTGGTGTCACCGGTAGGGTATCGCAAAGTGATCACATTGAGATAAGCAGCTGATATCGATCGAGATGGTCTCTAATGTTCGGGCAAGTGCTGCATGTGGACCGATCTGCAGCAATATGCGTACATTCAGGAGTGCTAATCTAAGAGTTGATCGAGGGCTCCAAATGGAAGCCGATGAAGTTGGCTTGGCAGCGTGCCTGCACATGAGCTTGTTGACAGGGCAGGAATGACGCTACACATTCACCTGTTAGTTGAAAGTAAAAGGTAATAGCCTATCAAAACATTATAGGGGAGAGCCAGGAATCGGTGGGTTGAAAAGTGGGCGATAAAACTGAAGCTGGCACGGGAGGTTAGGGATGAAAATGCGTAAGAGGGGAATAAGAAAATGCCTAGGTTTGAGCAGCAGCATCCAAATCCCTATCCCCCTGCTCAATGAAGCAGATAGGGTACCGATGAGTATCTTCTGCAGTGGCCAGTTTAAGAAAACTGCTTGAAGAGCTATTCATTGTATTGCGTGGGTATGGTGATGTCAGGTTGTCGAGGCCTAGACAGGAGAAAGACTAGGGTTCTCAACCAAAGCCTTTAGTTCAATAACCTCACCACAAAGCAACGGGCTCTGAGTTGGGCCACAAGGAGTCCGTTCTAAGAAATAAGAAGGCGCCTTATTCTAATCCAAACCTGGAGGCTGAGTTTATCTGGCCCCTAACCATTGTCCGATCTGGTATGAGTGGCCCCGAAGGTTCAAAAGCACCACGCAGCATAGCTCAATGGAGCTCTGAAGCGCGCCATCTATCGCACCACGGTAAGCTCCAGCCCCATTGCGGGGACGTGCACACCAAGGTAGTGTGTAGCCCGATAAACACATTTCAGTCTGCGTGACCTCGCTGGACAACCTTTATCAGTGAATACAAGCACATTTTCATCGCAGTTGTCAAGTAAGGCGTTGACTTAGCGGAGCTTGTTTCACAGGATACGCGAATTATTGACGATCATTTGTATATATTTGGTATCGTGAGCCTTGGATCGGACGCCATCGGAACCGGTTCTGGCAGGAAGTGCGCCGCCGGCTCATCACCCGAAAGCCAACGAAGAGATCCTTTTTGCTGCTTCACGACGGTCTTCAATATCGCAGAGCCACCCGCAATTTCAACGTCTCCGTCAAAGCGAGACCTACGTGCAACATGACACTAGTGCCTTTGAGCTTATAGGCAAAAAAGCGCTTGGCATACAACTGGAGCGGACCAAGCAACAAGCACCCGCTCACTCAGTCGACAAGCTACGGAGTCTAATGAGTTTTCTCACAGTGACGCTGGAAAATCCCAGCAGTAATGTTTGTTAACGCCTATCTTAAAGAAATGAAGATCATCTAGCATATGCTCCTTTAGAAGAGCAGCATGACTTAGTGGCGATACCGGTAATAACACTCAAATTTGTATACGAGTTTGAGCAACGCGGAGTACTTACCAAACGCTCTGATGACGCTTGCGGGTTCGCATTAGCGTCCGATTTCTTTGGCTCGAACGTGGTAAATGAATCAACCTTGGATGACACAGCTGCAATGGAAATGGAGGGGCATAAGAATACGGTACCTGACGGACGTGGTACATCCGCCTTGTTTCTTGCCATTTTTACCTCTCTTTCCTTTTACGTTGACAACGGCAGAGGCCCGATTGTTTCCCGGGCTAACAGATGAATCATACATGGCATCTGAGGATTCGTTGCCAACGAGGTTGCTACTAAATTGTGTGCTGACATTACACTGTGTGCAAACAGACGCCGGGTCCGGAACTCGTATCTTCCACTGCCTCCTGACGGAGACCTAAGCAGTCCAGAAACTTAACAAAGCAACCAAATTCCTGTCCAGCAAACGCATCCGAGACATTAGGCTTTCCATAGATATCGGTCTGCTGGTTACTGACCTATAACGCTCAGTGATACGCACACAGCAGGCAGCACAACTGTGCGGCATGCTCTCGCTACTAGCCATAAGTGCATACGGCATGAGATACAAACCAGCACTGTCCACCAGGAACCAACGGCAACAAATACCGCATTGCAGGCCCGCGGTCAAGTCTGTAACCGCTTTGAGATACTCAGCTTTGCTATATATGACAAACCAGTCGTCGGAAGGACACGAAGATTTAGGATTGCATGCATAACCATCTCAACAGAGGAGTTAGAAAAGCAAATAAATGTAAGAGATAAGCAACCGTTGTGAACCGGTTTACGGTGACCAGGTAGGCAATCGACGAAAGGACAAGTCGGAAATACCAAGTGTCTGCGTATGTATTGAAATGAGCTCACCAAATCGTAACAAGCGAACCAAAGTCACTGCGAACTCCAGGCATGTGACGTCAGATTCTTTGCGACACAGCAGAGGAACAACACCTAAGGAAAAGCAGGCACGCAGACAAGTTCCACCGAAATGATCAATTCAAAAGAAGTCAAATAAATGCGCCTCTTGCAAATGCTTAGTTGCACGCGAGCGGCGAGCAGCCATTTAACGTCCAGGGATCAAAAGAGGAGTAACCATCCAAGACTTTAGAAACCTTAACGGTTCCGGAAAGCGGGTCCACGGGCAAAATACGCTTTAGCTCAACCGGCGTCCCGTTCCGTGTTCCAATAATCGAGAAGAGCTCTCAGCAAATCGACATGATAATCGATTCTTACGCTTATACTAAAAAAAGAAAGATTAGCAATAAGGTCGCTGCACGTTCATGTGTTCGCATAGGCTTCTTTCATGTGGTCAGAGATTGAAATGGGTATGCACAAGTTAACGAGGAGCATGGGCAACCACATTTCTCTCAGACCTCGTTTAATGCTCTCCACTGTTTGCGGGAAAAGCACCACAAACAGGCTGCCAGCGATGCTTTTTCCACGTGACGGGACAATAAAAGCGTTTGATGGTAGGTCAAAACGCTCGACATGAAGACATCGATCCTAAACTCGCTGGAACCGAGTTAAAACTTCACCCTGCCTGTAAGAGAGATACTTACAAGTCAACTTTGAGAATAAGAATAGTTAACACTCGCCGTTTTTAGAATTACGCCGCACCCGCTAGTGAAAAGTTCTTCATATGCTCCCACAAGTCAGCAAATTTAGGGGTAAAGGAACGCAAGAAATGCTATAAACTTGGCCACATCGTCCGCTATGCTTACCGCTCCTAACGTAGCGCCACAGCGATTTATCTCCCTTTGTTATCCACTGAACCAACCATTAAGTAGTTATATTTGCCATCCATTTATATCATCACGTAGACGTATTTCCCACGCACATCTTCCTTTTATACATTTTTACCTTCATTGTCAACCTAACCAATCTTTAGCCTAGCGTACCATACCACTCTCACCACATTATGCCCATAAAAGCTTGGTTAGAAGACCCATCCGGCCATACTAATCTTGTATTTTAGCTGAAATAAAGTAGAAAACATTGTTTAAATAAACACTTGAAACGAAATTTGACTATTGTCCAATTTTCTCTAATCCAAGCCATCCTGGATCGATTAAAGTATTACTGGCCAAAACGCCTTTGGCCCATACTGCTAATTTTTCCGGTTGTTCCCAGTCTTAATCCTGGTTTGCACCCAGTTTTTGCCATTTTATTGCGGTAGTTTTACTATTGTATACGCGTTGTAATTATACTCTGTTTTCCACAGGAACATGGCTGTCTCGCTAAACACCAAGGCGGATGGACCTACGGTTTCCTCGTTTGATGAGTCTACTGCAGATTGTGGAAAGATTACCTGTTCAGAGCCAGTAACAGATTTATCTGGCGGTATGCAGTGTGACGTCTGCTGCCGCTGGTAGCACGAAAACTGCACCGGATTACAGGCTGACCAGTACAAAATGCTAGCATCTAGCATTTAATTTTAAACGCTTGATCCTTTCTCCGGGAGATGAAGAACTCACACATTGTTCCAAATGGAGCTCTTACCGCCATTCCGGAGAAGCTACCACCACGGGGTCCAAAAAATGGGTTTAGCTTGCTTCGTACTCAAAATAGAACAATTTACTCACCTGGAATAATATATGTACATGGATCCCCTGTTCCACAACCGAAGACAAACTATTCTGGCGTGATTACCACTGCCTCAGACATTCCGATTCTCCAGTCAACTGAAGCTTTTCTGATGTCATTTCACGGAAAGCGTTGCGCTCGATTGCCTTTTATGGAGTTTTTGCTTGGCCATGGAGAAAATTACGCTTACTAACATTTGAAGGAATTCCGAATCCACTTTGCGGAGAATGGCATTTTCGCCTGTTATGGACGTATTCAGCCACAAGAAACAACTGCACTCACCGTCCCCATGATAAGTCCAGAGTGGATAGCTGGACACGGTTTGCGAGCCGGACAAGAATAAAATAGAAAAAGCTGGCCTCTACTAACAATGTGTTTACTCACCTGCATCATTTATCATTCGACTCTGCGACTCTTTTGCATCATTGACCGGCTTCAACGACCACTGCCGGACCATTACTTAGTCATTCGGCCAACCAAGAAAAAATTTTGGCTGTCAACCGACAGCGAATAATACAGTGCAAAATCGGTCTATACGATGCACAGTCGATTAGCACTATTGTTCAACCAAAGCTGTGGTAGTGTTCAAGGACGTGGTGGGTTTTTGCCTGGCAAGCGTTCTCCTTATAAATGGCCACAAATGTCCGCTTAACAACACTGCAACGTGGCGGACGTGACTCACCACTGAATAAAGTCACAGCTAAACATTTCACACTGACGCAGTCCTCAGCCTTCTACATCCAACCTGTGCAACTGATTTTACTATGCAGAATGTTTGATGGAGCACAGAACATCCCGACTTCGTAATTGTCATTGGTTGCACCAAGGCCTTGTTTAGGCTCCTGTGCTCACGGATCACTACATGGCGAAATTAACCCCAACTTGTACCTTGACTGATTTTTGCGCGCAACCGCGCCATCATGTTCCTTATTCTGACTAGTACTTGACAATATGCTCACTCATATGGACCACATCTTTCCGTTTGCACTATTCATTAAAACGAAATGGTTTAACGTTCCAAAGAAGCTATGCTTGTATGCATATTTATCACGCATTTACAAGTGTCTCGCTTTACCGGGAATATACCATTTAATTATTTATTACTTTTCAGCTGTGCCTAATGCTGCGCTCAAAGATCGACGCGCCTGGCTATCACCGGTGCTAAACTTTCAGCGCTGGCTTCAAGGGTAACAGGTGTAGAGAAGGCGATAGCCAAACTCGCTTATATTGCGTCCTTCTAGGCGAAAATGGATTTGGTTTTACAATCCCTGAATAGTTCGATTGAAGACACTGCAACAGACAGCAACCTTGTTGGCGATCCATCCACCGGGGTCTGTCCCTCGGTCATGAAGTCGCACGTCCTACCGGCCAATCCAGGTGGCATTGCTGGCTATCCTCCTGAGCAGATCAAAGTGAAGAAAAATAGGGTGCGGAAATACCGGAAGCCCTCTACTAAACCCAGCGAATTAGTTTCCACGGCATCGAAAAAGACGCCGTCTTTAACAGTCGTAAAGTCGTCTGACGGTTTTGCACATGAGAACCTTCCGAAGATGCTGACCGTCTCGGCCTCCACTGAACCAGCCAGTTTTGACGAAGTGATGGTGACTGCTCGATGCTATACAAGGTCAACGATCCCCGCTCCAGTGAAACAAAAGAAGAGGACTAGATCTGTCCGTAAGACCTCGAAGGGGCTTGAAGACACAAGAACTAGTAAGACGCCGGCAATAGAGGGGAAAAACTACACTACTGCTGCTTCGACGTCGTTTGTAAAGACAGGGACAGTCCCACCGCCAGCGGTAAAAACAGCTGGTATGGGTGACGAATCCAATGCACGTGTGGTAAACACTCCCCGTTGTGCCGACTCTTTCACGGATAGTAGTGTTAACGTAGTGTTAACGTAGTAGTGTTAGCGTTACTGGATCTGTGGCTGCTCTCTTAAGGAAACGCATCTTGACTGACAAAAAGTGGCTGAAACTGTGTGTCAGCAAGCTGCTTCCACCTGGCTTCCCTGGTGTCACTGTCAGAAAGTTTGGGCAACGTTAATATCGCCACGCCAAACCAACGACCCCGACTACTTCGCGTGGTCCTTTCCATTCCGAGGAACGCAAATCATTATTGCGGTTTGCTTTGAAACTTAAGGGTAGTGGTGTCAGCGTTCAGCCGGACCTACCACTGGCAGAGAGATTGAAGTTGAAGGAAGCTATCAAAGACCCCAAACCTAGACGGGCGGCTGGTGAGCAAGGCCTCTGTCCGGTGGGTTCTCAGTTGTTCAGCCGGAAGTTATTCTCCTCCCTATCAGAACCCATCCTTATGGCGCACGACCCAGAGATGGTCGTGCCGACTTCCTTGCGGTAGTACTTAGCAACCTGCATAGCCTAAGGAACAAGGTGCACGAGTTGAGTCTACTTGTAGACAAAGCTCGTCCCGATATACTTGCCTTCACTGAAACGTGATTGTCTCCGGATATCCCGGACGGTAAGGTATGATTATCTGACTACACGCTGCTTGGAACTGATCGCTCCGTTGGTCGCCAAGGAGGAGGCGTTGCATTTTATATGAGTTATTACTTAGATTTGTTGAGGACCTGCACATTCCAGTCGTCGGAACAGACTGTTGTAGCCCTACCGGCTGTTTTATGCACTTCATCCACCCAGTTTACAGTTGTAGTGATATACAGAAGTCTGAACATTCTTCCAGGGTGGGATACTTGACTTTTCGCACAGTGCGAATATGTATTTAGTTCTGCGGGATTTTAACCTCCCAGAAGTCTGTTGGGCCTATCTTTCTTGCAATTCGGAATCAGGAACATACAGTAGAAACTTTCTTGAGCTGGCTCTCCAACTGCCTTTGCACCAGTTCATGGTCTTCCCCACTAGGTATGTGGATAATCAAGTACCATCTACTTTAGATTTGGTTTCGTTAGGTCCCTGGACTTCGTGACTGACGTTTCATGTGGTGCACTTCTAGGGTCCAGCGATCACGTATGCATATCCTTTCTATGTGCTCTTTCAAGGCACCAAGAGACCGATGTTGAATTACTTCCGAATATTTGGCGGGCGGACTTTAGTGCAATGTGAGCTACGGCTTCAGTTCTGACCTGTGAGAAATCGCTGGCTGACTCTGTCCAGTTAGCCTGGGATAAAGTTAAGACATACATTACGAGGTTTCCACTCCCTATATTCCACTCATGAGGAAAAGAGGGTTAAAGACACAGCCTTCATGGATAGATACCACAGGCAAGCACCTACTCAAGAAACGGTATAGCTGCTGGCGAACCTACCAAGCTGCTCCATCAGCCAGTACCTATGATAGTTTTCGAGAGATTAGAAATAAATGTAAGCCACATCTCAGAACCGTTCGTCTCCAGTACGAGCAGGGTTTAGCGGACTCGGCCCCAGCTAATCCCAAGAATATTTTGCGTACGTTAAAAGACGCAACGAGGCAAAACCGCCTATACCAGCGTTATTGCGAGTAGAGGGGACCCTGCGCAAACTGACTATGACAAGATTTGTATACTTAGTGATCAGTATACTGGGGTCTTTGCCCGGGAGACCTCTTTACCACAGGTTGAATTGGTTTCAAGAGTTCCAGAGGATTATTGCTTAGCTGAGTTTAGCATAACAGAGACCCAGGTCTTCCAGCTACTGCAAGACATTACACCCTCTAAAGCTTCTGGTCCTGATTCCATTAATCCGAGGCTGTTGCATGACTTGGCCACTGAGCTGAGTGGTCCGCTCACATGCGTGTTTTCAATATCGCTGGACAGCTGCAGCCTGCCTTCGGAATGGAAGGTGGCAATCATCTGTCCGATGTTTAAGCGCGGTGACAGCGTTCTACCCGCGAACTAGCGACCAGTCAGTTTGAAACGCGCAGTAGCCAAGTTTTTGAAAATCTGATGAGGAATTCATTGGAGAACCACCTGAATAGATTCAACCTTCTCAGGGTTGCGCAACATGGATTCCTCAAGGCAGTTTCATGTCAGACTAATCTACTTGTATCTTGTGAAAGTTGGGCTGAAGCGATAGGCAGCGAGCATGCTGTAGACATGCTATTCGTGAATTTTCGAAAGGTTTTGACACTGTTCCCCATCTTCGGCTCTCACTATAGTTGAGATCTTACGGGATATCTGGTCGCGTCCTTCAATGGTTGTCTGCCATCCCTGAAGGGAGGGAACAGTGCGTACGGGTGGGGCGTCATATTTCGTTCAGGAAAGCTGTCCTTAGTGGCGTTTCGCAGGGCTCGGTATTGGGGCCAAAGCTGTTTGCGATCTATGTAAATGACTTGCCGGGAGAACTAGGGGTGTCATCACTAATGTTTTCCGACGAACTTATGCTCTGGAATTTCGTGGACATACCGGGGGTCCTAAAGCAATTCAGCATGCCTTGGATAGGCTCCGGGTTGGGTCTACCTTATGGTTAATGCTCATAAATAGTGCCAAGTGCTCTGTTCCCCGAATCGGAACTGCTAACCCTCCCACCGTATTTGTTGTCTGCTGTGGTGTATTCCCTGTTTTCACTCAGCAGGTTGATTTATTTAGGGGACGTACAACCATCAGCACTTCATTCTGGCAACAATTGGAGGAAGGCTGCTTGTCTAGGGTTTCATATGATGCGGTTTAGCCGCCGCGCTTTCGGAATCCTAACAGCCAATTTGTTTGTGAAACTATTCTCGGCATTCTTCCGACACCACTTAGAATATTGTACCCGGCTTTGTCCAACCTGTCATAACCGAGATAAAATTGACTTGGAGAGGATGTTAGGAGCGTGCACTCGGTTAGTGCAGGGTCTAAGGGAACAGACGTATCCTGAACGCTTGTTCAGATTGGGTTGTACTCAATGCACTACCGAAGGAGCAGAGGGGACTTCGTAGTGACCTTGAGCTCCATCAGTGCGACTGTAAACTATTCTTAAATCCATTAAAATTACAGCTTTCTTAGGTACTAGGGAATTAGGCGGTTTGCCTGTTGGAACGTTGTTCCTGTTTGCTGGAAACTCGGACACGATCTCCGCCTTTGGCGCTCGACTTGACTGCGAACGACGCGCCGTCCAAGCGCTCGACGCCCAACTACATTCTCCCTAGCTAGCTCTCTTCTGGTACCCTATTTTTAGCATTAGCTAACTCTTCTTCCATCCAATAAACGGTTGCTTTAGCTTAATTTTTGTGTTCTGCCCATTACTTTTGCTTGGCCGCCTGGTTTCGTACCGAATATATAGCGCACGATCATTGCGCTATAATTGGTGACCCTGAAAAAGAAGATTTTGTTAGTGCGGTTGGTACTAATATTTCTTTTCAGATCCGGTGACTTATTCTGTCTACCCTTCTACTTTTATAGTTTACTATTTGGGATTACTTTCACTAGCTGCGTACTTTTTCATCATGATGATCATTCAACGAGCTTCTGACGATCAGTTGGTGGGTTCAGTTTTCCTATCCCGCCTTTCCGAGAGACTAATCCTGAAGCTTGGTTTAATAAGCTAGACTCCATTTTTTCGTTACAGGGCTTTAAGTCTGACAGTGTCAAATTTCACTGCGTTGATTCAGCCCTTCCTCCGCAAGTCGTCTAAGACCTCGACGACTTCTTGGAGCTTTCTGAATATCAGAAAAATTAGGATGAGCTTAAGACCGTAGTCTTAAAGCGATTCGGCACAGCAGACCATGCTCGCGTCACGCAGCTTCTTTAGCAAACCGACCTAGGGGATCACAAGCCTTGTAAGTTGCTGTACACAACGCAGACTCTAGCTAAGCATCTCTCTGAGGGTGACTCTTTCCTTAAAGAAATGTGGCTTTGTCGCCACCCACTTGATATGCGCCACCCGCTGTATGCGAACGAAGCGCCTCATTCTCGGCTCGCCGACAATGCCGACCGTATTTTGGAATCCAACGCCCAAGTATCTCAGGTTTAGTCTACTTTCAGCACGGAGGCAGCAGAACTAAGAGCGCAAGTAATGGCACTTACAAACCGACTAGAGTACTTAGCACAGTCCGGATCCAACCGCCGAAATCGTTCCAGTAGTCACATTTGTCCTAGATCACGTTTGAAACCACACCTAGGTCAACTTATTGTTCGTACAACAATCGACTTGGTCAGCAGGCCAGATCGTGCCGCCCACCTTGTTCCTACTGGCGAAACACGCAGTGAGACTGGCCGGCCAGCGCGTGGGGGCGACGGACGTTTCTGGCTGCCCCAGTCGCCTATTCATTGTCACCCTGCGCAGTACGGGAGTACACTATATCTTTGACACCGACGAAGAAGTCAGTGTGATCCCACCTGATTCTAATGAAGGTAGCGAAGAGGCAACTAGTTCATTGCATGCAGCAAATGGCGCTACTATTCGCGTGTATGGTCAACGCTGGCGCACGCTTATTTCAAACCTACCACGTTCTTTTAAATGGAGCTTACTCGTCGCAGATGCTCAGACGCCAATTATTTGCCTTGCCTTTCTGCAGCCCTTCGATTTGCTCCTTGACGCGAAGCAAGACCGTCTGACCGATCGTCAAACCAAGCTGGCAGTTATAGGTACTTTGACCGACATTGAGTCAATCACTCCTGTATACGGCAACCAGTAGAACTCACCTATCAGGCAGATGCTTACTACCAAGTTCCCGCAAGTCTTTCTTGCAACGGCACCGTTTCCATCCGCCACTGATGTTGCAAAACATTATATCGTTGCCAAAGCTCCGCCTGTCCTCGCCAAAGCCAAACGAGTGATCACTGACTAGCTAAAACTTGCTCGCGCAGAAATCGAGCGGATGATTGAACAACGCATTGTTCGTCCATCTAAAAGCCTGTGGGCGTTGCCGCTCCATATGGTGCCCAAAAGTCAGGAGACTAGCATCCATGTGGTGCTTACCGCGCGCTCTATAACGCTACTGTTCCCGACCGCCATCCTATTTCACACAGTCGGGACATCACGGCAAGCAGGCGGGGCACCCGGGTGTTCACAAAAATCGCTTTGGTTTGCGCGTATTACCAGCTTCCAGTCGCTGAGAAAGAAATACCGAAGACTGCCGCACTCGCGCTGTTTAAACACTTCGAGTTGTCGCGTATGCGCTTCGGTCTTCGCGACGCAGCCCAGACTTTTCTACGATTCATCGATTCAGTCACTACAGTCGTCTACCCATATATCAACGGTATCCTGGTTGCCAGCGCTTCCAAATAACATAAGCAAAACGTCTCAGAATTCTTTGCGATAGGCTGGCCGCTAATTGCATCACTGTCAATCCTGTCAACCGCGTATTTCAGCAGTCTTCCGTCTAATTTCTTGGTCACCAGGTTGATCAGTATGGTATACGGCCTCTAGCCGATAGAGTCCAAGCCATCAGAGACTTTTCGGTCCTGACTACGTCCGCCGCTATTCGCCGTTTTAACGGCTTGCTCAACTATTAGCGACGTTTTCTTCCACACTGTGCCGATTTGCTAAGTCCACTAACCGACCTACTTCGTATACGTAAAAACGGTCACATAAAACTGACAGCCGCTGTTGCCGAAGCGTTCAAAACCAGCAAAGAAACCCTAGCCAAAGCCGTTATGCTTCGTCATTTTGAGCTGAACGCTCCGCTCAGTGTTGCTGTTGTCGTATCGGACACCGGCATTTGCGCCGTCCTACAGCAACGTACAAATAAATGCTGGAAACCACCTGCTTCCCTCTCTAGACGCTGGCAACCTGCCGAAGCCAAGTACAGCACGTTCAGTCGCGAACTGCTAGCCGTTTACTCTACCGTTTGATATTTCTGACAAGTACTTGAAGGTGACACCTTCGTTGTCTTCATCGATCACAAGCCGCTCATCTAAGAATTCCTTAATCAATCAGCTCGCTACTCACCACGTGAGGTCCGACAGCTGGATATCATTGCCCAAGTTTCGAATGATATCCCACACATTTCTGGTCAACAAAACGTCGTCGCTGATGCTCTGATAAGGGTATATGCGATCGGCCCTGCTGAGCAGGCAACCGATTTCTCTGCTACGGCCACCGTACAATCCAACCAACAAAGTTTGTTGGAATACCGCGCTTGTTCTTTGAAGATATCCCTACACCTTCTGCCGTCATCTGATGTTACAATTTTATGCAACACATCTGCTGGACGAGCTCGGCCCGTCCTTCCAGAAACATTTCGCCGTATCGTTTTCGTCCCCCTCCACAATATCGCCCACCCTGGCATTTAAGCTACTGCTAAGCTTGTCTCCGAGAAATACCTTTGTCCGGGGATGCAACGCCAGGTTACGCGCTTGGAACGCAGACGTCTCACCTGTCAGGAAGCCAAGATACAGTGGCACGTGTCAGCTCCGCTTGGTCGCTTTCCATCCATTTCTGTGCGAGTTGCTCTCTCCAACTCGACATAGTGGGACTTCTGGACCCATCCAAAAGAATGGTCTACATTTTGATCATGATTGCTTGTCTCACTTGTTGTCCCGAAGCCGTGCCCATCCCTGACGTAGCTGCGGCAACCGTAACGCTCGATTTCGTCGAGCGCTGTGTCGCTTCACACGGCTGTCCAGCTACAGTGACGATGGACCGCGGTCCACAATTCGAAGCTTCAACCTTTAAAGAGCTTCTTAAACGCATTGGATGCCAATGCATTTGCACGGCCGCCTACCATCCGTAAGTGAACAACATGGTGGAACGTTTCCGCCGACAGCTGAAAGCCTCACTTAGCGCCGCCAATGCGCTGAGTTGGACTGAGGTGCTGCCTATGGTCCTCCTGGGGATCCGATCATCCCTAAAGGCCGATCTACGTAAGTCTAGCGCCGCTTTAATATGTAGACAAGGACTGCCTTTACCTAGCGATTGCTTTTCCGATAGTCCCAGCATTCCCCGTTACGGCACGAATTATGCTCGTCAGCTAGCCACGAGCATGCGCCAAGACAAGCATCTCAATGTTAGAGAACAACGACGTCAATCTTCTGTTCCACGAAACCTACAGCGTTGTCCGTTCGTTTTTCTCTGCTTGACGGTCTCCGCAGGCCACTGGAGCGAGCTTACGAAGGTCTTTTCAAGGTTCTGCGACGTATGGATCGCGTCTTTTTCATCGACTGTCACGGTAAAAGAGAAGTCATTAAGATTGACCGCCTGAAGGTTGCCCATGTAGAACCTTAGCTCGATGAAGACCTTTGCTTGCCTTCTGACGAATCAGTCCAGCCTATGATGGAAGACCCGCCTGCTTCCAGCATCCCTGACCTCAAGCATCACCTTCCATCCAAGCCTTCCTCCTCAGCTCCGCCGCTGCCCATCGAACCAACCGCCACGTCTTCAGCCGTTCCTCCAATTTTGTGATCCGATGGGACGTCTAAGACGACGCCTTCCTCTGAGCTGCACAAGTCGACTAGGTCGGGTAGGCGCGTTTCATTGGCCAGCGCGATTAAGCGCTTAGTGTTCCTTTCACTTTTGTCATTTCTTTCCTTTTCCCCTTGGTCAACAACTTACGAAAACCGTAAAAGTCGGTAAATCTTTTGAAAACGCCAAATAACCGACAAAACTTTATTGGAAACCTAAATGAAAGCAAAACATTTTGAGAACCCAAAAAGAGGAAAACGTTTTGAAAATACAAAGGTTGTAGCCTTTTGCTTGACGCCTACCTCATTTGGTAAGCGTCACTCTTACGTTTGCCCTCCCGTCCGCGGTCACTGCTCTTGTATGCCTTTAGCTACCATGTATGAACCGGAGGAGCTGACGAGCGTAAATTTGACCTTCACGAACTTGCGAACATTTAACGCTTACGAACTTCCCCCATTTTGTGTCTGTGGCCCCGTTTGGGAGGACACGGGAGGGAGTCCGCTAGATTCCGATTGCCTGGTTTTCCCCCAGCAGCTGCATCAGGTTTTACTACCTGGTCTCGCAGAAGACTGGCCCGCAACGGACAGTCCTCATGTAGATCGAAGGGTCACCCATGGTTTCCCTACTAGGAGGGGCTTTGTAGTTACCTGGAGGTTCCCCAGTACGACTGTGTAAACTATTCTAAAATATATTAAAATTACAGCTTTCTTATGTATTAGGGAATTAGGCGATTTGCCGGTTGGAACGTGGTTCCCGTTTGTTAAAAACACCTTTGGCGCGCAAACCGATTGCGAAGGACGCTCCGTCTACGGACTCGACGCCCAACTACTTCCTCCCTAGCTAGCTCTCTTCTGGTGCCCTATTTTAGCATTAGCTAAATCTCCTGCCTAATAAACTTTTTCCCTAGCTTAATTTTCTTGTTCTACCTATTGCTTTTGGTTGGCCGCCTGGTTTCCCATAGCGCACGGTCATGGCGAATAATCTGCTTTTCATTTATTGTATGTTTAGCGGTAAGCTTGGTCCGGATTTTTCAGGGCTATTTAGTTCCACTACGTTACCTACTCTCTGCGGTCACCCACTGAAACTGCATAAAGCACAGTCTGACACGATTAGGACGGAAACTTGTCTGTCGCGCCAAGTTATAGATCGATGGAATTCGCTTCCAGCTCACGTGGTTAGGGAATCTACGGTTAAGGATTTTGCGCGCCAGTTCGATGCACATGGGTGGCAACAGCAAACTTTTCCTTTTCCCTTGATGACATACATTCACTTTTCAGTTCTTTTTTAATGACTCAAATATCTTGGTATTTCACTTGCTTAGCTCTATCCAGTTTCTCTTTTGCTTTCTGAGTTTACTTTTTTCTCTTTCTTACTTCACGTAATTCGCCCAGCAGAGACCGCTAGGGCAGGATACGTGGGCATTAATTGGTTGGACAGGGTGTGATACAGCCTTAGTTTTAGGTCCATCAGTATTCAAAGTCCACCAACTCCTAGTTCAATGACCCGCTGAAGAAGGAACACTACGGGATAATCCCATCGTTCCAGTCCCGTTTGAACTTGAAGTTGAACAGCATGCTATCGCTAGTCAAAATCATTGCATACTGATAAGGGCTCAAATCGGTACAGGTCTCATGGAACCAGCAGTTGCATACATAGCACTGCGTGCTACCAGACTCGTCCTTCACTGGCTTTGAGCACCTCACCCTGCCGCTTAGAGCATTAGATTCGCTGCTCCACACAGCCGAAGACACATAAGCGCCGGTATTCAGTGGATCCGACGTGACTCTTTTAAAGAGTGTAAAACGAGTATTAACCGGTAAAACCGACAGGCCGTTATCTGCAGGAAGGTCAACAGAAACGAGTATGGATTACAACGGATTACGGATTACAACACACAAAAATACCGGAAATATAGCCAGAGGCTGAACCCGAAAAAGTTGGGCGACGTCTGGTGCTGGCCACTATTGGCACAGCAAACAGTGTGAATTCAAGTTAGCGAAGCCTGCCGCTTGGTTGCACGGACGTGATTGGAATTGCGTAGAGATCTGTACTTTCTAGTCCGCTTAACCTAAAAATTGGTGTTTGAATGCACGGATATGACGGTTACTATTGCTAACCGGCTGCACCAAAATATGCAACGTTAATATATGAGAAGGATGATGAGTTACTACCTAATGAGTAAAAATCCCGCAATTTCATACTTCCTTCATTGGAAACCTAAGCAATAAGCTGGTAGTTCTCTGGCGGCTGAAAGTAGCTTATTGATAGTCAAAATGATTGTCCATTCATTGAAGCATACCTGTAGGGGCCTTTTCTCATGGAGAAGAACTTGCTGAGCGATATCCCGGAAACTTCAGTGGCCGTATTATGATACGTAGAAGGGTAATAAAGGGTGCCAGGTTACAGTGACATTTCAAGTAATGAAGCTAATACACCAGCTGTTTAGACACAGGTAGATATACCGGTTCACGACCAAGTGAAGGAGCTGTCACCGGGCCTCTCTTCTGCTATCTACTGCTCAATGAACTCAGGGATTAATTGCACCAGCAGTTAGAAAATTAACCGTCGTCATGAGCCACTTACATTGAGCTATCTGTAAAGGGAAAGGTAGTGGATGCTGTACAGGAGGTAAGTCAATAGTGGTGGTGGCTAATGAAATAGAAATACACTGTGGAAGAAGTAGGTTTACTGAAGAACTTTTAGTAAATTATGCTAATGGATGCAAGACGGTACCACAGTATTAAGCACTGGCATGGAATCGCTTGCTAGCTATAGATATCCCATACGATTCAACGGTAATTAAGGACACACAGTCCTGCTATGTAGCGTAAATTTATTTTTGACTGCTTGGTAGCTTCTGTAAGTGCTGTTTGACGAAGCCGTTTAGTAGGTTTTGTAGCAATTAGAGCGCTTCCTGAGCCGGTATTTACCGGTAAGTTCTATCCATGGAGGCTGTGTCCGTGTCCGCCGTATCTTAATGTGAGCAGAGTAACAGACTTCAGGTAGGTTAAAGCCACCAGGCATTAAATAGACACCTATTGGCAGTCTAAGTAAGAATGTACTCAATACCCTCCCGGGAGATACTTCCAGGACCTCGATATGCTACTACAACTGGAAACTGAGTAGAGAAAGTGCACATCGCAGTCCGCCGGGCCTCACTAGTTTTGCGAAGCTGACCTATGCGCACACGTTGAGTGTAACGATAACAATGCAAGTCTACAGTCACTTCAAGCATGTGATGAAGGAATGAACATGTTGGCAGGTAAAATGGTTATGGGCCATGGGGCATCAAAATCCTAGTAGATGACATTTGGGATAATGCGGAGATGAGCCAGAGGCCAGCATAGAAGCGGAAATTTGGAAGCTTAAGAGGGCTATGGTTTCACAAAGTACATAGGTCTCTCAGCACTATCACTAAGAAGGTAGGTCTCGGAGCCTCTATACGTATCAGTACAGACCGGATGCAATGGTGATATAGTTGCCCACATAGGTTTCGGAGCACTATCACCAAGAAGGTGGGTCTCGACGCCTCTATACATATCAGCGCAGACCTGTTGCACCGGGGATATAGTAGCTACATAGGTCGCGTAGCGCTATCACGAAGAAGGTGGGTCAAGGATCCTCTATACATATCAGCACAGACCTGGTATACTAGGGATACAGTAGCCTACATAGGTCTATGCAACCGCACCGTTAACGCCAGATATCAAACAAGCATCAAAAAAAGCCCGTGCACCTTGTGCAGGTGCAAGTTCTTTTCCTAGGTCTCATTAGAATAGCGCCAAAATTTTCTGTCACGTATGCTCTAAAATAGCGGTATATGCATCCTGCGCCGGCGCCTGCATTATCCCACATAGGTCTGTTATTACAACAGCACCAATAAATTTGGTCACATAGCATGCGTACACTGGCGTCGTGCAACGCTGATGCGGTAAGGTACAAAGGTATCATTGTACTAGCACTAGTAATGTCAGTCACTGAGCGTCGTGTACTCGTTCAGACAGTGGACCACAAATCTCATTGCAAGAGCATAAAAAGTCCGTCAGGAGGCAGCTGTAAGTAACTGTTTAACAGCACGGAGACGATGCGGATGTGATTCCATGCAAATAATAGCGGAACTGTCAAGAAACGTATGGGCACTGCTAACATTACCGGGAACGTTATCGTCCAGACCCATTCAAATTGCTCACGCAAATGTGCCGGACACGTCATATGCGTCACGTCAACGCAGCTGATTACTAAGGAGTGGGGTAAAAGCAATGTACCTAAAGGAAAGTATTATGAACGAAAAACCATATGATGTGAGGCCCAGTTAACAGCAATTGGACCATGCCTGGGAAGAGTACAGAGCCGCCATACGATGCATTTGCCAAATGTTCCACTCAATGCCGTCAACAGAGTAGTTGCATCAGGTTGGCAAGAGGGAAGCACACGGAAATGAAACAGGAGGTGGCCCTAAGAAGGGCCAACTTTGCGTTCTCACTGGCTGGCCTTTACGCAGTTAAACCAAGTCATAATCGATGGCTGCAGTAATTTAATGACAATGGTACAGGACTTACTATCTGGCAAGCAACTCACGAAAGTTTTTTTTAAAACGTTGTCTTCCCTGTAAACGGTTCATTTGCAGTGGAATCCAGATCTACACTGAAGAGGATGCAGGTAACAATATATTATGACATACTCAAACGCAGGTTTGCAGATAGGCTGCAGCTCCGCCGAGGTGTTCGTGTCATTTAGTAAGCGCATAGGCATACCGGGTGCGTTGCCCGTGCTCTGTAACGCGTAGGCACAGCTGCAACAGGATACCGCGTCACAACCATCCGAAGTATTTGAGCGGAGGTGAATAGCTATTTATCAGCGCTTGCCTTCGAATGCAGGGGAAGTAGATTGGGTGGATGGAATCGTTATATGCGAAGATGGTGTGCGGCGCGAAGCTGAAACTAACATAATTGATTCCAACTCCCTTATGTTACTGCTATATGACGGCATCTTGGTAAGTGTAACTGCTACTATGTTCCTAGAGCAAACTTGCAACCGTCGATCTTTTCTCTACCAAGCATTTACGGTGGTACAGTAGCAGGTTGTGTCCGCAATGAACGCCTGGACCTGCAACAGATTCACCGCAAGCGAAGCAAAATATAGTCAACTTACCGGCTTTGTGCCCCTGCGGTTGCTTACTCGATGGTTGGCAGTGTGGCCTATCACTTCCGACGAACGCAACTGGTGCTGCGTCTGTAGGCTCATCGGTTTGTTTAATATGGCTAGCGATGAACCTGGATACCGCACTACAGTTCACGTCTTCCAAGAACATAAGCAGAGCAAGCAGTTTTGCTATGTTGGAATTGGGCTGCCTTGAAATCGCTAAATTTATAGTCCGAAGCAACATTGACACCTCCGGCGTGTAGTAATTTGCTAACCATCGAACACCGATAGGTATGCCTTCCGAAAAAAAATAAAAACCGCTGTTTTACCCGCCGGATGTTAATTTTCCTTATATATAACATTAAATAAACAAATAAAAATAAATAGTATACGCTCGAATTTGTCGAGACACACCAAACCAGGCATGATCAACATTTACATGCAATTACGTTTCGCAACAAACACGTTGCTAGGTATATAATCGGCAGTAAGCCGAAAGTTGTGCAGATTTTGGGAATAGAAAATTGATCATGAAGAATAAAGTCGTCAATGCCTGAAGACACAATGGATGCTAGCGTGCATAGTGTAAACAGTCTGGGCATTACATGTGTAGTGAAAACGATACATGTAGGCAATGAGTATCTTACTCTTGAACGTGTCAGGGCAATATTAAATTATGATTCAAGTCTACGTGCCAGTATGTAGTTGTGTGCAGTAACTTTATTCGGTGGCGAGTCACATACGCCACGTCGCAGTGTCGTTAGACGGACATTTGTGGCTGTTTATAAGGAGAACGCTTGCCAGGCAAAATCCCACCACGTCCTGGAACACTGTCAGAAATCCGTTTGTACACTAATGTAAAACTGGCAGAGCAGCTTGCCGGCTGATTTCACCTTCGGTTATCCGCAGTCAATTGCCTTCCAATTTTCTCTGTTAGTTGATCAGGTAACTTTGGTCGGGGCCGCCATAACGGCTGAGGCCCATAGAGGGCTGGAGCATCATGAAGAGTCGCCTTTGTGAGTGTCCAGGTAAGCAGAATATCAGTTTCTTGCGTCTGGATTTTTCAGGTTTATGTATACTTTCCAGGAGTGTGAAGGCCTCGTGTCCAACTATCGTTACTGGACAACGTTCGTGTTAGTGAGTGTAGTTATATTCATTTGTTTACAGCTATGTTCTTTGTGGATCTTTGTGGGTTATGTCCTGTCCCGGTTAAAATCCTTTAAGGTCCAATCCCAGATCTCCAAGAAGTTCCGGACCTCGAAGCAAAGGGAAGGTGAGAGCCAAACAAGGCTGCAATGAACAGGCGTGTAAACAAACATTGTTTTATTCCTATGGTCTAACATTTGGCGGAAACAAATAATGTACCATGTGCAACAAGGATTGCGTTGAAAGTGCCTTTGAAGGTTCTACGAAAGCAATGGCCGCATAGGTTGGGTGCTACCATCCGCATGGAGTACAAAGCGTTTCACCATTGAGGAAAAAGCGCAGTATCGGCTTGCTATGATGCAACTATTGCGTGGGAAAACAGAAAGCAGAATTCAAAAACCAGATAGTAGCTAACCTACTTCGATACGGAGCGCAGCATAAGTAAGTGAAGGTATAATGGCTTGCGATGAAAGAGAGTCAAAGGACCATTGTTGGTAAGTCATCGGATGGAAAAGCTTCAAGCTATAAGTAGAATTATTCTAGGGATCGAGCCAGAAAGGCGACACGAAGGTATTAACAGTAAAGTGCTGTTGCTGACTGCGATGGGAAAAGACTGTGAAAGAGCTTATTTCCTACATAGGTAAGTGTCGAAACCTTTGCTGCAAAAACGGACACAAGACAATAGGTCAGAAAGGATTGCTCGATAGAAGTGAAGTAATAAAGGTCAGTTAAAGGAAAGCGAACGTGCGGAACAAATGTATACGGAGCGTCGCGCAGAGAAACGAGTTTTTCTAGGGTGCTAAGAAAATAGTATTAGGGTATGCTGACCCAGGAAAAGCCAGTGAGTCTGTTGGACAAATAAATAGCTAAGTGTCGCAAACATAGCAGCGAGTGAGTGAGAAGCAAACGAGCGTCTGTCTACTGACCACATGAGAGGAATGATAAAAAATCTAAGAAAGTTTAATTGACGGAATTGCAGCGCATAGCTAGAATGCTATCGTACATATGGTTGCTGAGGATATCAGAACATGAGGCCTAACCGCGGCAGCTAGGGTGCTGCTAATAGATCCAAACTGGATAGAGCGAGGGAATGCTAGCCAGAGAGCTGGGGGATTGCAGGAAAAGTGCTTAAGACAATAGAGCGAGAAAGGGATAGATGAACATCTAGAAACGTGAGGCAAAACAGCGGCTTGCGCTGCATGCATGGATATGCTTGCACGACAGAAGAAAGCTAAGAGGGGTTTCGTGATAAAAGGACAGCGGACGAGAGGAGCGCAAGCATACAATAAGGTTGTTAAATATTTCAGGGCATAAGAGACTAATACGCATTGACGCGCAGCTAATCGAATCATACTGAGGTGCTAATGGAATATAACTAAGGAAGCCTGAGCCGGGAAAAGCCAGTGAGAGAGCTGAACTACGATTAATTAGGTGTCGCAGATAAGAAGGTGACAGCTGTGCATCTAGGAAGGAAGCCTGTGTCTGGGAAAGCCGATGAGAGAGCTGAACTTCAGTATAAGTAGGTGTCACAGACGTAGAGAGTAATAGATAAATGAACGTCTAGAAAGGAGCGGTTGCGCGCGGACTAATTGAGTTACGTTTGCTCCACAAAAATTTACCAAGAATGTTTTCATGAATAACGGACAGCGAACGGATGATGCGCAAGCATACAATACGGCTGTTAGATAGTTCATAGCGTAGGTGCTAAGACACAGTGACGCCCAGATAATCAAGTAATACTACGGTGCTAATGAGATAAATATGTTGCCGCGAGAGATCTAAAGTTCCATTGGCGGTACGGCAGCGGAAAGGTTAGATGCAGACGTGCTAAAGGAATAAAGCTTATTGAGTTACGGTGTGACTCCTAACAGCTCAGGATAAGCGCAGATGCATAGGTCCCACGACCACTAGCTGCTTACCTAGCAGATGGGCCGACAGAACGACAGATGGTGGCGCTAGGATAGGTTACCATTGGCCAGAGGTAGCCATTCCAATAAGACGCTTGATCTCTAGTGTATGCCTACAGGGTCACAGAATGCATCAACAAACCAGCGCAGATATGTGATGCAGAATTCCGAGAGAAGGTATGATGGAGAGATAAGGAGTGTAGCCTAGCAAGCTCAAGATCTGCGCAGAAGGGACATGGAGCCTACGACGAATCTCTGCAAAATGGTGAAGAAGATAAGAACAGCGATAGATAGTGCAGCTAGGAGGGAGGAAGTATCAGTGGCCAGCAAAAGCATTCGGATTAGGCCTACTAATTACCAGTGGATACCTACAGTGACAGAAGTAGTCAACAAACCAGCGAAGGTATGTGATGCAAACAATCCAAGTGAACAAGTGTTGGAGAGATAAGGAGTGGCTCCAAGCGCAAGGATGTATGTTACCTACAATGACTGGCTGCAGCTGAAAAGTGGTAATGTAGGTAATACGAAGAACTGATAATGATACTAGGCGAGATAGAAAGCATCGACGTCTAGCAATGGCATTGGGGTGAAGCCTTCTAGTGGCTAGTGAATACCTAAAGTGTCCCAGAATAAGTCAACAGACGGCAAATGAATGTGACGCAGAGCGTCACAAAGAATGAAGGTTGGAGCTGAACAACGGTGACTCTTACCAAGCTCTGGATATGCGCAAAGATGCGTGGAGCCAACGACCACTAGTTACTGCTAAATAGAGGTGCTGAGGTTAAGAGGATCGACAGATAATGGCGCTACGAAAAACATTAGGTGGCCAAATGTAACCGTTTTATTAAGCAGATTGGTCACTGGTGGGAACCTACAGTGTCACAGAATACATCAACAAGCCAGCGAAGGTAAGTGGTACAGATATTCTAAAAGATTACAAGATGTAGAAACAAGGAATGTCTCCTAGTAGCACCGGATATGCGCAACGATGTATGGAGCCCACAACTAATAACTGCAGAGAACGTGATGAATATAAGAGGAACGAAGGATAATGGTACTGAGAGAGAACTAGTGAACAGCAACTGAATTCGCATAAAGCCTTCTAGTTATTAGTGAATACTTACAGTGGCAAATGAAATCAACAAACCAACGAAGGTATGTGATGCAAACAATCCAAGTGAATAAGTGTTGGAGAGATAAGGAGTGGCTCCTAGCGTCAAGATGTATGCTACCTACAATGACTCGCTGCAGCTGAAAAGTGGTGAAGTAGGTAATACAAAGAACTGATATTGATACTAGGCGAAATAGAGAGTATCGAAGACCAGCAAATAAACGCACGGTAGCCACCTTGGTCCGTAAAATGCGCAGGTGTACTTGCCATTTGCGCAGTCGATGTCATATGGATGGTGTTGATCTTTAAAAACAAAGTGTGGAAGTAGAACCACACAAGCTGGCATACCAGTTCTGCTCCAATGTCTGAGTACACGGCACCGAACTTAGGTGTTGCCAAATGAAGCATAGCTAGGGTGCAAGCGTACTTTTTTAGACGGTCTACCAGCATCTGCGCGTAGGCGTTATCTTCACCACACACCTGGTGTCTGTCCCAAATATAGATACACTGCCTCTGAAATGCTTTCAGTAGAACCTCAGACAATTTCCACACGTTACAAACAGCCACAGCAAGGTGGTCGGAAGCATGCGTTAAGTTCTTTAATATAAGATTGGCATTCTGGACATGGTTGTTGGTAGTGTTCGGCAAATGCACCAATCCCGCTTGAGTGTAGTTCGCCCTGGACTGCTTGGTGAAGATCCAGTTTGCTGGTAGATACCGTACAGACTGGGGGTTTGTCTTCTGAAGTAGGTAAACATCCTGCTAAAACTTAGAACAGTGTGAATGTCGGAAACGTCGCATACTCGGTCACCGTATCCATTGTAGCCATTCGGTGAAAAAAATTACGTGTGCGGAAGCTATCAGACTTCAGAACGGAATACAACAATCCGCTTAACTCACATGCTTTCGAACGGCCTTGCTGATAAGAAAATAGCACAGCAGAGTGTCATAACGTAATACTGCTTGTGCTGCGCGCATCTGAGCAGCCATTTTAGTTATAACGAAAGTTCGTGCTGAGAAATCATGCCTTATGGCAACACAAAATTAACCAAATGATTTCACTAATAATATGAACGTTTCCTTAGACATTAACATATAAAAACTGGTTGGTTGTAACCCTTGCCGTCTGCTACCAAGAACTGGTACAACTTGAAATTGTAACGAAATTTAACGACAAATATCATACGTACCCAATGCGGTTTGTACCATGTGTTGCATCCACACACCAACGTGTAAAAATCGACGAAACATTTGAACCTGTTAATTACGAGCAAAGCACACATGTGTAAGTAAGCCATTTTCGGAAATCGTTTGCACGAAACCATCCTGTGCCCTGCTCTGAAGGGCCTACCGCAAATTAGCTAGCAATAATAATATGACATTTCAACTACATGACACGGGGAGCGCACCCTGCGGCATGCATTACGGACGTCGTTGCTGATGACCTGTTTCCAGAATTCATTTGCGATATATTGCTTTATGTCGCAAGTAGGGGTGTTGCACTGAAATAAGTCAGCAGACTGGTTGTATTCCTCCCCCGTAAGCCTCCAGTTTAAAGGGTGCTTTTTGCAAAGAAATCGGTTGCATGAGTGGTTCTGGGAGGGCTGGAACGTTAGCACATTTAGCTTTCGGCCACCCCAAGCAACATTGACACGAACGCTGCAATCGGCTTCTCGAGAACTGAAATAAACCGTCAACAACATTAAAAACCACATGCTAGACTCGCCGTATTGCTTTGCATCTTGTTTTGCTGTGCTAACAGGGCACGCATTTATAAACGATGCGATCATACCTCACGCTATGATACTATGATAATATGATGGGACAGAGTCACCCCCACACACGCGTGACGTGCGTGCTCCTGGTTCACTTGGATTATTCCTTTCTATCCTCTCTCCATCTTCTCGCAGCGTTGTCACTGTAAGCTCATTCGAACCGGATTTACCAGCCGTACACAGTACTCCATCATACGTGTAAATATCTTCTACGATTAGATGCCGCGCCATCACTAACCGTTTTCACTGGCATCTGTAATTAAGCGCAAGCGATTGACTCAAGCACATTGAGCCCATGGCATTTCTGTGTGACATATTCGATACTGAATTCTCCAAGCAGACCGAAAAGCCTAAGCTTATTCCGATCCAATGTTTCCCAACACAGCTGTGACAGAATCTGTGATCTGTCAGTCTGCGTTCAGCGCTCTGTTTAGGTTCCAGAAGCTCGCCATTCCTTATGAACTCGTCAGCCAGTGCGCATGCATAACCCAGCACACGGACCGCGCGACTGCGCCGATAGCTCATTTGACCTAGCAACCACAACGCTCACCTGACCGACGTGCGCCGCTCTCCAAGCTGTAAAAGTACAGAACGCTACCCAACCCACTGGGTCAAGTAACGACACCACATTGCATGGCAGAAACGCGAAACCGAAGAGACACCCAGCGAAAGGCAGTTGCGGGTTAGGGGAATGGCATCGAGTAGTAAAAATCGGTCTGGCTTGTTCGTATTGTTTGGAATGGTAGCGTACGAAATGTACAAATATGCCCAACAACAGGTACGGGAGCAAAATAGATCCAAAGAGGCAGTTGGTTTCTGTACTGCGTGTTCCACCACCCCCTCGTTAAGTACTTGCTTATCCTAGCTGGGAGATGCGACCGGTTAACCGCAGAAGCAGAGCAGCGGATAAACAATAAGCTTACTTCAATGCAAGCGAGTATGCCCCACAGAAGCGTAGCGGCTTCTAAGCAACGGAATACTGAACAATCCGCTTCCTCTGAACCGCAATCAACTACATCTCCATCGCCGTTGTCTGCTCCAACTTTGGTAGAACACCGAGCGAAAACAGACCGTACATACGAGATACAAACAGTATTCACGTTAACGAAAATCAGACACCACTCAAAACTTCTGGTTAAGCAAATTCCACTAGACCTGACATCTAGCATTAACAAGAGTGAAGCGGCTAAACACCTACCCTTGCACCTGCAGCTCAAATATCTCTTGTCGAGACTATGCCTTCCATAACATCGGTTACATATGCAGAGATTGATGCAAAGGTCCACCGAGAGACCGCCATTGTGGTCTCTTCCATGGTAAACACCGTTACTGCGAATAATTAACTAAAAAATAGTATATGTTCGAATTTGTCGAGACACACCAAACCAGGCATGATCAACATTTACATGCAATTACGTTTCGCAACAAACACGTTGCTAGGTATATAATCGGCAGTAAGCCGAAAGTTGTGCAGATTTTGGGAATAGAAAATTGATCATGAAGAATAAAGTCGTCAATGCCTGAAGACACAATGGATGCTAGCGTGCATAGTGTAAACAGTCTGGGCATTACATGTGTAGTGAAAACGATACATGTAGGCAATGAGTATCTTACTCTTGAACGTGTCAGGGCAATATTAAATTATGATTCAAGTCTACGTGCCAGTGTGTAGTTGTGTGCAGTAACTTTATTCGGTGGCGAGTCCCATACGCCACGTCGCAGTGTCGTTAAACGGACATTTGTGGCTGTTTATAAGGAGAACGCTTGCCAGGCAAAATCCCACCACGTCCTGGAACACTGTCAGAAATCCGTTTGTACACTAATGTAAAACTGGCAGAGCAGCTTGCCGGCTGATTTCACCTTCGGTTATCCGCAGTCAATTGCCTTCCAATTTTCTCCGTTAGTTGATCAGGTAACTTTGGTCGGGGCCGCCATAACGGCTGAGGCCCATAGAGGGCTGGAGCATCATGAAGAGTCGCCTTTGTGAGTGTCCAGGTAAGCAGAATATCAGTTTCTTGCGTCTGGATTTTTCAGGTTTATGTATACTTTCCAGGAGTGTGAAGGCCTCGTTTCCAACTATCGTTACTGGACAACGTTCGTGTTAGTGAGTGTAGTTATATTCATTTGTTTACAGCTATGTTCTTTGTGGATCTTTGTGGGTTATGTCCTGTCCCGGTTAAAATCCTTTAAGGTCCAATCCCAGATCTCCAAGAAGTTCCGGACCTCGAAGCAAAGGGAAGGTGAGAGCCATACAAGGCTGCAAAGAACAGGCGTGTAAACATTGGTAAAGACCTATGGTATAAAACTTTAGTGATGACGAATGATGTACCATGTGCAACAATGATTGTGCTGATAGTATCTTTTAAATATTCTACGAAAGCAACAGCCGTATAGATTGGTTGCAACAATTTCATGGAATACTTAGCGTTGCGCCATTGAGCAAAACCGTAGTATCGTTTTGCTATGATGCAACTATTGCGTGGGAAGACAGAAAGCAGAATTCAAAAACCAGCGGCGCTTGTATGGTGGATGAACAGCTGGTAGATAACCTACTTTGATAGGGATCGCATAATAAGTATGTGAAGGTATAATGACTTGCGACGGATGCGATTCAAATGTGAATTGTTGGTAAGTCATCGGATAGATTGGGCTCAAGCGCTGAGTAAATTTCATCTGCAGTTCAAACCAGAATGCCGACACAAGGTTATTAAGAGTATAGCGCTATGACCGACTGAGATGGAAAAAGACTGTGAGAGAGCTTATTTCCTACATAGGTAAATGTCGAAACCTTTGCTGCGAAAACGGACACAAGACAATAGGTGAGAAAGGATTGCTCGATAGAAGTGAAGTAATAAAGGTCAGTTAAAGGAAAGCGAACGTGCGGAACAAATGTATACGGAGCGTCGCGCAGAGAAACGAGTTTTTCTAGGGCGCTAAGGAAATAGTATTAGGGTATGCTGACCCAGGAAAAGCCAGTGAGTCTGTTGGACAAATAAATGGCTAAGTGTCGCAAACATTGCAGCGAGAAAGTGAGAAATGAACACATATAAATTAGAAGCTAACGGGCGCCTGTGTGCTGACCAGATGACAGGAGTGATGTACTAAATGTCTAAGCAAGGGAAATCGACAGTAGGGCAGCGAATAGCTAAGGATTTCAGAACATGAGTTCTTCCCGTAGAAGCTCGGTTGCCAAGAAAAATGTGCCAAGCTGGATAAAGCGAGGGAATGCTAGCCAGAGAGCTGGGGGATTGCAGGAAAAGTGCTTAAGACAATAGAGCGAGAAAGGGATAGATGAACATCTAGAAACGTGAGGCAAAACAGCGGCTTGCGCTGCATGCATGGATATGCTTGCACGACAGAAGAAAGCTAAGAGGGGTTTCGTGATAAAAGGACAGCGGACGAGAGGAGCGCAAGCATACAATAAGGTTGTTAAATATTTCAGGGCATAAGAGACTAATGCGCATTGACGCGCAGCTAATCGAATCATACTGAGGTGCTAATGGAATATAACTAAGGAAGCCTGAGCCGGGAAAAGCCAGTGAGAGAGCTGAACTACGATTAATTAGGTGTCGCAGATAAGAAGGTGACAGCTGTGCATCTAGGAAGGAAGCCTGTGTCTGGGAAAGCCGGTGAGAGAGCTGAACTTCAGTATAAGTAGGTGTCACAGACGTAGAGAGTAATAGATAAATGAACGTCTAGAAAGGAGCGGTTGCGCGCGGACCAATTGAGTTACGTTTGCTCCACAAAAATTTACCAAGAATGTTTTCATGAATAACGGACAGCGAACGGATGATGCGCAAGCATACAATACGGCTGTTAGATAGTTCAGAGCCTAGATGCTAAGACATAGCGACACGCAAATAATCAAATTATGCTAGGGTGCTAATGAAATATTACTGAGGTAGCTGGAGCTGGATAAGACCGGCCGTCCGCTTTAAAAAGGTATGTAAACGAAAAGCGATATAAGAAAAGGTTAGGGTTTGGATGAGAAGGGTTTATTGGTAAAGAGTCGAAAAGCCGACTAGGCTTTCGAGATGATGTGTAGTGTATCAGAAATAACTTTTTCAGTATTGTGTAACATTAGATTTTACAGTTGTTTTAACCCTTGAAACGTCCATTTGTTTTGCTGACTGCACGTCCGTTGACACGAACCGTTTTGGTGAGTATCTCGCTGCACGTTTCTCGCTCTGCTTTATTCGCTTCCTATCCTTGTAGCCTGCCCAATATACGTTGGGTTTAGTGGCCTCCGACTTCTATACTCTCGTATTTGACACGTCTTGCCTGTCACTGCTTGCCGACTAGTATCCCAGGATCCGCCCAACAATTGGTGACCCATATCAGGAACACGCCACCCGCCATTTTGCATTTTCATTCTGGTGAGCTCGTACCAGCGGTTTTGTGATTCATTACTTGTGATCATATTGTTTTCTCAACTACCACATTTTTATCTGTTTTTTGCAATGGATAATCTAGAAGATAAACCGTCTCCATGCGCGTTTAACGCCGTTCAGCCGGTTATGATCAAATCTGTTTCCTTAGCCCCTCCCCCTTTTTGGGAGAATGATCCTTTATTATGGTTTTGCGCCTAGAATCTGTATTTTATATTCATAGGATTTCTTCGGATTTCGCCATGTATAATCAAATAATATCTTGCCTTCATCTGACTATATCCTTGCAGGTGAGAGACATCATACTTTGCCCTCCTCTGGTAAGGAAATACGAGACTCTTAAACAGGCTATAATTCAGCGAACCACGCCTTCTGACAAGGTCCATCTGCAGCAACTATTTAGTGATCTGCAGCTAGGAGATAGGATGCCCTCAGCCTTGTTGCGCGAAATGCAACAGCTCATTGGCACGTCCAACATGTACGTAGGGATTCTCCGCGAGCTGTGGATGCAACGCCTTCCTGAAAGCACTCAGGCTATACTTGGGGTAGCAAGTGACTTGCCCATCACAGTAATTGCAGATCTAGCAGACCGCGTCATCGAACGGCACAAGCCAGAGACTGAAACCAAAGCACCTAAGCAGCTTTGCGCTGGCGCAACTACAACGACAGGCGCGACTAGCCCGCCGTCGGCAATAGACGCATTATCATTGCAGATAGCATCGCTTCAGCGCCAGATTGAGGAACTCACTTTAAACCGTAAGCACCGCAACCGGTCTGGATCATCGCCTCGTCGTACAAAACCTGATGCCACAGGTTACTGCTTTTACCACTCGCGTTTCGGTACTGAATCCAGTAATTGCGTACAGCCGTGTAGCTACTCCGCTATAGATGATCCGCCACGCCGGCCTGTAATGGCCACGAACGTCGACAAAGCCCAAAGTAGTCTCATCTACATTAGGGATTATGACTCCGATACCCAGTTCTTAGTTGACACCGGGGCGGAAGTCAGCGTCATTCACCCTATGCCAGGTGAGCCTACCACTTCTCTGTCAACAAGCCGCAGTGCCGCCAATGGCACACCAATAGCCACCTATGGTCATCGCTCACTCACCCTGGACCTAGGTCTTCGGCGCACGTTCCGCTGGGTATTCACCATCACTGCAGTCCCCTTTAGCATCACCGGCATTGACTTTCTCAGGCATTTCGACCTCTTGGTAGATGCGGAACGCCAGATGATAGTCGACACTGCAACAAAACTCAGCGTACATGGCATCACCGCTCGTGTCCCATCTATATCCCCGGTCTATACATTTCCCCAGACCTCGCCAGACAATGCTAAGCACTTTTTCAGCATCCCAAGCTCGTTCAGCCAATGAAAGCAGCCTTACCCGTGGCAGCTCAGGTCACGCACCACATACGGACGGACGGCCCACCTGTATCATGCCGTCCACGCCGACTATCGCCTGAGAAACTAAAGGTAGCTAGGGCGGAGTTTGAGCACGTGCTTGAACTTGGAATAACCTGCCCTTCTGACAGCCCTTGGTCCTCGCCCCTGCAGATGGTCCCCCAGAAATCTGGTGACTGGCGCCCTTGCGGTGATTACTGCGTACTCAATCGCCTAACCGTCCCAGATAGGTATCCTATCCCACACATGCAGGACCTAACCGCATGCCTCACAGGTAAGACAATCTTCAGCAAGATCCATCTGGTTCGCGCATATCACCAGACACCTGTGGAAGACAATGACATTCCTAACACAGCCGTTATCACTGCTTTCGTTTTGTATGGATGTTTAAGAATGCCATTTGGACTGTGCAACGCCGCACAAACCTTCCAGCGCATCATCCACGATGTTACTCGTAGCCCTGACTTCGCTTATTCCTACTTCAATGGTATTTTAATTGCCAGCTTATCGGAACAAGAGCACCTCGAGCACTTTCGAACTCTCTTCCAGCGCTAGACACAACACGGTGTCGCTGTCAACCCGACTAAGTGCGAACTCGGCTGATCAACGGTAGAATTTCTAGGCCGCCTCGTCTCATCGTTTGGTATCGAAATACTTCCCGATAAGATCTAGGCAATCAAGGACTTCCCAGCCTTGACTTCGTTTAAGCACCTCCCTCGACTTTGTGGTTTGGTCAACTACTATCGATGCTTTATTCCGCGCGTCGCTCAACTCATGCATCTTCTGACTGACTTACTCAGAAGAAATGAACGTAAGTTCGCTTTCCCTGACAGCACGGGCAGCCTTCGCCGAGCTCAAGGATGCTAGCTCCAACATAGACATCCTCGCTCACTCCGAATCGACTGCACTCCTTTCTATCCGACCGATGCTTTGGACGTCGCGGTAGGAGCCGTCCTCCAACAACACGTTGGTGGGCAATGGCAACCACTTGGGTTCTTCTCCAAGCGCCCGCAGCCAGCGGAATCCCGCTACAGCACGTTTGGCAGAGAACTGCGGGCCAGCTACCTAGTGATACGTCACTTCTGGCACACACTTGAAGGCCGCGCTTTCACTGTCTACACTGACCACAAGCCCCTTATATTTGCCTTCAACTCTGCTTGCGACAAATACCCACCACGGGAGACAAGACACCTAGACTTTGTCGCGCAGTTCACTGTTGACATATGTCATGTCTCAGGTGTCGAAAATCCCGTCACCGATGCTCTCTCACGCGTCAACCTCACTCTACAGTCTTTGCCTACTGTCTACCTTGCGGCCATGGCATCGGCTCAGGACGAAGATATACAGCGCACTCTTTAGTCCGCTTCGCCGCATGTGCAACCTGTTCCTCACCAAACCACGGAAGGAACCATTCTCTGTGGCACTTCCACAGGTTGTCCTAGACCTCTCTTGCCCGTCTCCTTCAGACGCACAGTCTTCGACGCACTGCATTCACTGTCACATCCCGGTATCCGCGCACCTTTGAAACTGGTCACCGAACGTTTCGTTTGGCCACACGTAAACAAAGATGTTCGTAACTGGGCTCGCACTTGCCTTCAATGCCAGCCCTCTGAAGTACCTCGCCACACCCGCAGTCCTCTTGGTTCATTTCCTGCCCCGGACTCTCGGTTCTCGCATGTACACTTAGACCTGGTAGGTCATTTGCCTCCGTCACGCGGATTCGTATACATTCTTACATTTGTCGACCGCTTCACCAGATGGCCAGAAGCTATCCCCGTAACAGACTGCACAGCTGAGACTGTTATCCGGGCCTTCTTGGACCGATGGGTCTCGCACTACGGATGCCCATCCACCACCACAACTGACCGCTTAACGCCTTTCGAATCCTCACAATTCGATACGTTCTGCAACTTCTTAGTTTGTCGCCGCATCCATACGACAGCGTATGATCCAGCAGCAAACGGGTTAGTTGAACACTTCCATAGACAGCCTAAAGCCTCGCTCTGCGCCTCCTCCGACCCTAGCTGGAGCGAAAACATTTCGCTCGTATTCTTAGGCATTCGCAGCAGCATCAAAGCTGATTTGCAATGTGCACCAGCAGAGCTGGTTTACGGCTCGACGCTAAAGTTACCAGGAGAATTCGTTTCACCTCCCGCATCGTCGGGTATGCCTCCGCCTAACTTTACGTCCTCCCTAGCGCAACGCATGTGTTCACTACGCCCGACCCCGCCCCGTGAACAGACTAGAGATGTGCAAATGCACAGCGGACTCTCTACCTGCACTCGCGTCTTCCTCCGCACCGACGCAGTGCAGCGCCCTCTCCAGCCTCCCTACACTGGCCCTTTCAGAGTTCTGCAACGGACTCCGAAACGTTTTACTATAGACCAGAATGGTCACCGAACAACGGTGTCCATCGACCGCCTTAAAGTGGCTTTCTTTGACGAGCCACTTGCAGCCCATCCTGATGCTCTCGCACAAGCACCCGCACCTGTGGTGACTTCCCAAGCACTAAATAATCCGGAACATTCCGTACCCCTTGACCCGCAACCTATCCCACGGCAACCCAAGGCAACCGACCGACGTGGTAACCAGGTTAAAGGTCCGGTCCGTTTTGCAGATTTTGTAAACGTTTACTATTTCCATTTACACGCCTTTTTGTCTTTAGTGGTTATCCTGCGTCTCACCCACAAACGTTTTGCAAAATCGACAAGAAAAACACAAAACATATTAAAAAACATAAAAAGCGTACTTGCTTTTATCATGCATACCATGTTCCCTCCCTGGCGTCAAACCACTTCCCCGAACCTTGCCCACCCCCTCTGCGTTCTACCTTCCAGAAACTTAACCGCTGGAACTGCCCAGGCAACCCTCGAGTGACTCGCCAACCGGCTCAACGCAACACTGGCGTGACTCGCCAGCCGTTCCAAAGCCCCTTTCCTCACCCAAGGAACAGACAGTTGCCCACGACCGCAGACACCCACGAACGGATTGGTTCCAAACGCCGCTTAGGCATTGCCGACGAGGACGCCCGGATTTCTTCGTGGGACGAGGACCGTGGACTAAAGTGCGGTGGGGGAGTGAGACCTCCTAAACGCACCGTCGGGTCTGCAGCAAAGGGAAGGTCCTGTCGGCTTTTCTCTGGACTATCCAGTTTTGGCAGTCCGACCAGCCCGCCCCGACGACCCACCGATGATGCGCTCTGGTCCACACGATCGTCATAAATTATAATTAACCAAAGCCTGGACCCAGCGGAATCGGCTACACACCCCACTTTGGAAGCACTTGCTCAAGCCTCTGCAAATATTCGTATCTACCCTCACCTTCCGTTTCCCCCAATACCAACTCCATCGAAGGCTTCCATTCTTCAGCCTTCTAGAGGGAGGCCCTTGTAATGTATCAAAAAACAAGCTCTTTCAGTATACTGTAACATTGGATTGTACGGTTGTTTTAACCTTTGCAACGTCCATTTGTTTTACTGACTGCACATTCTTGGACACAAACCGTTTTAGTGAGTACCTCGCTGCACGTTTCTCGCTCTGCTTGATTCGCTTCCTATTCTTGTAGTCTGCAAAATATATCTTGGGTTCAGTCGCCTCCGACTTCTATACTGTCGTATTTGACACGTCTTGCGTGTCACTGCTTGCCGACTAGTATCCCAGGCTACGCCCAACAGATGTAAACAAAACGTTAGGTCAGCCAAACCAATATTTGTAACGTCGAAGAACACTGAGTGAATTCGGATAACAAGTGGCCGATCCGGCGAGACTGGAGTAGTTAGCGCGTAGGAGTAGCACAATCAATAAAGGCAGGGAAATGGGCCGCAACAATAGAGGGTGAACGAGTCTAGCAGCCTCACGTGGTAGGGACACAACTGCGTTGAGTCTGCATAGCGTATACCGCTTAAGTATGGGTAGCACAGGAGCAATCAGAGAGAAAGAAATTGATCACTGGGACTAGGTCACCGCAGGGCGGTGAGATCTGGCACTCCGCTGGAAAAAGAATTAAAAACAGAGCGGGATAAAAAAATAAGTTAGATTCAGGATAAGAAAGTTTTATTCGTGTAAGGTGGAAATAGCCCACGAGGCTCCTCAGGTAGTGGAAAGGAGTATTGGAGTCATCCGAACCAAGGGAAGTGACGTCTCAGAAGTCTGAAGGAATCCGGAGAGCAGGATGCCAATCGGGTAAGAGTTGATTGGTCGGCGCGTTTGCCTAAGGACATATAGTAAAAGTAAGAAAAGAGACAACAATAAATGATGGGCAAGTCTAGCAGGCTCTAGATGTACGGGAAACATTTTGCTTGGTCTGCGGAGCGTATACCGCTTAAGTCTCAGTAACATAGGAGCAGGCAGAGAGAAAGAGTCTGGACAGGTGAGACAAGAACACGGCAGGGCAGTAAAACTGGCCGTCTGCTTGAAAAAGGAATGAAAACTGAAAACGATCTAAGAAAAGTTTAGGGTCTGGATGAGAAGGGTTTATTGGTAAAGAATCGAAAATCCCACGAGCCTCCCTGCGTAATGTAAACAAAACTATTACGTCAGCCGAACCAAGAGAAGTGGTGTCTCAGAGGTCCAAATGTATTCATTAAGTAGGAGGACGACTAAGCGGGACTGAATTAATCGGCGCTTTGGGACTAGGGCGAACAATGAATGTAAGAAAAAAACGAGGAAACAAGTCTAGCAGTCAACCACAGTATGAGTAACATAGTTAATTCTGCGGAGCATGTACCGTTTAGGTCTCGGTAGCATGGGAGCAGTCAGAGGGAAACAGGCTAGTCTGGGGAGACAAGCTCACGGCAGGGCAGTAATGCTGGCCGTCCGATTAAAAAAGGAATGAAAACCGAAAGCGCGATACGAAAAGGGTAGGGTCGGGTTAAGATGGGTTTATTGATAAAGGGTAGAGGCGCCCACGAGGCTTTCCAGGTGATGGAAACATAACGTTTGTTCAGCCGAACCAAGATTCGTAACGTCGAAGAACTCTGAGTGAAATCGGATAACAAGTGGCCGATCTGGCGAGACTGGATTTGTCGGCGCGTAGGAATAGCACGTGCAATAAAGGCAGGAAGAAGGGCCGCAACGATAGAGGGTGAATGAGTCTAGCAGCCTCACGAAGTAGAGGAATAATAGCTTTGAGCCTGCGTAGCGCATGCCGCTTAAGTATGGGTAGAGTAGGAGCAGTCAGAGAGAAAGAGGCTAGGTAGTGGGACTAGATCACTGAAGAGCAGTGAGATCTGGCACTCCAGTTGAAGATAAATGAAAACAGCGCGTTAATAAAGGTTAGGGTCGGGATGTAATCGGGTAGTTGATTCAGCCGAACTAAGAAAGGTGACGTCTCAGAAGTCTGAATGAATCCGGAGAGCAGGAGGCCGATCGGGTATGTATGTGTCTCAACAGTCTATTAACTAGACACACAGCCAGCAATCGGGTAAGACTTAATTAGTCAGCGCGTTTGCATATGAACATGTAGCCAGGGTGAGAGTAAAACTAACAATAAATGGCGGGCAAGTCTAGCAGGCTCTAGACGCAAGGGAAATATCCTGTTTAGTCTGCGAAGCGGTTAACGCTTAAATCTTAATAGCACCGGAGGAGGCAGAAATAAAGAGGTAGATCACTGGGACTGGACCTCGGCAGGGTAGTGCGAGCTGACTATCCAGTAGAAGAAGAAATGGAAACAGAAATCACATTAAGTCGTGCTATTAAAGAGCGTAAACATGCTATACCAATAAAGAGTGAAAAAGTCTAGCAGGCTGTCGTGTGGAGAAAAACAGCGTCAAGTCCGTAGAGCCTGGACCGTTTGTGTCGTTGTAGCATAGAAACAATCAGAGATAAGGAAATAGAGTCTTGGCAAGGATTGAGAGGTGACCGTCCGATTGGGGAAGGAAGGAATACAACGAGCGCGATAAGGAAAGTATTGGGTCAAGATAAATGGTGGAGAAACTAAGGAGGCACGCATAGAGATCCGTCAACCAAACATTAACCGTTAACGTAACAGTGCTGTGAGAGAGTTCGGAGAGTAAAAGATCTTTCAGACGCTACTTAATAAATCGGCGTACGATGAAGATATAGAGCGCAGTACGGAAATGGCACGGGCGGAATCGAGAGCTATACTGATTAAAAGGAGCTATACTAATAGGTTGTAAGCTAACCCAGTAAAGTTCTCGGAGTGAGGGAATCGGTGCGTTGGATATGTAGTTCCTAGATCATTTAGGTCTCGGTAGTACAGTTGCAGTCAGAAAACATGGGACTGGTCAGAAGAGGTTGGATTCAGGCAAGGTACAGAGTTGACTGTCTAGTTAAAGAAGTGCAAGCAGACACGACGACAAGGATCGGGCAGGGAAGGGATGAGAACGGTTCTATTGATAAAGGGTGTAAAGTTAACGAGGATTTTAAAGGAATTTGAACAGTCCATTAGGTCAACCAAAACCAGTGATGCAACGCCTCAGAAGTCTGAATGAATCCGGAGAACAGGAGGCGGATCTGACAAGTCTGGATTGGTCGGCTTATTAGGATTAGGACGTACAATAAAGATGAGAACAGAGCTATAACAATAAAGGGTGAATGATTCTAGGAGGCGCACGGAGTTAATAAGTTAACAAAGGTTAAGCAATGCTTGCAGGCGCTTGAGGTGAGGCGAACATAGCATTGAGTCAACCGGGCGTAGCGTGTTTGTATCTTCGTAGTTTTGAAGGCAGTCAGAGGGAAGTAGACTGGTCGGATGAGACTAGGTCAGGGCAGGGTACGGAGAGTTAGCAGTCCGATGGAAGAAGGAATGAAGACAGTGAAGTAAGGATAGAACAGGGTTATAATGGAGGAAGCCTTAATGTTTGGGAGTAGGGAAGCCAACGAGACTCTAAGGTAATGTGGACAGGGTATTTGGTCTGCTTAATATTGGCCGGTAACGTCACAGTAGTAAGAGAGGTCGGAAAGCAAAAGCCGAAATACACGAGGCTGTATTAGTCGGCACATTGAGATTTAGTGGTACAGTGAAGTTGGGAAGATAAATAGAGGGTGTCAGCAGAAATGGACATGTTCGATATGGGAGAGTGTAAATTAGTTAGGTATAAGTCCTTGTGTTGAGGGAAATAGTGTTTTGGTTGTGCCGAGCCTATACCGTTTACAGATCAGTACACTGCAGGCAGTCAGAAAGTAGGGGACGGGTTGGATGAAACTAGATCAGCACATAGCGCTTGGTTACTGATAAGGTGAGGAAAGGCAACGGGGGAGGGGAACAGAGCGTTCCGCCTCCTGGATAATTACCGGTACCGTCACAACATTCAGAGAGGGTCAGCAGAAATGGACAGGTGAGAGAAGGCGGCTATGCTAAAAATAGGGTGAGCAAGACCAGCAGGCTCTCGAGAAGAGGGGGCATTGCCAGAAGTCTAAAGAGTTGTGGCGGTTTACATTTCGGTAGTCTGGAGTAAGTCAAAGAGAACCAGGCCAGGCAAGTGAGACTAGGTCAGGGCGGGTTACTGACAAACGGTAGTCCGATAGAAGAGGAACACAAGCGAAGATCGTGATAAAGAGAGGAAGGGTCGGTTTGAAAGGAGCCTTATTGGTGCTGGGTGTAAAGGCTAACTAGGCTGTTGGCGCATTGAAATTATTTCGCACAATTAAGGCTTTGTCTGGAATTCTAAATGTGATCGGGGCCGTTGTCCCACAGCTCGTCCTCAGGGATGCAGGTGCCCAAGACGTCTGCAACCTTGGGGACACTTAGTATTCTATCTATGGCCGTGGAGAATTGCAGGATACTATCAGATGCTCTGATGGCTTCAGGTAACTTGTTCCACACATGCGCATATCTATAGAGAAAGAACGTAAAGCGTAGGGTGCAACAGGTTTGGGGTAGTGAGAAGGAATGTGGTTTATGGCGTAGAGGATAACGTGTGTCGCCAGCGGTTGAAAATATCTTTCAATACTTCAGCCCGATGTTTTGATTAGCTTACATAGAAAAACTAGGTTGGGTTAAGTCTCCACAGCCAAAGTGGTTCCAGACCAAGCTGTTTGCAGCGGCTTTAATAACTGGGCGTAGCTGATCCTGAAAGGCGCTTGGTGAACGAACGCTGGACTTTCTCGATGACCGTCCTATCAATTTTGCGCGAATTAGTAAACACTATGGAGCAGTACTCTATTATAGATCGGGCACACAACTTGTACAGCATGAGTCGCGACTCTAACAGGCTCACTGACTTAAGTATAAAACCAAAGATAGACCTGGCTTTTGCAGAGCTATAGCTCGCTTGCTCCGCAAAATTCAGTGAGCTTGAGTGGTGCATACCGGGATCGCGCACAATAATGCTGTTATCTAGTAGTATTCCGTTAAGGGTTAATACGTTGGACGGTATAGAGCACCAGTAGGAAATGATGTTGCATTTGGTTGCTAAGATCTCTAGTTTCCACAGATCACACCATGTTTCAAGAGCGCCGAGTTCGCTTTGAATGCTGTAGAGGCCATTGCGTAGGCAGCTGGAAACAAATGTGAATACCACTTTAATATCATTAGCAAAGAAGTAGGGAGCGCCATGTTGGAAGACCTGGAATACATCACTAATATACAGTAAAAACAGCAAAGGACCTAGGACGCTGCCTTGGAACACTCCGCTGGTTACAGGTGCCTTTTTAGACGAGACAGAGCCCAGTAGCACTGACTGCGTTCGGTTAGCAAGGTAAGAAGAAAACTAAGAACGTAGGCGGCCAGAAACATCGAGTGCAGCTAATTATGTCAACAAGCCATTGTGTGGAACCCGGTCGAATGATTTTTCAAATCCAGGAAGATGATGACCAGTGCTTGACCCAGGTCTGTGGAGTGTGTAACGTCGTTTAATAATTCAAACTGGCAAGTTTGCCAAGATTTAGTAGGCAGAAACCCGTGTTGATACCTATTAATAAGGTTGCGTTGCAACGAAAACAATGCATCCCGTCCTTTATTATTCTTTCCATGAGCCTTGACGCAACTGGCGTGTAGCTAATAGGACCGTAATTGTCAATATTTTGTTTGCAGCCTCGTTTGTGTCGTGGTATGATGGTTGCGTGTTTCCATTTAGACGGATGTTGTCCGCACTTCATAGAGATGTTGAAGATATTGAGGAGAAGGACTGGAATATCCGGTCCTCTAAGTATTAGTACTAAAGAAGAGACACCATCAGGACCTGGGTAGTGTGACATTTTCAAGGGGCAAAGTGCTCACTTGATGTTATTTACGTTAAAGTCAATGGAGTGAATTTGACATTCAGAGAACCTGTGAATCATAGTTGACAGTGCTGAGTCATTGCCGGTGAAGGAGTTACAGAAGTGCATGTTAATGCTTTCGCAGAGCTCGACCGCATCAATGACTATAGTTTTATCAGGAAGCAGAAGGGTAGTGATCGGTATACCTTTGCTGCCACCCCGCTGCTTCATTAGTCCAATAAGAGACTGCCTTGTTGTCAATGCAAAGCGCTGCGTGTTCAGCTTATATACGAACATTGTTTTTGTGAGCTTCTCCAGTCGATTAGTAATTCGTTCATGCAGATGAGTAGATAAAAGTCCTTGGTCTTGCTGTAGCGAGAGCGCATTTTCTTAAACCTGGAAGCTAGTTTGCGTGCGGAAGCATCATCAGGAGTCTGCCGCCTACTTAGCATCCTCTTTTTGGGGCCAAGGACGTCTAGCAGTTCGTGAAGTTGTTATAAAACGCCCTGATCGCAGTACCTATATTTCCGGAGAGGAAGCAATCGTCCCAGGGTGATACTAAATAAATATATAAATATTTTATTCTCGACAAAGCGAGGCAAGATTTTTGGGCAGGATCAGCATATATGCAATATTGTACATGATAGCATGATTAGAAGCACCGAGAACGGGAGTAGTACACATGGAGTCAGTAGTGTGGGCCCATACGGCCCAAAGGTTGTACGAAGTCTATGTCCACAGAATGCAAGGTGTAGTGATAAGAATTCAGATCACAAATGTGAAGTAGGTTGATGAGGAACTAGTCCGATGAGGTTGTGTACACACTGCGAGTCAAGTGAGTGAAGCATGAGGAAAGAGCTGCAGAAATATCCAAGGATAGTGGCATGTAACTGATCAAATATGTGGGCGTGTTTGTACGGGAGCAGATTTATGCACAGAATTTGTAAATGAGGTATCGGTCAACTTGCCAACGTGAGATTGGGACGGTGACTTTATTGAGTAGCGGGTCACCTCCGCCACGTAGCAGTGTTGTTAAACAGACATTTGTGGCTTTTGTAGGGAAAAAGCTTGTCAGACGAAGTCTCACCACGTCTTGGAACACTGCCGACTAGTGATATGACATTGACAAGATTTCACCTGACCGAATACCCTCGCGGCTATTCGCGGGCAAATTTCACAACTTTGTTGCCCATCTGAACTGAACTGGTTATGTGGTCTCCTTTGGAGTCGACCGCAAGTGGTTGGAGCTGTCCAAGTCGGATGATTCACTTGACCTGTATTGATTTGCTTCGTTTCTTGGGTTCCTTTAGTTTGTCAGAATTGCGAAGTGCAGGTGAGTTCTTTGTTCTGTGTTGATGCCGTATCCAGGTGAGCTTCACCGATATGTCCTCAGGTGTACCGTGCCGGTAATGTTATCCTGTAGAACAAGGGCGAAAAGAAAAACGGACCGAGCAAACTGCCAAGGAAATGGAATAGGAATATGTTAATGTATAAATATAAAATTTGTGGTAATGTTGTGCTGGTTACAAGCAGTGGAATGACCGACTATGTTATACATCATATCCGTAGTTTTACGCGCAAACGCGAGACCCGATATTTGCTGAATGTGAGAGACAAATGCTGTCCGAAGTGACCTTACATACGCGAAAGTCGTCCTGTGTGGAACCCGGAATATCAGGCGTTGTTAACCAGAAAATGAGTTAAAGGAATCAGAAGAACATAGTACATTGTTTAATATGCGCTCAAGCTATAGGTTGAGCGAACGATTGACAGTGGCAAAGCTTATCGTTCTAACATGTTTGAGAGCCAGTGGAATTGCTACGCCGGGTTCGAGTCCCATGAAAATAATGATGAAACGTGTTCAGTAATCGGATGCTAGAGAAACAGCTGGGTGAAGGAGTGGGAGGGAGTGTCAAAGTTATGACGAGGATGGGATTTACATACCACAGCTGTGGCCAGAATACCGTTGCAAAGCCAGCTCTGAGGGACCTGGAATGGCAAAAAAGCAGGGACATCTACAGTGCGGCAAACAAGTCAACTATACGGCAGAAAAGGGCGATACTGGGAGTCGGGTTAATCAAGAGGAAGAACCTTCCCGCTGACAGGAATTCAACTTTAAAAACAGGAGCGAGAAGGGCTTGAAGGCTACGGCTGTAGCAAGAAAATGGTTGTAGAGACAGCGCAGAAAGGGACCAGTAGTATCAGTGGTGTAAGCAGCAGCCCGGAGAGATGTTGTGTGCCACTCTAAGGTGAACTTCCACTGGGGAACGTTAAAGTCAGACAGAATGCTGGTTATTGAGTTGCTGGCAGCCTGATTAATTAGTGTACAGGAGCGTCACGATTTATTAGGCTCGGTAAAAACTGATAGGTGTACGGTGTTGAATACAAGAGGGAGAACAGACAGAAATACTTGCAACAGCTGTAGAGAGAAGTGTTGCTATAAGGACCGAAGCAGATGCCGAATGACAGAGAGACGTTACTGTGAGCCAAATAACTTGGTAGTGGAGCCGAGAGGCAAAACTCATAGACCGAAGATTTCAATTTCGATATGAGGGAACAAGCGTACAGAGGTTGAATCAGACGGAGACAAGTAACATGAGGCTGCCACTTTTACCGGTGAGTATCTTAGACGGTGGCAGCAGATAGTCAGTGGCAGCCGAGAAGGAAAGAAAATGTTTCCCAGTTGATGCGATGGAGGAGGCGAGATACCTCATACTTATCTTCCTGGTAAGGGAATTTAGGCAGTGCAAAATACAGCTTAACCACCTTGTGCTGGCAGCCCAGTATGTTGTCTAGGACGCTGGCGCATGCGTGGAAAATGCCGGTAGTGAATATTAGGTCCAGTATGCTAGATTGTCTAGTCGGTGTATTCACATGCTGAGTCCAGCTGTGTGTGAAAATTGTGTCTACCAGGGCTGTATATTTGAGTGGGGCTGACTGCTTAAGCCACGAGACGTGGGGCAAATTTAAATCTCAAACAATAATTTTATAGCAGGAAGAAATGAGACTTCCTGGAAGAGCTTGACCATTTTGTCAACGCTAGCACAAGCGGAGTGAATGGGTTGTATAGACAGCCTATAAAGAGGTCCAGTGGACCTCCAGCAGCCTGAATCCACACGGAGTCTTCAGAATCGCCAAGGGATACGGTTTGGAAAGAGGTTGCATGAAACTCGTTCTTGAAGTATATGAAGCATCCGCCACCTCGGTGATTGACGCGTCCACTACAGAAAATGGTGTACCCTGGAATGTGTAGTGGTGTGTCAGAAGCGTCGGCCGAATGCCATGTTGCTGTGACCAGCACCAGATGCGGGCGTGACAGAGGAATGAGGGGGCCTAGGAGGTGCATTTTATTTTTGATCGATCGTACATTGAGGAGGAAGTACGTATACTTGTAGTATCCGCAGAGTTCTTTCGTTTGGTCGCCGTCTTCTGTAGTGGTGTCGTAACCGGGTAGTTTGAAAGTGCTTGGGATAGGTGAGTTAAGTGCGGCAGATATGTGCGCCGGGGGCGGCGGATTGTTACACTGATGGCAGCCGGCCGTCGACGAGTCAGTTGTTGCTTTGACGTCCAAGGGGGTTACGCGAAGGGCTGGAACCAGCCGTTTTTGTTTGTCTGCAGTGTATAAATGAGTCTCTGTAGATGATATAGAGCAGGCGCGAGCTCTTAGGGAACTGGTCGTGGTGGACCGTGCCCTGTTGTATTCCATAAAAAATAGAGAGACAAACAGCAAAGAATCAACACTTGTCAACAAGTCAGGACAAACGAGTAGCATACCTTGTAGGTCGACGATAAAGGGATCCAGCAACAGTGCCCGGACTGTTGTATGCTCAACTGTCCCTGGACCTTCCGCCATCACATTGTGGGATAAGTTATCGGACGACCAAGACAAATGGAACTCATTGTGCATGCAGATGAGTATCAAAGCCAAGCCCATAAATTTGTTACGAATTATTCGTCATCAAAACTCGCCACATTGTGGGGAACCCAAACGTATCCGAGTAATACTAGAATCCTCCACCGATGTAGAAAACGTTTTGCTCTCCGCAAGTGCGCTAAAACACGGATCCTGTGGGATACGTATCTATCCTGATGTCCCTTGGAGTGGGCGACAATCAAAAAGGAACACCGAAGAAGGGCACAGCAAGCAAGAGCACCTAAACAAAATTTTCATACATGACGTACCATAACATCTTTCTATCGAGGTTCAAGTGACCGGAGAGCACGACTTAAAACAGTGGCGGTTCATTTGTGCAACACTTTCTTCGGATAATATTGTGGCATTATCGCTCACCAGGATACCTCTATCACCAAATTATAGAGGATGCGGCCCTCGAATCCTAAAACATGTGGTTCAGTCAGAGCAACAAGTAAAGGATGTTTTGGATCGATGGCGCAGAAATCAGAAACACCTTCCTTCCGAAATTCGGTTAAAGGTCGAAAACACTTTGCACAGCTCAAATATTAAAGTAACTGAAGCAGCAAGCATACCGGTGAATGTACAGAAGCGTAACGACTGCTGCGTTAATTGCCTTATGTAGGTCTAAACGAAAGTTGAGATACACCTCAGCCAAATCAAGTTGCAAACGAGGTAGCATTGTCCCACCAAAAGACGAGTAGCTGTCGACCTCCCATCGGGCGGCATTCGCCCACACTTGGCCTTTCATCCCTCTGTGGGATTCTAGACCGGGAAACTGGCCTGTTTGTAAACGAGTGCTCAGGGTCTTTCTAACAAACTGGCTAAACTGAATGATCGCCAAGCTTCCGGGTAGTATGATGTCATTGATATCACCGAGAAGTGCTTACGCACAGGAGTGACGGCTTCTGTAGTTTCACTACCCGGCATGTCGCTGATCCGGAAGGACAGGCTCACCGATGGAGGAGTGGTAATACTGTATTACCGAAACGACTTACAGTGCGTAGCCGTGGAGGACTCAGACTCGCAGTTCCCCGACTCTCTTTGGTGCTTGTTGCGGTTAAAAGGCAGGGATGCTTGCCTTATTGTCTTGGTGTACCGCGTCCCTAACATAACATCCGAAGCCGACTACCACCTAGCGGCTGCTTTAAGGTGCAGTTTACAACAAAAGTACACTCGCATGCTTGTCATGGGTAATTTCAACGCAGGTTGTTTAGAAACCCCCGCCACGATCAGAGAACAAGTCAAAACCGACCTACAAGATCTGGTAAATACTGTGCCTCTTTACAATCACACCACTTTGCCCACTCAGTTCAGAACTGGTAACAGGCCATCTGTGTTGAATCTTGTGCTTACCAACGAGGAGCATATGATTGCTGCGCTGGTTTTAGACTGCTCGTTGGGTCGCAGAGATCACGCCGTGATGATTTTCAACTTCGTCTGCCATGCTGAATATCTGAACGATAACGATGAGACTGTGCGAACCCTCACAAGTTACGATCGATTAGCCCAGCTCGTCAGCGCCACAAGTTGGTCTTTCCTCAAAGAAGTACCCCGGAGGTCGCCTGGCTTGGCTTCGTCAAAACTTCAGTCAGCTGATTGCAAAGGCTTCAGAGATACATGCTTGCAATAAGTGCAACTCAGTTTCTTTCGTTTGGAGCAGAACTCGAAAATGTAGACAGTACGCAACGCATCATGGTGTGTGTACAGAGAAGCTCCAGCACCAGAAAATTAGGTTAACTGGGTAGCCCAACGTAACCACTGCACTCTGCTGTTAAGAGAATACAAGGCCGCTTATTCGCAGAACAGAGCAACAACCTTCATTGCTAACCACAAACTGCTGTGCAAGCACGTTAATAGCCTACGAAAGTTGAGGCAAATATTTCCTCTACTCATGACGGCGGATGGAACAACAAGAACGGCTGTGGAAGCAGCAAACGCGCTGTAGACATAATACCTCCCCACGTCTCAAAGACTCTTGCAACCAAGCGATCTAACAAGCCTTGTCCCCTGCTCGCCGGGACTAACCCACTTAACTTTTACCGCAGAGGCTGTACTGCAAAAGTTGACGTCTCTACGCAAACGCAGCTCGCCGGGTGTCGACACCATTCGTCCAAAGGCACTGGCAGCAGCATAAAGCCAACTGGCAGGACCTTTAGCTCAGTTTTTCCAGTGCTGCTTAGACCAGAACTAAGTTTCCGCCATGTGGAAGCTTAGAATAATAACTTCGATTCACAAATGTGGAAGCAGCACTGATCCATCTAACTACCGCCCAGTATCCCTGCTTTCCATACTATCCAAGGTCATGGAATCCATAGTTGCCGATGCACTGGTTTGCTATCTGGAAAACTGCAACATCACTCCTGAGCAGCAGTCATGTACAACCTAGTTACTAATTGCATGCAGTAGTTTGACCGAGGCAGCTGACGCTGGAGATGGTGTTGATGTGATTTACCTGGATTTTTCCAAGGACTTCGACCGTCTAGACCATCGGATACTACTATCCAAGCTGCAGCGTTACGGGATCGTAAACCCTTTTTCAGCTAGAGCGCCAACTTTCTACTTTAACGTCAAGTAGTAGCTAGAGTTTGGAGCTCTTTATCGAACCCCATACAAATTAAGTGTGGTGTGCCGCAAGGCTCAGTTCTAGGTCCACGTTTGTTTTTGGTGTCAATTAATTACCTTGCACTGGGAATCGCTTCAAACGTCCTGAGGTGTGCCGACGATACCAAGAGCTGGCGCAGGATCCAGGCAAACGCCGACCAACATGTGCTTCAGAGTGATTTAGACAAGGTGTATCAATGGTCGACCCAAAACTTATTGGATTTCAAAGTCAGTACATGCAAGGTGCTTTCCATCCGACAACAAAGCAGCTACTCCTACCGATTCGTAACAAATATACTACAACCAGCAACTCGAACGTGACTTGGGTGTCCTGATTCAAAATGACTTGGGTTGCTCCAGGCAATCCGGAAAGGCCTCGAAGACCGGTAACCAACACGTCGGGTTGTTGAGGCGGTGGTTCGGACAAATAAACAGCTCCATATTTCGACAAACGCTTAGTGCTTATATTAACCCCAATGTCCAATACGCAATTCATGCCTGGCATCCAGGGCTGAGACACGATCTTAATGCACTGCAGCTGCCACAATGCCGGGCATCTAAGAAGGTAATTGGAATGCGCAATCTTTCCTACCAGGAGGAGCTGCAACGGTTGGCATTGTTCAGTGGAAGCTATCGCAGACTACGAGGCGACCTGATTATGACATACTTGATTCTGCGAGACCCACATCATGTGTGCGGCCCTTTACCGCAACTCAGCAGCACTACAAACCTGAGGGGCCACGCATTAAAACCCGCAGAACAATACAGTCGTCTGGAGAGCCGCAGAAATTTCTTTTCCATGCTTTTCTGTCACCCGTGGAATACTCTCGTAGAATCGGTCGTCTCTGCACTAACACTAACAGTATTTAAAAGACGGTTGGACGAAGCACCCATTCACTTACACTTCGTCACTTAACACTACGTCGAAATCTTACACCTGGAGTATCCCATGGAATTATTTGTTGTTACCTGTGGGTGCTGTGAATCTAAGAGGATCGCAAGACTAGAGCGGAGCAAACGATGGGTCCTTATTTTAATCGTTAAAGTATTAACTATTTTACTATCTTTATCACCATTATTGTTATGTTGGTATCCCCACCAACTATCCAACGGGGCTTGTAAAGCAACACACATCAACCTGTATAAATTCATCGTACACTGTTCACCGTTGCTACTTTTGCTATCACACCAAACAAAATTGAGGTTGATGCGATGCCTAAATGAACTAAACAGCGAATAGAATGCATCAAAGCCATGAACCTAATGTCCAAGAAAGATGCTCCTGAATTCAGCCTCCAGAAAGCGTCGGCTTAATCGAAAACAGCTGATCGTAATTTGGGGGCTGTTCTGTTTCTTTTACCAGCTGCTAAGGAAGAAGGTTAAGAACCCCGTTGTTACGGCTTGTTAAGGATTTATTAAATGTATATTGATTTAGGGGAAATGAACCTATAGATTATTTTACGATTCATGCAAGGTTTTGTTTCGGCTTCCTTGCAATGGCCACAACGGCTGTGGAGGATACAGTTGCGTTCCGGGCTACTTTTTTCCAATTTTGTAACTCATTTGATGAAGTCGAAGAAGATTTAAGGTGTTTTCAAGTTCTGGCCGCGACAAGTTTACAAATATGATGTTTTGGCCGCAGTGTAGTATTAGAATAGGTCAGGACAAGAACTACGCGAAGGGTTGCGGTAACATGGGTATACTATCGTTGTGTCCTTGCAGAAAGAAAGGAGAAGGTGGTCGTCGGTAAGTGCGAACATTGCTTTATGTGTACTTTATGTTGCATGGGTATGTCAGCCTCGGTTGTGAAGCGAGCATAACCATCAGTGTGAAGGGCATTTGCTATGAGATAGACTCGCATCGTTTGGTGCATAAGCATTAGTTTTACTTGGGTAATCCAAGTTTATGCGTTAGTAATCGGCGCCTGACTCTTGAGGCGCAACGGCAAGTGCTTGTTTTAATGTAGTCCTTCCGTACTACCGGAGAACTGCGAGGCTATGTGTTGGAACGGTATAACAAACGTTTGAATCGGCAGGACCTCTTTTGTATCCGTCATTGCGTAGGTGGGATTTCTAAGGGGAACGATGTAAACGCGGTTGCGGAATTGTTGCATAAGAATAACGCTGTGCGTGTAGGAAGGGATGATTTGCAGGTGCGTTTCCTATTTTTCGTTCCTGCATCGATGATTTCCGTAGTGGCGATCTACGGCGACATGATTTTTGCAGACGCTAGGCAGCAGGTGAATTGTGGTGGTTACATTATTTGGCACTGTATGGTAATTGACGGTTTTGGCGTATGTCGCAGCAATTGTTACGCTTTGTTGCCCAACTAGACGGCCGGTAGTTACTTGGAGTTTGCTCGGGCAATGCCAGAATCATTGCACATTGCTTCATCAACAAAGACAATAGCCATGGATAGGCGCATGGTACACATGAAAGCATTTAAGTCGGTGTATCCACGGACCATGATGGTATTATGCTGGTTTCATTTCCTGCGGGACGTTCCACTCAAATGCCCGTTTCTGTCAAAAGAGTAATGGCTGACAGAGTTATGCTGAAGCATTGGATGCACAGATTAGTCGACACAAACACCGGACTACAGTGTAAGTGGCTATTAATACCTATAATGGTTAGAAACAAAGACGCGTTCACCTACCTCTGTCGGATGTGGTTGCCACTCGCAGAAAGCTTAGCGTCCTATAGGTCGGGCAAAGTGCACAAGTTAGATGCGTCCACCACAACCAGAGTAAAAAACGGGAATAAGCATCTCAAGTGTGGCTTATTCGAAAAGACATCGGTTTTGCAACTTTATGAGACAGTTGTTCGGAGAGCACGCAATGCAGAATTTGCGTTGTAACACGTCGGTAGCCAAGCTGGGGATGTCGAAATCACACAACATTCCGGGAAGTGCGCAGGCGAAGTAGTTGCCCACTTGTCGGTCTTCTTACGCTGTTGGCGTATTTATGCTACGCTCAGAGGCAGCCACATCCATACGACCTAACAGCACTGGGTATGAAGTATTAGGTAATGGCGACCGCAGGCACCCCGTTGTGATGGGTCATGAAATGAGCTTTGAGTGCTCGTTCGTATGTCTGTGTGTTATGCCGTGCGCATACATTGTGCAGGTTGCTAGCATGTTAGGCGCCGACATATCCACGCTTACGCACAGAAGCCTTTGGTCCAAGCGAGACCGTCAGGTTCTTATCCCTGATTGCGAAACGTCTTCAGGGCAACTTCAAACGTAGCCCTCTACATCTGCCTCCCCGCCGGTGGTGTTAACGCGGAAGGAAAAGTTGGCCCGTGCTAACAGGCTGTTCTGTGATATAACGGTTGCTATAACCAGTCTGGGTGCAACTGCTTTCCTTGAGGCGGAGCGGTTCAACCGCAGCAGCCTGAATACGTTACTACGTAGGCAGAGCTTGGTGTCAGTTAGAAACTGCTTTCCTGACAAACTCGCACAGCTTATGTGCTTCAAATGCGACAGCTGGCTTCATTAGTAGTGTACGGCGTACAACGGAGACGAAGAACACTGTTCGTGAGTTTAGTTTTCCTTAACCCATTTCCCTTCATGCATGCTTATGAGAACGATAAACCGACCGGTTTTAGGGCAACCCTCTGGTGCGGCAGTGGCATGCATCCCCCGGATGGTAACTCATGCTGCTGGAAAGCTGCTGGGTAACGCTTGAAACATACCGCATGGCAGCCTGGTGGGTGGCTCTACGAACGACCAATACGCCTTAATGTTTATTTGTTTGACAACAGAATCCCATTCTGAGTGGCAGTTCAGTTATACCAAATGCCAAGCATACCGCCGCTAAACATACTTACTCAGTTAGCATAGAGTGAAACAGATGATAGTAAGTCAGTTTTGTCCCGTCGTATGCATGCACACATTGCTACGTTTTCACATTGTATACCCATGTCTTCACATGTCCCCTCGCAGTTGTCTGTACCGAATGCCCATATTGACACCATTCATCAGTTAGGTTCAGCATTTATTTCATACCGCTATTACCGTTGCATGGAATTTAGCCCGGACCTCAGTGATCCACTGTGTTGGAGCGACAAACAACTACTGTCCTCAAAATCAGGGTGAGCACTTTGCGTGGGCCTGGGCAACACTCCGCTGCGTAATATTCACCCTTACCCTGGTATAAGCTTGACGATGTATTGCTGTCGGACATTAAACGGAGCCGGCAACATCGTTCATTTACTAGCGGCCGACTGACACGAGTAGTCAGTCAGCTCTTTTGCAAATGGTAGCATGGCTATGATAACTGAAGGGCAGCCGCCAACTAATGAGACGAAACCAGCCAATGAGAGCGTTTTACGCTGAGGGCTATTGATTTGGCAGTAAATTGAATGTACCGTTAGTTGGACGTTATGCAAAAATATACGTGCCAGCCGTACGCCGGTCTCCTGCTTTGGGAAGTCGGGCTGATCAGAGTGCACACTAGCAGCAGGTCATCGGTAGGTCAGCCGAAACCATAACATATATTTTTTGGCGACGGAAGGTAGTGGATCAAGATGTCAATTTCAGCGGAAGACCTGAAAATCATTTTGTTGCAGCAACAGCAGCAATTTGAAACAGCGCAGCTGCGTATGATTGAAACCCTCACCCAAATGTTATCTGTGCAGCCTACGTTCGTTCAGAACAATGGGAAGCCTTCGGCGGATGCGATGCTCAGTAGTGTGAATGAGTTCATATTCCATCCTGACTCAGGATTAATATTCGATGCGTGGTTCAGGCGCTATGAAGATGTTTTCAGGGCAGAGTTGTCAGGTCTCGATGATGCAACTAAAGTTCGCCTTTTGTTACGAAAACTCGGAACGGTTGAACATGACAGATACATTAACTACATTTTGCCAAACAACGCGCATGATTTCAGCTTTGATGATACAGTTGCTCGACTCACAGCGTTGTTTGGAGACCAGTCGTCTCTTTGCAATAACCGATACAATTGTCTAAAGCTATGCAAAAAGGACAATGACAATCTTATTGCTCACGCGGAGATAGTCAAACGTGAATGCCAGAAATTCAAACTGAAGTCGCTCACGGAAGACCAGTTCGAGTGTTTGATACTAGTATGCAGTCTACAGTCCCCAAAAGACGCCGAGATACGAACGAGAATACTTGGTATGTTGGAACGCGACACAGATGTTACATTACAAACGCCATTGCTGAAGCCCAAAGAATCATGAATTTAAAGCACGATACGGCTATGGTGGAAGATTCGAGAGCACATTCCGCAGATATATCTGTCCAGCAAATTTCAGGAAACAACCCACCGACCGCTCAACCTAGCAGATATCCACAATCCAAACCCCCATCACCTTGCTGGCAATGCAGAGGATGGCATTTTGTGAGATGGTGTTCTTTCGGCAAACATGATTGTCAAAGGTGCTTTAGACGGGGGCACAAGGAGACCCACTGCGGATTCAAAACCTCATTTAGATCGTCATGTAATACTCGAAAAGCAGGTTACCGAAGGTTCGCGACAAGAGTAAACGCTAACTATACGGACCATGTTAAAGATAGAAGAAAGTTCGTCACTATTACCATCAACGGAAGAGTAGCGCGGCTGCAGATTGATACGGCTTCCGATATTACAGTCATTACGGAAAGCTTATGGAAAGCTATCGGTTCACCTGACATTAAACCAACTAACCATAAAGCGAAGAGCGCATCAGGTACGAGTCTAAACTTGATCGGTCAGATTGAATGTGAGTGCCGCTTTGCCAACTTCACCGCTTGGGGAACTATTTTCGTCACAGCACACAAGAATTTGAACCTCCTTGGATTAGACTGGATTTAGCGATTCAACCTCTTAGATGTTCCCATTAATCAAATCTGTGCAAGTGTACACTTACACAAACCAAAAGTCCCCAAGGCAATGGCAATCGAACAAATTCGAGAGAAATATGCACCTGTTTTCCGTGAAAGACTTGGTAAGTGTACAAAGTTGCAAGCCTCATTGTCCTTAAAATGCGATGCTGTTCCTGTTTTCCGTGCAAAGCAGCCAGTACCTTACGCAGCAGTCCCAATTGTTGACCAGGAACTTGATCGTTTGGAGAAACTTGGGATTATCTATGCAGTGAACTACTCTTCTTGGGCGGCTCCAATTGTGGTTGTCAAGAAGCCGAACGGCCAGATCCGAATACGTGCCGACTGTTCTACTGGGCTGAATGAAGCGTTAAACACGCATCAGTATCCTCTGCCAGTCCCAGATGATTTGTTCTCGAAACTAAATGGGGGGCAGTGTTTTGCCAAGCTAGATCTATCGGATGCGTACTTACAAATAGAAGTTGATGAAGCTTCTAGAGAATTACTGACGATAAATACGCACCGAGGTTTGTATCAGTAGCATCGACTTCCATTCGGAGTTAAGTCCGCGCCAGCAATTTTTCAGCAAATCATGGATACTATGCTAACAGATGTAGATGGTGCTGCCGCATATTTGGACGATATCATTGTCGTCGGAACTAACCCAGATGACCTTTTCAGAAAGCTGCACTTAGTACTTGATCGCATACAAGAGTACGGATTTAGACTTCGCCCAGAAAAGTGCACGTTTTTCATGGACTCCATTAATTTTCTTGGCTTCATAATTGACAAGAACGGTAGACGTCGAGATCCGTCAAACATTGATGCTATAAAAATGATGCCACCTCCCAAAGATGTGCCTACTCTGAGGTCCTTCTTAGGACTCGTCAGTCATTACAGTCAATTTCTGCCACATATGCACAGCGTGCGTGGACCACTCAATGAGTTACTCACCAAGGACAAACGTTGGCACTGGTCCGAAGATTGTCAGAAGTCCTTTGAGGAGGTGAAGCGAATGCTGTGTTTTGACTTTATGCTGACACATTACGACCCTACACTTGAAATCGTGGTGGCGGCAGACGCTTCGAAGTATGGCGTGAGTGCAGTTATCTCTCATAAGTTTGCTGACGGATCGGAAAAAGCGATCGCACACGCAGCTCGATCACTGTCGCCAGCCGAAAAGAATTACGGGCAGATAGAGAAAGAGGCATTAGCGATAGTCTTTGCAATAAAGAAATTTCAAAAAATGTTGTATGGCAGGAGGTTTACCCTGCTTAACGACCATAAACCACTCCTCGCCATATTTAGATCAAAGTCCGGTATACCCGTTTATACCGCGAACAGACTGCAGCGTTGGGCCACGGCCTTACTCGCCTATGATTTTGCGGTGAAGTACTCGGCTACAAAGGACATAGGTCAAGCAGACGCACTTTCCCGGTTATTGGAGCTACAACAGCATCAGCAGGAAGAATCTATAAGTGCAGCAATCTCCCTTGAATCAGAGGTCAACCAGGTCTTGATGGAGAATTTTAGGAAGCTTCCCGTGACGTTTGACATGGTACGTGACGCAACTGTGCGAGATCCGCTCTTGCGCCAGGTAATCAAATTTCACACTACGCAGTGGCCAAGTGATACTCTATCCGGAGAGCTACAAATTCTCTCTCGGAGAAAGGACGAACTTTCGATCGTAAATGGGTGTTTACTTTTGGCCGAGAGAATTGTCATACCCAAAGAACTTCGCCAAAGAGTCCTTCAGCAATTTCATCGGGCACATCCTGGAATTAACAGAATGAAAAGCATTGCTCGGAGTTTTGTCTACTGGCCAAACATTGATTCGGAACTCGAGCAACTAGTAAAGTCATGTCCCAGATGCGAGCTTGCTAGTAAGGCACCGAGAAAAGCTGACTTAGCTTCCTGGCCGTTGGCAACAAAACCGTGGGAACGCGTGCACGCTGATTTCTTTGGTCCCCTAAACGGTCAGCAGTACCTAATAGTTGTTGATTCCTATAGTAAATGGCCTGAGGTCTTCTGTATGGAGCGTGCGACAAGTGGTGCAACAATTAACATTTTGAGGAGACTTTTCAGTCAACACGGAATACCAGAAACCTTGGTCACTGACAATGGTTCTCAGTTCACTTCTTCCCAATTTGCCGAATACTGCGCACAGCATGGGATCACGCATCTACGGTCGCCACCGTTTCACCCTCAGTCAAATAGACAAGCAGAGCGCTTCGTCGACACGTTTAAGCGATCGCTACTAAAGATGCGGGGGGAAGGAACCACACAGGAGATACTTGATACATTTTTGCTCGTGTACAGATCAACTTCAAATCCCCAAGTACCAAACCAGTTGTCGCCGGCAGAAGCACTAATGGGAAGAAAACTCCGTACTGTGAATTCCCTGCTAACTCCGAGGTGTACTAATGAGCAAGAAAGGAACGTTCGGATGGAGCAGTACTACAACGAGCGACACAGAACTCAAGCACGCCGCTTTTACCCCGGACAGCGTGTCTTAGTAAGAGACTATCGCGCGGGAAACCCGCAATGGGTGGTAGGATCGATACGGAGAAATATTGGACAAGGTGCTATATGAGGTTAATGTGGGTAATTTGATTTGGACCAGGCATTCCAATCAGCTGCGACCAACTAGCATCCCTGCGGGCACAAGCGCTCGGTTACTACCGTTAGATATTCTACTAGAGAGTTTCGACATGCCATCTAATCCCCAAAGCAATTCGGATGCATCCCGCACAGAAGTCTCAGAGGAACCGAAGGTCCAGACCCGGCGCTGTACTGATCGACTACGGAGACCTGTCGTAAGAATGCAGTTGGATCCAAAAATGAAGTCTTATGTCAACTTTTGCGGGGGAAGGTGTTAATGGGACGGAACCAGCCAATGAGAGCGTTTTACGCTGAGGGCTATTGATTTGGCTATAAATTGAATGTACCGTTAGTTGGACGTTAAGCAAAATAGACTTGCCAGCCGCACGCCGGTCTCCTGCTTTGGGAAGTCGGGCTGATTAGAGTGCACGCTAGCAGCAGGTCATCGGTAGGTCAGCCGAAACCATAACACCAACATCTAATAATTATCGGCGGCTAGCTTATGTAAGTATTCAGCTAGCTCTATTTCTTATGGTGGCATCGCTATGACGCATACTTTGGAGCCGCCAACAACTTTTACTTACTAGCGGCCATTTTATGTGAGTAGTCACTTAGCTCTATTGCACACTGAAGCATCGCTGTGAAATATTAAATGGAGCCGGAAGCCTCTTTTAATTTTTGACCACCAGCTTATGTTAGGTCCCGTAGCTACTGTGCGTTTGGCAGCATTGCTGTGGCACGTCACATGGAGAAGGCCACAACTTCCAAACATTCACACACACGGTTTGTAGGTGGCCCAGTACCATGTTTGTGTCTGGTAGTATTGCTGGGACGTTAGACACAGACCTACCCACTTCTTTTTCCTTAGGGCGTTAAACGTCAGGGATTTATCTTCTAACACTTGCACCCAGTGGGGTTGCTGCGTTACTTTTCCTTCACGCATAGCGTATTGCAGCTTACATAACTTCGTTCTAATAACATGTTTATGTCATCTGTTGGAACACCATTATAACCTCATACCGGTTCCCGCTGCAATATTTAATACCATTTGTATATAGAGCCCTCCGACATATTTTTCACTATTATGAATTTCTTCCATTTCCTTTAAGTTAACTTCTCCAGATACCCAATTTATTGTATAGTTAATACCTACTTTTTCGCAAAACTGACACCATAATACAGGGTCAAACAGTGACATTTCATCCATTACTTGAGGCTAACATCAAAGTAATTTAAAATAAATGCACGGGTTACGTATTACGTGTACTGAACCACATAATCGCCTCGTTATCTAGTAGTGGTCCGACGAAGCCTTTGCCAATAAGTATACCTAGTTACAGACTAGCGGTTATTTACCTACTGGTTTACTTTTAAAAGCTCATTCACCGTATTTAAAAAGATGCACTGAACACTATAATTTAGGGCTAAATATATCACTTAGCAAATCAAGAAAATCACGGCTTTACTAAATTTTGCCAGTCCCTGGCCTACTCATGTGTTTTTGACATGGTCTCATGCAACTGCAATAACACAGCACATCTTACCGCAACAAAATACCCTGTAAATATCCTCACTATTAAGTCTGCTATTATCATCCACTAAACTAGTGCCGATTACAGCATGCACCTTTCTTATTACGATCATTATTTGCTCTTACATAACCGCTCATTAAAAGGAAAGCTAATTGAATTTCAAAAAGCTAAAATTGTTTTAATTAAGCAGTAATTTTCATGCCTTAAGCACCTGGTGCCATAAACGTTTTACAACTTTGCAAATCTTTGTCAATGATGTACCCGGGTTTCGCGGCCAGCAACTTAATTTTGCGCGACATTTTGATTCAAACTTCCCTCAGCCTCCATGGTTGCAATTCGAAATAACAGCTAAAGACGACCTATTTTATTAAACCTCAACTAAAGTAGCAACGAACTCATTTGTAGATATCTGCCGCTTTTTGGAAACTGCTTGATGTAGTCGTATTTTACCTTGTAAAATTGATGTAGCTTATTTTTTATTGCTCACATTTCTTGCAGTTCATACAGTGCAACTACGTGGCACCACAAGCTTTTGGTTTGTGCCTGAAAACGGGTACGACGTAATCCGAGGAAACTGCTGATCCAAATCATTAGGATCAAGCGAAATTTGACAGTCAAATCTTTCGCGGGACACTTCTAAACACAGTTCCGAAACTCTCCTTTGAATAAAAACCTCAATAAGACAGCACGCGGACCGGGATTCTAACCAAGCTCTTATGCGCATAAGGTGGTGAGAGTGGTAAGGTACGCTTTGCTAAAAGTTGGCTAGGTTGCTTATTAAGCTTAGAAGGTATATATTAAGGAGATACATAAGAATTTAGTACAGGTGGCAATATGAGAGTTCCTAAATTTCATCACTGCTGTTGTTGTTCAAGTGGATAAGGAGGTGCAGTTTTGAGCTGTGGCGCGTCATTGGGCGCCTTCGTCGTGGTGGCCGATCTTGCTACGTTTAACTGGTTGGTCTGATTATATTCCCGAAGATTCGCGGATATGGAAGAAGATGTAAAGACATTTCAACAGGCTAATGCGGCGTTCTTTTATTAGCGGACGGTGGTTATACGTAATCGGTACAAACGGATGATGGGGGAAGATTTGCCTGATAGCTATCCATACCATCATGTGCAATACCAGTGTGTGCAAGATAATCAAAGCAACGTTCGTGGGAAAAGGTATGTTTGTCATTGTTACTGCTCTAAAATGACCCCACAACTATGGGATGCTGGACTGCGAAGCCAGGTTTTCGTTGGTGGTGTGGAGTGGTTATTACGGGCGTGATAACATTTACCTGCGCATAATCATGAGTTTCGGTTAGGTATTCCGTGGCTGTATGCCAAGACCCGGCACTTGGCAGAGGCGAAGGAGCAAGTGGTTGTGAGCCTGCTATCCGTGTTTAGAAGCACCTGTGAGATTCGTCGCTAGATGCAGCGGAAGCATGTACGTGTTTTGACTGGGGAAGACATAAAGACGGTGATCAGACGTCACCTGAAGCGGCAGGTGGTGAAGGAATGCTAGGTGACGGAATTGTTGGAGAAGAACGGAACATGTCGGGTTGTGAGAGAGGGAAGCATAGTAAACCATGTGTTTTTCGTGCCACCTTGCAAGGAATTGGTAGCTGCGCGCTACTGTGAGGTAGTAGTGTCGGATGCTGCGCACCATTTAAATTATGGCGGCTATATACCGTGGCACTGGATGTTAATAGATGTTACCGGGATTGCGTATTAATTATTTTACGCATTGTCATTAACTGAGACGGCACACAGTTACAAGCAGGCTGTGAAAGCTATGACGGAGATGTTGACTTGCACAGCGGCAGTGCCGGCGCTAGTTATGGACAGGTGTATGACGCAGGTTGGCAGGCTGACGTCCGCGTATCCCAATGCGGCTCTTGAATTTTGCCGTTTTCACGTCATGAGAGATTTGATCCGCCGATGTGCACGACCTTTATGTGTAAACTCAGAGGTCAGAAACATTCCTGGGCAGTGGTAGCTGGTTTCGATATACACCCGTGCTGGGGCATTCTAAAAGGATTCTGAGAGCGATTGCGGGGCAGAGGGTGGAATAGTCCATGTACGTGAGACCTACATGGCTTCCATGGGCGTCAGCATGGGCGGCCCATCGGCAGTGTGCGGTATGTTTATTTGGTTGCGCGACGACCAACAAGTCTGGAAGGAGAAGAGAAAGAAATAGTTGACGGAGCAATCGTCTCTCAGATCGTCATTAACGGTGATTCTTGGGAGTGTCATTTCGTGGTTGCAAGACCGGCAAAGGGTGTTCGGGAGACACAGTGTGACGCCATATGTTCCAACTGTGGAGCTGGCCCTAGTAAACCTATATTGACGCGCATTTTTCCCTTCGCTCTTAACCCGTTGTTGAGGAACCGTAGGAGTGCAGGGATAACGTTATTGAATGGTGCGGGCACGCACTGGGTAGTGAACTGCACCTGTGGTTCAAAACGGCGGCGGTACCAAGTGATGGATGAGTCAAGCCAATGTAACTTTCCTCTGCAATGGCAAATACTGCGTGCGCATAAGTGCCATGTGACGGCCAGGAAGGGAAAGCCGTTGGCTGGAGTTGTAGCGGATTGCAGATGGAACGCTCCATGCAGTCGGCCGGTTGACTTGTCCCCGTAGGCTTCCGGTGTTAGCTACGTGACATGCATAGATGCTGCCGGAAGGCTTGAGTTACGCGCGGTGGACAGGGCCACTAAACTTCCCAAGGTGGAGTAGGTAATGGCGGAATTTAAAACGCAACTTTCCAGCTTTCAATGCCTCAGTGTTGAGGATTCTGAAGCGGATTACTGAGATGGTTTCCAGGGATAGTAATGTGTCGCACTACTGCACTACGCTGCACTGTAGTGAACCTATTCCGCTGGAAATGGACGACTGGTACCTGCGATTGATGGGAAAACGCATGCCAAAGAACGGTGTGATATGGGCTGTTCAAAGAGGATGAAAGTACGACGGACAGAAGCTCCGTGCAACATTACCTTTCTGTACCTGACGTTCACAGGGGTGTTTTGCAGTAGACCACAGCAGGGAGATTGAGAAACCTTCGTCGCTTGGCTCGGCCCCACTAACACCTCTTATTCAACTGCGAGTGACGGAGGTTCCTGCTCCATACACCTCGGTACATCCACTACGATTAAGAGGTCTAGAAACCACAACCTCTGGTGGTTTTAAAGGGTGGACAAGGAAGCAGAGGACCCTGGAGCGGTTCTATATAAACGTATGCGCCTTTGGTCTGAGGGAGGAGGATAATGCAACCGTGGTTAATGTGGTTCTGTGGGTGATGTGTGGCTTATGCCAACATTGGTTCCAGCAAAGGGGTGCCGGGTATAACTGAGAAGAGGAATGTACCTGCGTGTATTGCGATCTGTGAATGGAAGCCCAACGTTGGAAGTACAATTCCATGGTAACGGGAGCCAATTGGTGGGATCTATGTCAACCGATTTGCATTGCAGGCGCCCTTTACAGTGATTCATGGGAGCAGTGTCCCACCGTCAGCCTGCTAATATTTCTTCAATAAACTTACAGAATGCACTGTGTACAATGAAATGTCACTGTGCAAAGATTCTCCGGAAGCCTTAGTGCATGCGATGTTCACTTATTTGTTGCTCCCGTCACGCTACCTCTTGCATCAAGGGCACCTTGATTACCGCGTGGACACATATGCGTACGAGGCAGAAGGATATCCCTTTTATGTGCTTTTAGGATCGGTAGGTAGCTCTTTTAACCTTGGTAACTGCCTCCTTACGCAGGTTGTCCGGTTTGCTACCCTACGGAGCTAAGTGGAGCACGTGTGGTTATGACGCTTTGACATTAGCCCATGTTTAAGTACCTTTTCACACGTGAAGGAGTTGGGGTCGTCGAACGTGCAGGTAAAGCGGTGGTATCATTGCTGTGCTTGGAATGCATGCACCATGTGAACAGCTGGTTTTCCTTAGGTACTAAGAGCTTCACTTAACATGTGACGTGTAAATACATCTGCCTATCGCAGGGTTGCTAAAGAATTAGGGATAATAGTCGACAGGACTCGGCGACAAAATATCGCACCGCGTATGTCGTCTCGGTACGCTAATACAATGGTGTTGTGGTGACATGCTGGTTAGCGCAGTTTTAGGTAATCAGGTAACAGTGAACCGGCGGCTTGGAAGTTAGCATCCGGTTGGTGATCGAACCCAACAACCTTTGGGGCGGTTCTCCTCGCCTTTTCGGGAGTTGACTATTTGATGTCGTGTGGAAGTGTGCACCTCCTCAAAAGGTTGTTGGACAAATGCTTCAGGTTAGGATGTATACGAAGGACTAACGTCAATGTGCGCCGGTAGCATAATCCTAAACGTGGAGGCCAAGTGAGAAGGCTGTCAGTACCTGGCTGGAAATAAGCATGGATACAAGAATGCTTTTATCCAGAAGTATCCGGAGAGAAAGGGATACTTTTTATCATGATTTCGGTTACCGTCGCTTGTCTCAGGGCCAAAGGAATTATGACAGCGGTCTATACGCAGTAAGGTAGTAGGGTGTGCTTAGGGCAACTGTAACCGCCGTGGAGGAATCACCATTTTGAGAACAACGTGAAGGTGATCCCGTTTTAATTTTGGATTAATGGTGGAGTGCAGACCGAGTCACAGGCTCTAGGTGTGACGTTGCGACTTTTACTGTGAAGCAACCTAATCAACTACCTGGCATTGTAAACTATGATTGCAAAGACGTGGATGGTGCTGCGTAACTTCTTTGCTGAAGCAAAGGAGACATGGACAGCCAGTAAACCATGTGTTTAAGTTGTAAGGAGAGTGTCACCACATGGAAAAGCATGCTGCCCGTTAGTAAGTTGTGCGGGGTCGGGATGAAGTTGTCGCGTCGAATACATACGTGGGATAAGAATTTATTAGAGGTTCACCGCTGAGAGGAGCCGTATGGGATCCTCAGGAGTGTCCATGCCCTCGGCGGTTTGCTGGTCGCAAGGACCAGTTCCTCCGCATACAAAGCTTCTCTGGTACTCCACTGGCTCCACTGACCTCACCGCTGAATGGCAACCAAAAGTTATCATCAGAAAGATTACACAGTATTCTAAGGAACCTCTCAGTGCCTCCAAAGCAGGACGGTTTTATCGAGTCTCTCACCTCGTCAACCTCGGGAGTGGGGATGAAGGGGAAGTTCGTACCCGACGAGCTACTTCGTGTTCTCCACATGCCGAGTCCTTTAGTTGCAGGGCCTGACAGTCTTTATAGCCTACAAGGTCAAGGTAGTCCCGCGCTGACGGCGCTTTGGATTGTCGGATATCATTTCGTAGGTAACTTCCTTTATTAGTTGGCTAGATGTTAAAGTGAATAAGCTTTGCTTTTCAGCAACATGGCTAGCACGCCAATTGCCCGCCAGTGCATGGCTGTTTGCTGTGTGCCGCCTTGATATATCCCATAAATGTTTGCGGACATGAATCCTTTTTGGAAGCCCAGTAAGTACGTGGTTTTGTGCATAAGACTTCTTTTTCATCAGCATGTCACCTGCGCCTCCTAGCCTCCAATCCACCGCTGTTTGCAATGCGCCGTCTTGACACTCCTTGCAAATGAATGTCCACATGAGTCCCTTTTGCAAACCGAGCAAGTACGTGTTTTCGTGATTAAGGCTTCGTTTCAGCACTATGTCCCCTGCGCCTCCAAGCCACCAGTTTAAATCGTACAAGGATGTCGATATGTATCCCAATTTGAAACCGATTGTGTAGCTGTTTACGTGCTTTGCATTGCTTTTCAGCACCATGTCTCCTGCGCCTACTAGCCGCTAGTCAACCTTCGGTTTCAGTGTGTTGTCTTGATACACCTTCAAGAGGAGTGACGTGATTCCCTATGGAAACACTTCCTTTGTAGCAACCTGCCTACAACGTCTCTTGGCAACCAAATTGCCCGTATGTCCCGCACTTTCTCCGTCTGCCGAATCACAGTGCCTACCATGCTAACACCTAAGTTCCCTGCTCCACTGAATCATTTCGCCGTCAAATAATGCTCGCAAATGCTCCTCTGCTTTATAACCCACTGCGCTTGCGGCATAACCAGTGCCCAGGTTTCACAGCTGGTCGCAACGAGGTTCTCCAGCCCCTGGTGAGTCTGCATTGATAACTACCGCCGCTTTCACATAACTTCATGAACGACCCCACAACCCTTTTCGAGCCCGCTTTTTGTCCCATAGCCTTATTGTGCCGCAGTACGAGCCTGTCGTGCTAGCGCATCAGCCTGTATGCGCCGCACCAATTGGCCGTTGGTCCAGTGACTGGGTCCGTAATCGTCGACCACATTCTCCACCGTTGTATTACATTACAGGTTTTTTACCATATCACCGCGCTATAATACCTGATCACGTGTCTCCCATCGAACCCACCGCCTTCTCTGGTTTCAGATAATCAGCTCCTGGACCTATAACTTGCGACATGTGCAGCCTGATTACCTGGAGTTGCGCAATATGGGTACCACTTGAATCCGTAAGTTAACTTCCCCTTAAGGGTACGCACATTATTTTCCTGTCTGTCAGTAGCAGAATTTACCATAAACCAATCCTCAATACTTGCGCCTTGTGGGTCAAGCGAGCAGAAACCGTTCCATATAATGACGTAAATATTTGAAATCAGTACCGATGTCCGCCTTGAGGTTCATTGCATGTTTATGCTTCATTAACGTGTTACAGTGCCTATGCCATGTTCCAGTGAGTATGCAGCAAAAGGGATGTCAAGCATTTACATTCGGTAACCCAAAAATGAAATCCCGTCTGACCCGCGTATACCTTGTATCAATGACATTTTTAGAACCCATTCCATGCATGCTTCCTGAAATAACAATTTAGCCCAAGTTGATAGCTACGCTCGTAGCGCAACGACGTCCGCTGTGGGGTTTATAGGCCCTTATTCAATACTCCGGCTGGAGGCGCGCCGTGTCTATAGTGGATGATTTGCCAGTGGCCATTTCGCTGAGGCTGTATTAGGACCAATATAGGCATGTCAGGAAGGCATGCAAAGCCAACAGCTGCCATTTCCATAGTAGCACCATGGATACAGCTGTCAAAAGAAGGATACGGGCACGGTAAACAATGTTCATGGAAGCGTGTGAAGCCCAAAGTATGTTTGCAGAACGGCGGTACTGAGGACACCGCTGCGCCGCCAGCATGGGTACAATAAACGCAGATCGAGAACGTCTGTAGAGCCAATGATATAAATAAATCAATAAATGAATAGGTATATTGCTAGACTGGCTAGAGGCTGCAAACTTAAGGGTCCAGCTCAATCTTTGCATTACTCCTATGCGCTTGTATGGAAGTAGGCAATATACGAGTAAATATTCCTAGTTGGCAAGTACAAATGTATTGGCGTTGCTTCGTGTACAGCTGATGGGGTCGTAGGTGCCCACATTGAACTTCTTCTGGTTCCTTCGAGCAGTAATGTGCTCCTTGTCCTTTTGTTGTAAAAAATGAGCAGAATCGTAGTCGTGCCGGTTTTCTTTGGAAAAGGATCCAATTCACCATAACTTCACTTTAAATTTATTGGGCTTTTTGGCCCACTCAGTCCCCACAATTATTGTTGTGCACACGGAAGAAATAAGCGTGACGGAATTACACGGGATAAGAAAAGTTAAAAAATCATTTCGAGAAACTAGATGAAAATAAAATGGATTTGTTAGGAGATATGCTAAGGGGGTATGCTTCACTAGAAAATACATATTAACAATAAAAATAGCGAAACTATTCTTGTGCTAATATTGATTTGCGGCGCCAAATTTCAACCTGAGCAAATCTCAGAAAAAGAATAACCTCAAAGGCTAGCATACTGCGTAAAGTAGCACACAAGTAGTCTGCTCAGGACAAGTTTTAACCGCTGAATACGGTGAAGGTGAAAAGAATGAAGTACGTGCAATATTTTGCGCGTTGTTTACAGTTGCATGACGGTTTGCAAATAACAGCATTGTTCTTTATTTTTAAAAGCGGCTTTCCGCTTTGCAAGCAGATAGCAAAATACTCAAAGAAAATGTGAAAAGTTGCGAATTGGCATACGTTCTAAATGAGCATAGTTAGCTAGAGAAGCTATATAGTCCGTAATACCCTGCAACAACTAGGGCCTTCGTAGGCGGCCGAAAAGCACAAGTTGCAGGCATACATAGCAAACATCGACAATTAAGCTACACCTTTGTGCGAAAACACTACCTTGTGTGCCAAAGAATTCAGGAGAAATTATAATGAACCCACGGAGAGAAGCGTTCGGTATACCATTTTCAGTGCATATTGGGCCAAATAAACCACTATAAATAAATAAATAGATAAATAAATAAATAAATGATATATTCTTGGTAAAACCAGGCACACCTGTGAAGGCGTGATCAAATATGCATGCAAGCATGGCTTCTTTGGATTAGTAAAATATTTCGTTTTAATGAAAGATATAACAGAAAAGATGTAGTCCATACGAATGAGCATTTTGTCAGGTAATAGTCAGACCAAGAAACATGATGGCGCTGGGGCGCGTAAAAATCAGTCATAACTGTTGTGTCAAGATACAAGTTGGGCGTGAATTCGCTATGTAATAATCCATGAGCATTGGAGCCCAAACAGGGTTTTGTTGCAATCAATGAGCAGTAAAAATCGGAATGTTCTGTGCTCCTTCATAGCATTCTTTACAGTAAAATCAGCTGCACAGGTTGTGTGTAGAAGAGCGGACTGCGACTGTGTGAATTGTTCAGCTGTGACTTTATTCAGTAGTGGGTCACATTCGCCAAGTTGCAGTGTTGTTAAGCGGATATTTGTAGCATTTTATAGGGAGAACGCTTGCCAGGCGAAAATCCACAACTTCCGGGAACCCTGCCGTAGCTTCCGTCGAACAGTAGTGCTAACGGGCTATATATTGTACAGACCGATTTTGCACTCTATTATTCGCAGTCGGTTGGCAGCCAAAAATCTTCCTTGTTTGGCGGAATAGCTAAGTAGTGATCCGGCAGTAGTCGTTGAAGCCGGTCAATAATGCGAAAGAGTCGCAGAGTCGAATGATAAATGGTGCAGGTGCTGTTACATAGTTGGCAGGTTCGCAAACCGTGTCCAGATATCCACACTGGACTTGTTTTGGGGATGATGAGTGCAGTTGTTACTTGTGGCTAAATGCGTCCATAACAGGCGAAAATGCCTTTGCGTTGTCTAGCGCGGGATCGTTACGGGTTTCTAACTCCCCAAAACGAAATAGGAATTCCTTCAAATGTACGTGAGTGTAATTGTCTTCATGGTCAATTGAAAACTCCATGAAAGGCCATCGGGAAGCCAATTATAAGAGAGTAAAACTGTCCATAGAATGACACCGGGAAAGCTCCAGGTGAATGGAGAATCGCAGTGTTTTTTCGAAATTGTATGGCCCCGAAACCAATTGCTTGAAATTTGGTGAGAATAAACAAAGCTAACCGAGGTAATCATGCCAGCATTGTTTGGCTTCCGTTGTGGAACAAAGCGTCCATGTAGATATTTCAGAGGAGTGAATTGTGATACTGTGAGCACGAGGCGAGCTAAACTTATTTGTTTAAACACCGAGAAGTGGCGTCTTCATAATGGCGGAAATAGCTACATTTGGAACGATAAGAGGCTTCCTCATCTCCTGGAGAAAACAAACGGTGTTTAAAGCAGCTGGCTTTTGAGAATGAGTCAGCCAGTCCCAGTGGATAGCCCTTCTTGTTTTGGCCGGTGTAACTGGAAATCTCGGGAAAGAACAGTCAGCGGACAAGAGGCATCCAAACAGACAGGCAGCAAAGAAACAAGAAGCACTATCGACAGGCTGGTGGCGCGCAACAGTGTCTATGATAAAGTAAAACCTATGCAATTAGGTTTAATATACATGATTTGCAAGCGCGTTCTATACATCACGTCGCTGGGGTGGTTCAGACTACAACCACTAGGTAGGAAGAAGGTTCTGCACGCGCAGGAACAAGACGCCGATATAAAAAAGCGTGTTTACGGAATTGAGTGTATAATACGACTGTTAGAGAGGAACAGGTAAACCTATGATGATGACAGCAGTCCGAACGTGAGAGACACCTTAGGTGAACTAAGGCGAACTAGGTTGAGACAGGATGCGTAGGCAACAGTAAATAAATAAATAAAAGTCTAACATGTTCTCGGTAAAACGCGACACACCCGAAAAGACGTGATAAAATATGCATACAAGCATAGCACTTTAAAGTGTGAAAACATTTCGTTCCAATAAATGATATAAACGAAAAGCAGTAGTCCATATGAGTAAGTACATTTTCAGGTAATGGTAAAACTAAGGAACATGATGGCACCGTGGCGCGCAGAAATAAGTCATAAATGTTACGTCAAGATACAAGTTAAGGATAATTTCCCCATGTCGTGATCCATGATCACAGGAGCCCAAACATGGTTTGGTGCAATCAATGACCATTACGAAGTCGGGATGAGCTGTGCTCCATCAAAGCATTCTTCATAGTAAAATCAGTTGCACAGGTTGGATGTAGAAAGCTGAGGACTGCGTCAGTGTGAAACGTTTAGCTGTGACATCAGTCTGTGGCGGGTCACATTCACCACGTTGAAGTATTGTTAAGCGGACTTTTGCGGCATTTTATAGGGAGAACGCTTGCGAAGCGAAAACCCACCACATCCTTGAACACTACCACGGCTTCCGTTTAACAGTAGTGCTAGTCGGCTATGCATCGCATAGACCGATATTGCACTCTGTTATTCGCAGTCGGTTGACAGCCAAAATTATCCCTGGTTGGCCCAATGGCTAAGTAATGATCCGGCAGTAGTCGTTGAAGCCGGTCAATGATGCAAAAGAGTCGTAGCGTCAAATAATAAATGATGCAGGTGAGTAAACACCTTGTTAATAGAGGCCGGCTTTTTCTATTATATTCTTGTCCGGCTGGCAAACCGTGTGCAGCTATCCACGCTGGACCTGTTATGGGGACGGTGAGTGCAGTTGTTTCTTGTAGCTGAATATGTCCATGACAGGCAAAAACGCCACTCTCCGCAAAGTGGATTCGGAGTTCCTTCAAATGTACGTGAGTTTAATTGTCTCCATAGCCAAGTGAAAACTCCATGAAAGGTTATGGGAAAAGCCACTTATACGAGCGCAACGCTCTTCGTGAAATGACATCAAAAAAGCTCCAGGTGACTGGAGAATCAGAATGTTTGAGGCAGTGAAGGTAATCACGCCAGAATTGTTTGCCTTCGGTTGTGGAACAGAGGATCAATGTAAATATATCACTCCAGGTACGTAATTGGTTCTACTGTGAGTACAAGGCGAGCTAAACTCATTTGTTTAGACCCCGTGAAGGTTGCGCCTCCAGGATGGCGGAAGTAGCTCCATTTAGAACGATGTGTGGGTTCCTAATCTCCCGAAGAAAGGATCAAGCGTTTAAAACAGCTTGCTCTTGAGGATAGGTCGACCAGTTTCAGTGGATAAACCTTCTCATTTTGGTAGACGTAACTGTGGAAATCTCGGGAGATAACGGGCAACGGACAAGAAGCAGCCAGACTGCTATAAATCAAGAAGCACATACAGAGGCTGGTGGCGCGCAACGGTGCCTATGATACATTAAAACTTATGTAATTTTGTTTAGTTTGCATGGTTTGCAAGCGCGTTCTTAACATCACGTCGCTGGTGTGACTCAGAATGCAACTACTAGGTGAGAAGAAGATTCTGCACGCGCAGGCTCAAGAGACCGATATAACAAAACGTGTTGACAAACGTTGAGCGAATAATACGCTTGTTGGAGAGAAACTGGTAAACCAATGATGATGACCGCAGTCCGAATGCGAGAGGCATCTTAGGTGAAACTAAGGACAACTAGGTTGAGACCGAATGCGGGAGCTAACTAGGTAAAGCAGCGTTTCAAGAGGAAAAGAAAATTCAAAGAATCTGCATGGAGCGGGTGAAGGTGGACGACAGTGCGAAGAGTAATTCATGATGGTAATGGCGCTAAAGCGCTCATGATTCTACAGTCCAAAATCCGTCAGAATCTAAGGAAACGGGTCACAAAGGGCCATAACTGCCGTGCATTGGGAGTCGTTATCCCACGTTCGGTCTCACTAGCAGGAAAATGTGAACGTAATTTAAAGAGCAGAAGCACACGAAGAGTGGTAAGATGAGCATAATAATGGACGTACTAGGCAAGAGACACTTAGCCATGGTCCGAGTGCCGCTAGTAATCGGGAGCGGGGTCGGAGGGGAGGAGACCATACGCACGAGGATAGATTGAATAAGCGCAATGTGTGTAAGCCGTGGAAATAAAAATGGAGCGAAATAACAGAGAAGACCAAGTGTAAGAGAAAAATAAACGCAACAGGGTAATAGACACAAGTTGAAAAGAGCGAGTTCGCTGCCAGTCCCTGATCGGAAATGGCAGTGACATCTGGGAGTAATAGGAGGGCAGACGAACGTTCAGATAAGAAGAGGTTATTCGGCGCACAGATTGGGTCGTAACATTGCGGTGAGAACAACTGTGGACTGTTCAAGAAGGACTAGACTCACAGCAGGGCAGTGAGAACTGGTCCTCCGTTGGAAGAAAGATTGTGAACATAGATCATGATAAGAAAAGTTAGAAACGGGATGAGAAATTTTATTGCTAAAAGGTGGAGGAGCGCACGAGTCTTTCCAGGTGATACAAGCAAAACGTTGGGTCAGCCGAACTAAGATATGTAACGTCGAAGAATTCTGAGTGAAATCAGATAACAAATGGTCGAGCTGGCGAGACTGGATTAAGCAGAGCGTAGGAATAGCACGTAAAATAAAGGCAGGAATAGTGGCTGTAACAATAGTGGGAGAACGAATCTATCAACCTCACGGGGTAGGGGAACAAGAGCATTGAGTCTGCATAGCGTATACTGCTTAAGTCAAGGTAGCATAGAAACATTCAGAGAGGAAGAAACTGATCAGTGGGACTAGATCACCACAGGGCAGTGAGATCTGGCGCTCCACTTGAGAAATAATTGAAAACAGAGCGCGATAAAAATACGTTAGCGTCAGTATGATAAGGGTTTATTGACGAAGGCTGGGTAGCTCACGGGACCCTCCAGGTAGTGTAAAGGGATAGTGGCGTAAGCCGAACCAATTGAGGTGACGTCTCAGAAGGCTGAATGTATTAGGAGAGCAGGATGCGGATCGGGTAAGACTTGATTGGTCGGCGCGTTTGCATAAGGACATATAGTAAAGGTGAGAAAAGAGCTGACAATAAATCGTGGGCAAGCCTAGCAGGATCTGGATGTAAGGAAAACATCTTGCTTAATCGGTGGAGCATATACTGCTCAAGTCTCAGTAGCATAAGAGCAGGCAGAGAGAGACATACTGGTTGAGTGAGACAAGATCACTGCATGGCAGTAGAGCCGGCCGTCCGATTGAAAATGGAATGAAAGCAGAAAGCGATATAAGAAAATGTTAAGGTCTGGATGAGAAGGATTTATTGGTAAAGCGTGGAAAATCCCACGAGCCTCTCTGCTTAATGGAAACAGAACCATTAGGTCAGCCGAACCAAGATAAGTGGTGTCGCAGAAGTCCAAATGTATTCATTGAGTAGGAGGCCGACGAAGCAGAACTGGATTAATCGGCGGTATGGGATTAGGGCGTGAAAGAAATGTGAGAACAAGGCTATAACACAAAAGGGACCAAGTTTAGCGGTCCCTCAGAGTAAGGGTGACAGCGTTAATTCTGCGAAACATGTACCATTTAATTCTCGGTAACATGGGAGCAGTCAGAGAGAAACAGACTAGTCCGGTGGGACAAGATCACAGCAGGGCAGTAAAGCTGGTCGTCCGATTAAAAATGGAATGGAAACCGAAAGCGAGATAAGGAAGGGTTAAGGTAGGTTTGCGAGGGGTTTATTGATAAAGAGTGGAGGAGCCCACGAGGCTTCCCAGGTGATGTAAACAAAATGTTGGGTCAGCCGAACCAAGATTTGTAACGTCGAAGAAGTCTGAGTGAAATCGGAAAATATGTGGTCAAGCTGGCCACGCTGGATAAGTCGGCGCGTAGGAAAGCAAATGCAATAAAGGCAGTAAAAGTGCCGCGACGAAAGAAGGTGAACGTGTCTAGCAGTCTTACTGATAGGGCAACAAGAACGTTGAATCTGGATAGCGAATACCGCCTTAGTCTGGGTAACATGGAAGCAGTCAGAGAGAAAGAATCTTGTCAGTGGGACTAAATCAGAACAGCGCAGTGAGATCTGGCACTCCACTTGAAAAAGAATTGAAAACAGAGCGCCATAAAAAATAAGTTGTTGTCAGGATGAGAAAGTATTACTTACGAAGGGTGGGAAAGCCTACGAGGCTCTCCTGGTTGTGCAAAGGGAGAGTGCAGTCAGCCGAACCATTTGAGGTAACGTCTCAGAAGACTGAATGCATCCGGAGAGCAGGATGCCGATCAGGTAAGACTTGATTAGTCGGCGCGTTCGCATGAGGACATATAGTAAAGGTGAGAAAAGGGCTAACAATGAATCGTGGGCAAGCCTAGCAGGCTCTAGATGTAAGGAAAACATCTTGCTTAGTCGGTGGAGCATATACCGCCTAAGTTTTAGTAGCATAGGAGCAGGCAGAGAGAGACATACTGGTCAGGTGAGACAGGAACACGGCTTGGCAGTTGAAGATTAAACTCATCTTATACTCGGATTACCTTGCATAAAACCTAAGAAATGGTTGCGACGGATACCGTTAAAGTCTGTTGGGTGCTATGACGGTAACGACGTCTAATGTAGATGATTTGTGAGCTGAGGGTGCTTAGATGTCATACACTGAAACGTGGGCGACCTCAAGCTAAATCAGGACCAGTTTCGAAGAAGTGCTCTCGCCAATCGCGGATATGGAAGACGCTTCGTATATTGTCAGAATCTAAGAAGCTATGTATCTCCTTCCTGAATGCCTGCAAGTTTCAGATTTCTCTTATCCTGGAGAACAACCTGTTTCATATATTCACGTACACAACTAAGAAGAGACCAGGTCGCAGTCGTTTATTCGCCATCAGCGTGGTAATGGAATGGCCCTTGGTTCGGCGTGTATATTCAGATGCGCACCTTAGTTTAAGACAAGCGATATTACTGTGCAGCTTTCTAGGAATTAGCTTATGCAAGAAGCACAGGTTAAGGATAATGCGCCTTTGCCATAGGGGGTGAATTTTGATGTGTTCGTACCTTTGTCGGTACCTCAGCGCTTGCTGCGATGGGGTCAACGTCTACGTAAAGCACCACTGAGATTTTCAAGCAGAACGGGGTCCGACTTCCGTAGGTTGCTGCATATAAACGAGTAATATTCCAGCGGTGGCCGGACGTGGCTGTCATAGAGTGCTAACCTTGCAGCTGCGGTTTTTATATAACGGCGTAGGTGGAACGGTAATCCCCCACTCTTGTCACTTGATAATGAACTTGCTCAACAAAGTTGAGGCACATGGAGTAGCGCAAGCCCAGTTATTTTGACATGGTATTCTGTTTGATAGTAATGCGGTTGTTTGTTAGGGACCCAGCAGGTATAGAAACTTTGTGGGTCATGACATTAGGTTTTCGATCGGTGAAGTTCATTTGTCAGTGTAGGCACCACTTTTCAAGTGCTTTAAGATCCTCACAGATACTATTAATTGCGGATGATTCATCACCAGGGGAAGACGTAGACAACTTTTACGTCGTCAGCGAAGATGAAAGAGCGACCGTGATGCGAACTCCTGCAGTGGTCATTGATATAAAGCAAAATTAGAGTAGAATCAAGAAAGCTGCCTTGCACCACGCCAATGGGAACAGAGGTTGGCGTGGATACAGTTTGCACAACCTTAACACACCGTAAACGTCCTATTAGATAAGGAGCAAACCAGCCTACCCCGTACCCTTTACCGTATGCATCAGGCGCATGTGTGGAACCCTGTCAAATGTCTTTTGTAAATCAAGGTAAATAATGACAACTGAAGGATTAAAGTCAATGGCTTTGGCATATGCCTTGGCAAAATGATGCAATGTTTCTAAGCGGTCGCGCCTTGATCTTTCTGTCATAATGAAATAGCTATTATGGGACAAAGGTAGGATAACTACGAATACTTCTTGAAGGCATGTGGATCCAGTATTTGAGGCTTATTTCGTGGTAATATTTGTCAGTGTCTGGGGAAGTACGTGGACTAAGTAACCACCGTTTATGGAGGCTCCTAGAGCTACTGGCAATATCAATTTTCCTTTGTTGGACATACATAGGCTTACGCTAGTAAAGCCAAAACTGATACCAGTTAATTTGCGAGCAAGCCGCCCCTGTTATGGGACCTATAATATTTCTTCTCGTACTAATCGTGCGAGCGAGGCAACCAAGGGAGCTTCCTTTGGTGCCCACACTAAGGCCACAACTGGGTCTGTATGTAGGCTTACTGAGCACCCGTCACGTTGGCATGGGTATCAGGTTATATAGCACGATGTCTCACACGCCCCTTGCCCACCAGCCTACCCACCTGTCGTTTGCAACTTGCAATATGCGGAATCCCTGTACCATATTCATGCATGCTGCAGTAAATGACCATAGCGGAAAATGCAAGCGTGCAAGTACCTGCTTCACGTTTATGTTGAAGTGCCTTGCCTACCGCCCCTCTTGCCTACCTTCTTGCTCGCATGCAATACGCTGTTATTCGTATACTGCGCTGCAGTGCCATCCACATTGACATGTGAGTGGTTGTACTCCAATCAATAAATTTACAGGTTAACCATGCTTACCCATTCTTCCGTACTTTACAGTCCACTCTGCGTATAGCATAACCGGTACTCAAATATCACCCGTACTCCACGAACTACCCACGCTTCTGGTTGGTCCGCATGGTTACCCGTCCCTGCTTTCCCATTACTTCGCGAACAACCCGACGTCCGTGTTCAGGGCTATCCTCTGTCCTATAGCCTTGTGGTGCACCCTTACAAGCCAGTAGTGCCCACTCATTTGATAGCACGCTCCGCAACACTTGACAGCCCGTTCATTGGGCGGTCCGTAATCGAGGACCACCTTCTCTACCGCCCTATTACACGTCCGGTTCTTAAGCATAGCCCATCTTTTCAGTGGCGGGCAACACCAAACATTTTTCAGTATTACTGCTTTTTGGGTTATAAGCACTTCGAACACTCCTACCTAAAATAAAGTAGTCGTATATTGTTCGGATGTCTTTTTGTACACGCAAGCAAAACAGTCCCAGTAATACGTGTGTCTCGCTTTGCCTTGGATGTGATTAGTCATGCGCAACGCGTCCTCCTCCAATCTATTCAGTATCTCCACCGTGAAATTTATAAGTTCGTGCCTGATATATTCAGTAAGTTAGTCGTTACGTTGCAAGCGCTTCATTTTCGCCTAATAGCAATGCACCACACGGCGTTCATGTGTGTAGTACTACGCCAAACAATGCTACATGGACCATGAGCAGCGTTAACCAATGTGCGTACCTTATCCTAAAAATTATTACGCATCCAATTACTCTACCTTCTTCTATTGTAACCGCGTGAGCGGGTTTCCGTTTACATAGTATAAATTTTAACCTACCTACTTATTAACTTTTGGATAATATTTAGTGCATGTTGCCCAGCCGAAGTCAGTTTGCATGGCTACATTGCACTCGGCAAGTGAACGTGGCAACAATTTGGCAGATGGTCTGTTATTATGCCTTACGATGATTACCAGCGCTGACGTACAACAGAAGCAAGGTACCACCCTACATAAGGAATACCCGCAGGTACGATCGCCAGATGCGTTAACACACTTCCAACTGTATGTCGCACTTTCAACAACCCATGTATGTTACAGTTACAAAAAGTACGTCTAAATATATGCACATGTGTTAGCACGGTTGTATATATATGGTGGCGTTTTGTCTAAAAACGTATATTAATATGTATAAAATATTGTTCTGATTTTACTAATTTAGATGACCATATGTAGGTATGGGATATATATATATATATAATTCGGACGATATACCTATATCCAAACTACCTGGCATAGCTAGTGTTTATATTTTACCAGCAGTTTCACGTCCTTAGATATACACTTACGTTTATGCCTAATATATCAGACTATTTCTGTGCATCATTCCGTTTGCATCGCCTTTGCGCAATACGCCTACCGGTGGCCGCAACATAATTATTTCGAAAGGAATTCCGCGTCAATACTTTGCAGATACTTTAGCATGGTTCACAACTGTACACTACTTATGAGTTCACCTTACGCTTGTCACCTTTTAGCAGCTAATTTATGCCGATCATTAACCAATTCTGATTACTTCTCCTACGGACTGTACAATTTCCTCCATTTAATTGCGTATTTCAAAATAATATGGATTCACGATATCGTTCACCGGTTGACATTCAACGTTCAACCCCGTTGGTTTCATATTTCTGCTTGACTTCATTTAGTTCACTTTGCGGCTTCTCAGATTTCCCCGTTGCAGCAAATGCTATTTCATAAGAACTTATCAAAAAGGAACAAGTACAGCACACCATGCGAGGTAAGTCTGAATTATACATTTCACATAACGGTTCAGTATATTTTCATGCATAGGATATTTGAAATACGTTTATTAGCCGACGAAGATATTTCACTGGTTAAAATAGCCTTGAAATGTCAGCAATTTATTTTAATTACCCCCTTGGATTTTTTGAGTACATGTTACCATGGTTACGGCAAAGTACTTTACAACAAACGGTACACTATGTTATGTTATGTTAATAGAACCAGTGCATTCCGTTTTATCATTGAAAACATAATAATTAATTCCTAAGTCTCTCGAATGCCCTTTTAATGACTGCTATTTCATTTCTCCTTGGCCTGTAATAAAATTTCCGCCATTGGTTAGAGCCCAGCTCCCGACAATATGCTCAAACATTTCCAGTTACAACCAAGGAGTTGGAAGCCGCAGTCGATTCATTTCCCTTTTTCTCTTAGGTTCCAAATGCCTGTTGTGAGGCCTCCAGCGCCAATAAACCCACGAATGCACTCTGCTGGAAAAGGTTCAGAGACGTGCATCGAAAACTGTTCTGGGGCTTCGTGATCTCCCGTACCCCATTTGACTCCAGCAGCTAAATCTGCTCTCCCTCGAGCTCCGCTGTCGCCGGGGTGATCTCATCTACACTAGGCGCATCATCCGAAGGGAACTTGGGAGTGAATTACAGCAATTCTTCCGGCCCAACGCTGACTGTTCCACACGAGGTCACACATAACTAACTAAATAAATAAATAGTTTAGTCTCGACTATACGAGGCACGCCGATGGAGGCATGATCAGATATGTACAACTGTACAAACATTTTATGGCAGCTGTGATAGTGACAGTAGAAAATTGTTCATATGTCCACGATTGAAACCGTACAATGGTGAAAATGCGAAACAATACTTTGGCTGTCAGGAGATACGGGACCTCAGCTAATAATAGATTGAGAATCCTGAATGATCCATTGGAAGGTAATGGAAGAGCCTGCTCAAAAGATATATGCCGATAGAGTGAGTTCGTGCACAAGTAACGCAAAGGTCAACGTATCGTAGGAAGTAAAAAGACGACAGTATATGCAGATGTAGAAGTTCCAGTGGAACGAACCTATCTATAATTGTGACGCGAGTTGACATGGAAACTGTTTAAGCAAAGAAGACACAGAATTCGCATGGATGTCACCCCATCCACTAGAGTGGTGAATGATTGGAACAGCCTACCGGAAGAAATTGCAGACGCTCCATCCGAGGAAGTTTCAAGCGGCTGATAGACAAACATTCGCTGAGAATGCTGGAACGTTGCGGCTGTCACAGCAATTGCGACGAACTCTCGAGGAACGTCGTAATGCAACGACACGCAGCAAAGCCCAGTATGATACGGAATCGATGGGGCTGACAAGGGATATCCCTCCTGCTTTCTACAACTCAGTGAACTCAATGAACACAGTAGTTTAGTAAAAACTACTTATCTCTTTCATTTCTTCAAATGTAGTTTCTATATTTAACCAGTTTTGTTGTGTTGTACGACCTCACGTCCGTTTAGCGAATACAAGCTGCTCGTCATTCACTGTGTTCTTCCGTCACCCGTCACCCGCCCACCGTATTTACCCGTGGATTGCGTGATTATTCGTGTTGCTTTGGTTGTTATCCTTCAGTTCGCGGATATATCTGACTATCCGCGATTACTGCACATTCTTGGCAGGCTGTTTCTACAACCTACCGCATTCCTCTTGTGCTAGAGTTAACAAATTGGGCAGACTCTTTCTCAACCTGGTCACTGGCGCGATTGATTCAGGACTGGCGATTATTACGCTATACCTCGATATGCAAAAGGCCTTCGATAGGGTTCCCCATAAACGCCTATTACATAAGCTCAAGGCTTAAGGGGTAGTCACTTCTCTGCTTGACTGGCTTAAATCCTACCTAACCGGGCGTACGCAGTCAGTGAAGGTAGCACACTTTGAGTCCATCCCTGTCACAGTTTCCAGCGGTGTTGTGCAAGGCAGCGTGCTTGGACCAACCCCGTTTTTTGTTTATGTGAACGACATCTATAGCAGTCTGCGCCATGTTCGCCCATTCCCATTTGCCGACGATATAAATGTCGTATATGTCTTCCCACCAAGCTCCAAAGTATCCGCACTACAAGAGATCCGTAAAGACCTAAAGACCTTAGAGTCGTGGTGTCAAAATTGGCAAATGACATTCTCTGCTGATAATTCTAGTATTATGACCCACAAATGCTCCTTATCGGATGGTGCGTTTACGTTGAATGGTACGCCCATCCAACTATAAACGTTAGCTACTGACCTAGGTATTCGCTATTCTATGACCCTCAACTTTTCAGAGAATGTGCAGTATCAGGTAGCAAAAGCACGCAGAATGGTCTTCCACATAGGCCGCCAATTTAACTCGGCTGAAGCACGGTTGGAGCTTTACCGCAGTCATGTTCGTCCGCAGCTGGAATACTGCCCCTTCGTCTTCAGTAAGTTGCGGAAACCAGACCGCATATTGCTTGAAAACGCTCAGCGGCGGTTTACCAAAATAGTAGCCCCACAAGGCCTAGCGTTATTTACCTACAGTGATGTAACCATCTCAAACTCCAGCCTCTATGGCTGCGGCGCATTATCTTAAACCTGTACTTTTTACATAAGTTAATATACCAAGCGGTGCACAACGATATCCCCAGCCTGACACTGAGAAGAGGATCAGAATTCAACCTCCGAAACAAGCACTGCACAGTTGCCCCGCTGCCAGCGAGGAAGAAACTACGTTCACGTTTCTTCCTTGCCGCTTATGTAAATATCTGGAACAAATTACCTTCACAGCTGCAGGAGATTCACAATCCACAGGCTTTCAAGCAGGAGGTACGAACGTTTATGTGCCTGGATAACATAAGACGCCATTTCAACATCTGTGATTCTGATGACAACCTTTTTGAGACCGGCCCCGATGGGGCATAGATCACATTTTGGTCAGCTCTAACGCAACTTTGTATTGCGCTCAACTAGGCTTCATGACAAGAGCATCTTGGGCTCACAGGTCCTCCCCACACTTTGCGGTCCCTGTCACACCACGTGAGAGATCTTGGCCCGATCAGTTGCACGCATCTTACAGATGTTAGGACTGTTAATCCGACCACAAAAGGTATTCAGCCTACCCCAGTAGTAGCTGAGCGCTTTACTGGCTCCCACCGACACTTAGTTAAATGGGAAGGCTTGAAATAGTAGACGCTACCGCAAAGACAACCTGGAAACACTAATCGGTAGCTCAAATTCTTTGAAAGCTCCTTCTCGACGTCCAGTTTCTTACTGCTCAATAGATCAGCACTTAAAGCAGCCTTGTACTATGGAATGGGAGCATCGTAAGCCTGTAGGCACTGACCAGGTAGGATATTGCATAGCAATGGGGAAGCAATCCGAACGGACAAAATTTACTTCACTTCTTCCTTCTCTTCTACACTTTGGTTCTTTCGTCTCCATCTTTACCCCTTAGTATTTTTCTAATACCTAGTCCACTTGGTCTCTTGCGAATACTTATACTTGTGACCCATGAGTCACGTCTACTAAAAACATTTAACACAACATTAAGCCTCATGTGAAATGCCAGGTTCTAGCGTTGTTGTCCACCCATATGGTGCACCCGTAAGTTACCATTTATCTGTCTAAAATAGTCGTATAAATTGCCTGCTTTATAGGTATTTCTACTAGCCTACGTAATCGGCATCTACTAGTTGCCCATAACCGATGCCCTCCAATAGGTTTAAGTACTCGCTACTTTACGCCGCTGATTATATAACAGGGCCACCTACCCACCTAGAAGGCAATATCACCATAACCGATATTCAGGCATTTACTCTCCACTTAAGCTTTCTTGGCCCGTACATTTAGTTTATCTGAGTTATACGTATGCCTATCACTATCGGAAACGCTGGTAGACAGGCATTATGAAAAACCAGATCCTTTTCTTTAATCCTTTATGCTTGCACAACAATTTTTCCGGATTCCCTTTCTCTGGCAAAAAGCTAACCATGCGGCAGTGAGGCCCCTGTCACCTGGAAAGCTAGACACCCAGATATTTTGACCACCACTTCTTCTTTCCTTGGCCGTTCGTACGTAATTTTAACCTTTACCTGGCTCCAAAGCCTACCATACGTAATGCGTAATGGTGGGTGAACAACCAGCTCCCACTTGTTTTCCGTTATCTTCTCTGCTTGCGTTATATTATTGTTCATTCACGTTGCCTGACAATGTGGAAGCTTCCCACCAGGAAACCTCCAAGTTAAAAGCTGTTGTGATCTCCCAGTTTTCTATTCCCTTACACTGGTGAATATCACTTGCACTTGCATCGGACTCCCAACCAAGAGAGTTAGAGCTCAAAATAGCAACGCGATGCAGAAATGGTTTGCTTCAACACATGAGGCCCAATAATCCGTCACAAATGAGAAAGTGCAACCTCTATTAGATGAGGTGATCATGCCTAACCAAAGCGGCATTCGTGGAATTTCACACCTGAATGCATTTCGCTAATTTTTTGGACACCTATTTCGCTATTGTCAATGGAAGACATAACTAGCTCTTTAGCATTGGTGGCACATCCATTAAGATATATAACTTAACCTCAAAGTGCTGAAACTGATGATGTTTCTCCAGGGAACGATTGCGTTATTCTGGTCCAACACCACAGGCACTTGCATCCGACTCTCAGCTAAGAGAAATAGAGCTCTAAACTAGCAACTTAATGCACAGTTTTGTGCTTTAGCACCTGTGGCCCACTAATCGGTCATGCTTGAGATGACGCAACCACCAAAAGAAGTGGTATTCGTGTCTAACCAAAGCGGAACCCAAGGTGTTTCTCACCTGGACACCTTTTGTGAATTTTCTCACATTAGTTTTTTTATTATCGCTGGAAGACCACCCTGGCTCATTAGTGCCAGTGATACAACCATAATGACGTATAAAATAGCCTCAAAGAGTCGAAACTGGTAATATTTCTGTAGGAAAAGCTTGCGTTATCCTAGTTCAGACGGGGCAAATGAGTTTTATGTTCCCTTGTCTTATCCATATGGACTCAGCTCATGCGGCTTTGGTATAATTTTCGCATCCACATCGGAGCATTAAAAACGTTGAATTCCACATTCGTAGTGGATTCTGCGGCCCAATATACTCTGAAAACCGCACATGGTCGCATTCTGGCTGTGGACTAGCTACACAATATCCTGTGCTGTTCTACCTATATAATAATCCTTACAGCCTACCTAGTATTTCCCTAAAACCATCTGTTTTCTAAACTTTTACTACGTTTACTGAGAAAGTATGCTTTTCGGCTCACTGCGTCCTACTTCGCTACTACAGCGAATTACACGTTATCTTAGACATTCCCAGTTACTACTCCATATTCGGAACTTATTATGCCTAGCCGTTTTTGTATTATTTCTTTCTTTTTTCTGTATCTGCTTCCAAAGCAGAACGTGAATTTGGCGGAGGCTTGAAAATGGCGTTATCCGCAGCCGACCGATAAAAATGCAAATATCTCCATAACCCCTGCACCTAGCTTAATTATTTTACCTTTGTCGTAACCAGCGCCCAGGGTTTGTACTAGACCGCCCATTGTTGTCCCGTTTTAGTTAACATTTCGGCTCCAAAACGGCATTGATTCCGCTTGTTTGGAGATTTACAATTTGAAATTCGCGCCAGGTTTTCGGTTCTGGTATGCTGTTTCTGGGATATATTTTGGCTCCATTTTCTAATATTAGTGTATTTTCTAGTTAAGTGGGCGGACCTTTCAGTCGCACTTTTCTAAGGAAGGCTAAATTGTTAGCCACTACTGTTATTTCCCTTGTTTCCACCCTCCACTTTTACGATCTAATTTTGGCTTGCTTTTTCTTTTCCTTGAGCCCGCTACTAATGGATGCTCGAAATGCGGTGATGTGACCAAAGAAAATGGATCAAAATTCCTCTAATTGATAGTTTACTAATGGAATCAGGCACCTCAAGGTTTGGCAGCGGTAGCCGGTGAAAAGCGCAGAATTCGTACATAAGCTACAAAGACCCAAACTTCAAAAATGTCCAGGCCTACGAAACGTTTGTATTTATCCCTGCTTTACTGTTCGGAAAGATAAACACGATCAAAAGCAGTTGTTAACGATATTTCTTCTCCATGCATGAGCATGGATGTTATGTACAAGTTGATCTGATCCCACGCAGGAACAGCATCTAGCGTTGTCTAGAAATATACCTATATTTATATTTATATTTATATTTAAGTCTCATTTCTCCCTGCAAGCTAGAAGATCATTGCTGGAGACTTCAATATGCCTCATGTTTCGTGGCTCAGATAGTCGGCCCCACCCAAACACAGGGCCTTTGTTGACACAATTTCCGCTCATGAATGGACACAGCATGTGAAGGTACCGACTAGACAATTGAATACACTGGACCTTATATTCACTAACGATATATCGTACGCAGGCGCCAGCATGTTAGACAACATACCGGGCAGCGATCACAAGGTGGTGAAGCTTTCCTTCGCGCTCCCTAAATCCCGTCAACATGCATTCACGAAAGATGAGATATTTAGGCCCCTCCAGTGAATCAACTGGGAAACCTTCTCCTCCCTTCTCCGATCATCACCTTGGGACGACTCCTTCCTCTCCGACAACGTAGATACTGCGATCAACGTGCTTTACAATGATTTCACCAACTGCTTTGATGTCCTTACTCCAAAACAGAGGAAGAACAGAGAGCGTCAAACTATTGATGACGCCTCCACACGTAAACTGACCAGCAGGCACAAGAAAATAAGCTCCCGCTACACTAAGACCAAAAGCGTTCACCTAATTATCCGTATGAACGAATTGCTAGCCGACTGGAGAAATTCACAAAGTAATGCGCGATTATTAGTAGAGCATGCAGTGCTTTGTACTGAAAACAAGGCAAATTCTCTTATTCGACCACTGAAGAAGCGGGGCGGCAGAAAAGATATTCTGATTAATACGCTTGTGCTTCCTGATATATGTATAATCACTGGTGAGGATGATCTCTGCGAGTTCATTAACACACATTTCTGTAACTTCTTTACTAGCAATGACTTGGCATTGCCAAATACGATCCCCAAATTTACTGAAGATCAAATCCATACTATTGACTTCGACTTCTGCAATATCAAGCCAGCAATTTGCTCTTCGAAACTGTCACACTACCCTGGTCATGACGGTGTGTCCTTTTCCATTGTAATACTCGGAGGCCAGGACATTCCAGTCGTTCTCCTCAATGTCTTCGCCCTCTCAAGGTAGTGTGATCACCACCCGTCCAATTGGAAGCACGCAATCGTCATACCACGACACAAATGAGGCTGTCATCAAAGTACTGACAATTATCGTCTCTTTACTCACACAGCTATTGCATCTCGACTCATGGAAAGAATAATAAAGGACGCGATGCTTTGCTTTCTGTTGCAACGCAACCTTATTACTAGGTCCCAACACGGGTTCCTGCCGGCTAAATCCTGTCAAACCTGCCAGTTTGAATTCTTAAACCACGTGACACACTCCATCAACCTAGGTCAGGCACTGGTCATTATCTTCCTGGACATGAAAAAAGCGTTTGATCAGGTCCCACACAATGGTTTATTGACTAAACTAGCAGCATACGGTGTCTCCAGCCATCTCCTTTCATGGTTTTCTTCTTACCTTTCCAACCGAACGCGGTCAGTGCAACTGGGCGACATCTCATCCAAAAAGGCATCCGTAACCAGCGGAGTATTCCAAGGCAGCGTCCTGGGTCCTCTGCCTTTTTTGCTGTACTTTATTGATGTATTCCAGATCATCAAACAAGGTACGCCGTACCTTTTTGCCGATGACCAAAAAGTTATTTGCTCCTTTGACCCTATTTGTCTACGTAATAGCCTCTCTAGCATTTAAAGCGATCTCGGTGCTCTTGAAACATGGTGGGGTCTATGGAAATCAGTTTCCACCAACGAAATGCAACGTTCTTTCTTACCGATGCTCAATACCCCATATATTACTAACCCTTAACCACTTGATAACAGCTTAACTGTGCGCGACCTCGGTGTACACTATTCCAGCTCACTGAATTTTGCGGAATAAGCGAGCTCTAGCTCTGCCAAAGCCAGGTCTATCATTTGCTATATACTGAAGTCAATGTGCGCGTTAGAGTCTCAACTCATGCTCTATAAGTTGTGTGCCCGGCCTGCAGTAGTGTACTGCTCAGTGGTTGTTACTAACTCACGTAAAGTGACAGGATGTTTATTGAGAAAGTCCAGAGTTCGTTCACTGAGCGTCTTCTAGGAGCAGCTGCGTCGAAATATCAAGGCCGCTGCAAGTAGCTTGGTCTAGAACCACTTTGGCCGCGACGACTTAAAACCAACCTAGTTAACCTATATAAGGTAATCAAAACTTCGGACTTAAGTGACGCTAGTTTTTTCAGCTGCTTGGAGATACACGTTATCCTCTACGCCATAAGGCACACTCATTCTCACTACCCAACACACGTTGCTCCATACGTTCTAACTTCTTCCTCTATAGATATGCGCACGTATGAAATAAGCGACCGGAAGCCGTCAGAGCATCTGATGATATTACACCATTCTCCACGGTCATAAATAGACTATTAAGCGTCCCCAAAGTAGCCGAGATACTGGCCATCTGCATCCCTGAGGACGAGCTCTGGGAGAACGGCCCCGATCATATATAGACTTACAAATTCGTCAACCAGCACCAATAAAGCTCCCTTCATCCCGAAACCGTCCGCTCCTTATCGCGCTCTTTCCTTTTATTCCTCTTGCAATCGGACGTCAAACTTAGTGTTCGGCATGACCTAGTCTCCCTTGACCAGTCTCTGACTGCAGCCTTGAATACTGAGTTGCAAATGTTCTGGGATCTGCAGTCAATGTTAAGTCTTCTACACCTTGACAGTCTGCTGAAATCGCTTACACTTTATTAATGCAGGTTATTCCTGTCCATTTCTGCTTCCTCTCCCTATTTGTCCTCTTACCTTAACTGTACGCTTTAACCTCAACGCGCTGATAAAATTAGTTCCATCTGATCAGCCTCCTGCTCTACGACCACCATGAATTTAATGGACAATAATCGGAACACCAAACACTCTATACCCCTTAACACGAGTGCCTCAATGTCTTTCACACACCCTATCCGTAAAATACTTCCTATCCCAACATTTTTCTCTCCCAATGGTTCTTTTTGCTCGTAAGACGAGAGCATCTGTGGCTTCTCCAATCCCCAGCAGTAAACCTTTTCCATCCCGATCCTGCCAACTGTTGCTGCATCATCTGTTTTCAATCCATCTTTAAGCGGACCGCCAAGTCTCAGTGCCCTGCAACAACCTAGTCTCAGCTGAACAGTCTGCTTCCCTTTGGCTTACTCCAGACTACCGGGAGGTTAACGTTCCAGACTCTGTAGTCTCAACGCAATGTCTCCCTCACCGCGATTGCCTGCTGCGCTTGTTCACCCAATATTACTGTAGCCACATATACTTTTATCTGTCCAACTCTCGACCCACTCCAACTGTCTTCCCAAACGAACTTATTCCTCAAATACAATGCGCCGACTAATACTGTCTCGTCTGATTGGTCTCCTGCTCTCTGACTGCTGTGACATTACTGGCTATCGTTCAGATGACTGAGCGCCATCTGTGTTCAATCCTTCCTGAATCGGACGGCCGACGCTCTGTGTCATACCATAATTTAGCCTCATCTGAGCAGCCAAACTCTCCGGAACTTCTACCCGGCTACCGGGATGTTAGCGGCCTAGGCTCCGTAGATCCAAAGCAGTGTCTCCCTCTCCTTTATATCCTGCTGGACTTGTTCACCCTATGTTAATATAGTCACTTCTATCTCTGACCCGTCCAATCCTACTGACAACACTTATCATCCCAAATGAACCATACGACTGGAAACACAACGCGTCGGCGAAATCCAATCGCGGCTGATCGGTCTCCTTCTCTCCGACTTCTGTGACGCTGCCGGCTATTGCTCGGAAGACTGAACGCTCTGTCACCATTAACTCGAGAGCTACGTTAACTGTCGCATTTCTTATCCGTAAACGTGAACTCTCGACTCTGTCCTCTCCATATCGCACTCTGTCTTTATTTCGTCCGCAACCGGAGAGCGAGCTCTCAGTGCCCTGCGCTATTTTCCTCTTTGACTGCTTCCTGACTGGCGAAATGTAGTTTTATGCTCTGCATCGCCAACACACAAGCTCTCTCACATTGCAAGTGTGCCTGACTTGCATACCCCATATTCATGTAGCCTCTTGCATCCCAAACCTGTCCGTATCTGCTGACACTTTATTTATCTGTTCACCTTAACTGTGCGACTTTCTCTAAATGTATAGTTAGAAATTCGTCACATCTGGACTCACTCAGACAGCCGCCACACGCCCGGAAATGCACTGTACGCGCGTTTCATCCTTTTAAGTATCATCAGCAGTGCACATTCCATCGGACCTCTGGTGGGGCTCGAACCCGCAACTCGACTGTTGCCAGTCCGTGGTTGAGACCACTGAGCTGCGAGGGACGGTAACGACCATCGTGAATAAGTTACTAGATGTGATATAGCGCCGCTCACTATCAACTGACTTATACGTTACTGCCGTGCAGAGAACAAGGTAGCCTTCTCACCAAGCGAAGAGCATACCAAACTTAAGTCAGTGGATAGTGAGCGGCGCTACATCACATCTAGTAACTTATTTACGATGGTCGTTGCCGTCCACCGTAGCTCAGTGGTCTCGACCACGGACTGGAAACAGTCGAGTTGCGGGTTCGAGCCCTACCAGAGGTCCGATGGAATGCGCACTGCTGATGATTCCCGAAACGATGAAACGCGCGTACACTACTTTTCCGGGCGTGCAGCGACTGTCTGAGTGAGTCTAGATGTGACGAATTTCTACCTATGCCATTCAACTTCCCCTACTACTCTTCTGTACTCTAAATGTGTCGAGTAATCCAGTCTCGTCCGACTGGCCCCCTGCTCTCCGAGTTTACTCAGACTACTGTGACGTTTCCGGCATTCGTTGAGAAGACCGAATGCTCTGTGCCCACTATCTCGCGAGCCCCATGAACTTTTCTACACCTTATACATAAACCTCTTTCTGTCCGGACCGTCTCCTCTCTTTTTGGCTCTCCCTACTTTCATTTCCGCTTTAATCGGATTGCCAACTCCCAGTGCCCTGCAACGACCTAGTTTCTTCTGACCGGTCTGCTCCCTTGACCTATTATAGACAAACAGGATTCATCGATCTATGCTCCGTAGACCCAAAGATATGTCGCGCTTACATTGACATCTCGTTAGACTTGATTACATTTATTAATATAGGCATTTGCATCAGTAACCTGTACACTCAATCCTTCTTCAATCGGACAACCAACGCTTAGTGCCCTGCTCTTCTTTACCATCACTTGATTAGTCCAATTCTCTGGGACTACTACGAGGCCTCCGGATGTGTCGATTAATCCAGTCTCAACTGTTCGGTCTTTGGCTCTCAGAGTACCCCAGAATACCGGGATATCACCGGTGTTTGTTCAGAGCTGAACGACTCTTACTTGGCACGAGAGCGTCATTGGCTTCTCCACACTTTAGCAATAAATCTCTTTCGTCCTGACTAGCATCTCCTCGTAATTTGTCTCACGGATTGCTCTTCGCACTGCCGTCCGCACTCATCCGCCCATAGCTGATTCAATGAATTTCCTTTTCCCCTTGAAACGCTGCTTTACCTTGTTAGCTCCCGCATTCGGTCTCAACCTAGTTGTCCTTAGTTTCACCTAAGATGCCTCTCGCATTCGGACTGCTGTCATCATCATTGGTTTACCAGTTTCTCTCCAACAAGCGTATTATTCGCTCAACTTTTGTCAACACGTATTATTATATCCGTCTCTCGAGCCCGCGCGTGCAGAATCTTCTTCTCACCTAGTAGTTGCAGTCTGAGTCACACCAGCGACGTGATGTTAAGAACGCGCTTGCAAACCATGCAAACTAAACAAAATTACATAAGTTTTAATGTATCATAGGCACTGTTGCGCGCCACCAGCCTCTGTTTGTGCTTCTTGATTTATAGCAGTCTGGCTGCTTCTTGTCCGTTGCCCGTTATCTCCCGAGATTTTCACAGTTACTTCCACCAAAATGGGAAGGTTTATCCACTGAAACTGGTCGACCTATCCTCAAGAGCAAGCTGCTTTAAACGCTTGATCCTTTCTTCGGGAGATTAGGAATCCACACATCGTTCTAAATGGAGCTACTTCCGCCATCCTGGAGGCGCAACCTTCACGGGGTCTAAACAAATGAGTTTAGATCGCCTGGTACTCACAGTGAAACAATATACGTATCTGGAATGATATATTTACATTAATCCTTTGTTCCACAACCGAAGGCAAACAATTCTGGCGTGATTACCTTCACTGCCTCAAACATTCTGATTCTCCAGTCACCTGGAGCTTTTCTGATGTCATTTCACGAAGAGCGTTGCGCTCGTATAAGTGGCTTTTCCGATGACCTTTCATGGCGTTTTCACTTGGCAATGGAGACATTTACACTTAAATGTGAAGGAAATCCTAGTCCACTTTGCTGAGAATGGTATTTTTGCCTGTCATTGACATTTTCAGGTACACGAAACAATTTCACTCACCGTCCCCATAACAGGTCCAGCATGGATAGCTGGACACGGGTTGCGAGCCGGACAATATAATAGAAAAAGCCGGCCTCTATTAACGATGTGTTTACTCACCTGCATAATTATCATACGACTCTGCGATTCTTTTGCATCATTGACCGGCTTCAACGACTACTGCTGGATCATTACTAGGGCTGCCCGGTAGTCGCAGACCTAACAGGGTACATAAAAATTGCGACGTTCGTTGATCATTCAGACTGGAGCGAAACAACCGACCTCTACCCTCTGTCATTTTAAAATGATATACCTTCAAAAATGTGTCTTAGTGTGCTAAAATGCTATCAACCGCTTGCCGCCGATTCGAATGCTTGTAGATGCGGTTAATGAAATGCTACAAATTTGGTAAATTAAGAAGGTAAAACAATATCCACTCCCGCAGGTACAATGTTGCACAGTGTGCACATTGTAATGCTTAAAGTCAAATTTACGTCGCCTTTTTTCATGGATGCTGTATTTAATTAATTCGCAGTCTTGGAATTCCGTTAAAAACATTGGATTTCCGCCAGCTATACCCTAAAAGCTAACGTTTGTGACAAGTTTGTCGGCACATGCGACAGTTAATAGTCGTTGGGTTATCTTTTATGCGTCTTCTCGGCGTCCTGACAAGATTTTGTTAGACGCAAAACTGCACACAGAGGCGATATGCAGCAAAACTGTTTTGAAATGAAGGCAAACTAGCGCCCAGTCAATCAGCTGAGCACGCTGTGTTGCCAAAGTGGCTGGCTAGCCGAACAACCTCCTCGTGGTGCCAGCTGGGTGGTTCGGGTTTAACCCGTTCCAGCAAATAGTTCGGTGGCAGTGTTCCAGGACGTGGTGGGTTTTCGCCTGGCAAGCGTTCTCCCTATAAAAAGCCACAAATGTCTGCTTATCAACACTGCGACGTGGCGGATGTGACTCGCCACAAAATAAAGTCACTTGCCCGTGGATATCCGGAAAGTGCTATCCAACCCAAGGACATCAATCGCTTATGCTCACATTCCTGACGACAACAAACAGTCAAAAGTGCTGCGGCACATTTAAAGACACAAGCTACATTCATACACAAATACATACGTATATACACTTATACACTTACATACACTGTTATGCCAAACATGTACTTTTGTACATTATTGATCACACTGTTAGCTAAACATTATCATGCCTGTAATAGTATGTCTCGCATGGTCGAGAATAAAAGTTTATTTATTTATTTATTTATTTATATTCGACTCGCGTTCCTTCGTGTCTGCGTATCGATTTTGAAACATCCAAGTGTGTAATGCATGCAGCTATTTTGCCTTAAACATGCGTAAAACTAATGCAATATTGGTAACTAAATTAGAAATTATTCACTACAAGTTATAACATAGAAGCATACTATTTTTGAGCCCATTTATTAAAAATACTTGCCGTGTACTGATAGTCTCGTCCTAGACTACTTAATTAGTCTCCTACTGTGCCGATATTTTTAGCCTCGGAATTATAATGCGAAACGCTTTATTAATATAGTGAAATATGTAACACTAGGGGTTTGTGAGTTTCGCAGCAGTTGATGCATCACAGCAGACATAATTAAATGGCTTCTTTAACAGCGAAGATTTTGTGAATTCATAAGAAACATACGCAGAATTATGGTACCTATGAATTATTATTTTATCCATATATATGGGCAGCGAGCTCTCCCATTGAAGCGTGCTTTGGCCACTCGCCGAGAAGCAAAAAGAGATGAAGATAAATGTTTTTATATGTCCATGAATGTTGTCAACTACTGTTCTAAATTATTATCGACGCTGTTTAGTGCGTAAAAGCTTTCTTTTTACCGTAATTTCTATCAGCGTAAGTGATGTTTAGAGCACCATGAGTGACGAATAATTCGTCGCTGTGGTAGTGCGCACTAACAAGTCTGTAATCGATTACCGCGTGACGTTGACGGAATATGCATCCCTTCCGCGAGAGCAGCGAAAATGTGTGCCGTCGTGTGAGTGTTGCAATGTCCTAAATGACCAGGCCTTTTGCCATCAGCAGTCCAAATGTAAACCATATCGACGACATTTTGGTCTCCTAAAATATTTTCCAAAGCACCCTGAAATTCAGAAACGAAAGTTTCATAGTTAAAATATCGTAAACATGAAGCGGAATACCACCTACCAATTGCACTTACGCAATGCAGTAGCCGTAAAACCAAACCCTAAATGATTGTGAATAACAAAGCCTCGTCCAAACGAAGCTAAATTAGGATGACTTTTAGTCAAGCAGTATGCTTTATCTGATGCTATCTCAACATATATCGAGCGTGCGCTGCTATCGGAGCCTCTATACAACAAGCACAATCTTCGGAATTAAATGATCTTACAACGCACTTGAGTCCAATTAACACGGCAATAAATGTGCTACTGATGGAGCCTATATACAACGACCACGAGCCTTACAGCCGAGTGCTATTACAACCCAATTATGTCCTATTACATTGGCACCATACGTGCCACTGATGGAGTCTATATACGACGAGCACGAGCCTTGTAGCCGTGCGCTACTACAACCCACCTGGGTCCTATTACGTTGACACCAAATGTGCTACTGATGGAGCTTATATACCACGAGCACCAGCCTAGTAGCCGTGCGCTATTACAACCCACCTGGGTCCTACTACATCGGCACCAACTGTGCCACTGATGAAGCCGCCATCCTACGACCACAAGCCTTGGAGCCGTGTGATATTACAACCCACTTGGGTCCCATTACAGTGGCACCATATCTGCCCCTTATGCAGCCTATATACAACGAGCGCGAGCCTTGTAGCCGTGGGATATGACAACCAACCTGGATCCTATGACACTGGCAGCAAACGCGCCGCTAGCCCAGTTAATTGGTAAACATGCTTTAATCCCAAAGGAGCTCAGAAACCGCGATAACAACGGTGCATTTTATTTAACATAAAGCAGCGAGAATAGGTTCAGCGTCGTTCAGTATATTCATGTCTTGGAAGCGCATGTCCCAGGCAGGGTGTCATAACACAAAGTCGTATTCATCGGCTGAAATATAATATTAGTTCGAACGTGTAGCCTACTGTCGGGTAATTAAATGAGAGTTTCTATCTGAACAAGATTTTCCTTCTCAGCCTTTTATTAATGGGCTAGCATCCATGTCAACGCTACAATAAAGTGAAAACGGGATTTTAAATTGCACAGAATAACTTACTTCTGCACCCGATTCTGCATAATACCTCTGGTTGAGAAGAACTCGACGGCTCCCTTTCGACAACCTTTCAATGAAAGGTAAGGAAAAAGACAACCAATACCATGTGAACGTGCAATTTGATGGGCTACGGTTTGTTGAGTTGTACTCGGATCGGCGGTAAGCTCATCACTAAAGGAATTCATTGTCTGTCAGACGGCGATTGATGGGGCTTCGTCCAAAAGGTAATGGGTTAACTGGGTGACTCTGCGACAGAACAAAGGTTGTGACTATCAGCTTGCGACCCTTTCTAATGAGGTTAACGAGAGCTCTCCAGTTAGTATCACGTTGGCTGAAAGATTTAGAATAATAGAAGCGAAATTCTACTAAACAAGTCTCTTTCCTGTACTTGGTGACTTGCGATGTGCGCAGCGGACGCATCAAGTTCAGTTGGGGCCGGAACGATAGGATAATCCGTGAAGGTTCCTTCTTTGGCGTAGCGTCGGATCGGGAATTGACAGGTCTGCTTGAGATGATGAAAAGCCTAAGACAAAGACTGCATCACATCCTATCCAACCAATTACTGCCCACATTTCCCTGCCCAGCAGTCCTTGCCAGGCCGGTTTATGTGAAGTAAAAGAGTGAAGGGTAAGCTAAGAAAACAAGAGGAGGTATGTCGGTTAAATAATGATAATACCAAGGTGAGAAGAAAATTAAAAAAGAACCAAAGGAAAGTTGAAAATGCAAGTCGGTTAGGAGAAAGGGAAGTTTTGGTACTGCCAACCAAGAGGATCTAACTGTCGCTCGAAACCCTCTACCGTAGACTCCCTAACCACCTGCGCCGGATGCGCGTTCCAACGTACAATAATTCGACACGACAAGCGAGTTTCCATCCTTACCCGGTCAGAACGCTGTTTGTGCAGCTTCTACGGGTGACCTCGGAGACTAGACAGATTGGCGGGACTAAATAGCTAGGACAAGTCTGGACCGATCTTACCCGTTAAGATACGGTAAGTGAGGATCAAGTCTCCTCTAATTCTGCGGTAGTGCATTGAGTACATACCCAAGATAAGCAAACGTTCGGGATACGTTTGCCCCCGTAATCTTTGTACTAAGCTTGTACCCACTCGCAAAACCCTCTCCAGTTCCATTTTGTTCCTTACAAGACAAGGTGGACAAGCCTGGATACGGTTTGCTAAGTGATCTCGCACAAAAGCTGCGAACAGCTTCACAAAGATTAGGACGTTAGAACACCGAAGGAGCGGCGAATAAACCACTTCATACGAAACCTTCTACAAGCAGCCTTCCTCCAATTTTCCCCATAGTGAAGCAATGAGGTATGGGTGATACCTAGATCAACCTGCTGAATGACAACAAGGAGATCACTTCCACCAACTACATAGCGCGTGGGGGGACTAGCAACTCCAATGCGGAGGACAGAACGTTTCGCCTGATTTATGGGCATCAATCAAAAGGTAGACCAATCCCAGAGCCTATCCAAAGCACTCTGAGTTGCCTCAGAGCCACCAGGGATATCCACAATATTCCAGAGCTTGGGGTCATCAGCAAATAATAGCGACGGTACTCCAAGCTCCTGGGGTAGGTCGTTTACATAAATTGGGAAAAGCAACGGCCCTAGAACCGAGCCCTGCGGAACGCCACTAAGAACAGTTTGTCTAAGCAGAAGGCTACGCTCCACGCATACACATCGACACATGACCCTGTCGTACTTCACCGGTGACACATTACACTTTCTGCTGCTCTAGCATACGAAATTGACGTAATGAAGATGGGTGACGTCTGAAAACACTGTTAAACCCATCAAAACTGTCAAAAGAACGCTCAAGGAAGCTTCTCCGGAAATCAGACTCCATGGCGTACGGATTCAAAAATGCTGTTCGTGCCGCGTGTCTGGTGTCTGACACATTTAAACAATCGCAATATCACATTTGCACAGAATTAAATTAAACCGTAAAGGCAGAAAGATAGCCGGGAATTATGCCATTATATGACCATAAACTATTTATTGCGCACAAGGTTTCGCGGGGTGACGGTTCGGATCCGGTTACCGACATATTTAAACAAATGCAATAGCACATTTGCACAGAATTGAATAAAACTGCAAAGGCAGAAAGATAGCCGGGGATCATGCCATAACATGACACTAAACTATTTATTGCGCACTAGGTTTTGCGGGGTGAAGGCGCTGGGACTACGCCGCAGCATTACTAAGCCATTCACCCAACCAAGGAAGGATTTTGGCTGTCAACCGACTACGAATAATAGAGCGCGAAATCGGTCTATACGATGCAGAGCCGACTAGCACTACTGTTCAACGGAAGCCATGGCAGTGTTCCAGGACATAGTGGCTTTTCGCCTGGCGAGCGTTCGCCCTATAAAATGACACAAATGTCTGCTTAACAACACTGCAACGTGGCAGATGTGACTCGCCCCAAAGTAAAGTCACAGCTAGACTTTTCACACTGACGCAGTCCTCAGCCTTCTACATCAAACCTGTGCAACTAATTTTACTATGAAAAATGCTTTGATGGAGCACGGGTCATCCCAGCTTCGTAATGGTCATGGATTGCACCAAAAGCTTGTTTGGGCTCCTGTGCTCATGGATCACCACGTGGCATATTTACCACCCACTTGTTTCTTGACGCAACAACTTTTTTGCGCGCCACAGCGCCATCATAGTCCTTGATCTGCCTATTACCTGACAATATGCCCAGTCATATGGACTACATCTTTTCTTTTAATTCTTTCATTAAAAGCAATGTTTTAATATTCCAAAGTAGCTGTGCTTGTATGCATAGTTGATCACGCATTTACAGGTGCCTTATTTTACCGAGAATATACCAGTTATTTATTTATTTATTTATTTACAGTAGGGATTGGGAATGTTCAGCCAGATGCCCTTCTTATTGCTGCCGTTTCGTATGAATTTTCTATGTGTATACGATCAAAACCAATTTATAATTTCTACAATCAGTTTCCAAGCTCGAAAGACCATGGCGATTCTCTCCGGGAGAAAGTAAGAATTGCCCAGGAAATCCACTATTTAGCGACTAATCTTTTATTAATTAGTATCGCACCGAATTTGACCGTTCCGGAATGTCCTATTTCCTGTACATGAAGAAAAAACCACCTGGCACCTCTGTACAAGGAGCGTCCTGTCCGCCAGTGGCGATCAACGTGATGTTGACAGTGTGTTTGTGGTACACAGGTTTGGTTGCTTATAAAGGAATAGCTAGGGATTTTTAATGCGAGAGTATGTTTATTATTATGTGAAAGTCGTTGTTAGTATGCTAGGGGATAAAATATGAATCATTATACCAAACGGTTTAAATGCGTTAAGATGCTTATCATTTTCCCGCCTCTAGCAAAAACAGCTATGGTGGATGACTCTAGCGCCTTTCGACGTACCTTCAAGGCTGCATATCTGGACTTCTCAGCAATCACTTAGGATCTAAAACGTTGTCCGATTGAAACGACGACGTGCTTTGTTCGTCGGACCGTTATTACTATGGAAGCTTGTTCAAGAGAAACGGGGCAGATGCTCCCGAAGGATGCCGGTACCGATATATTTAGTTTCTGTGCGTGCATAGCAAGCGATCGCATGCTCGTGGAAAGCGGTATGTGTTGTATATCCGCGTAACTATTTTTATGCCAGTTACCGGAGTGATTTTGCGAGATTGGATACGCTTGGCTGCGTCATTTCCGCAATTTTCATATGGGGAAGCCTTGACCGTATGCCAAAGTGCGGCGTCTAACCACGGGACAGGAAGCATGGTGCTGAACTTGATGAAGACTTTTCGTAGTAAGCATGCGATTAGCTCATTTGTGCGTCTTTAATACAACATTCTTTTAACGAGGCGTGATTTTATGACAAAAGGCGGCATCATCTTAATGCTGGTGTCACAGAGGTGGAGGTGGTTACGCAACTGCGAAGCAATGGTCGACTGAAAAAAAGGCGTGTGACGAATGAGATCCGGGACCACTTTTTCGTCCCTTCGCTCATCCTGGTATTGGTGGGGCAATACGGGGAGACAATATTGGTGTATTCCACACATCGGATCAATTACGGCGATTATATCCTGTGGCCTTGTATGTTTGTGGACGTCAGCGGCTTTGTTATCAGCTTCTTTTATGCTGGTTTGCCGAATGAGAATGTGCCTAGCTACCAGGAGGTGGTGAGAAGGAAAGTGGAGTTGGCCCAGGGGTTAACGGTGCGGGAAAGCTGGTTATGGACAAGTAAGAGACGCAGGTAAATGCATTTCTTAATGCATTTCTAATAGCCAACCTCGTTTTCGTGTGGGGAGCCAGCGGTCCACTTCCGCACTATAAGAGCCGGTTTTGGTGGCTCACGATTCCGGACGCACAACGCTAAATCCTGTCAGGTTATCTTAAGCAATGAACCTAGTCTGCGAACCAAGCTTTGCAGAGTCGTCGTCCGTGTCGACGACTGCCGTCTAGTTGCTCTCGCATTCAATGAAACCTAGTTGTCCACCGACGTTCACGGACAGTGAAGTGTGCTTTCCAGGCTACGCACTGCTGAGATGTGACCGCAACGCTGATCGACGTGGAGGTGGGGTTGCTTTGTAGGTTAACTCCGTACTAACTGTCTTTAAGACATAGAGCTTCCCATTACCGGACGGTGATGTTAAGGCACCCGCCGACGATCTGTGTGTTGCCTTCGCTCAAATTAAAGCTGTGCTGATCTATAGAAGTCCAGACAGCGTTGCTAAAGGTCATGTTGAGTTCATCCTTGAACATTCGGCAACAAGGTTTTTAGTGGCGGTGGTATTTAGTCTTCCTGACCTTGCCTGGCAGCATTTTTCCTGCGACGCTGTTGCAACGTTTTTAGCTACCGAGCTTCCCTAGCTGGCCTCGCATGCTTCCCTGCACCAATTTGTCGACTAGCCTGCTAGATTCATGATGGGTCAAAACCCGTCCCGCTTGGACTTGATGTTCGCCTAATCCATTGCTTTTTCATGGATATTGTATACAACCCACCTCACGGTGCCAGGGACCAAGCCTGTCTCTCATTAACTTCCCACTTAGTCATCAGACTAATGATCGTCCCGACTGAGTTCAAAACATATGCGGAGCGGACTGTCAGACAATGAAACTTGTCTTGTATTACTTTGAAAATCGACGACATTCAATTGCTAAATTTTACCAAATTTTCCAATACTCATTTCTTTATTAACAGTAACTGGCTCTTCTAACTCACTGATGTTTGAGACATAGCCTCATGAATATACCAATTCGGCTCTAAGAGATAAAACTTGAGATGTTTATCTAAGAAATATGTGTATTTTCCAGGTCAAAATGTGTCAACTGATCCCAATGTTCCCCGTGTTATTCAGATAGACCTAACTCACGCAGCCTTGTTATAAACTTCTGCACCACTAAATGTCTTAAAAAATACTAAACTTTATATTTCTATTGGTTTATGTGGCTCAGTATCCACGGAAAATTGTATGCTGAGGCCTTCTAACTGTGGGTTAACTATACACCCACTTGAATGTATATGCACACATGGTATTTCTTACTGGATTTCTAATGTTTTCGCGCAAAATTATAGTTTAATTGCCTACATTTCCTATGTATGCCTGTAAAGTGTGCTTTCTGGCCACCTACGAACTCCCATGTTGTTGCAGGTTATTACTTGCTATATAGAGCATTTCTCGATAGCTATGCCTATTTAGAACGTATGCCGCTTCGCAATGTTCTGCATGTTCTTTGCATTTTTCTGCTATCTGCTTGCAAAGCAGAGAGCCGTTTTTAACGAAAAAGAATAATAACGTTATTTGCAGACCAATACTCAATTACGGAAAACTCGCGAAATATGGCACGTAAGTCATTCTTTTCCTTTCACGGTATTCAGCGGTTAAAACTAGTCTTGAGCAGACTACTTTTGTGCTACTTTGCGCAGTATTCTAGCCTTAGAGGTTTTTCTTTTTTCTGAGATTTGCTCAGGTTGAAATTTGGCGCCACAAATCAAGGTCAGCACAAGCATAGTTTGGCTACATTTATTCTTAATATGTATTTTCTAGTGAAGCATACCGCCTTAGTATATCTCCTAACAAATCCATTTTATTTTCATCTACATTTCTCGAAATGATTTTCTAACTTTTCTTATCCCGTATAATTCCGTCACGCTTATTTCTTCCGTGTGCACACCAATACTTGTGGGGACTGAGCGGGCCAAACAGTCCAATGAATTTAAAGTGAATTTATGGTGAATTGGATCCTGTTCCAAAGAAAACCGGCACAACTACAGCTCTGCGCATTTTTCTCAACAAAAAGACAAGGAGCTCATTATCGCACGAAGGAACCAAAAGACTTTCAATGTGGACGCCTACGACCCCATCGGCTGTACACCAAGGAACCCCAACGCAGTGGTACTTGTCAAATAGGAACATATACTCGTATTTTGCCTACTTCCATGCAAGAGCATAGCAGTAATGTAAAGATTGAGCTGAACCCTTAAGAGTGCAGCCTTTGGCCAATCTAGTAATATACCTATTTCTTTATTTTTATTTATAAATGGCCTGGATCAGTGTTGAATCGTACTTGGTTGAGCTCTTTTTTCTCCATATACCATTGTCTTGCAGGAATAAAGCTAGGGTAAAGCCACCTTGGTTTGAAGCTTCTGTAAACTACTTAACAGACGTGCTTGGTGTTGGTGTAGTTACTCCTTCATCAAACACCTACAAGCGGTAGCAAGAGGCTCGAAATGCCTGCAGGCAGCATCTGCGAGGTACCCGTCTATAGCATGCAGTATAGTTTGCTAGTATAACCTCAACAAACCCTAAACGCTTCTTCGCATATGTCAAAGGGCTACTCAACCTGAACTCATGCATTCCAATGTTGTTTGGCCTTGTCGGCACTGCTGCTGTCACAGCTCACGAAAAACCGTGTTTGCTCGGAAGACAGCATGCTGGGGTTTTTGTTGGATAGTCGCAGCTGCTGCATATCACTCTGTAGGCCAAACTTCCTGAGGGCTCCCACTTGGTGGAGATTTCCATAACGGAGACTCAAGTGCTCCGCCTTCTGAGGGAACTACATCTTAATAGGACTGCCGGTGGGGAAGTTAATCATCTCAAACTGTTTGTACGAGTTGGCTGATGAACTTTGCCGTCCGAATACAGGACGTTTTGTGAAGTCGCTACGCAGCTGCACTCTACCAACTTACTGGAAGGAGGCTATTGTTTGGCTTGTTTTTAAGAAAGTTGATAGGCACATTTCTGATAATTATAGACCGGTTAGTTTGACAAGCGCTTGTTGGAAAAGCCCATGAAGGTCGCTTTAGAAGGACAGTTGAGAGCATTTTAGTTGCTGAAATCTTCTCAGCACAGCTTTCGTAAGGGCTTTACTTGCCTTACTGACATTTTACAAGATCGTGAACACTGTGCCGAAGCGGTTGATTAAGGAAAGCGGTGAACGAGCTGCTCGTTGACTTCCAAAGCGTTTGACACCGTTCCACATTCGCGTCTTTTGTACAAGCTGAAGTCCTACGGTAGTTCTAAGCCAGTCTTACGATGGATTTCAGCTTCCTTAATCGGAAGGGAAATGGGTGTGCGGGTGGGTTCTATCTACCCTTTAGCCACTAAGTTCTCAGTGGCGTGCCGCAAGGTTCAGTCCTAGGTCCCTTTCTCCACTTTAACCTGTAATGACCTACCCGAGGAATTGGGTGTGCCATCCGTAACGTTTGCTAAGGACTTGAGCCTCTGGTTCACAATAGACGATTCGATTGGTCCACTGACCTTACGGAAGGCTCTGGATAGACTTTGGGACTGGTCCCGTTGGTGGCATTTGCCTGTTTATTTACTGAAATGTTCACTTTTACGCGTTGGTCCGTATGACCCGCCGACGTCAGTTGCTTGGCGGCAACGACCTACCGCGAATTCCACTCCAATGTGACCTGGAAACTTTGCCCTCAGCAGACTTCAATTCAAGTGAACACTGGACGACAGTTGCTCGCAAAGGTTTCAACATGTTGTGGATGATCCGCAGGTACTTCAGGATCATGACTACTGAAATGTTCATTAGCCTATTTTCGGCTTTTGTAAGGCCGCACTGGGAATATTGCGTCCATGCATGTTCTTCATGCCCGGTTCGGGATAAGATGGTAGTTGAACGAGTCCTGCTATCCGGGACGAAAGTGGCGTACCAACTAAAGAAGCTGACGTACCCGGAAAGGCTGCGTAAGCTGGATATGTTTTCCATGTATTACAGGCGGCTTCGGGGCGACTTGGACCTCACATATCCTATACTGATGGGTCAGATTGCTCATGACTTGACTGGACTGTTGCTCCCAACTCGAGCGGTAACCGTCCGTGGCCACCCAGTAAATTTGCACAAACCCCGGTCTGACCGGGTTTGGACAGGTTTTAGGTTATCGCGTATTGTCATAGCTTACTTGGAAGCACTGCCTGCAGACATCATTAAGGCACCGATGGTGAAATAGTTCTAGCATTGGCTTGGCGCTCTCGGCCTGCAGTTTGAAGCCTTCTCATTCACGCCTTAAACTTTTATTAGTTTGCTGCACCCTAGGCCCTTTAAGTTCTATTGACATATAGCTTTATGTCCCCTACGAAATTTGATAAGCTAGGCTTCGTCTCCGTTTCCTTTCCTTTACGGTCGCAACTATTTGCTTTTGCCTTGGGCCAGCACAGCGGGGACTGCTAGTGTAAGGCACGTGGTCATTGTCTGGTTGATCAGGTGAATCGTGTGTGTTGCTTTGGTTCACCGTTGGCACATAATTGCACCCGTTGCCCTGTTGAAGCGACGACGTTTTCGGCGTTGGAACTTTTGCGGGCTTTTCCTATTGTTACGGTCCCACTTGAACGAGCATTCTTCTGCCTGGTACATATTATGCGTGACACGCAACGACGTTGCGCCCACCATCCGCTCTGCGCCTTGGTGGATAACAGGGCTCCGTTCTACATGTAGCGTTCTTTGTTGTATACGCACAACTGCGTGCGTTATCCTCGTCTTATGGAGTTTATATCAGTGCTCAGCGGTAAATGCTTCCATTACCTCCGTCGCAACGTGAATCCCATGGCGACTTAGCTTGGCGGCGCAGTTGTTTGGCCACGTGGTATTAGTTGGATGCGACAACACCAATAGCATTGAAAATGCGAATAAGCGTTTAAAGGAAACGTTAAGTGAGCAGTCAACCCTACTTCACCAGTTTCCTAATAATGCAGCGATGCAGCGGCATTTTGGAGGTGAGGGAGAAGGTGATTGCAAGAGATTAGCTTCATATGTACGATGTTGAGCACCGTGTAACTAGTACGCGTTTGGTTTTGAGGAAGAGGTCCTTTACTCCCGTGGGAAGTACGTGCGGCACCGTCTAAGACTTCACATCTGCAAAATGAACCCGGAGGGCAGGTATTGGCTAGTAGGTGACGAGCACCTGGTTACATGAAGCGTGTGCTCATAGAGAATGGAATCACATGCGAATGTTGCTTTAACCTTCAGTGACGCAGACCAGGTGCCTACACTTTGCAGGTTGCTAGCCTGCTTGCATATGAGGAGGAGGTAGTTCTTCGTTGTTGCCTTTGGGTGCTGCCAGCGAAAAAGTTGGAGAGGTGGGCTTGTCGGAGTACACTGAGGGAACGGTGACGGTCGCGCAGATGCCATCCTATAGCGATGGTGTGCTTGACCACGTTGGAAAATTTTGCATCGCTCGTAACACGTTTGGTGATACGGAGGCTCATTTGTTCAGTAGGGCAGGGAGGAGTTCACCCGCACGATGGGCGTGATGACCTGCGTTTGGGAGAGCTTGGCGAGTCATAGTAATGGGAAAGTGTTTACCCGTTCATCCAATGTGTAGCAGTTGCAGCGGTTATCGTAGGAGGACTGCCCGTATTCCACAGGGTGCATGCGTCATCCTCCTATGCTTCTGCTGGGATGTGGTTCCGGCAACTTCCTTCGTCCTTGTGGCATGCATCGGAGACCCACGGTAACCAGGAGGTCACGTTCTTGGGCAGGGACTGTGGCTTCGCAGCGGATTGACGGTTACGGCAGGCACAATGAACGCAAATCACCTTGGGTATCCCGTGTGGTCGACGTTGCGGCTACCTACAACATGGCACGCGGATTGAAATTCCGTACGCTGAAAACCAGAACTTCCGCTCGGCACCGCAAAACTACGTGGCGTACAAGCAGGACAACGGGTGGGGCCGATGCGGACAGGGCCGTTTGCGCTCTATGTCAGCAGGAGGAGGACGACTCGCTATGCTGCGACCAATTCCATTGGAGAACTTGCGATGTATGCGAACGATAGCTTCACCAAGCTTGTGCGGCATACCAAGGTGAGCCTGCATGCACATGTATGCACTGCTGCAGTTAAGTTAAAGTTGGCTTATATTAACTTGCCTTGCGGTAAAGTTGTAAATCCCAGTAATTCAAATGGTGAATCGTAAACTTTCTCCTTCCGCTTTACCCTACAAGCAGTAAGTGTAAGCGTTACCTACTTTGATTACATTAACCTTTATTGCTTGCAACCTCGGTGTGCAAGATTAGTTTGCAGTTATCTTTTTTACATGTAGCTGTGGTTCCCACTTCATACGCTTTGTCCTTGCTTTAAATCTGCAAGGCTGTTCTCCTTCTGGCTTCATTTCTTAAGTGAAATAACGACGCGGGATATGTCGCCTGCTCACAAGGACTTCAACGTTTTCCTCACCTTTACTTTCGGCCAGGCTTTTGGCTAGTGGATAACGTGTAGCTGAACCTCCAACAATAACTCTCACGCTAGCCACGGGGCCGTTGAACAATGTCAACGTTCGGTTGCTTCATCGGTTGCTAAGCCAGCTTGCATCATTTCGCCCCACTATCATTGTTATTTCTGGTAGGGAACTACCGGGGTGAGAACACTACGCTCACTGTCAGAGTATGAAACATTGTTCTTCCTGCCATGCATCTGCCGGCTAATTACTGGCCTCTCCGGTTGACCGGCGTGGTGATCCATTTCCCTGTAACCTTTATACAATATCCAGTGGAGAACCAGTTGATTAGCTGTTACCTGCGTAGCGCCTAGGAACCTCTTTTCGTTGCGACCTAGGCATATCTTGTAGTTTTAGCCAGCAGGTGTGGGCTTTTCTTGATGGACGGCGCAGGGTATTGCGGTGGGAAGGGTTTTCATATTTGAAAGCTGTCCTTTGCGGTAGGCAGGGAGTGCAGATCAGCGTTATCGCGTGCAGTGAAACTAAGAGATAAACACTTAGGGCAGCATGTGGGAGTGAGGCCAAGGACCCGAAAGTTGAAAAAGAGGGGGTTAAGATAACGTTGATACAGGAAAATAATGAAGAAAATCGTGAGGTGCATTAAGAGGACAGAAAGGCTTGTGTGGTTACATCATGTTCGATACCGCAGACATGGCACCGTTGATTAGCCTCTGCGGTGCCCAGATCGTCAGGAATTTCTTTGAGTGTTTCATTTCCTGGCATGGGCGGATCCCGTCAAGCTGCCCAGGCTCGACAGGAGAACTATTAGTCTTCTTACCCAAAGCCTTCGACCACCGCCGCCCTGCTTACTACTGAAACCGCCCATGCTCGCGCCTGATGGTCCCAACTTATGAAGCATGGGTGAGTTGTTACCACAGGCGCGACTGTATTTCAATGATGGCTTATCTTCAGAGCCTAACTAGACCTGCGCCGCCCTCCGCCGCCCCGGTTACCGCTGCCACGGGTCATCCTACCATTTCCTGGTACTACCACATGTAGCACGAGTGATTCCTAGCCACAGGTGAGGTTGAATTTCAATGATGAATTTGCTTGCAGAGCACGAGTTGAAATGCGCTCCACTACGCAGCCTCGGTTAACGCTGACGTAGGCCCTTCTCGCACCTCCTGATTCTACCACATGCAGCAAGCATGATACCTATTCACAGGTTAGATTGCATTTCTTTAATGATTTCACTTCCATAGCCCAGGTAGACATGCGCCGACCGCCGCTTTCATGTTTATCGCCGCTACTGTACAACTGACCCGCTCTTTGTCGCCCCCTGTCACGTAGGTCCACTTGCAGTCACATGTTATAATACCGCTTCCTGTCATTTATCGCTTTCCAGCTTCGTCAACCTTCCTTAGAGAACGGACCAAAGGCGCTTCTCCGAGCCACCCCGTCAATGTGGCTTGCCATCCCACATCGCAAAGGAAACATGCAAATGCTGCAGGTTCTTTGCGGCGGACCAAAAGGCCAAGAGTGGATGGTTCCGTAACCTACCGCCGATATATGGGCCCAATGCTTCATTATGACGTGTGACGCAATCATGCAAACAATGCGGACAACATGCTCCTCCATTATGCACGTGGTATGTTTCGGTTAGGCTGTTAAGTTCAACGATGTAATTGCAGCTGTAGCCGTACGTTGTTCGTAAGACTTGTCTCCCCACTTCCCTCCGCCTGTTTGATTGAACTCTTTTACGCACATATTTCTCCCTGTGAAGCCACATGATGAAGCAGTTTTCAGCATGCTCGCTTGGCGGGCGATAAACGTTTGCAACGCTCCCCACTTAGACGAGAATATCTGCATATGGTTTGAGCCACCCTTTGTCAACCTGAGAAAACCATATACACTCATAACCGAATTGCGCATACCATTGCCACGGGTCCTGTGCACCGGTGGCTATTACCGTGACTTTCCCTTAGTCCCCAAATCCACCTGATATTCATTGGGTCACGGCACTCATCCCAGCAGCGTGTTACCTTATATATATATTGGGACATACCATAAGGTGACCCAAAATTGGCTGCATCTTAAGTTAACATCTATGGGCAAGGAAGACTTGGTCTTATTTATCCATTAAGGTAACACTACCGGACTTCCATCTTTCTTACTTCACCGCATTCATCAAAGAAAATCAGTTTCACTTCCCGAAGCCATTTATTTATTAAACATTTTTAAATGCTCATAACTACCTGCTAGCCGAAAATCTTATCACCTCGTACAAATTACCTAGGCCCGGTTATGCATGTATACCAGCACTTTATGCATAGTTATGTTTGCTTATGAGGTTCAATATCGTGCCCTTTAGGATACCTAGCAGGAATAAGGCTGCTGATCACAATAGGAAACTTTGCAGTCACCATGCTCAAATGTACTACTCGTTTGCGTCCGCAATAGTTTACCACAAAACCTTTTGAAATTAAAACCGCTATTTTTCTTTCCAGCAATATAACAGTCCCAAAAACTTTGCCCGTAAGTTTTCCATGTACTACCCTTCCCACATGCAGTACTGAATACACATGTACACAAACCCAGATACTCATATATATTGCTTACTTATGAACAAACCATTACCTTTTACATAATGCCTTTACATATATATGAGCGAAAAATCCCTTTAGATCACTTTCAGCAGTCCTTTGTATGTATTGTGCAAGCGCGGCACAATAGCGGAGGTGTTTTCTCACCTCCAGCTGATGTATATAATAATAATAATAAATTGCGCAAGCGAACGATTACTTTCATACACATGGCACTATTTTATGCAACCACCCACTTACACTTCCAATGGATTCATTTGACGCCCATATATTTGTATAAATCATTCAACCAACCTAATTATAGACCAACTAATATAAATAAACTTCTGTGTGTTTACGTATTCGCATATTGACATATTTATACACACATGGACACATATTTATAAACCTCACCATATCGCAACAGTCTCAAGATCATAAGTTTACGCATGCCCTGGTATAACTTCCAACTAAGATAAAGGAATACCACATGTAAACCAATACTAACTTGCAACACTAACATATTTCAATATTGCTTATCACATATATCTATATGTTTGGCGGCATCCGGTTTCGGAGTTGCCTATCTGTGGCCAGCCACAGGACGCCTGCGCATACAGAGGGACCATTGGTGGCTTGCGCTGCACCACCCACAGCTCCAACCACAAACCCCATATCCAGTGTAAACCCGAAGGAATAGAGCCGGAAGGCATGTCAATTAGAATCAGGCTTTATCAACGGAGCCGGCTCACCCTCCTCCGCAGGCAAACACAAGCACGCTGTATTTGGGGAATCAGGCGCACACAAGGTGTCGGCCGGACCGTAGTCCGCTCCACACTGAGTGCATGGAACCATATTTCGGGCCCAGCACAGCCACAAGGACCGTGCACCCCGTCCCCTCCAGCAACGACCAACTGTACCCTGGAGCCAGTATGAACGAGGTAATGAGTAATAGACAGGTAGGCACTTTGTCAACATGCACATCATGCGCGGACACACCGGGGATATCAAGTGACTGCCATTCACTTTAAACGGAAAGCTGAAATAAAGTAAATCCAATAATGTACACAGATACGGTGGCATAACTCTTCCCTAAATTACCATATGTAGTAAGTTGGTTAGCCACGAATCCACGATAAGTGAGAAATGTCTACAAGTTACTTAAAAACTCTACAAATGCAACAAAATTACCGTAGATAAACGCAAGTAGCGTAAGCAACGTGGCCAGTTAACAGCACATTATTCAGGTAGGCAGAACAAATCAAATAAAGGGGAATGAAATTTATCCGGCTTAAAATGACCTAGTATAATGTAAGCTAGGTTAGCCCAACTACGGGGAAGAAGCATCAAGAATGCAACCTCAGCTTCAGCATGGGGCACTATACATATATATATATATATATATATATATATATATATATATATAAATGAATAGTTTATTTTTGAATTTGCCCAGACACACCAAGCAAGGCATGATCAACATTTACATGCAATATTGCTTCGTAACAAACACGTTGCTATGAGTGTGGTCGGCAGTAAGCCGAAGGTTGTACAGGCTGCGGAAATTGTGTAAGTAATCATGAGGGATAGAGTCTTCATTAAATGACGAAACGTTGGGTTTTATCGTGCGTAGTGTAAACAGTCAGGGCACTATATGTGTAGTGAAAACGACACATATAGGCACGGAGTAACTTATTATTGAAAGTGCCAGGGCAACAGTGAATTATGAATCTGGTGGATTTGTTAGTAGGTACTTCTGGGCAGTAACTTTATTCAGTGGCGAGTCACATCTGTAGCGCCCAAAAAGATAACTCTTATCTTTTGTGTAAAATTTACTTGTTGACCGATTGTACATTACTCCTTCTTGTTTTAATCTTACAACCGGCTCGACACACAACTGCCTTGTAAGTTCCCGCGCTCACGTGCACGCTCTTGCCTCGCTTCATCCGTCCGTTTCTTTTTGTAGTCCCATCGAATACAGTCCGTTGTGTTCGACTCCAATTGCCTTCTGATATCCGCGCTTAATTCCGCGCACCGTCTCGGACCAGTATTAACTAGTCCTACAAATTGGTGACCCCGATTCGCACGCGCGAATTCAACAATTTTTCTCGTTTGTATTTTTTGGTGAGTTCGTTCTTTTTTCTCGATTATATACCTATATTCATTGGTTTCTTGCATAATTTTAGTACTTTATCGTATTTTGTTCGTTCTTTATCTTTCGACACACATTTCGAGAGCGGCATCTGAGTCGTTTCACAGCGTAACCATGCTTACTTTGGCTGTTCCAAGTTTCATGGAACACAGTCCAGAAGTTTGGTTTAAGATATTCGAGATCGAGCTAGAAAATAAGGGCATATCGGCGGACCGTCCAAGGTACAATCAGCTAGTCCCACGCCTTCCTCCGTCGGTAGTGACTCTGATTGAGGACATTCTACTCTGCTCATCGAATGAGGCAAAGTATGAAACGATGAAGCAAGCGATATTGAAAGAGTTACGACCCAGCGCACGAGCACGATTTGAGCAGCCCAGTGGTCTCAAGCTTGGAGATCGCAAGCCGTCGGCATTGCTCCGCGAACTTCAGCGCATCGCTGGTCCCTTATTCTTGAGCGAAGAAGGGATAAAGGAGCTGTGGTTTGCACGTCTCCCAGAGCCATTGCCGGTAATGCTGTCCATGTTTATAGATGCATCCCTGAAAGACTTAGCTACTAAGGCAGACGCTGCGTTCGAACGTTTTCCGCAGCAGACGACCAGTAACTCCGGTGACGTATTCTCACCGATGAAAACCGAATCCCATGTTTGTTTCCAGTCGCTAGACCGATCTGACTCTAAAGACGAGGAAATTGCGCTACTTCGCAGCAGGATAGCGGCAATGAAGGCTTCGAAGCAGCGTGTGCCACGGTCAAATGCTGACCACGTTTTGGCTACCGTTCATTGCGGCTCGTCTGTGCCTGCACCGAGTACGTCACGTTCGGCACGAAAGCGCAACATTTCCTTACAAGTTCTCAGTCAGATAGTGTCAAACCCGTCGAAGAAGTATGTTGGTATCACCGCCAATACGGAGGAAGAGCTAGACGTTGTCCGGCTCCCTGCATTATGCACGACCCAGGAAAAACGATTAGCCCGCATACTAGCACTACAAACGTATCATTCAATAACCAAGCAAACCGACTGTTTTACGTTAAGGATCGACGTTCTTCCATCACGTTCCTCATCGACACGGGAGCGGAAGTCAGCGTTATCCCAGCGACCGCTAGCGACAAGCACTTGGAGCCTAGGTACAATTTGCGTGCGGCCAACGGTTCTCCTATAGCTTCATTCGGTCAGCGCATGATGAACCTAGACCTCAATCTTCGCCGAGATTTTCAGTGGGTCTTCATGGTTGCGTCTGTACCCTTCGCAATTATCGGTATCGACTTCCTCCGACATTTTGGGTTGCTTGTTGCTGCTGGTCGCCACAGACTTTTAGACGATCGTACGAAACTAGGTGTTGATGGTGTCCTTTCAGATGCCCCAATAATCAGCCCTGTATTTCGGATCGCAGACGCACCGTTCGACTACTTGAGCCTCCTCTCCGAATACCCGCGACTGGTTCGACCGGCTGCAGATCTTCCACCAGTCACGACAGAGGTCGCTCACAACATAGTTACGCGCGGTCAACCAGTTAGCGCACGACCAAGACGGCTTGCTCCAGACAAACTACGGGCAGCACGAGCCGAACTTGACCACATGCTTCAACTTGGTATCGTCAGACCGTCCAACAGCCCATATGCGTCGCCTCTGCACATGGTCCCGAAGAAGGTTGTGGGGGACTGGCGTCCTTGCGGCGACTATCGATCCTTGAATACGGTAACCACGCCTGATCGCTATCCGATACCACACATAGTGGATCTCACCGCCAGTCTGGCGGGTAAAAGTATCTTCAGCAAAGTCGACTTGGTACGCGCATACAACCAAATTCCGGTAGCCGAAGCGGACATCGCTAAAACTGCCGTGACGACTCCATTTGGTTTGTTCGAGTTTCTGCGTATGTAATTTAGCCTAAAGAACGCCGCGCAAACTTTTCAGCGTTTCATCGACCAAGTTTGTCGCGGTTTAGACTTCGCTAACGCGTTTCTTGACGACATTTTAATCGCAAGCTCTTCACGAGAAGAGCACATACGCCACGTACGAACACTTTTTGATCGTTTATCTCAACACGGGGTGACGATCAACGCAGACAAGTGTTCGTTTGGTGTTGATTCAGTTAATTTCCTGGGCCATCGTATCTCTTCTGCAGGCGTCGTGCTACTGCAGGATAAAATCCAAGCCATTATCGACTACCCCGAGCCTCATTCTTTCAAACAGCTCAGGCGTTTTGATGGCCTTGTTAACTTTTGCCGACGATTTATGCCCAACTGCGCCTCGCTGATGCAACCCCTCACGGACCTTCTTCGAGGGAAACTCAAGAAATTCGGATTTCCTGCCGCAGCTAGCGCTGCTTTTAAGTCGCTGAAAAAGGCTATCGCCAACATAGCTTCTATAGCGCACCACGATCCGGCCGCCCCACTCTCCCTCAGTACTGACGCCTCGGACGCGGCAGTCGGCGCTGTTTTACAGCAACGCGTAGCCGACACGTGGCAGCCCTTAGCGTTTTTCTCCAAACGCCTACAACCTACCGAATCTGGTTACAGCACTTTCGGTAGAGAACTACTTGCCGTACATTAAGCAATACGTCACTTTCGACACGTCTTAGAAGGCCGCTCCTTTGTCGTCTTCACCGACCACAAACCCCTAACTTACATGCTCGGCTCGACTTCCGACCGATACTCTCCTAGAGAGTCGCGCCACCTTGACTATATCGCTCAGTTTACGACCAATATACGGCATGTCTCAGGTGTGCACAACGCCGTCGCAGATGCACTTTCTCGCATCCAAGCTATTTCCGCTGACGGCGGCACTGCTATTGACTTGGCAGCCATGGACACAGCACAACTCAACGATCCTGAAGTTGAACTACTACGCAGGTCTCCCTCATTGGATATACGACCCGTTCCGCTGACATCATCAGACGGAACGATACTCCGCGATTTATCTCTGGGCACGCCGCGCCCAGTCGTCCCACGCGAGTTTCGGCAGACCGTGTTCGACGCGTTGCACGGCTTGTCTCATCCAGGCGTTCGTGCATCGGTTAAACTCGTAACCGCACGATTCGTTTGGCGCAATGTTAATCGGGACGTCCGTACCTGGGCAGCTGCTTGCCTTCCGTGTCAACGCGCGAAGGTGCACAAGCACACGAAAAGCCCATTAGGCACGTTTCCGACGCCAGACGCACGCTTTCATCGCGTGCACGTCGACCTCGTAGGTCCTCTGCCGCCTTCCAAAGGCTCGGTAAATCTACTGACCTGCATCGATCGATTTACTAGATGGCCTGAGGCCGTCCCCATCCTAAATTGCTCTTCGAAAAAAACGGTAGCGAAAGCATGTATGGAGCGCTGGGTAGCTCAATACGGCTGTCCCGCCATCGTGACCACCGATCGAGGGTCACATTTCTCGTCGACATTTGCCATGTTGCTTAAGGAATTAGGCTGTCGCCACGTCCAGACGACGGCGTATCATCCGGCAGCTAACGGCGTGGTGGAGCGTTTTCACCGCCAGTTGAAGGCAGCGCTACGTGCGCACGCAGATCCTTCATGGTCTGAAACGCTTCCCCTCGTTCTCCTAGGCTTAAGAAACACGGTTAAAACCGATTTCGACGCCACATCAGCGCAGCTAGTCTACGGTTGCACGCTGCGGTTGCCCGGACAACTGGTAGCACCAGCCCCATGTACTTCCACTTTTGACTACGGAAGTTACACTGACCGATTGGCTCACCAGATGCGTGAGCTACGTCCACCCGCTCCTCGATCGCAGAAGACACCAGTGTACGTGCCCGAGAAGCTGTCTACTTGTTCACACGTCCTTCTTCGCGCAGACGGTGTTCGACAGCCTCTTCAGTCGCCGTACGTAGGACCCTTCAAGGTCTTCATCGTGCGAGTAAGGCGTACACTATTGACCGCGGTGGTCGACACGAAGTCGTCACCATCGACCGTCTGAAACCCGCCTTTATGGAAGAAACTACCTCGCCTACTTCGTCTAGTAGTGCCTCGTGCGACGTCACAACTCACCGTACCAATTTTCCGCATGATAGTGAAGTCCAACCAGACCACGATCACGGTCTGCAAGCTTCAGCAGTCCCAACGTCACCCGAACCTAGTCCGCCGCCTCCCACGACCAATCGCCGTGGTCGGGAGGTACGTAAGCCCGTTCGATTCTCCGACTATGTACAGTGTAAATACTTTTAACTTTGTAGATATTGTATATATTTGCCTCATTTTTGGTCGATTAACGTTTTGAAAACAAACAAAAATATCAAAAACCCCCGAAAAAACCTTTTTTGAAAAAGATATTCAAAAACCAAAAAATATTTAAACACGCAGCTCATTCGTTTTGTTAATGGGACGGAACCAGCCAATGAGAGCGTTTTTCGCTGAGGGCTATTGATTTGGCTATAAATTGAATGTACCGTTAGTTGGACGTTAAGCAAAATAGACTTGCCAGCCGCACGCCGGTCTCCTGCTTTGGGAAGTCGGGCTGATCAGAGTGCACGCTAGCAGCAGGTCATCGGTAGGTCAGCCGAAACCATAACATATATTTTTGGCGACGGAAGGTAGTGGATCAAGATGTCAATTTCAGCGGAAGACCTGAAAATCATTTTGTTGCAGCAACAGCAGCAATTTGAAACAGCACAGCTGCGTATGATTGAAACCCTCACCCAAATGTTATCTGTGCAGCCTACGTTCGTTCAGAACAATGGGAAGCCTTCGGCGGATGCGATGCTCAGTAGTGTTAATGAGTTCATATTCGATCCTGACTCAGGATTAATATTCGATGCGTGGTTCAGGCGCTATGAAGATGTTTTCAGGGCAGAGTTGTCAGGTCTCGATGATGCAACTAAAGTTCGCCTTTTGTTACGAAAACTCGGAACGGTTGAACATGACAGATACATTAACTACATTTTGCCAAACAACGCGCATGATTTCAGCTTTGATGATACAGTTGCTCGACTCACAGCGTTGTTTGGAGACCAGTCGTCTCTTTTCAATAACCGATACAATTGTCTAAAGCTACGCAAAAAGGACAATGACAGTCTTATTGCTCACGCGGCGATAGTCAAACGTGAATGCCAGAAATTCAAACTGAAGTCGCTCACGGAAGACCAGTTCGAGTGTTTGATACTAGTATGCAGTCTACAGTCCCCAAAAGACGCCGAGATACGAACGAGAATACTTGGTATGTTGGAACGCGACACAGATGTTACATTACAAACGCCATTGCTGAAGCCCAAAGAATCATGAATTTAAAGCACGATACGGCTATGGTGGAAGATTCGAGAGCACATTCCGCAGATATATCTGTCCAGCAAATTTCAGGAAACAACCCACCGACCGCTCAACCTAGCAGATATCCACAATCCAAACCCCATCACCTTGCTGGCAATGCAGAGGATGGCATTTTGTGAGATGGTGTTCTTTCGGCAAACATGATTGTCAAAGGTGCTTTAGACGGGGGCACAAGGAGACCCACTGCAGATTCAAAACATCATTTAGATCGTCATGTAATACTCGAAAAGCAGGTTACCGAAGGTTCGCGACAATAGTAAACGCTAACTATACGGACGATGTTAAAGATAGAAGAAGTTCGTCACTATTACCATCAACGGAAGAGTAGCGCGGCTGCAGATTGATACGGCTTCCGATATTACAGTCATTACGGAAAACTTATGGAAAGCTATCGGTTCACCTGACATTAAACCAACTAACCATAAAGCGAAGAGCGCATCAGGTACGAGTCTAAACTTGATCGGTCAGATTGAATGTGAGTGCCGCTTTGCCAACTTCACCGCTTGGGGAACTATTTTCGTCACAACACACAAGAATTTGAACCTCCTTGGATTAGACTGGATTGAGCGATTCAACCTCTTAGATGTTCCCATTAATCAAATCTGTGCAAGTGTACACTTACACAAACCAAAAGTCCCCAAGGCAATAGCAATCGAACAAATTCGAGAGAAATATGCACCTGTTTTCCGTGAAAGACTTGGTAAGTGTACAAAGTTGCAAGCCTCATTGTCCTTAAAATGCGATGCTGTTCCTGTTTTCCGTGCAAAGCGGCCAGTACCTTACGCAGCGGTCCCAATTGTTGACCAGGAACTTGCTCGTTTGGAGAAACTTGGGGTTATCTATGCAGTGAACTACTCTTCTTGGGCGGCTCCAATTGTGGTTGTCAAGAAGCCGAACGGCCAGATCGAATATGTGCCGACTTTTCTACTGGGTTGAATGAAGCGTTAAACACGCATCAGTATCCTCTGCCAGTCCCAGATGATTTGTTCTCGAAACTAAATGGGGGTCAGTGTTTTGCCAAGCTAGATCTATCGGATGCGTACTTACAAATAGAAGTTGATGAAGCTTCTAGAGAATTACTGACGATAAATACGCACCGAGGTTTGTATCAGTAGCATCGACTTCCATTCGGAGTTAAGTCCGCGCCAGCAATTTTTCAGCAAATCATGGATACTATGCTAACAGATGTAGATGGTGCTGCCGCATATTTGGACGATATCATTGTCGTCGGAACTAACCCAGATGACCTTTTCAGAAAGCTGCACTTAGTACTTGATCGCATACAAGAGTACGGATTTAGACTTCGCCCAGAAACGTGCACGTTTTTCATGGACTCCATTAATTTTCTTGGCTTCATAATTGACAAGAACGGTAGACGTCCAGATCCGTCAAACATTGATGCTATAAAAATGATGCCACCTCCCAAAGATGTGCCTACTCTGAGGTCCTTCTTAGAACTCGTCAGTCATTACAGTCAATTTCTGCCACATATGCACAGCGTGCGTGGACCACTCAATGAGTGACTCACCAAGGACAAACATTGGCACTGGTCCGAAGATTGTCAGAAGTCCTTTGAGGAGGTGAGGCGAATGCTGTGTTCTGACCTTATGCTGACACATTACGACCCTACACTTGAAATCGTGGTGGCGGCAGACGCTTCGAAGTATGGCGTGGGTGCAGTTATCTCTCATAAGTTTGCTGACGGATCGGAAAAAGCGATCGCACACGCAGCTCGATCACTGTCGCCAGCCGAAAAGAATTACGGGCAAATAGAGAAAGAGGCATTAGCGATAGTCTTTGCAATAAAGAAATTTCAAAAAATGTTGTATGGCAGGAGGTTTACCCTGCTTACCGATCGACGATCAAAGTTCTGTATACCCGTTTATACCGCGAACAGACTGCAGCGTTGGGCCACGGCCTTACTCGCCTATGATTTTGCGGTGAAGTACACGGCTACAAAGGACATAGGTCAAGCCGACGCACTTTCCCGGTTATTGGAGCTACAACAGCATCAGCAGGAAGAATCTATAAGTGCAGCAATCTCCCTTGAATCAGAGGTCAACCAGGTCTTGATGGAGAATTTTAGGAAGCTTCCCGTGACGTTTGACATGGTACGTGACGCAACTGTGCGAGATCCCCTCTTGCGCCAGGTAATCAAATTTCACACTATGCAGTGGCCAAGTGATACTCTATCCGGAGAGCTACAAATTCTCTCTCGGAGAAAGGACGAACTTTCGATCGTAAATGGGTGTTTACTTTTGGCCGAGAGAATTGTCATACCCAAAGAACTTCGCCAAAGAGTCCTTCAGCAATTTCATCGGGCACATCCTGGAATTAACAGAATGAAAAGCATTGCTCGGAGTTTTGTCTACTGGCCAAACATTGATTCGGAACTCGAGCAACTAGTAAAGTCATGTCCCAGATGCGCGCTTGCTAGTAAGGCACCGAGAAAAGCTGACTTAGCTTCCTGGCCGTTGGCAACAAAACCGTGGGAACGCGTGCACGCTGATTTCTTTGGGCCCCTAAACGGTCAGCAGTACCTAATAGTTGTTGATTCCTATAGTAAATGGCCTGGGGTCTTCTGTATGGAGCGTGCGACAAGTGGTGCAACAATTAACATTTTGAGGAGACTTTTCAGTCAACACGGAATACCAGAAACCTTGGTCACTGACAATGGTTCTCAGTTCACTTCTTCCCAATTTGCCGAATACTGCGCACAGCATGGGATCACGCATCTACGGTCGCCACCGTTTCACCCTCAGTCAAATGGACAAACAGAGCGCTTCGTCGACACGTTTAAGCGATCGCTGCTAAAGATGCGGGGGGAAGGAACCACACAGGAGATACTTGATACATTTTTGCTCGTGTACAGATCAACTTCAAATCCCCAAGTACCAAACCAGTTGTCGCCGGCAGAAGCACTAATGGGAAGAAAACTCCGTACTGTGAATTCCCTGCTAACTCCGAGGTGTACTAATGAGCAAGAAAGGAACGTTCGGATGGAGCAGTACTACAACGAGCGACACAGAACTCAAGCACGCCGCTTTTACCCCGGACAGCGTGTCTTAGTAAGAGACTATCGCGCGGGAAACCCGCAATGGGTGGTAGGATCGATACGGAGAAATATTGGACAGGTGCTATATGAGGTTAATGTGGGTAATTTGATTTGGACCAGGCATTCCAATCAGCTGCGACCAACTAGCATCCCTGCGGGCACAAGCGCTCGGTTACTACCGTTAGATATTCTACTAGAGAGTTTCGACATGCCATCTAATCCCCAAAGCAATTCGGATGCATCCCGCACAGAAGTCTCAGAGGAACCGAAGGACCAGACCCGGCGCTGTACTGATCGACTACGGAGACCTGTCGTAAGAATGCAGTTGGATCCAAAAATGAAGTCTTATGTCAACTTTTGCGGGGGAAGGTGTTAATGGGACGGAACCAGCCAATGAGAGCGTTTTACGCTGAGGGCTATTGATTTGGCTATAAATTGAATGTACCGTTAGTTGGACGTTAAGCAAAATAGACTTGCCAGCCGCACGCCGGTCTCCTGCTTTGGGAAGTCGGGCTGATTAGAGTGCACGCTAGCAGCAGGTCATCGGTAGGTCAGCCGAAACCATAACACGTTTGTTCTTTTTGGCGTTTTCTGCGCGTGTTTTTCTAGTTTCTCGTCTTTACATGCCCCAACCCTCCCCTTCGATCGACTGGCCCACACGAGGAATGTTTTCGAGGACCCTAACGCGAACACTGGTCGCTTCTCCGCGGGACGAGGATTGCTTCTCCACCACACGAGGATCGCTTCTCCGCGAGACGACTGTCACTTCTCCACGGAACGAGGATCGTTTCTTCGCGGGACAAGGATCGCTTCTCCGCGAGAAGAGGGTCGCTTCTCCGTGGGACCGTGCTCGTTTTCTTCGTGGGACGAGGGTCGTTTTGGCGCGGGGCGGAGTGCGGCGGGGGGAGAGACCACTCCCAAGCGCACCGTTTGGCAGCAGCAGAAGTTGAGGTCCTGTCGGCCTTTTTCTGGGCTAGCCCGTTTTTTGTAGTCCGACAAGCCCGCTCCAACGGCTCGCTGAAATGCACCCTGCCCTGCAGTCAATAAATAACAAATCATAAACGGCACAGCGGACTCCGACTTCCGACGAATCCCCATTTACACGAACGCACGCCCATTTTTACTCAGGACGACTTTGCCTTACGAACCTCGTTTCAACATTCCTTTTCGAATTCGAAGGCTTTCTATGTTCAGCCTTCTAGGGGGGAGCTCTGTAGCGCCCAAAAAGATAACTCTTATCTTTCGTGTACAATTTACTTGTTGACCGATTGTACATTACTCCTTCTTGTTTTAATCTTACAACCGGCTCGACACACAACTGCCTTGTAAGTTCCCGCGCTCACGTGTACGCTCTTGCCTCGCTTCATCCGTCCGTTTCTTTTTGTAGTCCCATCGAATACAGTCCGTTGTGTTCGACTCCAATTGCCTTCTGATATCCGCGCTTAATTCCGCGCACCGTCTCGGACCAGTATTAACTAGTCCTACACATCCGCCACGTCTCAGTATTGTTACACGGACATTTGTGGCTTTTTGTAGGGAGAACGCTTGCCAGGCGTAAACAAACCACGTCCTGGAACACGGTCAGAAATTTGTTTGCGCACTACTATACAACTGGCAGACCAGGTCTTCGACTGATTTCACGCTAGGATATCCGCAGTCAAATGACCTTCACTTTCCTCTGTTAGTTGATCAGGTATCTTGGGCAGGGCCGCCATAAGGGCTGAGGCTAATCGGGGGTGGGGGCTTCACGAAGGATCGTCTTTGTGGGTGTCCAGGTGGGCAAAACGTCAGTTTCTTGAGTCTGGATTTTTCAGGCGTACGTACTCTTTTCAGGAGTGTGAAAGTCTCGAGTCCAGCCATCATCACTGGAAAACGGTCATGGTAGTGAGTGCAGTTGTATCCGTTTGTTGTACAGCGATGTGCTTCATAGGTCCCTATGGGTTGTCCTGTCCCGGACAAAAGCGGTTTCTCGGTCCAATTCCAGATCCCTAGAAGTTCAGGACCTCGGAGAAAAGGGAAGGTAAGTGATAACCAAGGCAGCAACAAACTGGCATGGAAACAAACATTGTTAAAATCCTATGTTATAACATTTAGAGTGGAGACAAATGATGCACAATGTGCAGCAATGATTGTGCTGAAAGTGTCTTTTGAATGTTTTACAAAAGCAATGGCCCTATAAGTTCGTTGCTGCTATCTACATGGAATACAGAGCGTTGCGCCATTAGGCAGCAACGCAGTATCAGTTTACCATGATGCGATTATTGCGTTGGAGGACAGAAAGCAGAGTTCAGGGACGAGCGGCGTTTGGATGGTTGGTGGACGGCTGGTGGCCAGCCTACGTTGAAAGAGATTCAAAGGTCAATTGGTGGTAAGTCAGCGGATAGATAGGACTCAAGCGCTGAGTAAAAATTATCGGTGGATCAAGACAGAAAGACGACACCAGAGTACTAGGAGTATAGTGTTATGGCCTACTGAAATAGGAAAAGCCTGTGAGAGCTAACCTCCTACAATGGTAAGTGTCGAAACCTTTGCTGCAAAACGGACCCAGATTACTAGGTGAGAAAGGATTGATCGATAGAAGTGAAGTATTAAAGATCAGTTAAAGGAAAGCGAACGTGCGGAACAAATGTGTACGTAGCGTCGCGCAGAGAAGCGAGTCATTCTAGGGTGCTAAGAAGATGGTGAGAAATGAACACCTAGAAATGTGAAGCTAACAGACGTCTGTGTGCTGACCAGGTGAGAGGAGTGAAGAACTAAGAGGCTAAAAAACGTTAATTGACGGAAGGGCAGGGAATAGCCGGAATGCAAGCGTAGAGTGAGGTTGCTTAGAGTATCAGTGCAGTGAAGCCTAACCGCAGCAGCTAGGGTGCTAGGATAATAGTACCAAGCTGGATAGTGCCAGAGAATGCTAGCCCGAGAGCTGGAGGATTGCAGGTAATAAGGTCTAAGACAATTTATCGAGTAAGGGATAAATAAACATCTAGAGAGGTGAGGCAAAACAGCGGCTTGCGCTGAATACATGGATACGCCTGCACGACAGAAGAGAGATAATAAAGGTTTCACGGGGAATGGACAGCGAACAGCTGAAGCTTAGGCATACGTTATGGCTCTAAAATAGGCAGAGCAAACATAGGCGAAGAAGCGGCGACGCGCAGATAATAAGTTCATGCTGTGGTGCTAAAGGAATAAAACTAGGGAAGACTGAGCCGGGGGAAGCCAGTTAGAGAGCTGTACTACAATTAATTAGGTGTCACAGACAAGTAACAGCTGGGCATCTAACAAGGAGCAGCTGTGTACTGATCGGATGAGGCAAAGAAGGTCGTCAGACGAGAGCTAAAAATGTCGAATGAAGAAAGGACAACAAACAGGAGGAATGCAAGCGTACAGGGAGTTGATTGAGGAAGTCATATCATATAATGATGAACCACGGCGGTGTATAGGTTCACAATCCATGCTATGGTGCTGGGATACTACTACTTTGGAAAGAGCCTGGAGAAGCTAGTCCAATAGCTGGACGCTTGCAGTTGAAAATGTCGAAGAAATTACAGCAATTAGGAGATATGAGAACGTCTAGAATAGAGAGGCTGAGGAGCGGTTGCGTGCTGGGTTGATGAGTTATGAAGGCGTGCAAGGAGAAAGTTGCAAATTTTATATGGAAGGACATCAAACAGTCGGAGTGCATGCATATATTAAGTCTGCTCAGTACATCGCAGCATATGAGTCAGAGGTGTGCAGGTACTGCATCCTGTTAGGGTGCTAAGAATTTAGTGTCAAGATAGACTGGGCCGGAAAATGCCAGTGGAAGATCTGGAATCCTACATGAACAGGCGTCACAGATGTTGCAGCAAGCAACGGATAAATGGACGTTTAGAAGGAAGAGGCAATGGAGCAACTGTGCGCAGGCCACCTGAGTAATGGTTGCTCCACAGAAGAGAGTTAAGAAAGGTTTTATGAAGAGAAGACAGCGAACGGATGGAGCGCATGGGTCAGTGAAGTGACCATGTGCTAGACACGCCGCTTTTCGGGTGTTCATTTAATCGAAGGCTTTGGCTGAGGACCCTAGTCGTTCTCCTGTCAGATGTGGGCGCACTGTCAGTATCTTAGTCCATCCTCTTCGGAGGTTAGGAAGTGGTCGATGACCCTCTTCCCGTAAAACCTAGCCGTGGGAAACAACAGGTCTACGGGTTATAGACGCACAGCTTGATTGGCGTAGAGCACGAGCGCTACGCATTGTCTCTGACGGTGGGAGGACACCTCCGGTTTTTCAATGGTTTGCTACTGCCTGCCTCAAACCAGGCAGCCCCTGGTCAAATTGGTGCAAACCCGCCAAAACCCACCTGCGTATGGCCGTGGTCGCAGGTGTATCGCATTACGGTTGCCAAACATTTATAAATCGTTCCAGTGTCTCCGAGGCTGCGTGTGACGACCGGCAAACAGATCCCAATCTGTCTCTGCAATCACATTCCCGAACTGGATCTGCTCCCCACTGCCTTGTGGGCCAGGCTATTGAGCCAAGGCTCCGAGCGGAGTCCCTCAAGCAAACCTCTGAAGCACAACGACCATCGCGCTTGCGGTTGCCCACCAATGCAATCGTGTTCCTGCTCGCAAAGCACTTAGCATCGGGGGCTGGAACGTGCGAACACTACTGGACCGGAACTCCAGCGAGCGCCTGGAGCGGCGCACTGAACTGGTCGCGATGGAACTGCCGCGCTACCACCTCGAATTGCGGCGCTCAGTGAAACTCGGCTCGCTGAGAATGGTAAGTTGCATGAAGCGAGTGTTGGTTACACATTCTACTGGGTGGGCAATGCCGCCTCAGCACCACGTGATCATAGGGTCGGATGTGCAATATCCGTTTGCCACCATGGCCAGCTGGTGGGTGAACCAACTGGCATCAGCTAACGACTGATGTCTGTTCGCCTACGACTCGGAAGATGTAAGTTTGCCACTTTTACAAGCGCCTACGGTCCGACCATTTGTGATCCTGATGACACGCGTGAACAATTCTACACTCAGCTATCCTCCGTGATACGGTCTGTGCCGAGGAGCGACCGACTATTACTGCTGGGTGATCTCAACGCACGCGTTGGGCGTGATGCATCGGTGTGGGCAGAGGTTATCTGTTCGCATGGCACTGGTTCAGCGCATGCAAACGGGGACAGGCTGCTCTCGTTGTGTGCCACTCGGCCTAACGATCACGAACACGGTTTGCATTGAGTGCCAGTGATATAGCAATTTGGGCGCACCCACGGGGTGGTCACGCTCACCTGCTAGACTATGTCATCGTACGTAAGCGTGAGATGCTTAAAGTGCGCGTGACACGTGTACCGCGCGGAGCTGAGTGTGGCACTGATCACTACTTGGTGCTGACCAAACTGTACATATATTTTCGTAAATCAATGTATTGCCCTTCCACCGTGAATCAGCGTAAATTTAACATTTTCTCCCTCGGTACTGTGGAGAAACGTACTGATCTGGAGAAGACGATGGCTACACACCTGTGTGCTTTGGAAGGCATAACCGCAGTGAACGACCTGTGGCACCACATTCACGACCAGTTGATAGCTGCTGCCGAGGAGACTAGCGGGCGCGCAAACTGTAAGCGGCTTGATTGGTTTGATGACAACAATGCGACGATTGGGGCATTAGTGTCGGGGAGGAATGCAGCATTTGCTGCACATGTGGCTGACCACAGGGACTTGGAGAAGAAGATTCAGCTTCGCAAACTTCGACGGCGACGGACCCGAGAGTTCCGTCGCATAAAAAATGCAGGGTGGACGGAGAAGGCGAAGCAGATGGAATGTTACGCCGAACGCCGCCAACACAAGGAATTTTTTGACTCCCTGCAGGAGGTGTATGGACGGAGATTGGGGCCGTTGAGGAGGACGGTCGATGGTAGTTCAGGCGCTACCTGCACAAAGACTGCAGACATAATGCACGCCTGGCAAAAATACTTTGACTGTCTCTTGAACAACCGTTCAGAGCTCGACTGGTCCGCATTGAACCGCCTGAAGCTGCACGATGTGAAGACGAGTCTGGCGGACACGCCGACACTGGATGAGACGCAGAGAGCACTTGCTCAGCTGTGAAACGGTAAGTGTGCTGGGGCCGACGGGATCCCGCCCGAATGATTGAAACACGGCGGACCCGCGTTCGTGACTGCACTGAACTACTTGGTGAAACGTGTATGCATTGAGGAGGAGGTGCCTCCTGTGCTCACGGATGCCGTTGTGCTACCGCAGTACAAGGGTAAAGGTAGCAAGCAATGTTGCACGAATTATCGTGGCGTCCACTTGCTGAGTTTGTGGGCAGGGTGAATGCCCGAATCCTGCTCAACCGCCTCGTCAGTCAGGTTGTAGAACCTAACGTGGCGGAGGAGCAGTGTGGATTCCGTTCGGGTCGCAGCACTATAGATAGGGTGTTCGCGGCTCGTCAGTTGCAGGAGAAGTGCAGAGAACGACACCAGTCTTTGCACACGCTTTTTGTTGTTTTCACCAAAGCACTTAATACGATGAACCGTGAGACATGTGGCTGGTGTTGGGTAAGTTTGGTTGCCCGCGTTTTTAAGCTTTATTGAACGTCTGCACAGTGGTATGCGAGCGAGGGTGCAGCTGAGTGGAGAGACCTCGGACAAATTTGCAGTTTCTCTGGCATGAAGCAAGGCTGTGTCCTAGTTCCTACCCTGTTTAATATATCTTCACGCAACGCTGTCTTTTGCTTTTGATGCCGCTTGTGCGTACGGTGTTCGCGTGAAGCACCTTATTAATGGTGGGTTGCTGAACATCCGTCGTTTCGATGCGAGAACCCTAGTCTGTGAGACAACTATCCGTATGTTGCTGCTTGATGACGACTGTGCGTTGTTTTCACACAGCGCGGATGAGTTGCAGCATATGAATTGTGCTCTGGCTTCGACATCGGCCAAATTCGGGCTCGCCATCAACACAAGCAAAACTGTCTGTCTCCTTCAGCCTTCACCTGAGGCGCAATCATCAATATTGCCGCGAATCAGCATTGGTGCTGAAGTATTGGAAACCACCTCCCGATTCTGCTACCTTGAGAGTGTGATGCCGACTAACCAGCAGCTATACAGTTAGCTGGGTATCCGCGTGTCGAAGAGAGCGGAGGCATTCGGGAAGCTTGAGTACCGAGTTTGGAACAACCGTTAGCTTGCTATTGGCACGAAGCTGATGGTGTACAAATCCATGGTGCTGCCCGTTCTTCTATACGGCAGTGAAACGTGGACGATGTGCCGGCGGGATGTACGATATCTCGAGCGGTTCCATTATCAGTGTTTGCAACTAATTTGGCGCCTCGGTTGGGGCGACAGAGTTGCTGACAAGGAATTGTTGCGAAAAAGTGCGATGTATGCAGTGGACTGCATGCTTTTGATGAGACACCTGAGGTGGCTCGGATATGTGTGACCTATGGATTCAACGCGGATGCCGGAACAATTCTTATACGGTCAGCTGAGTATTGAGAAGCAGCATGTGGGGAAAAAATAGTTGCGTTATCAGGACATGATAACGTGAGCTTCTCACGTTCGTATCCTGGTTGCAGACCATGGTAATCGAAGGAGGTTGAGCGGCGTGCACAGCGCGATCTAATCACGAAGGCAGTTGCCGAAGTGCAGGAGAAAGACCTAATATATGAAGAGAAAAAGGGAAAAGTGTGGAAGAGGCAAGCTACGATGGGTTGTACTCCATGGGCATCGAGCGCGTGGTGCTGTGGCACATGCGGTCGCTATTGCCTGAGTCATGCAGGCCTAGTGAGCCATGAGCGAGCCCACTCGAAACCACCATCGAAGCAACGATGTGTCCTACAGAGTCCGTGGGCAGAACCAACACAACGTTTGCAGGTACGCTGCATTCGATTTGTTAATCGGGTGCTTGCATGCTAAGTCTACTTATTTTAGGTGGATGGTATTCAATTTTCTCCTAATGCTTTTCTTTCTCATATAAGTGCCTACCTATACTCTCTTCTAAAACTTGCACACGTCCCTTAAGCTAGTCGTAGTTAATATCGATAACATTTTCTTGTTTATGGCATTTCCGTAAAATATACTTTCTGACCTCGTGAACTTATTTCGGATCCTTTGTAAACAACTTATTTCATATGATCATTAACTTAAGAGGTAGGCCACGTTTCTTATGCTTTACTCGAGTTACTTCCTTTGTTATCTTTCTCTCAAGTGATTGGCCGTTGCTTCATATCCCCGTTGTGGCCGTGCTTGGTGTGCATGTTGACAAGGTGCCTACCTGCTTATTACCCACTACCTCGTCCATACTGGCTCTAGCAGACAGCTGGTTGTTGCTGGAGGGGACAGGGTGCACGGTCCTTGTGACCGGGTTAGGATCAAATATTGGTCCCATGCACTTAGTGTGGAGCGGACTACGGTCGAGCCACCGCCTTGTGTGTGTGCTTGATTCCCTAAATGCAGCGTGCCTGTGTTTGCCTGTGAAGGAGTGTGGGCTGAATCCGTTGATGAACCCTGGCTTTTATTCACATGCCTCCCGGTCTTATTCCTTCGGATTTACACTGGATATGGTGTGTGGGGATGGAGCTGTGGGTGGTGTAGCGCAAGCTGCCCATGTTCCCTCTGTAGGCGAAGGCGTCCTGTGGCTGGCCACCGATAGGCAAATCCGAAACCGGATGCCGCCAACCATATAAATATATGTATATATATCCATCACTTGACAGAAAGGGACATGTTTACACTCACACGGGCCCTTACTTAACGACTAGCATTGGTTCTGGTCATCATTTCGATTACACGGTTAGCGCCTACACAGGTAACCTCTACTGCAAACCAGTTGGTACTTACAAACCATCTGCTATAAATGAACCCTCCTATATTTCAAAAAATCAACCATACATGCTAGCAGGTATAGTATTTTACAAACACAGCGCTGCCTGTCCTGAACGAATTTTCACATCCGTGTCCTTTTAAACCAGTTGCGTACAGTTATATAGTAAGTTATTTTCCACGACTTTGCAAGCAGCTATTGCACGGCACTGTTTCTAGCTTTTTGGCATTACTAATCTCATTCTAAACAGCTTCCGCAATAAATTACCCTATTAAAGCCCATACCTTTAGAGAAAACAGAACCTAGTTGTCCTGATGAGCAACAGCCCGTATTCAAAATCCCGCCATTGGCGGACTCGACGATCCCGGCGGCAAAAGCTATGGGGAACCACTAACCTTGGTAGCTGAACCTACAATTCTAGAAGCCGAAGGTCAGTGAGAGACCTATAAATTGAGCCAAGGTCCACGGTAATTTTACGGTGTTTGGTAGCGGAGAGTAATATGTTTTTTGTCGAGGTCCTTGGCGTCCTGCTTTTTCCCTCGGTTGGGCTGGAAGTTTTGTGGAGCAGTAAAGTGTCAAGTACGGAATGGTGTTTAGTAACATTATAAAAAATGGCGATGGAGAAAATTGGAAATATGATGAAATCTTTTTGATCCACTTCAAAAGCTGCTTCTCCAACAGGAATCTCAAGTGGAGGCACGGATGAAACTGACTAAAAAGCTCACACAATGCATGAGTTAGCAGAAGACAGGAGCAGCGACGCGGCACATGCAGGCGAATTCGGTTAATCTTCTCACGAATGCAAGCGCTGAATTCAATTTTGCGGCGGCTTCTGGAGGCAATTCGAAGCGTGGTTCAAGCGCTGGGAATACGTGTTCCGGACCTCTTTCATACATCAGGAGGACTACTGGCAGGTGTGACTGCTACTCCACAAGCTCGGGGTAAGTAAACACGCAAGGTTTATAGACCACCTTCTGCCCAAGCAGCCGGAAGATCTGAGGGTTGAAGAAGTAGTATCGCAGGTAAAAAAATTTTCCGTGAGTCGATATTCGCTACCAACGCCTGAACTTTGGCAACCAGGAATCGGACGACTTTTGGGCCCTATCAGATATGCGTAACCGTGTGCGTGCTCGTTTCCAACTACGCTCTCTAACGGACGAGCAGTTTAAGTGTCGCATTTTCGCCAGCGCCTTACAATCCCTCAGGGATGGTGAGATCCGCAAGCAACTTTTAGCTAAGCTGGATCAGGATCCTGATCTGACATTGAAGGCCCTCGTAAGCGAATGCAAACGGCTGCTCACTCAACCACACAACACTGCCATGGTCGAACGGATTGGTCTGGCACCACCGGAAACAGTGCACTTCGTAAAAATGGCCATGACTGTCAACCAAATCTAACCATTCAAGTGGTCTACGAGCAAACAGCTCACGGCATGCTGGTCACGCGGCGAATGGCATTTCCCGCGTCTTTGTCTGTTCATACATCATATTTGTCAAATGTGTCATAAGCGTTGGCATAAGGAGGAATTCCGTAGTCAGATCCGGTCGAAGAAAGTGAAGCTTATCGTAGGAGGAATTCTGGGAAGGATGGCGCAGAGTTTCTGTCCATAGTTTCCGCATTACAAAGTGTGTGTAAACCGAGACGACGATTTGGAAGCGTGTTGAGCCACAGGGTCGCAACGAAGGGAAATCTGATATGGTCTAGGACGTCACGCTTATTTCAAGGGGAAAACAGAATCAAATAAAGAGGACTAAGATGGTCGAGTATTAAGAAGCTACACATAATGCATCCAGCGGCGTGCTAAACTTAGTAGTCGAACGTCTCTTTCTTTCTGCCTCCTTCAGTGCTAATAAGACAAGCGGTATACGCTCCGCAGATTAAATAAGATGTTGCCCTTACGTCTTGAGTCCGTTAAAGGTGTCCACAATTTGTTATCGGTATTCTTCCCATTTTTACTAGATGTCCTTATCCAAACGCGCCGACCAATTTAGTCTTACCCGATCGGCGTCCTGCTATCCGGATACATTCAGACTTCTGAGACGTCACCAGTTTTTAGTTCGGCTGACTCCACCATCCTTTTTCACTACCTGGAGAGCCTCGTGGGATTTTACCAAATTTCGCCAATAAAGCTTTCCCATCCTGAAGCTAACTTATTTTTGATCGCGCTCTGTTTTCCATGCTTCTTTAACTGGAGTGCCAGATCTAACTGCCCTGTGGTGATCTAGTCCTACTGACCAGCCCCTTTTCTCTTTGACTGCTCCTATGCTACCCAGACTTAAGCGGTATACGCTATGCAGACTCAATGCTCTTGTTCCCCTACCCCGTAAGGCGGCTAGACTCGTTCAGCCTTTAATGTTACAGCCACTCTTCCTGCCTTTATTGCATGTGCTATTCCTACGCGCTGACTAATCCGGTCTCGCCAGATCGGCCACTTGTTATCCGATTTTACTCAGCGTACTTCGACGTTAAAAATCTTGGTGCGGCTAACTCAACGTTTTGTTTACATCACCCGGGAAGCCTCATGCGCCCCTCCACTCTTTATCAATAAACTTTTCTCATCCCGTTCCTAACCTTTTCTTATCATGCTCTATGTTCTCAATCTTTCTTCTATCGTTTGACCAGTTCCAACTGACCTGCTGTGGATCTAGTCTTGTTTGACCAGTCCATTTCCCTCTGACTGCTTCCATGCTACCTAGAATTAGCGATATTCGCTCCACGGACTCAACACTTTGTTTCCCATACTTCTAGAACCTGCTTGACTTGTTCACTTTTTACTGTTATAGCTTTTCTCACATTACTTCTCTTGGTTCTGCCGACCTAATGATCCTGTTTACATTAGGTGGAGAGGCGCGTGGACTTGTCCACTCTTTATCAATAAACACTTCTCACCCGACCCTAACATTTTCTTATCTCGCTTTCTGTTTTCATCGCGTTTACACTCTAACGGCCAGTTTTACTGCCCTGCCGTGATCTTGTCCCACCCGACTACTCTGTTTCTCTGTGACTGCTCCCATGCAACCGAGACTTAAAAGGTACATGCTCCGCAGACTAAGCTCTGTAACCCCACTCAGAGGGACTACTAGTCTTGTTCCTTCGTTAGTGTTATAGCTTTGTCCTTATATAATTATTTTATGCCCTAATCCCATAGCGCTGCTTAATCCAGTCCTGCTTAGTGGGCCTCGTAATCACCGAAATTCATTTGGAATTCTGAGACATCACTTTTCTTGGTTTGGCTGACCTAATGCTTCTGTTTACATTACGTGGAGAGGCTCATGGGCTTCTCCACTCCTTACTAATAAACTCTTCTCACCCCGACCAAGACCTTTTCTTCTCTCGGTTTATGTTTTCCTTCGTTCTTTTGATCGGACGTTCAGCTTTACTTACCTACCTTGATCTAGCCTCACATGACCCGTCAGTCCCTTCTTTACTACTCTTTTGTAACTGAGATTTTAGCGGTACAGGCTCTGCAGACTCAGCTATACGTTTTCCTTACTTCGAGGGCCTGCTAGATTGCTTCACTCTTTATTGTGCTAGTTTTTTCTTACCTTTATTTAAGTCCCAATCCCCACACCCTGACCACTCCAGTCTAGCTTGATCGGCCCCTCCTCCCCGAATTCACTCAGACTTGTGAGACATTACCTTTCCTGGTTCGGCTGTCCTAACGAACCGCTTACTTCCCCGAAAGCATCGTTGACTTTTCCACTCTTTCAATAAAAGTGTTTCTCAAACTTACTCTGTCCTTTCCGTATCTCGGTCTCTGATTGCTTTTCAACTGGATGGCCATCTCTGTGCTTTGCCATAACCTAATCTTTTCTGACTGTATTTGTGCTGATTTTGGGCGGTTCTCCGAGCTGACTGATTATTGTGCCGACGTTTCGTTGCCTGACTAGGCAACATCATCAGTGCGGTTTCAGGGGCCTGGTTCGCAGTGCTTCGTAAGCGACTTCAATGTCCAAGTGCTTATTGATCGAGTTCTGCTTTGAATGCCAGGCTCCAATGAACTCACGTGCTTGCCGGGTTTTAGCCCTTTCGAGGATACTGGTATGCTCTATATCGAATTGATGATTCTCAGCATCCATGTGCATTTACATCAGGGAGTTCTGATCGTGGCGACGTATGGCTAGGCTGTGTTCGTGTAGCCTTGTGCCAAGCGTTCTTCCAGTCTGTCCCACGTAGTACTTGTCGCAGTTCCGACAGCAGATCATTGAAGCCTGGCATTCAAAGCAGAACTCGATCAATAAGCACTTGGACATTGAAGTCGCTTACGAAGCACTGCGAACCAGGCCCCTGAAACCGCACTGATGATGTTGCCTAGTCAGGCAACGAAACGTCTGCACAATAATCAGTCAGCTCGGAGAACCGCCTAAAATCCGCATCCACATCCCGAGCTACGCATATTCTCATGTATTTATGCTTTCTGCCTGCGTACATACCACTGAGACTTATATGATCTAAGTGCTGCATACCCAAAGCATTGTCTCCCTCGAGATCTTTGCAGAACTTGCTCATGCTTTATGAGCACAGTTTATTTCATCCATAACCTTGATCCGCACCATTCGTCTTCCTTACCTAATTAAACGACTTAGGCGCCATCCACTGACAAATACAAAACCTTCGGATCGGCTTCTCGCTTTCCGACATCGCGCAGTTCACTGAGGTGTCACTATTCACGGTACGGCTACTCTAAATTTTTGTAGAACACATGTACTTAAGATATTTAGTTTATAATGATACATGTACTATGCGGTTCATTAGCAAAAGCACTTTTGCGACTGATTTTTTCTCTGAGTTCCGGATGCATCGTTGTTGTCTGTTCGTGTGACTGCTTTTGTTCGTTGTATATTTCTCCGAGATTTCCAAGGAAGCGGTGAACAGAAACCGAGGATACGTCCACGGTTTTGACCTCAGCACTTCAACGAACCACAATATTCTGTTATCTGGAAATAGATGGATAAGCATTACGCTGCCTTGTTAAATATCGGATGGACAAGACACTTAGTTATTATCTTGGATGGATGCCAATATATTGAGACCTGAACAACTGGGTTCGGCTCACTTCTTCTTTTTCACATACTTCTTACTCGGAGTTAACTTGCTGACATTTATTGTCAACTCGGACATTTCATCCGACCGGAGGGAAGAATTTCCTGCTTGTCCTATGCACCTAATTTGGAAATATCCCAACACAGTACTTTCACTGTGGCGAAACAAACGGGTTCGGCCCTTTACACTACTGAAATTCGCTTCACGTACGACATCTGGAGCAGTCCAACTACTTTTACCGTCCATATGGTCGTGGACGCCAGTGTCTCCAAGCAACAGAATTTACCCTGGGAGGATTTCCGGTTCATTATTCCGGACAACCTGCAGCTTGTTCGGGCCTGAAGGATTGCGTATGGCTATTATCCTTCCTTTAATAATTGGTTCAGCAACATATTATTGGATACCCTTTGGAGACAATACGCAGTTCTACAGACGAAAATACAAAACATTCCAACATGTCCGATTTACAGTTTACCTACTGTACAGACCGTGCCATTCCGTCAGGAACTGACAGGAACCATGGATGATACAGTCCCGCTCCCATCATGTATCAGCCAGCGAAAATTATGGGTGTATCGTGACTGCGACTAACAGAACCAATAACCGATCAATAAGAAGCATTGCCAATTGCAGCTTGTCGTTCGAATGCATTGATGGCAGTGTACCAGGACGTGGTGGGTGTTTGCCTGGAAAGCGTTCTCGCTATGAAATGCCAAAAAAGTTCGATTAACAACACTGTGACGTGGCGGAGGTGACTCGTCACTGAATAAAGTCACAGCCAATAAGTCCACACTGACAAGCTGACCATGAGTACACACTACGATTCTTGATACGCCCCGACACATTCTTAGCTGCATATTTTGTCGCCATTTCTTTTCCTGCGCATTCACGTTTATTCTTTACGCTACACACACATGAACCCAGTGTATCGTGTAATCGCGATTGAGCGTGTTCTTCATCAGCGCTTTTCTAATTGATCAGTTCTAGTGCTTTATCTATTCTTGCCTGAATTGTTACTGCACTTTATAGCAGACCGACTGTGCCCACACGAAAGTGCCCGAACTCACGACATTGGGCTTTCTTCATTTTTATTTCTGGCCTATTTGTATAGTTTCATATAGGAAAGTCTGAACAATCTCCGATTGTCACTGTTACAATTGCCATGGTTGACGGCATCCGGTTTCGGATTTGCCTGTCACTGTGGCCAGCCACAGGACGCCTGCGCCTACAGAGGGACCATGGATGGCTTGCGCTGCACCACCCACAGCTCCAACCACACACCCTATATCCAGTGTAAACCCGAAGGAATAAGACCGGGAGGCATGCGGATGGGAACCACGTTTCATCAACGGAGCCGGCCCACACTCCTTCACAGGCAAACACAAGCACACTCTATTTGGGAATCAAGCGCACACAAGGCGGCGGCTGGACCGTAGTCCGCTCCCCACTGATTGCATGGAACCACTCTTTGATCCTAACACGTCCACAAGGATCGTGCACCCTGTCCCCTTCAGCAACGATTTGTCGGTATAATTGCACTTACTTGATCATGCCCTCTAGGGCATGCCTCGCAAAGCCGAGAATAAATGTGCAGTTATTTATTTATTTAGTTTGCTTTCAAAGGTGTAGAAAAGTCGGAAACCTGCTAGATTTCTGACCGGCTGAATTTGCAGCTTTTTGGTCTTGACTTGATTGGAAAGTTGCAACTCCTCTATTTTTCCTTGAATCAGATTTGCAGCGGAGTTCGAGCAAGTGCAGATCCATCATAAACTTCCGCCGATGACATGACAGTACCCTAAAACGAAAGTTTGCGGCTGTCTTTAAATAAATAAATAAATAAAGTTTTTATTCTTGACAAGGCGAGGCACGCCTTTACAGGCATGATCATTATGACAACAATGCGCGGTCAAGAATGTGCAAGAATACGTTATGTTTGCCGTACCAGTGTCTGTTTATGTAGGGGGTATGTAATTATGTAGCTGTGTGTGTGGGTGTGTAACTGTGAGGTTCCTGTTTGTAACTGTGCTGCTCTAGTTTTCACTCTCATATCGTCGGCAATGCTCGAGTAGAAGATGGATGTCCGTGCGTTGGAAAGGATTATTCGGATACCCACGGGGCGGTGACTTTATTTTGTGGCGAGTCACGACCGCCACGTCACAGTGTTGTTAAGCAGACATTTGTGGCTTTTTGTAGGGAGAACGCTTGCCAGGCGAAAACCCACCACGTCCTGGAACACTGCCGCCGAACTATTTGCTGGAACGGGTCAAACCCGAACCACCCAGCTGGCACCACGAGGAGGTTGTTCGGCTAGCCAGGATGGCTTGGGCCCTTGTAGGAAATTCAAGGCAACGCTGAGCTTGCGACTAGGTGCTAAACCATTGTTCAAGCCTAAAAGACAGGTACCCTACGCAGCAAAGTCAACTGTTCCAAATTTGTGGCTTTGCTTCTTGAGCGATCGTACTACTCGGTTCATCCAAGTGGGACCTCTAGTATAGGTTTTGCATTTGGATATGCGAGCAAAAAAATTAATTAATAAGGGACGACCTTTCTGAATAAACAGGGTTCCAAGCACGTCTAAGTGCTGGGGAAGGCTTCAATCCTGCTCGCTAGTGGCCAACTTCAAGCCGTTTGGATCAGCACGCTAGAAATTCCGACAGTAGACGCAGTGGTTGTGAATGCTCAACCGTGTGGTCCAGTGAAAGGAAAGTAAGCAGTGGTCACCTCTCGCGATTGGTGGTAAAACATTAGAGCGGAACAATCCGATCGGTCAGGCGAAAGCACAAGGTTGAGTATGTGTGGCGTCTGACCAGGGATACAGCGAGTATGTGTCGCGACAAGTTGAATTAAAGTGCTTTGAAGAACAGCTTCCAGTGACGTATAATTGAAGGAGGCAGGTACAACATCACAGTGAAGAAATCCCAATCTACATTAGTGGCATTAAAGACTCTCACTAATAAATAATCGTTATTTCCAGCATGCTTCTTTACAGACTCCAGTAAACTATCACCAGAACGCAAGGGAGCTCCGTAGATGACACCAAGAAAGAGCCACCTACATCTATCGTGAATACACCACCAAATCACTTCGGCGCAGTCATCGGGACACAAGATAAAATCAACTACATGGGTATGATGCCACCCCGATCTTAAATAAACGCAAACAACTCATAAGAGGCTGTAACAGGAGTATGTGCCTCGGCATCTGGGTGCTCTGTGAACAATTATCTCTCAATAAACACCATAAGGTCCAGGATGAGTACTGAGGCAAGGTGCACAACTTCATCTAGTTTGTTACGTGAAGTTGCGCACGTTTGCAAAACGTGCATTCAATCCAGCTGTGGAGCTTAATGTCCAGGAAGAAGAAGAACTGGCTTCCAGTGCAAACTCTGCATTTTCCCAACCACGTAAATATCCTCTGTACTCCAATCGGTTTCACAGATAAAGTTTAAGTTCAATTTGGGCAGAAACGGTGGGAAAATTCCTGTGGGTGTTCATTCTTCAATGAGTCATTGAACCAAGATGGCGATCGCGGGAACGATTTGAAACCGAGAAGTGCCAAAGCAATACAAGGGAATTACGTCACCGCCAACCAACCAATGCCAAAGCGACGTGAACCAGCAGTCACGGCTGTACCGTCTACGTGAATAAGCATAAAAGCTAAGATAAGGGAATCCACAGAAACAGAATAACGATAATTGTAGTACCAAAGGGAAGGCGTGGATAATACAATACTAGTAATAGTGGTAATAAGCCAAGGAACTGGATGCCGCAAGCAAGAAACAAACGGAAATATGTAGAACTGCAACCAACTGGCGACAAGTCGATGTTCAAAATCCTTCACCGTTGGCGCTTATGCCACTTCGCTGGATCGCGCGTTTCATGCGCCGATGTCCAAGAATGAAAAACAAAAGTCAGCCCTACCGTGAACGGCTCCGGGTGTAAGAGTCAATAACAATTAGAGAATAGCCGAATGACGCGTTGGCAGCCAACCCAACTGCGGCGTCCAAGTTCGATTCAATGAGCAACCAAAGGACCGGAACTGAGGCGACTCCACCGGTAACTGCAAAAGATGGCCACAGTGTTTGAACTAGGGTGTGCTATGTTGCAAGAATAACTCACCATAATTACAACATACCAACGATATCCCCACAAAATAGGTACACAATAAGCGATTACGGCACCCAGCAACAAGTTGCTGGTTCAAGCACAATGCAAATAAAGCCAAACACCCTGGAGGTATGTTAGCCTCAACCCGAACGAATAAGGAGGCAGACAGTCTATAACCCAACCACAAGAAGGCTAGAGCCAGTCTACGGGGGGACGACTTGAAGCCGCATAGCCAGACATAGTTTGTCCCAAAGCTAGCACAGGCACTGTTGAGCACGCAGGTGAGTCAGGCGGTAGTGAACCGAGTGCGCGGGTCGATACGCAGATTATACCAATTTACACGCATGTTAACGTATTGTACCAAGCTTTTAGCGTGGTGGATTTTCGAATTCGCGTGCGGTACTTTCAAGTTAGCGAGGCTGAGAACGCTTATTTGGCGTCCATGAAACTCTCATTGGTTATGTGACGTTAAGCAATGGGACACCGGTTAGAAGCTGCCAGAATAAGCGACAGACAGTCCAATGAAAGTGGTCGAGCACCACCCTCCGTTCTGCCCTGATGCCCCTCTGGAGTAAACCTCGATGATTGGTCTCCAACCTGAAACCGACCAATAGGTAAATTGTGGTGCGTGTCAAAGGAGGAAATGCTAGCTACCACACTATCCAAAGCTTAAGACTTAACCATTGTGGATAGACATACTAACCAGCACATGTAGCGGTCTATGGCGATCACTGGCGGCTACCTAATGGTGGCTTATTCAGCGGCCTAACCATGGTGGCCTAGGCAGGCATCCATCTAACTCGTATTCCACAGTACAGCAATGGCTGCTAGGCGGTTAGACAATTGTGTGCGAATGTCATTGCAACGATCATGGGGGACACAGTTCCCATAGAAGTTAGTAGACCAACCTGAAGCTGAGCAACGACAATTCTATGTTTGCTTACTTCTATCACAGTTGATGGCTCAACAAAATGTGAGAGGATTCCAAGTGTGGCGTTGACACGACGTCAGTGAGTGTTCGTTTGCCTGCATACCAATGGGCGAAATGTCAATCAGTTGTCGCTTCAGTGTACCATGTATGGCGTTGCGTAAAGGTCATAGGAAGCCACGAATTCATAAAATAATTAGGTTTCACTTCCATATGGTCGCCCATGGTGAGGTAGACAGAGAATAATCTCACTGGTATTCCGCAGTTCAGCAATGGCTGCTAGGCGGTTAGACAATCGTGTGTGACTGTTATTGCGACAATCATGGGGACATTGTTCCCATTGAAGTTAGTAGACCAACCTGAAGCTGAACAACGACAATTCTATGTTTGCTTACTTCTATCACAGTTGATGGCTCAACAAAATGTGAGAGGATTCCAAGTGTGGCATTGACACGACGTTAATGAGTGCTCCTTTGTCTCCTAACACATGCGAGAATTTGTTAGTCAGTTACCACTTCAGTGCCTACATGTATCGCGTTATATAAAGGTCATAGGAACCTATGTATTATTAGGATAATTAGGCTTCACTTCCATATGATCGCCCGTAGGTGTTGAGACGCTTTAACAAGTCGCTCTCCAAATGAAACCATTAGAAGCACAGTCAACGCAGATGGAACCTCCCTATTACGTCAATGGACTGGCATGCTATCCTCATGAAATCGGCATTGCTCAACAAATTAACATCAAAGGGGCTACACTAACTACGGTGTTTATACATGCCACGTCGTCCTGCTAGAAAGAACGCAAGATTTATGATTAGTGGCGACGGAGGCATTTTACTCTGGTACTTGAGGTGAGTACTTGGAACAGCTAAATACTGTTGTCTTACCCACGGCCGTTCCTACAACGTGTTTGCAATCATTTACATAGGCAACTGGGCTTATTAAGCATGCTATGGATCACTGTTTCAGCTAGTCTTAGAAGCATTCATGTATACACGCCGTGACACAAGTTGTTAGCGACTTGGCAACTACTGGGGAACATTTTGTCATTGGAAAATAGGTAATTCCGGAGACATTGTTGAAGGAGGAAACTTTCCTTAAACTCTATGCTTACTATGCGTATGCAATGCTCGTAGGCACCTCATATCAGCGCCGTAGGGTCACTTCAGAGTTAAAGCCTATCAATAACTTGGAAGTGAATTGTAAATATCATGTTGAAACGCAGGATTGACATGTAGCTTACGACCTTAACATAACGGCAGGACCATGGGGCCTGTAGCGGTAACTGATTACCGAAGTGGCCAACAGGTGTGGTGACAAACGAACACTCACTAATGTCGTGTCACCGCCACACAAGGAACCTTCCTCTTTGGAACAATGGCTACAGATCCACTGATGATCTTACCTACACAGCGAACTTGATCTTAGCAAACAATGCGCCGACCAGATAAGCGATACCTATCTACGCTATTCACATGAGTGTACCGCCAACTGAAAAAACACAGCACAAGAAATTGGTAGCTGTAAAGCTTTTTAAAAATTCTATTTGCCAAGTTCTAGCTTTACCTCCTTCATACGAATTATTGCATTGTTTCCGATTACCTCACACTGCCTTAACAATCACAAGCACATCCTAAGCGTAGTCGCACACCTATCGATTCTCCAGCTTGCTCGCAGTGGCACGATTACACTATGCATACCGCAACACGTGTGGCCAGATAGGCCAGCGAGCAAGGAAGGCAACTTTCATTCAACCGGTAAGCCTACAAAGGTTCACTTCCAACAGGGTTGCAGCCAATCCGCTTGCTATCACTACTCAATTAGTTGTCATCACGCTCGCGTAAGCCTTCAAAGCTCCTGTTACGACACTCTGCAAACGTTACAATTTCAAAAAGCCACCAATCCGCTTCTTATTACCACGCACAGCTTTCATCTCGCGCCGTGGTAATGAAACCGCCATGCGCCAGATTGGCAGCATGAGCAATCACGTACTATGTCTCCCATTGGCTGATCAACCTTGACACCATTGAAGTGTGCTGATACACCGATTGCGATCAACAGACAGGCGACCGACAAACGGAGTGAATGGTACAGCGAAGTTGCAAGCCCACTACCAGCCTGTAGGTAATTTTAAACAAAACAATCGTTCCAAAATATGCTCTTGTTTAAAAGTACCAGCAAATTCTGTGCCGCACCAATGCGCGCCTGAAAGAAAGCCGAGGCGTTCTCTCTGGATTCAGACCGTCCAATCGACATGATTGAAAGCGTCCATACGACTGCACGCGCGCACAGTGTCACAATCGTTAGTCTTCTATTTGGTGTGACCACAGACTCGACCCCAAAGTGCATCGCCTGATCCGTAGCGGACCAATGTGGTCCAGATCACACGAGGAGTTTACTAGGCCAAAGAACAGGTAACGTTACAGCAAGTGATCGATAGTACTGGTTAACCAGCGGTTTCGTCGTCGTGTCGAGGATGATCAGCCAATGGGAGACATAGTACGTGATTGCTCATGCTGCCAATCTGGCGTAAGGAGGTTTCACTAGCACGGGGCGAGAGGAAATCTGTGAGTGGTAATAAGAAGCGGATTGGTGGTTTTTTTGAAATTGTAACGTTTGCAGCGTGTAGTAAGAGGAGCTTGGAAGGCTTACGCGAGCGTGATGACAACTAATTGAGTAGTGATAGCAAGCGGATTGGCTGCAACCCTGTTGGAAGTGAACCTTTGTAGGCTTACCGGTTGAATGAAAGTTGCCTTCCTTGCTCGCTGGCCTATCTGGCCACACGTGTTGCGGTATGCATAGTGTAATCGTGCCACTGCGAGCAAGCTGGAGAATCGATAGGTGTGCGACTACGCTTAGGATGTGCTTGTGATTGTTAAGGCAGTGTGAGGTAATCGGAAACAATGCAATAATTCGTATGAAGGAGGTAAAGCTAGAACTTGGCAAATAGAATTTTTAAAAAGCTTTACAGCTACCAATTTCTTGTGCTGTGTTTTTTCAGTTGGCGGTACACTCATGTGAATAGCGTAGATAGGTATCGCTTATCTGGTCGGCGCATTGTTTGCTAAGATCAAGTTCGCTGTGTAGGTAAGATCATCAGTGGATCTGTAGCCATTGTTCCAAAGAGGAAGGTTCCTTGTGTGGCGGTGACACGACATTAGTGAGTGTTCGTTTGTCACCACACCTGTTGGCCACTTCGGTAATCAGTTACCGCTACAGGCCCCATGGTCCTGCCGTTATGTTAAGGTCGTAAGCTACATGTCAATCCTGCGTTTCAACATGATATTTACAATTCACTTCCAAGTTATTGATAGGCTTTAACTCTGAAGTGACCCTACGGCGCTGATATGAGGTGCCTACGAGCATTGCATACGCATAGTAAGCATAGAGTTTAAAGGAAGTTTCCTCCTTCAACAATGTCTCCGGAATTACCTATTTTCCAATGACAAAATGTTCCCCAGTAGTTGCCAAGTCGCTAACAACTTGTGTCACGGCGTGTATACATGAATGCTTCTAAGACTAGCTGAAACAGTGATCCATAGCATGCTTAATAAGCCCAGTTGCCTATGTAAATGATTGCAAACACGTTGTAGGAACGGCCGTGGGTAAGACAACAGTATTTAGCTGTTCCAAGTACTCACCTCAAGTACCAGAGTAAAATGCCTCCGTCGCCACTAATCATAAATCTTGCGTTCTTTCTAGCAGGACGACGTGGCATGTATAAACACCGTAGTTAGTGTAGCCCCTTTGATGTTAATTTGTTGAGCAATGCCGATTTCATGAGGATAGCATGCCAGTCCATTGACGTAATAGGGAGGTTCCATCTGCGTTGACTGTGCTTCTAATGGTTTCATTTGGAGAGCGACTTGTTAAAGCGTCTCAACACCTACGGGCGATCATATGGAAGTGAAGCCTAATTATCCTAATAATACATAGGTTCCTATGACCTTTATATAACGCGATACATGTAGGCACTGAAGTGGTAACTGACTAACAAATTCTCGCATGTGTTAGGAGACAAAGGAGCACTCATTAACGTCGTGTCAATGCCACACTTGGAATCCTCTCACATTTTGTTGAGCCATCAACTGTGATAGAAGTAAGCAAACATAGAATTGTCGTTGTTCAGCTTCAGGTTGGTCTACTAACTTCAATGGGAACAATGTCCCCATGATTGTCGCAATAACAGTCACACACGATTGTCTAACCGCCTAGCAGCCATTGCTGAACTGCGGAATACCAGTGAGATTATTCTCTGTCTACCTCACCATGGGCGACCATATGGAAGTGAAACCTAATTATTTTATGAATTCGTGGCTTCCTATGACCTTTACGCAACGCCATACATGGTACACTGAAGCGACAACTGATTGACATTTCGCCCATTGGTATGCAGGCAAACGAACACTCACTGACGTCGTGTCAACGCCACACTTGGAATCCTCTCACATTTTGTTGAGCCATCAACTGTGATAGAAGTAAGCAAACATAGAATTGTCGTTGTTCAGCTTCAGGTTGGTCTACTAACTTCTATGGGAACTGTGTCCCCCATGATCGTTGCAATGACATTCGCACACAATTGTCTAACCGCCTAGCAGCCATTGCTGTACTGTGGAATACGAGTTAGATGGATGCCTGCCTAGGCCACCATGGTTAGGCCGCTGAATAAGCCACCATTAGGTAGCCGCCAGTGATCGCCATAGACCGCTACATGTGCTGGTTAGTATGTCTATCCACAATGGTTAAGTCTTAAGCTTTGGATAGTGTGGTAGCTAGCATTTCCTCCTTTGACACGCACCACAATTTAACTATTGGTCGGTTTCAGGTTGGAGACCAATCATCGAGGTTTACTCCAGAGGGGCATCAGGGCAGAACGGAGGGTGGTGCTCGACCACTTTCATTGGACTGTCTGTCGCTTATGCTGGCAGCTTCTAACCGGTGTCCCATTGCTTAACGTCCCATAACCAATGAGAGTGTCATGGACGCCAAATCAGCGTTCTCAGCCTCGCTAACTTGAAAGTACCGCACGCGAATTCGAAAATCCACCACGCTAAAAGCTTGGTGCAATACGTTAACTTGCGTGTAAAATAGTATAGACGTCAATGTGCAGGGTGATGGAAAATTGGTCAATATGCATACCACAAATCATGGGACGAATTGATGCGAATATACGTCAGTTTGCTTAGCAAAGGGCGCACGGGAATGGTGTTAATCCGAACCGACTTCCAATATGCTGGTACGCACAAGCAATGGTATGGGGAAACTTCAGCTAAGGTTTGCGCCAGTTGTGGATCGATGATCATTGAGCAAAATTGTCCTTTATGCTGGGCTTATTCCTTTCTATAGGGTGACCGAAGGAAGATGGCATATGAGCCGGGTTATGGTGCGAGGAGGTTGCGCTATATATCCGGTAAGAGAATAGGCGACTAACCAACGGCAGTGGCTAGAACACAAAAGGTTAAGCTAGTGAAATATTTTATTAAAAGGGGAAAAAAGCCAGCTAATGCTAAAGATAGGGCACCAGGATAGAGTTAGGGAGGGAGGATGCAGTTGGGTGTTGAGTGTGTTTATTGAGTGTTGTTCCCCGACGGGTGGCGCGCCAAAGGCGGTTCATTGGATCGTTGGATGTTCTGGAACAGATGGAATTTCATTTCACAGCTCTGTGACTTCTCGATCTTTAGGAAGATAGCCTGGTACACTGCTGAAAAAGCTCCCACAGCGAACCACTGAAGCTGCTTTAGAAGCAGCTGGATACCGGTGACTAAAAGGAGCATACAACCAATGCTTGTAACGTTTCTCGGTCTCGGCATCGACGATGGACTCCGGAAGGCGGTTCCAGTTGTTCAAAAATCAAGTGGATAAATCCAGGCTGGATCACACTTGATGACTCCACGGTTTGAACAGTTTCTAACTGTGGCCTCTTGTCGAACATTCTGTGTTGAGATGCAAGAATGCCTGTAGTTCCCACACCATCCCTCCTCTAAGAATACGTCGGGTGAAGATCAAGTCTCCGCGATGACGACGGTAATCTAGGGGAAAGAGGTTCAGTTGTTTGAGTTGGAGAGAATAGGACAGGTCCCGCAACTCAGGAACAGAGTTTGGACGCACGCCGTTGAACCTTCTCAATCATATCACCATCGAATTTCGTAAGAGGGTAGGCGGCATGCAACCCGTATTCGAGAAGCGGGCGTGCATGTGAAGTAAACGGGAGTCGGAAGAGCCCAGAGATCAGGCGAGCGAACACTCTACGTATAGAGTGCAACATCCTGTAGGCCGCCGCGACCATTTTCTTGGTATCTTCATCAGATTTGTGGTCAGGTGTAAAGCTCACTGCTAGATCCCTCTGCTGAGTGGCGTTTCTTAGCAAGGAACTACCAATATGTTAGCTTCCAAATGGATCAGGCGTATCAACTGGTAGAACCGAACATTTCTCACGATTCATTGGTTCGTGTTCGAGTTTCGAACAAACGGAAACACCGTTTCAGCAGGCAAACCGCCTAGTTACCTAATACATAAGCAAGTTGTAATATTAGTATACTTTAGAATAATCTACACAGGCATACGGGGTAAGCTGCGGGTCACTACAAGTCCCCTCATAGAATGGAAACCGTGGGTGACCCGTTGATCTACGTGAAGCTTACATCATATGCTGGATTGATTAGTCAGAAGACGAGCAAATGTCTTCATGGAGGTTAGGTTTCACATGGGCAAATTTAAATACGTCATTCGTAACGGCTTCTTGCTCACCGTGACGGTCGATGATAAAGACGTAGTCCTTAGGCTGCAGAAGCTTAAAACGACCTTCTTAAGGTCGCTCCAGTGGTCTGCGGAGAGCATCGAGGCGGGTGAAAACGAATGAACAATGCTACAGGTCTAGTGAAAAAAGATCTACGTCGTTATTCTTTAACCTCGTGAAGCGTATAGTGACGTATGCTCGCGGCTAGCTGACGAGCATAATTCGTGTTGTAAAGGGGAGTTCCTGGACTATCAGAACAGAAAGCGCCAGGTACACGCAGTGGTTGTCCATATACTAAATCGTCACTAGACGTACGTAGATCAGCCTTTAGGGATGATCGGATGCCCAGGAGGATCACAGGCAGCACCTCAGTACAATTCAGCGCATTGGCAGCACTAAGTGGGGCATTCAGCAGTCGGTGGAAAAGCTTCACCATGCTGTGGGCCTGTGGAGGATAGGTGGTCGTGCGCATGCGTCGGCATCCAGAGCGTTTAAGAAGCTCGTCATAGGTCGAAGATTCGAATTGCGGACCGCGGTCTATGGTCACTGTGACTTGACAGCCGGGTGAAGCGACCCAGCGCTCGACAAAAGAGCGCGTTATGGTTTCAACAGCTACAGCAGAGATGGGAACAGCTTCGGGCCAACGAGTGGAACGATCAACCATAGTTAAAACGTAGACCAGCCCTTTGGACTGAGCCAGTGGGCCTGCAGCGACCTGGAGATTCCTCCGTATGACCGTGTAAACCATTCTAAAATACATTCAAATTATAGCTTTCTTATGTATTAGGGAATTAGGCAGTTTGCCTGTTGGAACGTTGTTCCCGTTTGTTGGAAACACAAACGCTATCTCCGCCTTTGGCGCGCGACTCGACTTCGAACGACGCTCCGTCTACGCTCTCGACGCCAACGACATTTTCCCTAGCTAGCTCTCACCGGGTGCCCTATTTTTAGCATTAGCTAACGCTCCTCCCATCCAATAAACTTCTTCCCTAGCTTGCTTTTGTGTCTTCTGCCCACTGCTTTTGGTTGGCCGTCTAGTCGCGTACCGGATATATAGCGCTCGATCCACACGCTATAATTGGTGACCCCGAAAAAAACTCTTGTGGTGTGTTCGGTACTAATATTACTTTTCAGATCCCGTAACTTATTCTGTCTACCCTTCTACTTTTACTTTTTAATACTTGCATTCAGTTCCACATGCTCCGTAATTTTTCACCATGAAGGTCATTCACTCACCTGACGATCAGGTTAGTGCATTCCGTTTTCCTATCCCGCCTTTCCGTGATACTAACCCTAAGGCCTGGTTTAACCAGCTAGATTCCATTTTTTCGTTACATGGCGTTAACTCTGACAGCGTCAAATTTCACTGCGTTGTCGCCGCGCTTCTCCCGCAAGTCGTCGATGACCTCGACGACATCTTGGAACCTCCGGAACATCAGAAAAGTTAAGATGAGCTTAAGGCCGTCGTCTTAAAGCGACTTGGCATATCAGACTATGCTCGCGTCACGCGGCTTCTTAACGAAACCGAGCATGGGGATCGAAAGCCTTCGCAGTTGCTGTACAAGATGCAAGCTCTAGCTAAGCCTTTCGCTGTTGGCGACTCTTTCCTTAAAGCGATGTGGCTTCGTTGCCTTCCACGTGACGTGCGCAATCACTTGTATGCAAACGATGCGCCTCTTCCTCAGCTCACCGATATTGCCGACCGTATTTGGGAATCCAACGCCCAAATATCTCAGGTTCAGTCTACCTCCAGTACAGAGGTAGCAGAACTGAGAGCGCAAGTAGCCGCATTGACCAACCGACTAGAGAAACTAACACAATCCGGATCCAACCGCCGAAATGGTTCCAGTAGTCGCAGTCCTCCTAGATCACATTCAAAATCTCCCCTAGGTCAAGCTATTGTTGGTACCACGAGCGATTCGGTCATCAGGCCAGATCGTTTCGCCCGCCCTGTTCTTTCAAGCGCGACACGCAGGGAAACGGGTTGGCCAGAACGTAGGGGCGACGGACGTTGCTGGCTGCCCCAGTCGCCTTTTCATTGTCACCGATCGCAGTACGGAAGTACGCTATCTCGTTGACACCGGCGCAGAGGTCAGCGTTATCCCACGTGATTCTAATGATAGCGAAGAGGTGACCGGTTCATTGCGCGCGGCAAACGGCACCAACATTCACGTGTATGGTCAACGCTCGAGCACGCTTAATTTAAAACTACGACGTTCATTTAAATGGATCCTGTTCGTCGCAGAGGTCCGGACGCCAATTCTTGGTCTTGACTTCCTGCAGCATTTTGCTTTGCTTGTTGACGCGAAGCAACGCCGTCTGATCGATCGTCAAACAAACCTGGCAGTTATAGGTACTTTGACCGACCCAGAGTCAATCAGTCCTGTATACGCCAATCTGTCAAGCTCGCCCATCGGTCAGATGCTTATTACCAAGTTCCCGGAAGTCTTTCGTGCAATGGCACCGTTTTCTTCCGCCACTGATGCTGCGAAACACCACATCGTTACGAAAGGTCCGCCTGTTTTTGCCAAAGCCAGGCGAATGACCCCTGACAAGCTGAAAATTGCTCGTGCAGTATTCCAGCACATGGTTGAAATAGGCATCATTCGCCCGTCTAAAAGTCCCTAGGGGTCGCCGCTCCACATGGTGCCCAAAATGTCAGGAGACTGGCGTCCATGTGGTGGTTACCGCGCGCTCAATAACGTTACTGTTCCCGACCGATATCCGATTCCTCACATTCAGGACATCACGGCGCGCCTGCAGGGCACCCGTCTGTTCTCGAAAATCGATCTAGGTTGCGCGTAGCACCAGATTTCAGTCGCTGAGGAAGACATCCCGAAGACTGCTGTAATAACAGCGTTCGGGCTGTTCGAATTTTTGCGTACGCCGTTCGGTCTTCGCAACGCAGCCCAGACTTTTCAAAGACTCATCGATTCAGTCACTAGAGGTTTAAAATTCGTTTATGCATACATCGACGATATCCTAGTTGCCAGCGCTTCTAAAGAACAGCACGCAAAACAACTCAAAATTCCTTTCGATAGGCAGGCCGCTGATAGCATCACTGTCAACCCTGACAAATGCGTATTTCAGCAGCGTTCCGTCGAATTCCTTGGCCACCAGGTTTATCAGTATGGTATACGGACTCTAGGCGATAGAGTCCGCGCCATCAGAGACTTCCCGGTCCCGACTACGTTAGCCGTTATTCGCCGTTTTAACGGCATGCTCGACTACTATCGACGTCTTCTTCCACACTGTGCCAATTTGCTAAGTCCACTAACCGACCTACTTCGTGGACGTAAACACGGTCAGGTGGAACTGACTGCCGCTGCTGCTGAAGCTTTTAAAGCCAGCAAAGAAGCTTTATCCGAAGACGTTATGTTTCCCCATTTCGATCCAAATGCTCCGCTCGGTGTTGCTGTTAAGGCATTAGACACCGCCATTGGCGCCGTCCTACAGCAACATAAAAGTGGATGCTGGAAACCTCTTGCATTCTACTCTAGACGTCTACAACCCGCCGAAGTCAAGTACAGCACGTTCAGTCGCGAACTGCTGGCCAGTTACTCTACAGTTCGACATATCCGACACGTCCTTGAAGGTACCACCTTCATTATCTTCACCGATCACAAGCCGGTTATCTACGCATTCCGAAATCAATCAGCTCGACACTCACCACGTGAGATTCATTAGCTGGATTTCTTTGTCCAATTCTCGACTGATATCCGACACATTTCTGCTCAACAAAACGTCGTCACTGCGGTTCTTTGAAGAGTACCTGCGATTGGCTCTGCCGGGCAGGCAATCGATTTGTCTGCTATGGCTGCCGCGCAATGAAGCGACCAAACCTTTTCGGAACTTCGCGATTCTTCTTTGAAGATATCCGCGCATCCTTTGCCGTCAGCTGATGGTACCATTTTATGCGACACATCTACCGGACGACCTCGACCCGTCGTTCCAGAAACTTTTCGCCGTATCGTTTTTGACACCCTCCACAATATCGCCCACCCAGGCATTAAAGCTACTGCTAAGCTTGTCTCTGAGAGGTACGTTTTGCCGGGGATGCAACGCGATCTTACGCGCTGGGCACGCAGCTGTCTCACCTGCCAGCAAGCTAAGATCCAGCGGCACGTGTCCGCTCCGCTTCTTCGCTTTCCGTCCGTTCCAGCGCGATTTGCCCATGTTCATCTCGACATCGTGGGACCTCTGGCCCCGTCGAAAGGAATGGTCTATATTTTGACCATGATCGATCGTTGCACCCGTTGGCCCGAAGCCGTATTCATCCCTGACGTAGCTGCGGAAACCGTAACACACGCTTTTGTCGAGCGCTGGATCGCTTCACACGGCTGCCCAGCCACAGTGACTGCGGAAAGCGCTCCTCAATTCGAATCTACGACCTTTAACGATCTCCTTAAACTCATTGGATGCCAACGCATTCGCACGACCGCCTATCATCCACAAGCGAACGGCATGGTGGAACGTTTCCACCGACAGTTGAAAGCCTCACTTAGCGCCGCCAATGCGCTGAGTTGAACTGAAGTACTGCCTATGATCCTCCTTGGGATCCGATGGGCCCTAAACGCCGATCTGCGTACGTCTAGCGCCGAGTTAGTATATAGACAGCCACTGCTTTTTCCTGACAATTTCTTCTCCGTTAGTCCCAGAATTACCCGTTACGACGCAAATTATGCACGTCAGCTAGCCACGAGCATGCGTCAGTACAAGCTTCCTGACGTTAGAGAACAACAACATAAAGCTTTTATTCCACAAGACCTGCAGCATTGTTCGTTCGTTTTTCTCCGCCTCGTTGGTCTCCGGAGACCACTGGAGTGACCTTATGAAGGTCCTTTCTAGGTCCTGCAGCGTAAGAACCGGGTGTTATCATCGACCGTCACGGTAAACGAGAAGCCGTTACGATTGACCGTCTCAAGGTTGCTCACGTGGAACCTGAGCTCAACGAAGACCCTTACTCGTCTTCTGACGAATCAACGCAGCCTATGATGGAAGACTCGACTGCTTCCAACATCCCTGAACTCAAGCGTCACGTTCCAAAAAAGCCTTCCACTTCAGCTCTGCAGCTCCCCATCGAACCAACCGCTACTTCTTTAGCAGTTCCTCCAATTTTGGGAACCGATAGGACGTCTAAGACGACGCCTTCCTCTGATTCGAACAAATCAACTAGGTCGGGTAGACGCGTTCATTGGCCAGCTCGATTAAGGGATTAGCGTTCCTTTCACTTTTGTATTGCCTTTCTTTCCCTTTTGGCCTACAAAGTACGAACCCCCAAAAGCTTTTGAAAATGACAAAAAAACCGACAAAATTTTTTTGAAAACTCATAAAGAACGCAAAATGTTTTGTAAACCCAAAAAAGAACAAAACGTTTTGAAAACACAAAAAGAGCTGCGTTTTGGCTGACGCCTACCTCATCCGGTAAGTGTCACTCTTATTTTTGCCCTCGCCTTCACCTTCACTACCCTTGTTTCTGTTTATCTTTCATGTATGAACCAGAGGAGATGCCAAGTCTGAAGCGAACATTTGACCTTCACGAACTCGCGAACATTTAACGTTTATGAACTTCCCCCATTTGGTGTTCTTGGCACCTTTAGGGAGGACACGGGTGGGAGCCCGCTAGGGTCCGATCGCCTGGTTCTCCCCCAGCAGCTGCATCAGGTTTCACTACCTGGTCTAGCAGAAGGCTAGCCCGCGACGGACATTCCTCACGTAGATTGAAGGGTCACCCAAGGTTTCCCTTCTAGGAGGGGGCTGTTTAGCGACCTAGAGATTCCCCCGTATGACCGCGTAAACCATTCTAAAATACATTCAAATTATAGCTTTCTTATGTATTAGGGAATTAGGCAGTTTGCCTGTTGGAACGTTGTTCCCGTTTGTTGGAAACACAAACGCTATCTCCGCCTTTGGCGCGCGACTCGACTTCGAACGACGCTCCGTCTACGCTCTCGACGCCAACGACATTTTCCCTAGCTAGCTCTCACCGGGTGCCCTATTTTTAGCATTAGCTAACGCTCCTCCCATCCAATAAACTTCTTCCCTAGCTTGCTTTTGTGTCTTCTGCCCACTGCTTTTGGTTGGCCGTCTAGTCGCGTACCGGATATATAGCGCACGATCAACGCGCTATAGGCCCACTATGTCGAGATGGACATTGGCATATCGCGCTGAAAGGGACGGAAAGAGATCAGGCAGAGGGGACACGTGCCACAGTATCTTGGCTTACTGATAGGTGAGATAGCTGCCTGCCTAGGGCGTACGCGCGGGTTGCTTCCCCGACCAAACGTATCTCTCGTAAACAGGCTTAGCAGTAGCTTTAATGCCTGGATTGGAGATATTGTGGAGCGTGTCGAAGGCGATAAGGCGAAAACTTTCTGGAAAGACGGGTCAAGGTCGTCCGGTAAATGTGTTGCATGGAATTGTACCATCAGACGACGGCAGATGGTGTGGGGATACCTTCGAAGAAGAAGCACGGAGTTCCAAAAAACTTTGACGGTTCGATTGTGCGGTGGCCATAGCAGACAAATCGAAGGTCTGCCCGGCAGGGCCAATCGCAGGTACTCTTCAAAGAACCGCAGTGACGACGTTTTGTTGAGCAGAAATGTGTCGGATCTCAGTCGAGAATTAGGCAATGAAATCCAGCTGACGGATCTTACTTGGTGAGTGCCGAGCTGACTGATTTCGGTATGTGATGATAAGCGGCTTGCGATCGAAGAAGACAGTGAAGGTGTTGCCTTCAAGGACGTGTCGGATATGTCGAACTGTAGAGTAACTGGCCAGCAGTTCGCGACTGAGCGTGCTGTACTTGGCTTCTGCAGGTTGTAGTCCTCTAGAGTAGAATGCAAGAGGTTTCCAGCATCCATTTTTATTTTGCTGTGGGACGGCAAGAATAGCGGTGTCCAACGCGACAAAAGCAACACTGTGCGGAGCGTTCGGATCGAAAAGAGGATGCATAACGACTTTGGCTAAGGCTTCTTTGCTGGCTTTGAACACTTTGGCAACAGCGGCAGTCAGTTCCACGTGACCATCCTTACGTCCACGAAGTAGGTCGGTTAGTGGACTTTGCAAATTAGAAGTGCGGAAAAAGACGTCGATAATAGTGGAGCATGTCGTTGAAACGGCGAATAGCGGCCAAGGTAGTCGGAAGCGGAAAGTCCATGATGGCGCGGCTCTACTGTCTAGAGGCCGCGTGTCATACTGATAAACTTGGTGGCCAAAAAATTAGACGAAAGGCTGCTGCAATACGGCTTTGTCAGCGTTGTCAGTGATACTATTAGCGGCCGGCCTATCGAAAAGAACCTTAAGATGTTCCGCGTGTTGTTCTTTAAAGGAGCTTGCAGCAAGGATATCGTCGATATATGCATAGACAATCTCTAGACTTTCAGTGACTGAACCGATAATCCGTTGAAATGTCTGGGTTGCGTTGTGAAGACCGAAGGTCATACGCAAAGATTCGAAGAACCCAAACGGCGTGATCAAGACAGTCTTCGCTGCTTTCCTCAGCGAATGGAATCTGGTGATAGGCTGGCACAAGCTTGATTTTCGAGAACACGCGGTTGCCACGCAGGCTTGCGGTGATGTCCCAAATGTGAGAAATTGGATCGCAGTCGGGAACAGTAAGGTTACTGGGCGCGTGATAACTACCAGATGGACGCCAATCGCCTGATTTTTGAGAATTATGCAGAGCGGCAACGCCATCGGGCTTTTAGACGGGCAAACGCTGCCTAGTTCAATCAGGTGCTCGACTTCTCCGCGAGCGCTTTTTAAATTCGCCGTGGTCATTCGCCTGCCTTCGGCAAAAAGAGGCAGACCTTTGGTAACGATATAGTGTTTTGCAGCAGCATTGGCCGGTGGAAGCGTTGCCATTGCATGAAAGAATTACGGGAACTTGGTATTAAGTATCTGAACGATGGGTGAGCTTGTGTGCTTAGCGTATACAGGGCTGAGTGACTCAATGTCGGTCAAAGTACCTATAACTGCCAGATATGTTTGGCGCTCGACCATGCGGCGTTGCTTTGCGTCAAAAGGCAAACCGAAGTGCTGCAGAATATCAAGACCAAAATTTGGCATCTGGACATTTGCGACGAGAAGGATACATTTAAAAGACTGTGGTAATTTAAATTAAGGGTGTGCAGGCGTTGACCGTTTACGAGAATATGCTGCGGTTTTCTGCGCGCAATGAAGTAGTCGCCTATCCAATAACATCCTTATAATCACGTGGGATAACTCTGAATTCTGCGCCGCTGTCAACGAGATAGCGTACTCCCGTAGTGCGATCTGTGACGAAAACTAGCGACTGGGGCAGCCAGCAACGTCCGTCGCCCATACGTGCTGGCCGGCCCGTCTCCCTGCCTGTTGCGCTTAAAGGAACAGGGCAGGCGACACGATCCGGCCAGATGACCAAATCGCTTGTAGTACCAACCATAGCTCGACCTAGGGGAGATTTCGGAAGTGCTCTAGGACGAGTGCGACTACTGGATCGGTTTCTGCGGTTGGATCAGAACTGTGTAAGTTTCTGTAGTCGGTTGGTAAGTGCCCCTACCTGCGCTCTTAGTTCTGCTGCCTCCGTACTGGAAGTAGACCAGACCTGAGATATTTGGGCATTGGATTCCAAAATACGGTCGGCAATGTCGGCGAGCTGCGAAAATAGCGGATCACTTGCTTACAGAGGTTACGTATACTGAATACTGAATACTGTATTATAGAGCAAGTAGAAATGGATTCTGTACAACTCTTTCGAAATATGGCGAAAAACGTTATAAAAGTTGTCAACCTTGAATATCATTGTCGTTCTCATGTAATATTTAAAATATTCGACTTACGATATTTCAGGATTCACAAATGTGAGGTCATCATAAGTGTGCAGTCGTTCTCTGAATCGAATAGAGGCAAAATGCAAATCTAACAACGTTTTGAACTGTTGCACAGATGTTGCCTCAATCACATGTTCGGGCAAACTATTCCAAATGTTTACCACTCTCCGTTCGAAGCACAGTGGGTGGGGAACACGTTTCATATCCGGCACAACAAGTTTGTATCTGTGTCCGCGTGTGCTGCATGGCCCTCGTAAGTGCAGCATTGGCCTTAACATGGGGAACTCACCGAGATGTAGAATTCGGTAGGTCATAATGAGGTCGACTCGCACCCGACGGTAGGACAAGGTGTAGAGTCCTAGTTTCTCGCACCGGTCTTCATACCCAAAGCCACGTAAACTCGGGATGAGCCTGGTAGCAACGTGTTGGACCCGTTCGATCTTTTGTGCCTCGCCTCGGGTAATCGGAAAGTAGGCGGGCGAACCGTACTCTAGCATTAGTCTAATGATAGAAGAGAACAGGCGAGTGGCAACCTCTTCAGACCATGTGCAGAAGCTACGTTTGAGCGCCCAAAGCATGCGCAGTCCGTTCCGATATAGCCTGTTCGTGTTGTCCACGGACTTCAAATCGTAGCGTGAGAGTACACCTAGGTCCTTCACGGAGGGTGTGGGATATAGCGTTTGGCCGTCAAGGGTGTAGGTTCGGCCGTCTGCACCCTTCCCCAGACTCATAAATACCGACTTGGCTGGGTTGACCGGGAGAAGAACTTCTGCAGACCATGTGGATAAGCGGTTGAGATCTTGCTGAAGTAGACCACAGTCATCGGGAGCGTCGATTTCTCTCCAAATCTTCATGTCGTCCGCAAACAAGGCACACGGCGACCGGAGAAGCTGCGGTAGATCGTTGATGTGGATCAGGAACAGAGTGGGCCCCAGCACAGTGCCTTGAGGCACGCCACTTGTAGAGGGGTACCAGTCAGTTAGATGGTCGTCGACCTGTAACCTCCACTTTCGTCCAACAAGAAAGTCGCGCATCCACCGGTGCAGTGAGTCACCGACGCCACACATGCTGAGTTTGTGAAGGAGAACCTCATGACTGACCTTGTCGAACGCTTTACTGAAATCGATGAATATCACGTCGACGGACTTCCCCTTGTTTATTGCCTTCAACCACTCATGCCTCGTCACAAGCAGGTTAGTAATGCATGAGCGACCTTGCATAAAACAGTGCTGTGCGGGCGTCAGGACCTCGTTTGACTGTAGCAACTGCAGCAATCTCTTCTTCACGATTTTCTCAGCAACCTTTGCCAATATAGGTGTCAGACAAATTGGCCTGTAATTGTCTACTTTGCTAGGGTCGCCGCCTTTCGGAATAGGCTTCACCACCGCACATTTCCAGTCAACCGGCAACAAACCTTCGGAGAGCGACCTGTTGAAAAGGTCAGTCACGACAGGAGAGAGGATGGTTGAAAGTGACTTGAGAACCAGTGGGTGAAGCCCATCAGGTCCGGCAGGTTTGGTGCCGTCAAGGTTGGCGAGTAGTTGAGCTACCTCTTCGACGCCACAATGCAGACTATCGAGTTCGGTAAAAGCGGTACGCGTCGAACTCGGAACAGACACCTGGTTATTCGCAAATACAGAAGCGAAGTGCGCCGCCAACGCGGACGCACGCTCAGAGCTGGAGGTTAGGGGCTGCCCATCCGTGCCATCCAGCACTGGCACATCACCCGCCGGCTTCAGGCGTCGCTTCACGTATGCAAAGATTCTCTTGGGGGCGGTCTTCGCGGCTAATGCGAGCTGCTCTTCAAAGTGTCTGCGTTTATTCTTTTTTGCACTGTTGCAGAGATTCCGCTGACATTTATACCCTTCGTAATCATTGGCAGAGCCAGAGAGAAGGAATTTGTCCCACAGTCTGCGCCGCCTCCGAGCCAGGTTTCTATACTCTTTATCAAACCAATGAGGCTTAATCGGTCCAACCTTTCGACATTTCAATGGCACAAATTGGGAACACAAAGATGTCAGTCTCTCTTTTATAATTATCCAACAATCTTCCACAGATGCAGCTTGTGTCAGAGACCAATCCAGTTGGCTCGCGGCTCGAGCAAGACCATCGAAGTCCGTTTTCCAGTAGTTGGGAGCTGGTTGCAGCGGATGTGAATACGGCAAAGATAATTCCATATCAGCTATCAGTACTGAGTGGTCGCTTGTAGCCAGGGGCTCCAGGATCCTAACGTCACGCACTCGTTGTTCGTAGCTCGTTAACATCAGGTCGAGACAGGACGAGGTTGAACGTGTTGATTTGCGTGTTGGTTGGCATATGTGTTGCGATGCACCAGTTTCAAGTATCAAATCCACGAACTTTGCTTCAACCTCACTATGTCCAGGCATCAAATGCACATCAGGCCATCGTATTCGAGGACAGTTAAAATCGCCCATAAGCAGAAAGTGTGGACGACTCATGTGGGTCCGAAGATGGGGCAGCCAATCCAAACAACGACTCAGGGGACTGCGATAAACTGCGCCCACAAGCAGTTCTCCGCGCCTGAGGCGGATGGAGCACCACAGTAGCTCACACAGGCCATCGTCACTTCGGTAGGTGCTCACAAGTCTCCCACGCAGGGAAGACCGGATGTAAAGTAAGACACCCCCGTGGGCATTCTTTAGTCTATCGCATCGGAAACACGAGTAACCGTTGAGTTCAAATTCTTGGGTGTATAACTCTGCATGCAGCCATGTCTCTGCGAGTCCCACTACGTCTGGCCGCTCAGACGCAACGAAACAACAAAGCTCATCGCGCTTATTCATAATACTGCAAACGTTTGTGAAGGCTACTCGCAGGCCGCAGCAGGAGCCACCGGGCGTGCTTGAAGTGTGAGCAGCCTGTTTATCCTGATTCGCGGATTGTTGGAAACCACCCGAAAATTTACGATACGAAGCTTTGTTTCCCCCTCGCTAGTGCGTCTTTTCAACTCAATGATGGCAGACTTGAGCCGCTCCCTGTCTACTGGGTCCAGGTCGGGACGAACATGGATCTTCAAACCTTTCAGCCTACTTAGGCGAGACATGATAAGCCTTGGACTGGCTTCGTCCACAAAAGTGATTCTCATAGGCCGATTTTGTTGATCACCTTGCTTTCCAAGACGGGTAATCTGCCTCACTTTTAACGAGTCCTCACCAGCGTCGAGGAGTCTGTCAATTAGACCCTGTAAAACTCGACATCGTGATCGTAGCGCACTTGGGGTAATGGATCACTGGACTCCGGTGCGTGAAAGATCACGAGATTATAACGCCTCTGGTCGGACGAGGTTGGCCTTGCAGGGCGAAGTATACTACCAGCCTCAAGTGGTTTGGCTAACTGTTGACTTACAGAACGTAAACGCCCAACGTTCCTTCGTAATTTCGTCCTCTGATCTTTCCACTGGTCTTTAGCACTCAGACTTTTACCTGCTGGGACATCAGTGTCCGGTGGACACAACAAAGGTAAACAATTTAGCCCAGGTGCAACTGGGCTTCTCACAACGGTTGGACTTGGTGTCAGTGAGTTTGCACGGGTAGAGCAGGACGACTGAGCCGAAACCTGAAGGCTCTTCGCGCTAGGTTGTTGGGCCAAACACACGGAGCTGTTCGCAACGAAACGCTGAGGACTACACGTCGGCTTTACTCTTTCTGGCTGTATCTGATTTCGGCAATTTTCACATATAGTTTGGACGAAATCGTGTTGGATCTCGCGAAGGCGATGAAAATGCTCAACTGATAATCCAACACATGAAATATGGTATTTAACTTGGCAAAATGCACACGTGAGGGCATTTGCACGGTATCCGACTAGTTTGAAGCAAGTACCACAGGATGACTGCTTCGGCATTGCGAATAATCCGAAAACAAGATGGCGGCCAATTGACGAAGAAAGTGGCGATAGCAAGATCGCCGAAACCAAACGATGAAAGACAAGTATTCCTGGTCGGAAATTTCAGAATCGGAAATGAAACTGAATTGTAGCTCAATTTCCACGAAATACTTCCAATGAACGCAGAAACTTAACACAAAGTGATCTTGTCAACACAGCCAGGCGATGAAGCCACATCTATCTAAGGAAAGAGTCGCCAATAGAGAGAGACAGTTAGAGCCTGCCACTTGTGCAGCAAATGAGAAGGCTTACGATCACCTAGCTCGGTTTCGTGAAGAAGCAGCGTAACGCCAGCATGGTCTGATATTCCGAGTCGCTTTACAACAACGGCCTTATGCTCGTCGCGACTCTTCTTTTATTCTAGAGCCTCCAAGCTGTGGTCGAGGTTAACGATGACTTGCGGAGGATGCGCTGCGACAACGCAGTTAAATTTGACACTGTCAGACCTAACGCCATTTACCGAAAAGTGGATTCTGGCTGATTAAACCAGGCCTTAGGAATAGGCTCTTGGAAAGGAGGGATAGGGAAACGGAGCTCACTAACCTGATCGTTCGAATCTCGGTGAATGCTTTTCATGTTAACAAGTATACGAAGCTTGCGGAAGTGAACCGAAATAGACAAAAGTAGAATTAGTATGGTAGACAGTATAAGTTACCGGATCTGAAAATAAATATTAGTATCAAACTCACCCAAAAGCTTGTCACGGCGAGGGCACCAAGTATTGCACGATGATTTGCCCTGTATATCCGGTACAAGACTGGACGGAAAACCAAGAGCAGTGGGTAGAACACACAAAGGTTAAGCTGGGGAAAAAGTTTATTGAACGGGAGAAGAGCTAGATAATACTAGAAAGAGGGCACCAAGAGTGAGCTAGCTAGGGAGGATACAGTTGGGCGTAGAATGCGTAGACGGAGCGTCGTTCTCAGTGGATTTGCGCGCCAAAGGCGGATATCGTGTGCGTGTTGCAAACAAACGGGTAGAACGTTTCAGCATGCAAACCGCTTAATATCCAGATACATAAGAAGGCTATAACTTTAAGATATTTTGCAATAATTTACACAGTCACATAGGAAATCTCCAGATCACTACATGAGGAAACAGACTAGTTAGATCAGACCCAATCTTGCCGTTCATTATAATGCACATAAGAATCAGGTCTCTCCGAAGGCACCTATAGTGAAGCGAAACCACCTGCGACCTGGACTGCCTATAAGGATACGAGAGATGCCTCAATACTTGTACCATATGTGTGCCAACCCTCAGAACTCGCTCAATTGTTATCTTGTCGCGTACCAAGCATGGAGGACAGGCCTGCACGCAGTAATCCAAGTATGGCCTGACAAATGCTAATTCATCGACTGCAATCTTCATTTTAACGCGGCCCTCCGAGGATAGATCCAGTAATACGTGAAACGGCTCCCCTTGAGGCGCGAAGTCCGTCAAAGACTCCGACGACCACTATCTTCACTTTAGCATAAAATCTTAAGGGGACTCGTCTAAAAAGAAGCTGTTTGTATGTGTAAAATATTATTAAACTAGAAAATCCTTCTGTATATAGACAAGTTAGGAAGCGTGCCTGTGCGCACGATGACTACGTGTGTTTGCGTCATCCAGACGAATGGCATTGGCGCGCTTCTGGCTTTTCCGCCTCTAAGAGCCTTTACTGCATCTCGGCTGGCGACTTTACCTTTCTCTAGCTAGAACCATTCGCAAGGGGTCTTCAACTAGCGGGATTGTCTGTTTCGGCAATAACCGTCTAGCTCACCCATATATCCGTCATTTTCCGGCAGGTTCTTTAGGCGGGACGAACCTGATATATGGTGACCGAATGATTCCGCTATAGTGGTTGAAATTCAAGTGCAGTTGCGACTGGAACGATAGGATACCCCCAAACATGTTCATCCTTTCGCTTATCACTGGATAAGTAACTGATAGGTCTGATTGAGATGATGAAAGGCATAAAACAAAGACCGCATCTCGCACTGTCCAATCAAGTACGACTCACATTTTCCTGCCCAGCATTCCTTACCAGGCCGGGTTATTTAAAGTAAGAGAAAGAAGGGTAAGGCAAGAAAACAAGCGGAGGGATATCAGCTAAGCAAAGATAATACAAATGTGTGAGAACAATAAACATTACGAAGAGAAAGTTGAAGATATAAGTCGGTTGGGAGAAGGTTCGGTACTGCCACCCAGGAGCATCTATCTGACACTCGAAGCCCTCCACCGTAGAATCCCTAACGACGTGTTGCAGAAGCGAGTTCAAACGTTCAATAACCAGCCGCGACAAGCGAGCTTCCGTCCTTACCCGGACAGAACGCAGTTCGTGCAGCTTCAACGGGTGACTTCGGAGACTAGGCAACTTGGAGGAACTAAACAGACGGGACAGGTCTGGACCGATCTTACCCGTTGGGATACGGTAAGCGAGGATCAAGTCCAGGGGATTCGTCAGGGCATTGCTTTGGCCAGCCTTTTCTCGTATAAGTCAATACTTCCTGTACCAATTCGTCGTGGCTCGTGGCTTGCTAATCCATTCTTGCGTTTACCGGTAAGGTACTCACGACATCACGTATCATGTGGCTGCTATCCGTGTCGGTTGTGACTAAAGCAATAACGGCATCCTCAAGCTCACTTCGACTAGTATCGATTAATCTGGACAGGGCGTCCTCTGGCCCAATAGAGTCAGTTGACCAATACCTCATGTTGAAATTGTATCCCAAGATCAAGGTGGCTCATCTCTGAAGTCGACTGGCCGAGTACGACGGTATACCCTTTTTGGACCCAAAGATAGCGAGTAAGGATTTGTGCTCCGTCACTAATGTGAAACGCCGATCAAAAACCATTTCGTGGAATTTCTGAACAGCAAAGACAATAGCGCGGGCTTCCTTCTCGATTTGGCAGTAGTTCTTCTCAGAAGTGGTCAGGGCTCGTGCCGCATGTGCCACAACCTTTTCTGCACCGTCTGGAACGTGGCGTGAAATGACTGTACCAATCCCATAGCTCGAAGCGTCTGTAGCCAGGAGGATATCCAGCTTCGGATTGTAGTGAGTAAGCAATAGGTCTGCTTTCAGTAGAGATTTCAATTTCTCGAATGCTGGTTGACACTACCTGGACCATTTCCATTCGACACCTTTCATCAGCAGATGATTTAAGGGTTGACGTATGCGATGCATGGCTGGCAGGAACTCGCTATAGTGACTCACCACTCCGAGGAACGATCTCAGAGTTGTGACATCCGTTGGTGTAGGCAGTCAAGCTATTACTTCACTGTACTCGGGGTCAGGATGTCGACCGCGTTCATTAATCTTGAATCCCAAGAACTTAGTGGATTACAAGAAGAATTTGCATTTGTCTGCGCGTAAACGGAATCCATAATCTTTGATTCGCAGCAACACGTCATCCAGTCCTTGAAATAATTCGTCATATGTGGTGCCCATTCTGATGATATCATCAAGATAGGCTGCAGCTCCACTCACCCTACTCAACATGGCATCCACGACTTGCTGAAAAATTGAGGATCCGGTTTTAACTCCAAATGGCAGACGATTGCGCTGGTACAGACCAAGATAAGTTTTGATCGTGAGAAGCTTTCTGCTTTCAGGTTCAACTTCTAGTTGTAAATAAACATCCGCCAGATCCAAGGTCGCAAAATATTTACCACCATTCAGCTCCGCGAACAGGTCGTCAGAAAGTGGAAGTGGATAGTGATGGAGTTGCAATGCGACATTCAGACCAGTTGTAAAATCTGCGCACAAGTGAATAACGTGGTTCGACTGCTTAAGCAGACGATTAGGCAGTCTCTGGTGAGAAATTTATTGTTTGAATCACGCCAATTTGCTGAAATCGGTCAAGCTCATGTTCAAAAATTATTTGTGATGCATACAGGACCGTGCGCCTGGGCCGAAACAGCGGTGTAACACCAGGTAACAGAGTAAGGTTTGCCTGCATCTTGCTAAAATGTCCAAGTTTGGGTTGGAAAACACAAGCATACTTCGCCTGAAACTGTTCAGCAATGGTTTGACTTGGAATAGGTGGTATGTCTGTATGATGCACTATGACGTACGTTTCAGAACACACATTATTCAGTGGTATATTGAGCAAATTCAACCTATCAATCCAATCAATGCCAAGGAGCTTAATGTCGACACAAGGAACTAAGTAGATGGTCCCACGGAGGCTCAGGACTTTGACTTTAATGTCACATGCAAACTCGCCATCTAACCTCAGTGGTTCGCCGGGTGCATTTTGGCCAGTCAGATTAGTGCGCCTCAGTGCAAGTATGCCAACTCTCGTCCATGATGATCGAGAAATGATGGTAGTGTCTGACGCCTATCTAGTTGCAAGGATATAGGGACATCGTTAATTTTGCCGGTGAGGTACTTTCGTTTGCCCGCAAATTCGGTACGACAGGTCGCGAGAACTACTTTTGTCTTTGCTCCCTGAAGTAATCTTTTTCGGGATTTAGGGTTCGTATAAAAGTTTCGGGTAGAGGAAGTCCTGGAATCGTACCTTATGTGACAGTGTGATCCGTTGTGACCCAGACGTTTGCACTTCTAACAGAGATGCTACTTGTAAGTAAAGAATCGCACAAACTTCCATCCACCACAGTTCTAGTAAGAGGGCGAGGGTTTCTGGTTGGGTACCCATGGCGCACCATTTTAATTCAAACCGCCGTGCGGTAAACCTGTGGTTCAATTCTGGGGTCAGCATTTTTAAGCAGTTTGGTATCATGCTCTAAGTTAATCAGTCCCTGGCATTCGGCAGCAATGTCCTGTAATATCAAATGGGGTGCCTGCTCTAACTTGTGTAGGACGCGTGTGCACACATCAGCATCGGCATGAGACTTAAGACTAAAAACGAATATGAAACGTTTGAACTGATCAGGTGTTATCGTATCAAATTTAAAACGTTCGTACTTTCGGTTCACGACTCCAGCATGTGATATAAAACCATGGCTATCACCTTTGAGCAACTTTAAACAATTATAACGGCTAATGCAAAAAGATGCTTGCTCACCGAAAATGGACGTCAGAGATTGCACAGTCTCATCGCAGCGGAAATCCCTTGGATTCTTTGGCAACACAAAATTGGTATAGCATGCATGCTCAACTGCACCGAGTTTACGCAGCAACAAATGAACTTTACATGCATCATTTTGCGCCACCAGCTCAACAGGGAAAATATCTTCATATTTCTTGAACCAGGAATCAAAAGTTACTCTGTTTGATTCTACGAAGATGAAAGCTGTGGCCCCATCGCCGTCGCCAGAAATCTGTTGTTGTTTCCACTGATTGTATGATTGGCCTGCCAGAAACAGTTGTGCTGCCTCCAACCGGTTCACCCCACAACAAAATGAGAACGTCAAGATCTGCCGGACTGAGGGATTCGTATTATAGGAGAGCATAGCGCATTAAATAGATTGAAGACAACTACTAACACAAGGATATAGAAGATGTTAATTAATTCTAATTAACCCAACTCATACGGTTTAAGTTCAGAGTTTAACTTGCCGCTGACCCACATTGATTCGCGTTTTAATCTCTAATCGAGTTCGATTGTGAAATTCTGTTTTAACATTCAAATTACGAGATTTGGCAAGAAGCAGTGACGCCAACTCGATTTGATTCCCAGACAGCGCAATTTTCCTCGGAGCAGGCCGTTCTAGACCTAACAGTAGAAACGCCACTGACTGCGTGATTACGTCATGTATGATGGAGTCTACAACCACTGGAGTAGGACTTCCCGGGGATCCTGTCCACGAAGATGGCACACACCAACCTGACCAAGCCGTTCAGTAAACCTGAATAGGGTTGTGACACATCATCCACTGGCCATTTCGCGGTTTCTATCAACTTGGCGCAGCTACGGCGCATGATGCACACCGCGGAAGTCGGCCAATGGGCATATGCAGAACGTGACCTAGTCAAGCTAAGCGGCTGCGCTTAGGCACACGATTAAGTAAGGCACCAGAAGGCTTGCTGCTGAAAACCAACTGGCGGACGTCAGAATTGCTCAGCTGGCGTTCCCACCCGACATGAGCAAAGCACCGCAAGCACCGATGGTCAAACACGACCAAGGGTTCAGTGCCATGACTGCGAACTGGCCAGGTCGCCGATCCATGCAGTAACCCAAAAATTGACGAAGCGCAATACATCCTACCTTTCACTAACAGGCTGATATTCCCCCGCCTCCACAGATGGTTGATCCTGTGGGAAGCCACACCGGCCTTGCTGAAACGCGGAGTAAACTCCTCAGTGGTATGACCACCAGAGGTGACAGAGCTACCAAGCTAAATGAACCGAGCAAACAATTCTTTACCTGTTCGCTGAAAGCTAAATCGCGCAACAGTATATAACAATTTGAATGTGTAAAAGTACATTCCGAAGCATGCAGCGCTACGCACTAGTCGATTCAGTAGTGGTTCCGTAGTCACTTCATCAGGCCTAAGAAGAGCTAGGACCTTCGCATACTCAAAGTTTGTCAGTCAATCACCTTTTGGAAATTTTACTCCGGAAGGGTTTGTAAGAACCCAGCCGTTCCTGATCATTGCGAGCACAAAGTTGAAGATTAACCTCAGCTGTCCTGGGGAACTCAGGCAAAAGTTCCCGCAGACAATTACACGGTCTCGGAGCAGCAATATTCAACGTAATGCCCGCGGGCCAAATGCGGCCCGCCTACACATTTCAAATGGCCCGCTGCGTTATCACGAAATGATAAATCTAGGTTGAAACTTTTCCGTACAGACGACGTTATTTAGAGTACAAAAGAGTGAGGACATAAATACAAACCCAATGGCGTCAGATGCTGATAAAAATCCCTGATGTAGTATCGTATATCTTTAAGTAACTAGGAACAGTCAATCTAGTGTTTTTACTAAAGCGACCTTGAGTGCAGGTCATGGGAATCGAAGGCGGTTGCTCGGCGCACATGGCAGGATCAAATCATGAAGGCAGTTGCCGAAGTGCAGGAGAAAGACCTCATGTATGCAGAGAAGAAGCGGCAAAGGCAGAAGCGGCAAGCTACGATGGGTTGTACTCCATGGGCATCGAGCGCATGGTGCTGTAGCACATGCGAACGCGAGTCATTCAGGCCTAGTGAGCCATGAGCGAGGCCACTCGAGACCACTACCGAAGCGACGACGGGTCCTGCAGAGAACGTAGGCAGAACCGGCGCCGCGTTTGTAGGCATGCTGCATTCGATTTACTAACCGCATGCTCGCATGCTAAGTCTACTTATTTCAGGCGGAGGGTATTCAATTTTCTCCTAATGCTTTTCTTTCTCATATAAGTGCCTACCTATACTCTCTTCTATAAACTTGCACACGTCGCTTAAGCTAGCTGTAGTTCATTTCGATAACCTTTTCGTGTTTATGGCATTTCCGTAAAATATACTTTCTGACCTTGTGAACTTATTTCGGATCCTTTGTAAACAACTTATTTCATATGATCATTAACTTAAGAGGTATGTCACCGTTTCCTTATGCATTACTCGATTTATTTTCTTTGTTATCTTTCTCTTAAGTGATTGGCTGTTGCTTGATATCCCCGTTGTGGCCGTGCTTGGTGTACATGTTGACAAAGTGCCTACCTGTTTATTACCCACTACTTCGTTCATACTGGCTGTAGGAGACAGTTGGTCGTTGGTGGAGGGGACGGGGTGCACGGTCCTTGTGGTCGTGCAAGCCTCGAAGAGTGGTTCCATGCACTTAGTGTGGAGCGGACTACGGTCCAGCCACGGCCTTGTGTGCGCTTGATTCCCAAACACAACGTGCTTGTGTTTGCCTGTGAAGGCATGTGGGCCGGTTCCGTTGATGAAACGTGGCTCCCATCCACGTGCCCCGGTCTTATTCCTTTGGGTTTACACTGGATATGGGGTGTGTGGTTGGATCTGTGGGTGGTGCAGCGCAAGCCACCCATGGTCCCTCTGTAGGCGAAGGCGTCCTGTGGCTGGCCACCGATAGGCAAATCCGAAACCGGATGCCGCCATACATATATATGACTGGTTAAAGCTAGCCCGTTCTGAGAACGGGATTTTCTTTTATACTTCACCTTAGTCTCAAACCTTTTCTTGTGGTATAATTCATTTTAAATTAATGCCTTAGATACAACTGTTTCACTTTTCTGCTTAAGTAATTTCACAAAAAGTAAACATTTTCTTCTCCACTTTAACAAGCCTTATGACAAAGTTATTTAACTATACTGAAAAAATGAAAGTGCGTCTCGTTTTTCAATAGCCTGTAATGAAAGCACTAATACCTCTGACACTACAGGCTTCTATTTTTGAATAAAGTTAACGATGACAAGTGTGTAAGTGAAGAATTATTCGACCTGCAGATTCTTAAGGACCAAATAAGAAAATTAGTTTTAAGTGCTACTGTTTCTTATGTAATCAATGATATTAACATGGAAAAATCTCTGGAAAGATTACTGACGGTGTCCCAGCCATGATTGCAGTGTACACTCTACCCTCCAGGGCAAGAGTGGTGTCGCACCGCCGCCAAGGTGGCGAAGTTTAACAAATGCACCTCGATGTTTAGCTATACGGTTCGTGATCTCATCTTTGGTCCCAAGGGCGCTGATCCAACTTCCTAGGTAGTTGAATTTCTGAACGACGTCTAGCTGAACCCGGACAAGTTTCAGCTTAGGAGGCCATCCCAGCCTACCTTGGAGGAACGCTTTGCATTTCAATGGTTCAAAGCAAAGCCCGAAGGGGCTGGCAGCCAATGCTAATCTGTCCAATGCAGGTTGGCTTGTCTGGGAGCTGTCACAGATGAGGGCAATTTTGTTTGCATACGCCAAGTCAAGAAGTTGTTCTGCTGTTGGTATCTCCACACATTCTAAGTTTTATCCTGTAAATGTAATCTCCGTGACTGCGTCAATAGCAAAGTAACGAGGTAATAAATCGCAGCACCCAAGCGTGTGGTTGGCAAATCAAATAGAAGCGCATAAAACATACCTACAAACGCTGCGCGGGTTCCGCTTACGTTCTCAGCAATACCCGTCGTCGATTCGTTACTGCTCCCGCCTGGTTTTTAGCAACCTATTAGATCCGCTTGATTTATGTATTCGCAAACGCATGTGCCACAAACCATGCCCACCATGTCGATGGAGTACACCACCAGCGCCTGTCGCTATCGCACCTGCCTCTTCTTCACCGCATTCACGTGGGCTTTTTCTTGCACCTCGACAACTGCAGTCGTGATCAGCGAGCGCCATACACGCCGATCAACCGCCTTCGATTCTCAACCTCTGAAATCAATATTAGAACGTGCTAGGCTCAGCTTGCTCTTGCCCTGGTCACGCAGCTTCGGTTTCCCTACATGCCGCTTTCTCACACGCATCTGCCCATATAACCGCTAATTCGGTATCCACGTCGAATCCATACGCCACACATGAAAGAGCCACCTCAGGTGCCTCAGCAAACGCAGGAAGCCCACTGCATACATTCCACTTCAGCGCAACACCTCCGTGTCCGCAACCTTGTCGCATCAACCGATACGCAGAATCCGACGCAGGCAGTCTTGGTGAACCCGCTCGTGATGCCTCACATTTCACCGGTACATCGTCCATGTTCCTCTGGCGCATAGAAGAACGGGCAGCACCATGGATTTATAGACCATCCTCTTCGTACCAACGATCAGCTGGTGGTTGTTCTAACCTCAGTACTCAAGCTTCCCGAATTCCGCAGCTGCCTGCGATACGCGGATGCACAGCTCATCGTATAGTTGAAATTCAGTCAAAACCAGACTCCCAAAGTAGCAGAAGCGGGAGGTGGTTTCCAATACTTTGTCACAAATGCTGCTTTTTGGCGATATTTCAGATCGCACTTCCGGTGAAGGCTGAAGGAGGAAGACATTTTTGTTTGTGTTGATGGTGAGTCTGATTTTGGACGATGTCAAAGCCAAAGCCGAAGTTATATGCTGCAACTCATCCGCGCAGAGTGCAACCAAATCACAGTCGTCAGCGAACAGCAACCTACAGATAGTTGTATCATAAACTAGGGTTCTCGCACCGAAAGGACATAAGTTTAGCAACACACAAACAATACGGGGCTCCACACGAACCCCGCAGGCACAACACATCAGAAGCAAACAACGTCATGGCATGAAGCTAAATAGTAAGCAGGTCAGGAGCTAAGACACAGCCTTGCTTCATACCGGTGACCATTGCAAAGTCATCCGAGGTCAGTCCACTCTGCTGCATACTCGCCTGCATGAGACTTTGCAGACATTCAAGTAAAGTTACAATTTTACTAGGACAACCAAACTTATCCAGCACCAGCCACACTAGTTTGCGGTTTACCGTATCAAGTGTTTATGTGAAATTAACAAACAGCGAGTCCAACGGCTGGTGTCGCCCTCGGCAACTCTCCTACAATTAACCAGCCATAAACACCATATGGATAGTTCTGGGACCCGAACGGAATCCGCACGACTCTTCCGCCATATTCGGTTCCACTACGTGACTGCCAAAAGAGTTGAGTTGGATGCGGGCCAAAACATTACATACCTAACTCAGCAAGTTGGTACCACGATAATTCATAGAACCTTGTTCGCTTCATCTGCCCTTGTACGGTGGTTGCACAAGGGCATCCTTCAGCCTAGATGGTATCTATTCCTTGTTGCAACCCGGTGTTAATAGAATGGGCAACTTCCAGAGTCTGTGTATTTGACCACGTTCGGCTAAAAGCCTGAACTTGGACAAAAGTACTGCGGCAGTTCATGATGCCAACTGCGAACGCTGCTCTGGCTACGACGGAGTGTTCCGTGGCAACGAGACTGGACCTAAACGTAGTGCGACGGTTTGCCTACCTCCTTGACTCATTGAGCTATACTGCGTGGTGCCACCGGGCAGCTTGCGAGCTACTCCTACCAGGTTGGTCAATAGTGAGATGTCAGACAAACTCAGTCTCCTGGTCCTCCAAGTTGTGGAGTTGAAATGGGATGGCGTCCATTTCTGTAAAACTAAATCATTACCACTTCCCCACTACCTTGCAGACAGGCTATTGAGCCAAAGGCTTTGGATAAGGAACCTAATCGTACTCCTGTCTAGGCCTGGGCATCCTGGCAGTATCTCAGCCCACATACAACCATGACATTTTTTCCAAACATAAACTTCATCCTGCATCGGCCGTCGTGCAGATTATCAAGAGTAGCCTTATCTGCTGCATACAGCAGGGCTGATAAGCGAAAACACGCTACTGCTGGCGTCACCCTTCTTTCATTTCACCTGTTTATCCTACTCCCATCCCGACCCTGATTAATAAGCCTCCGTCTATAATTAACAGCTTAGTTGACAGCAACCGAAGTGCCACTGGAGTAGAACCACCCGCAGCTACCTTCTCACGACACGCACGGGACGCTTATCAGCAACAGTGCCTTATAAAGCCACACTTCCCCGTTTCCATGGCGACGTTCAACGTTCGCACTCTAAGACAAATAGGTCAACAGGCTGCACTCGCACGCACCTTGGACATACTGGGTATTGATGTGTTGTGGTGTTCGAAACTAGGAGCAATGACCCTAATGGGTTGTTGAATTCATTGCACTCGGCTTATCCTCTCGTCATTTGTTGCACGCATCCGGGGACCCCGAGGCAGCACTCACAGGTCAAGCTGGTGTAGATATCATTTTAAGCTACAAGGCTGAGCCCTCTTTAGTTGATTGGGTTCCGATGAACAGCCGTTTATGTGCAGCTCGTTTGACGACATCAGCTAAGGTTGATTCACGAAGTAGTGCAAAACGCCGTTTGTTTGTGATTTCCGCTTATGCTCCCACTGCCTGCGGCAAGTACACATTATATCATGAACTGAACGCGGTATTACGCAGTGCTGTCAGTTCGGCTATTATAGTACTTGTAGGGGATATGAACGCACAAGTTGGGCGTCTGAGCTCTTCAGAAGCTTAGCTGGGTGGTAATTATGGGCTTAACTCCGAACGGACTGACAACGGTGAGCGTCTGCTGCAACTGTGTGCGGAGCACCAAATGCTTTTTAGTAGCATTGCTTTTAGACACAATGGACGCCGAATTGTCATTTCGGCGTCCATCTGTAGCTGGCCAGCGATGGACCCAAATTAACCAAATTGCTATAAGTTACAGGTGGTGTGGTTCCATCTTGGATTGCCCCTGGTACTGGAATACCTGCGCCGACTATGCTCATGCCTCGGTACGCCGTTACGTTTCCATGGAATTTACCTGGAGTCGCACCAAGCATCTCCTTCGGTTGACAACTGAGTAATTGTTTCAAAACTCGGTCAGGCAAGCCTAGCAAGGCGCAATGGGTACCGAAATTTCGCTATCTTGTTCTAATGACACTGAGCTTAAGTGGAACAGTATCTCGGCCGCCATGCATGACGCAGGAGCATCTGCTTGTGACACTATCAATCGGCGCCGCACTAGTCACTGGATATCCGAGAGGTCCGTGAACCTGTTGGAATCTAGAAGACACCTCTCGGCTGGCTTTGAACACAGTTTGACCAGACGGGCTACTAGGCGTGAACTAAATCAGAGCCTGCGTGCTGACAAGGAAGCCTGGTGGACCAGCAGGGCTCAAGAAATAGAGGAGGCCGGAGCAATAGGCAACTACCGGAAGCTCTTCCAGCTGAACCGCACCACTGGTCCCAGGAAACCGGACGTCAGTGAGACAAGCAAAGACAGCGCGGGTGCACCGGTACACAATAAGGAGCGCCGTATGGCACGTTGGGTGGAACACATTAAAATCAGTTCAGCTGGCCGCCTGCTCCCGGACCTCTTCCTACTCAGGTGATGCAGGATGAGTCATGAACGGTTAGTTTAGAGCCTCCGTCGGAGGCCGAGGTCCGAAACGCGAACGCAACCCTGAATCGTTTTCCTGCCGCTGGCCCGGATTCCCTCCCACCTGCACTATTTAAGGCTGGAGGTGAGGTCCTCTGCAAAACACTGACCTCCCTATTCGAACTTATCTGGAAGGAAGTGTCCCGGCTAACTGGAGTGAATCGATTATAGTGGCACTATACAAGTAGGGCAGTCGCACAGACTGTTCTAACCACAGGGGTATTAGCATAAATTCCGTTGTGACAAAACTACTGGCCTCGATTCTCATTCGTCGCCTCACTGTGGAACGGGAATCTCGGATTAGGGAGGAGCAGGCCGGTTTCTGCTTAGAACAGGGCTGTATAGGCAATATATTTACTTTGCGGTAGGTGCTAGAGCAGAGCCACGCAGACCGACAATAGCTGTGTACCTCGATTTCAAGTGTGCGTTCCATTCAGTCGATCGATCGATTCTGATCGAAATACTTGCGCGGAAAGGTGTTTCGACGAATTATGTGAACATCCTACGTGCTCAACACTCGAACACTACAGGCCGCGTCGGGGTCAACGCTGGCCTACCGGATAGCTTTCCGACCACAAGTGGCGTTCGACAGGGTTGTCCGATTTCCCCATTTTTGTTTAATCTCCTCGGGGAGGGTTCCTTTGGGAATCTCACGATGTAGGCGTTGAAGTGCTGCCTGGTGAAAGATTAGTTAATCTTTATTATGCTGACGACATCGTCTTGCTTTTCGACTATGTTGCCGTAGCATAATTAACCCCGAATAGTCTGTCTAGAATGGTCCCATTGTTTGGTATTTGCTTTGCACCTTCAGAATGCAAAGTGTTGCTGCAGGACCACCAGCCACTGTATGAACCCTTGACGCTTGCTAATGGGGAACTCGGTGATTGATCAGTTCACTTATCTTGGCAACTGCATCAGCAACCATGGGCGCATACAAACGGAAGTCAATTCGCGCATTGCAAAAGCCAAAATTGCCTATTTGAATCTGCGGCATCTATGGCGACAGAAGGGAGTTTCCCTTCGTATGAACGACCGTGTATTCAAGGCCATAGTGAGGGCCGTTCTGCTGTATGGTGGTGAGACTTCGCCCCTTCTTTCTGAAGATCTGAGGCGCCTTCAAGTCTTTGACCATTGTTGTCTGCGAAGCATTGCTGGTGTTGGATGGCACCAGCGTGTCCGCAACGATGATGTGCGTTGTGGAGTACTAGGTGATGATAAGCTTGTTAGCTCCCTAGAACAACACATAGCACTGAATAAGTTGCGTTGGCCCGGGCACGTGCTACGTATGCCTGGTCTTCGCTTACCTAGGAGGGCCTTGTTTAGTCTGCCAAGTGTATGGTGGCGCAAGGCTCGAGGTGGACAGAAGTTGACTTGGTAGCGGGAAATGAAGACACTGACGACCAAACTGGTGCCATTGGTCTTTCTCGTTTTCCGGACTAGAGTCCTCGTGACTCTCCTTGTGCTTGGCTCGAGGTTTTGCATGACATGGCTTGCAACCGACACCAGTGGCGCGTCTGCTGCCGTCTCCTAATTGGATTGCCTGTTTAAAGTGTGTTTGGTGCTGAGTTATCTGCGGGGTAATGGCTGATTACGACGCGTGACAGTGAAAGCCGAAAGGAAGCTGTCTCGCCGATGTTGCCTTATCTTTGCACGATGGCCAGCTAGTTTTGACAGTATGTTTTCTACACAAGGTGTAAACGTCTTGACCCTGAATGTCTGATTAGGACATTAAGTTTTACAGGTAGGTCCCTCTTTTCTCCCTCATATCACTCTTTATGTCATAGGTCATCATGCTTGTATGGCAGCGAAGCATCAGTTCAACTGGCTGATGTATTGCTCTATTGGATGATGCTTTTGATGATTTGATCTGACGGAGTGTTCAATACCGTGATCGATAGCGGTTGCTTGATGGTCACTGTGGTTGGGGTAGTTAGGATTGGTATAATCCTAACACTCCTCAATCCATACGCGTTTTATCCATTGGTGCAGCCCATTCACCAACGCAGGTCCGCCGTGTTCCAATACCCTGGGCGAGATCCCGTCGCCACCAGCACATTTGCCGTTTCGCAGCTGAGCAAGGGCTCTCTACATCTCATCCATTGTCAGCGTGTTCGACTTTACCTTGTGATGCTTCGGACCATTCAATATAGGCCGGTCAATCTCCAAACGGTTGTTCAAGGGGCGGTCAAAGTGATTTCGTCAGATCTGTATTATGTCTGTAATTTGTGTGCACGCTGCACCTGAGCTACCATCGAGTAGTGTCCTCAGCGGTTCCAACATCGGTAGTTACACTGCCTTTAAGGAGTCAAAGATTTCTTTGTGTTTACAACGTTTGAACTAGCATACCAGTTGCTTCGTCTTGTCCATCCACCATGCATCTTTGATGCGACGGAGCTCTCGAGTCATTTAATGTCATGTTGCGAAACTTACTCTTCTTCCCCAAGTCGCTGGGGTCTGCTACGTATACAAAAACTGCTGCGTTATTATTTGACACCAGTGTGCCAATCGTAGCATTGTATTCATTAAACCAATCAGGCTGCTTACAGTCTGCGCGCCCGAGGATTTCCTCGACAATAGCTGTCACCTGATCGTGAATGTGTTGCCACAGGTCGCCCACTGTGGCTATGCATTCCACATAACACAGGCGTGCAGCCATTGGCTTCTTCAGCTCAACACGTTTTGTCACGCTACCGAAGGAATGTTAAATTTACGGCCATTCACGGCAGGAGTGCAACCACAGATTTACGAAACTGCATGTACAATTTGACCCGCACCGGTTTATGGTCAGTGCCACACTCAGCTCCACTCAGTACACATGTCATGCGCACTTCACGTATGTCACGCTGACGTACGTTAACATAGTCTAGCAGGTGAGCGTGACTACCACGTGGGTGCGTCCAAGTTACTATATCACTCGCACTCATTGCTAATCGGGTGTTCGTGATCGTCAGGTCATGAGTGGCACGCAGTGAGAGCAGCCTGTCACCGTTCGCAATGCCACGTGGACCGACGACTGTCCACACCGATGCATCATGCCCTACGCACGTGTTGAGATCAAACAGCATAAATAGTCTGTCCTTAACACAGACCATATCACGGAAGTAAATGAAAGTAGAACTGATCACGCGTGCCATCATTTTAACACAAGGTCAGACCGCATGCGCTAAGAAAAGTGGCAAACTTACGTCTTCCTAGTCGCAGGCAAACAGTCATCAGTCGCGTGCTGATGCCAGCTGGTTCACCCACCAGCTAGCCATTCAGGCGAGTAGATAGTGCAAATCCGACCCACGGTCATGCGGAGGTGACGTGGCGTTTTCATCCCAGTAGAGCATACAGCCCGTACCAGCATCATGCAGCTTACCTTGCTCAGCGAGCCGGGTCTCATTGAGAGACGCAATATCGATGTTGCAGCGCGCCGGGTCCGTCGCGACCAGTGCAATGCGTCGCTCGGGGCGCTCACTGGAGTTTGATGCAGTAGTGTGTCCACATTCCAACACCCGATTTAAAGCGCTTTGCGCTGAGCTATGCGATTGTTTTGGCAGGAAACCGTATGAGTAGTGACGACTTGGATTGGAGGAATAGTGGGGTAGGTGAAACGTGTACGTGGTGTGTATATACAGAGAAAAAAAGAAAGCAGAGTGACGCCAGCACTTGCGCCTTTTCGCTTATCCTCCCCACTGTATGCAGCAGATTAGGTGACCCTTTTCCATAGGTTATTGCGTGACAGACGAGGCAACATGGATTTATTATTATTGACTAAATACATATTTGGGGATTTGGACTAGGATACTGCCTTGACGTCCACACTTGACAGGGGAACGACTCGGGTCCTCAGATAATGCCTTCGATAAACTATACACCCGAAAGGCAGCGTGCCGAGTGTCATAAGTCAGGGAAGCGACACGAGCGGAATGGTGTCCTGGATCTTAGCTAGAAGGAGGGTGTAACCATACTCCCACTCAGCGGTCGCCACGATGAGGCGTCCAGGACATGAGCCCACAGCACAACATTAGCAGCACCGAGACGACGATCTGTCAGGATCTAGCCACGAAACGTCTCAGCGCACTAAAGTCTCTCTCGCCCAGGTATATACGCTGAATGTATTTGACAATGCGCTTCAAGTGTTTTAGTACAGATAAACCTAACAGAAAAAGTCTATCAAGGGACAAAGGGAGAAAGTAGGTGGTGCAACTATAAAATAGAATACTGCGTTTGTGTTTTGCAACTATGTGAGAAATTTGTAAAACAGAAAAGTATCTGGTATCAATAACAAAATTGTTGAGAAGCAGGCAGTACATAATAAATATTCCTCCTATACATCTATTTTGCTGTGGGTTGCATCATTTAGAGCACGATGCCATGATTCTCTAAGTGTCATCTGAATTTAATGAACCAGTTATCCTGGACTTTGATTCAGATATCTTTTATAGGAATCGATCACTTTATACGGGATTGCAACCAAGAAAAATCGCGAATGGGCTAAGAAACCATTTGGTTATGTACTAAGGTATGGCGCAGCATGATACACATACTCAAGAGTATATATTTACTGAAGAAGTATCGGGTGAAATGTTGTCACCTTCAAATGTGATACCTAATTTATTTTGAAATTGTACCAGATGTGGTGTGAACCGTGTTCAGATTCTAGTGGATACGGCATCTTAAGCAATAAGATGTAATAACACTTATTATTCAGTTAATTCACCGACACTATTTTGAGAATTGTAATTTATGCTTAGGGTAAAACTTGTCTAAAATGTGGTTAGTTTACTGAACTTCAACGCCGTCCTGCAATTTACATTTTTAGTAAAACTTTCTAGCTAAACTTCTCATAATTTTTCTTAAAGATTTTCCTAAATATTTAAAATATAATACTTTTATGGTCGTACAGTAAGGTTAACCGGTGTCAGTTATTAAAACCAAGCGTCGCACACAGCAGGGAGACGTCGGAGTCACTATTTTCATCGATCAACCAGTGAGAAAAGCGGTATCACACCACGTCGGAAATTACTCACCAGATTGTGGGACCATTCTGCACGTTTGTTATTTTGCCTATTTTTGGTTAGATAGCCAAGCATCCGTGGTTCATGTGAACTGCACTGTGGTGTAATTGCAATATAAAATATAAGTATGAAGTGTTTTATCCTACCAACGCCGACGGCTACTTAAAGAATTGTTGTGGGGTATTGACTTATTGCGAGAGCATTTTCAGTACCTCAAACACGTATACTAAAAGTTGACTTGTATTTACTGACTTCGCAGCTTATGCGTATCGGAAAGAATGGAAGTACATTAATTTGTTTAGGGTTGCGGTTTCTAAACAAATCATTTGCTCCTTTCCATCGAATGATAATAACAAACTGTTTCTCTGAGGGCTGTACAAATTGGAAAACATTTAGCTCAACAGCAAAAACTACTACAGCTATTGCACTAATGAATCCTTCACAAGCCCTACTGACATGCGATCGTATTGATTGGCTCCCTGGGCATTCCATGATAATGAATGCTGTAAGCTTATATTTTGCGAAGAGGAATCACGTTTACTTCTCCAAAAGTCGACTTTGATAAAAATGTCCAAACTTTCCACCTTGGCTTGAGGATATCTTTCAGTCAAAGATCTACATTTGTTGTATTTACTAACGGAACATTTTATTAACTCTGTCTTTGAAATGCTATCAAATTAGTCGCAGCATATAATCCCGACCAGTCATGATAAAGTCAAATGCTGTGCATATGAACCAAGCATATGCATGAAGTCTACTTGTAGGACTAGTAAATACTAATCCGAGAAGATGCGCGAAATTAAGCGCGAATATCAGGAGGCCGTTGGAGTCGGACACAACGGACTATATTCGATGGGCTACAAGAAGACGTGGACGCATGAAGCAAGACAGGAGGAACAGGTCAACGTGGAAATTTACGGGGCGGTCGGGTGCCCAGCCGGATGTAGGTCAGTATGGAGGTAAAGTAAGGGATATTAACACAATAAAGAATAGTGTACAACTGGTTATCAGCGAAGTTGTACACAAAAGATAACAGTTATTTTTTGGGAGCAGCAGAGCTCCCCCCTATAAGGCTGAATAAAAGAAGCCTACAAAGACAACAATGACGGATGAATTAAACTTATTAGGGCAAAATCTTACAGATTGAGTGGACGTTCAGGACAACTGGAGTTTCGCCGGATTCGGCGTCCGCTGTGCCGTTCGTGATTTATTATTTATTGATTGCAGGGCAGGATGCATTTTGACGAGCCGATGGACCGGCTTGTCGGACTACAAAATACTGGCTAGCCCAGAAAAGGTCGACAGGACCACAACCTCAGCTGTTGCCAAATGGTGCGCTTGGGTGTGGTCTCTCCCCCACCGCACCCCATCCAGCGCCGAAACGTCGTTCGTCCCGCGGAGAAAGGACTATGCTCCCACGAAGAAGCGACCTACGTTCCGCGGAGCAATGACTAGCCTGTACCTCAGGATCCCCGTTGACTACGTCGATCCTCTAAAACATTTATCGTGTAAGCTGTTCTATGGAACGGGAGGGTTGGGTCAGGTAGAGATGAGAAAATAGAACAATGCAGGCAGAAAACGCCAGAAAGAACGAACGAATTATCTGCATGTTTAGATTTTTGAGTTTTTAATATTTTTAGAAAAAGTTTTTCCGGTAGTTTGATTTTGTATGTTCAAACAGTTAATCGACCAAAAATGGGGCTGCTAAATACAATATCTACAAAACTCAACGTATTTACACTGTACATAGTCGGAAAAACGAGCGAGCTTACTCACCTTCCGATCACGGCGCTTAGTCGTGGGAGGCGCCATGCTAGATTCGGAAGATGTCGAGACAACTGCTACTTGCTGATCGAGATCGTGGTCTGATTGAACTACATTAGGATGCTGAAAGTTGGTGTGGTGAGTTTTGACGTCACACAAAGCAGTGCTAGACGAAGTAAGCGAGGTGATTTCTTCCATAATGGCAGACTTCAGCAGGTCGATGGTGACGACTTAACGTCGCCACCGCGGTCAATAATTTACGTCTTACTCGCACGGTGTAGCGCTTTGAAAGGTCCTATGTAAGGCGACTGAAGTGGCTATCGAACACCATCTGCGCCAAGAAGGACGTGTGAACAAGTAGACAGCTCCTCGAGCATGTGCAATGGTGTCTTCTGCGATCGAGGAGCCGGTGAAAGTAGCACACGCATATGGTTAGCCAATCAATCGGTGTGGTTTCCATAGTCAAAGGAGGAAGTGGGCTGGGCTGGTGATACCGGCTGTCCGGGCAACCGCAGCATGCAACGTTAGACTAGCTGCGCTGGTGTTGCGTGGAAGTCAGTTTTAACCGTGTTGCTTAAGCCTAGGAGGAGGAGAGGTTGTGTTTCAGACCATGAAAGATCTCCGTGCGTACGTAACGCTGCCTTCAATAGGCGGTGAAAACCCTCCACCATGTCGTTAGCGGCCAGGTGATACGCCGACGTCTGGACATGGACGTAACCAAAGTCCTTAAGCAACGAAGCGAAGGTGAATGAAACGTGCAACCCACCATCAGTGGCCCCGATGGCAGGGCAGCCATAATGTGCAACCCAGCGTTCAAAAACGGTTTCGCGACTGTTTCTGAAGAGCAATTTGGGATACGGAGAGCCTCAGGCCATCTAGTGAATCGATCAACACATGGCAGTAGATACACAGAGCCATTTGAAGGCGGCAGAGGACCCACGACTTCTGGCGTCGGAAAGTTGCCTAATGGGCTTTTCGTGTCCTGGTACACTTTCGCATATTGACAGGGCAGGCAAGCAGCTACCCAAGTGCGGCTTTGGCCTGAAAATGTGGCAAATGTTCTCGTACTTATGGCTAACGTCATATGCTGACCAGCACACCGATTCAGCAGACACCAAAGCAACTTCGAGTACAGAATTGGCAGCCTACAGCCGCAGTGCCATTGCGATGGTCCTAGA